>CM037088.1:81944587-82544587 GCA_020916435.1 Oxytropis ochrocephala
GGCCGTAAAATTAATGATCTAGACAAGCCCCTAGATAATAGCTTTTAGGTTATTCCTTTCTTAGAGACTTAGAAAGAAATAACATTTAGGCAAGCCTCCTTAGTTTAGCAAACACTTCACCTTTCAAAGCCTTAGTGAATATATCACCATTTGTTCTCCAAAGAGGAACAAAATCCAAAGACTAGCTTACCTCAGAGACTTGATCCCTAAAATGTAGTTGAATTTAGTCTCAATATGTTTAGTCCTCCCACGGGAAATGTGGATTCTTTGCTAGGTTGATGGCGCATTTATTGTCCATAAACAACTTTATAGGATCAGCTTAGATCTACACATATTTCCTTTAGCAAGTTTTCAAGCCATGTCGCTTGGTAGCAAAGATTGCAGTGTAAAATATATTTTGCCTCACATGATGACAAAGGCCACTATGGCCTGCTTTTTTGAATTCCAAGATATAGCAGCTCCTTGGAATAGAAGACATAGCCACTGGTACTCCTTCTCACAACTTTGTCTCTCACTAACTGAGTCACAATATCTAACTAGGATATTTCTTCCTTTAGCCCTATCATTAGGAAAAAACTCGACCATAATTAGTAAAGGCCTTTATATACCTTAAGATGCGCTTTTCATCAAGATTCGTGAATCTGGCAGCGGCAATTCATAAACCTACTAGTTACACCTGTAGCATAGAGAATGTCGTCTACTATGACACAAATATCTAAGAGACCCAACAATTTGTCTAAAGTAGGTAGGATCAACCAGAGTGCCCTCTTCCTCTTCTTTCTTAGTTAGATTTCCTTCACCGGATTTCCATCGCAGAATTGCAATTTTCCACCAAACCTTTTAGGATTCTTTGGCATATTTTTGCCGGTGCAAAATGATTCCTTCCTTGACCCTTTACAAATTCTAACCCTAGAAAGTAGGTTAGTCTACCTAAGTCACTATTTCAAACTCTTATTCATAGAAAGTTTGAAACTAGCAATTTCTTTAGAACAACTTCCATTTACTAGTAGGTCATCTACATATAGACATATAATTAGCAGATATGTGTTTATGCTACCCTTAACATAAACCCCATATTCTCGTTGTACACCTAGTAAAGCCTTTTTTGGATAAAGAAAGGCATCAATTCTTCTATTCCGTGCCATAGTGCTTGCTGAGGCCATATAGAGCTTTATGTAGATGGAAAACATAGTCTTCCTTGCCCTTTACTTCAAAACCGTGGAGGTTGGTTTATGTAGACCACCTCCCCTAAAGGACCATTCAAGAAGCGCAGATTTAACATCCATGTGATACATGTCCCAACCTCTACTACAAAGCAGTGCAAAGCTTACTAGCTTAATAGTTTCATGTCTAGCAACAGGGGCAAAGACTTCTGTAAAGTCAATGCCCTGTTTCTGTTGGAAACCACGTGCCACAAGTCTTGCCTTGTACTTAACTACTTTACCACTATGATCAAGCTTAAATACCCATTTAACACTAATAGTTCTCTTCCTTTAGGTAACTTAGTTGTAGTCCAAGTTTTGTTATTTTCAATGGAGTTTAGTTCCTCCATCATGGCCTTCTTCCATTCTTTAGACCTTAGGGCTTCCTCATGGTCTAAAGGCTCAATATCAGCCAACATAGAAAAGTGAACCAAGTCACCATCCTTAGTAACTTGATTGTCCATGTTCATTTCAAAGTCTAGCATCCTCCTGGTGGTCTCCTTTCTCTTTGAGGCCTAAGAGGAGCCTCACACTCCTTGCTCAGCTCTGCTCACCTTCCCATTTACCTCTTCATCAACATTAGGTACAATAGGGTCATCATTAGGTAGAACAGTTCCTCATCATCATCACTAGCATCATTAGGATTAGGTTCAGTTGTCAAAGACCTCACCAATGGTCAGTAGAGTCCATCAACCTACTTGTTCACTTTGTCTCAATCCCATTTCTTGTCGCCAAGCACAACCACATCCCTAGATACCTCGCTTTTATTAGTACTAGGATCTAGCACTGTGAACCCCCGTAGGATGATATCCCACTAGATTAGAGGCCTACTTTATCCTCAAGTTTAGATCTCTTACTCTCGTGTACGTGATCAGTAAGCAATGTGAGCCAAACACCTTAAAGTGAGATACACATGGTATTTCACCACTCCACATAGTTTTAGGCACCTTCGCCTCCAAACCTCTTGTAGGACACCTATTTAAGATATGACACAGTACTACTACCGCTCCGCTATAGCTTTTAGTAATCCCTTAGTTTTTACCATGCTCCTAGCCATGTCTAGATAGTTCTCTGCTTTCTCCTTTCTCGCCACCCCATTATGATGTGGGGCATATGGTGGAGTCACCTCATGAACAACACTATTGGTGGTGCAAGACTTTCAAACTCTTTTGAAGTGTACTCACCACCACCATCGCTTCTCAACACCTTTAATTTCTTACCACTTTGAGTTTCAACATGGCCTTAAACTTCTTAAACACATTGATAGATTACTCTTAGCCTTAAGTAGATAAACCCAAATCATTCTAGAGTATTAATCCACAAAAGTAGCAAAGTACTTATTCCCCTATAGATGCAAAGATCCATAGACTACACAAATCGTAGTACACAACTTCCAATAAGTCTTTAGATCTGTGGTTCAATTTGTTTCTTAAAGTTCTTCATAGGTTGCTTACTCATTAGGCATGTAGTACATTTTTCTTTAGTATTAGCTATCTTAGGTAACCCCTTACTAGTTTATTAGTATTTAGGTTATCTAGAGCCTTATAGTGTATGTCCAAACCTTATGCCACAAACTAGTATCACTGTCAGTAGTGGCACTCAAACACAGTGCCTCAGTTTTACTTATACTAGTTTTAAATGTCCTGTTATTAGCTAGTTGAGTAGTTAGAATCAACTTGTCATCTTTATCAAACAGTTTCAACTTAGCATTTTTCATTAGACAAGAGAACCCTTTTTCAATTAACTGCCCTAGGCTTATTAGATTACAGCTAATCTCAGGAACATATAACACATCATAGACCATTACCTTTTCGCCATCAACCCTAGTTAGTTCTATATTCCCTTTACCTTTAAAGACTATAGTCTTACCATTAGCACACCTAATAGCAATTCTAATAGTAGGATCAAAGTTAATTAGCCATTTCTTATTACTTGTCATATGATTAGAACATGTTGAGTCTAAGTACCAGATTTCTGTGATAGTTTTACCATCACTACCTGTAACTATCAATACAACATATTCCTTTCCTTGTTTAGTTTTAATCCTATCCTTCCTAGGTTTAGTTACATTAGGTTCATCACATAGCATACTGAAAGCAACAATATCTGACTCACCAAAGTCTGAGTCTGAGTCCTCCTTAGCCACATTAGCTTCAGAAACTGACTCCTTAGGCTTAGAGCCCTTTCTGGTGGGACATTCAGTGGCATAGTGCCCCATCTTGTCACACCTGTAGCACTGTACCATAGATTTATCCTTTTTCTTAGGTGCATTACTACTTTTAGATGAGTTAGATTTAGTAGAAGGGTTAGAGTTACCTGACTTGCTCTTAGTTCCCTTAGACTGCTTACTGTTACTTCCCTTTTTACCTTTCTTGCCTTTACCTATAGCTGCATACATGGCCTGGTCCTCTTCATTTGATTCATCTTCAAGGATTTCCAACCTGATCTCCTTGGCTTCTAGATTTCCCCAAGCTCTTCTACCTTCAGCCTATGTTTTTTGTAGTCTCTTCAATAGTGTTAGTCACTACATATACCACCTTTTAGGCATTGATCTAAGTATATTTTTGCACAAGGCATTCTCTTCAAGCTTCTCTCCTTGAAGTGACATATCATTTTTTTATCTTCTTCACTCCGTTGAAGAAGTCTCACACCTTTTCATCCCTCCTCATCTTGAGGCTTTCATATTGGGATCTTAAAGCCCTCAGTAGCTTTTCTTTCTTTAATAAAGGGCAGTGGACCACAAAGAATAGTGTTTTAGTGCATCCCAAGCAAAATTTGTGAGGTCTCACAATCCCTTACTCTCTCAAAATCACCCTCTCCACAGCTCTATGAATGAGAGACACTCTTTAAAGTCCTTTTTCTCATTCTCCATGAATTCTTTCTTCTCAAGGTGAGTAGCATTTTCTCGCCAGAGGTGTAAGACCCTCTTTTACTACATATATAGGCACACCCATGTGCTCTAGATCAGCCTCATCCGTATGGCCCAAGTGTCATAATCTTTCCTATTGAGTTTAGGAACATAGTTATCATTTTCACCGTGTTAGACATCCTGTAACACTTAGAAACACAACCGAAAGAAAACTTAAAAGAAACAGAGTAGAGTATAGTATTTTTTTGCCCTGATCGTTGACAATTCTCCGATTATACCATGTTAAATTTTCACAATTTTTTCTCTTTTATTTGTTTGCAGTGTGTTGATAGTAGATGAGGGTGTGCAAATTGTAAAGCCCACCTCACAATTTGATCCACCCAATGTTGTAACTACTTCACAAACAATTCTTTTGGCGGATCTGCGCACTCCGACCCGCTGATGTTGGGTCACACGCGATCCTCCATGACCCTGTATATATCTCTTTCTTGACTCTGCTTCTTGACTGCATTCACCGCTCTCTCTCTAACCCTAGTTGCTCTCTCTTCTTCTTTTTCTTTCTCCTCTCACCAAAACCCTAGCTTCTACTGGCTCTCACCGGTCTTCGGTGATTGAAGCCGCGATTGCTAGTGAATTGATGCTTCTTGAGGCTACGATTTCCACTTCTCACTTTGCGATAGAGTTGACTTTTTCAGTAACCCTAACCTGCTTTCTAAAGCGCTTTGATTCATCAATCAAACCTTCAGAGTACTTGCTTGAGGTATAATCTCTTCTCTCTTTACACTTTACTTTTCTTTCGCCTAGATTTGATCTTTAGATTTAAGAAACCCTAATTTCTCGAACTCGCTTGATCCGCAGTACACCACTCAACAATAATTCTCGTGACTTCAAGAAGGTAAAATCTCACACCTCACCGTGTTCTTGATCTTTCTTTCTCTCAACCGAATAAACCCTAACTTTGTTGAATGATCTTCAACTTGATGTATCGCTTGAGCTTCAACCTCAAGCACAAACCTAGAAACTTAACGTAAATAATGCACCTTCGTAAACCCTCAAAGGTATATCTCTCTTGCAACCTTCCTTCTCTCTCTTATTCCTTAGTTTCACCATCAAACACTCTTCTAACCTTGTATTTCGATCTGTGGCGAGGTACAAACACTTCTCTTGTGAAATCACACTAATCAAGCACTCAAAATGGAATCTTGAGCTAATCTGCACAGGAGTTGTATAGTAGAATAGAAAACTTAGAACATAAAAAACAGAAAGACTGTGGTATATTTTTGTATGAATTAAAATCAGAATTATTTACAATGGATGTGTATAGTATATATACAACTTCACTAGGGACACACTCAAGCAGCATATGACTATTAGAGGAGTTAGTTAGTTACTAACAAACTCTAACGGTATAAATCAGATAGGAACTACTATAACAAACTCAACCACATGTTTTAAATGTTTGAATGTTTGATGTGGCGCTTTTGTTTGTTAGAGTGTTTGCAAATAGGTTTTATAGGAATGTTAGTTTTAGGGTTTTTTCATTACCAAAACCAACATTAGGGTATTGTGTAAAATACTTTGAGTGGTTAAGATTGAATCAACTAATATTAAATGTCAACCGTTGATGAATTTTTATACTACATCTTACGATCATATTTTAGTGGTTCACCTGGTTAGGAATTTGATTTGCTCCTCACCATAGAAGCACTTCGATTCTTTTTTCATTCTTATTTTTATAGAGAAAAATAACACCTATATATGCTAGTAGCAAGAACCAAATGGGAAAAAAATCTTGGTAATGCACCATTTCACAAAAACACCGAACCACATATAGAAAAATATTTCACTCAAAAAAATTTCATACCCAAATATGCTTATGAGGACTATATACCCGATGATGCGTCTAATAAATTGAGTTTAACTGTTGAATAGAAAAAGTCACACACACACATCGCTATTGTATAATTTTTTTATACTATCACTCAATGTCAATTTTCTCCTAAATGTGTCACAAAATATTGACCTCACAAAATAGAGTACATAATACATAATACATACTATACATTTAATGGCCTCATTTTTAAATTTGCTTTAGGCCTCATCATGTGTTTAGTTTCACACGCTAACATTTAAGTTTTCAGACATTATAAACAAATAATTCACTTAGGGTTTAGTGGAATAATTGGGAGAGATGAGAATGGTACCTTTGTTTCGGTCTTGCTCCAAATTCATTGCCGCTTTCTTCTTATGGCTGAATCATTAGCCATTCGTGAGGTCAGAATAACCGCTTTCTGAGTCTCCTCATTAGTAACATCATCATTGAGTCGATTGTTTGGTAGCGATTGAAGCATGCAATGGTACAAGAGTTAGAAAGGAAATTGAGCATATAAAGTGGCTGATATTCAAAGTTTAAGTCAAAATTTTACCTCTTTGAGCTTCAATCGGGTGAAACGAGATGCTAATTTCACGACTTGATTGCAAATCTTGGAGCCGCGATTGTCTTCCTTCAAATTGATCTTCCAAATTCTCTTACGATCCGTAAGATCATCATGTTTGATGCTAGAGTGGGAATTGATTAGCTTTGACCGTGTTGGTTATGGTGATTTTATGGTTTTTCCGAGGTGTTCTTTGTTAGGTTTTCTTTTCTTTCAGAGAGAGTGGGTTGAGTCGAGTGATCTCGCCAGAGAGAGCTCGATGTGTCTTCGTTGTTTTTATTCGCTGACTTTATGTTTGGGCCGGGTTTATTTGCTTCTCAGTGGGCTATAACCACTTTTGTTTTTTGTTTTGTTGTCGCTTGTGTCTCTCGGTTTCGTAGGGCTTGGCCTGCTTTATAAAAATCGATCCTCGTTGTTCAAAAAACAAAAATAATTCACTTGGTATGCATCATGTGGCTCAAGTACATCGGCCTAATTATCAAACCCACCGTGTCATAGTGCTGGTTTTCTACCGCTAGAGTTGGGTTTTAAAATACGCTTTAAATCATCGACAAAGGTTTAACTGGATTGATGCACAAAGTGGTGGAGATTGGTGTTCATCAAGGGTTTTTCATTAATGATAACCTCAACTTTTCTCTTATGCAATTCATGATGATACAATGATGGTGGGAAGGGCTACTGGGGACAATCTATGGAGTATCAAATCCATTTTGAGGTCTTTTGAATTAGTATCCGGTCAAGGTTAACTTCCACAAAAGCAAACTAATCGGCATCAACACTCCGGATGGCTTCTTGGAGAGAGCATCCACTTTTCTCTTTGTAGATCTAATCAATTCCTTTCAAGTTTTTGGGATTCCTATTGAGCCAACCCCTGCGTGAATCAACTTGGAAAAGCGCTCTTGATGGGCTTAAGAAAAGATTGTCGACTTGGAAGGGACGCCTACTCATTGGCATTAGGGGTAACTCTTATAAACTCCGCTTTGAATAGCATACCCTTATATTTGTTCTCATTCTACAAAGCTCCAAAGGTGGTGATTAGGAAGATGATAAAAATTCAAAGAGATTTTTTTTGGGGTTTCAAGATGGAGAGAGGGGATGTATTTGGTGGCTTGTGACAAAATTTGTCACCCAAAGAAGGAAGGTGGATTAGAATTAAAAATCTAGAGCTCTTCAACATAGCTCTATTATCCAAGTGGAAGTGGAGGGCTTTGACTTCACTACAAAAAAAAAGGGGATTAGCGAGGACGCTATGTAGGAAAATTAGGTCCTCGCAAAATCGTGAATTAGCGACTAAGTAGCGAGGGAATAGGGCCTCGCAAGTAAGGTCATTAGCGACGAAATAGTACGCCAAGAGCGACGATCGCCGTCGCTAAATTCAAGGCGCAATTTCAAATTGCGCCGCATCGAATTTCAAAGCGCTTAGCGACGGAATTAGCCGGGTCCTCGCTAAATTTCTCGACCGCTGCAGTGCTCGGAACGCTACGATTAGCGACGGAAATTCACCGCTAAACTGCCGCTAATGTGTTTGAATTTTTGACCGATCGAAGCTCACTCTTCTCTCACTCTTTCACTCTTCTCTCTCTCACCTCACACCACACCACCCAAACCTAAACCCTCTTCTCTCATTTCCACCACCACACAACCACCACCACCACCACCCACGACCCCCAAACCTCTTCTTTTCTCCACCTTCTCTCCACCCCCTAAACCCTCTTCTCTCATTTCCTCTCCTCTCTCTCTTACAAGTTCTACTTTCACTCTTCTTCTCTCCACCTTCTTCCACTAAACCTAAACCCTCTTCTCTCATTTCCACCACCACACAAACACCACCATCCAGAAACCACCACCACCCACTAAACCACCACCACCAAAGCTCCTATTTATCTCCTCTCTCTCTCTTACCATTTCTCATTTCCCCTCTTCTTCACTACAAAAATTTGGTTAAATAGCGACCCACACCATGCAAGGCGGGTGCCACAACCGCTGCCGCTCATTTTCACTGCATGGCAGCTTCCTAGCAACCGCTGCCGCCATCTACACTGCGACGATTTATTCACAATTGTCTCACAAGCGGTTCCAATTTTAAAGAAAAATAAAGCAAACATGAGATTACAAAGTGTTTTCATTTCCTTCCTCTCTCAACGGCTTTCATTCCCACCCTCAAAGTGAACACAAACGATTAGGTTTCCAATACCTGCTTTCCATTTCCTTCCTCTCAACGACAAAGAAGGGTTTCCATTTCTCATCTCAAGAACAAAGTTCACTCTCATTAGATAGGTACTTCGCTGCTTTTTCTTCCCTCTCCTCATCTTTCTCATGCTATTATTCTTCCTCATTTTCGTTTTTTCTTGTTACAACAAAAGTTAGGGTTTTGTCTTCATCCGTGATTTCTGCTTTTGATCATCTTCAACAAAAGTTAGGGTTTTCAATTTTCCAATTTGTGATTCTAAAACTAGTGTGATTTGTGGTGCTTTATCTTATTTTCTTTTAATTTGAGGCTAAACTAGTTTTTGTTTTATTACAAGATTGCTATTTCAACGATGGCTTGTGTAAAGGGAAACTATTCCATAGAGTATTTCAAAAGGTGTCTAATTAATTAAGACACCCAAGAAATCTTTATAATTGGATAAATAATGTTTAAAGAAAACTTCAAAATCAAGTATCAATAGAAAATGATGAGAAATCAACATGCATGGCTATTGATTTGAATTTAGGAATTGCTGTCACATGTTTCTGGACATCTGCTGAACATGATCATAGAGTTCAAGACAGCCTATATGTGACCAAAACAAGAATGTTAGAATTTGGTTGGTATCCTGCATTAAAGATTAGTATGGTATGCTATCATTTTTTAAGGACGGTCCTTGTTTGTTTATTTATAACCTAAGCTAGACATGCTAATTGATATAGCATCGGTTTTATTGAAAAGATAACCAAACAAGATTTCATGAAGTACACATTTTGAAAGGGCTTTGAACAATCTAATTTCTAATAGTCTATTAAAGTTTGTGTATTGTATATTTATGAATGTTTCCCACTTTGAAATTGAGCAAGCATGTTTGTTTCCACTTTGGTCACATGATTGAAAATGGATTGAGCAAGTATGATGTTTCCCACTATGAAATTGAGAATGTTTATAACAACTCAGTAGCTTTTCAAGTAGCTTTTGATTTTTTATTTGGGATGGGGGGTCACTAGCCATGGTTAGCATTTGTCTCAATATTAATGTGTTTTGTAAAAGTTGCTAGATTTTCTAAATACTTTGAGTTCTCTGGGAGCGCATGCAATAAGTTCTCTGTAGAAACTGTGGCATACTATACTATGTTTGATCCAAAATTCTGCCATATATTTTTCTTGACTATCATTTCTTTAATCTGCTGCAAAGTGCTTATAAGTTTTTGATCAAAATTAAAGTTTTTTCTTCTAGCACTTGTTTTATTTGTCCACATACTTATTTTGTTAAATGTTTACAAGCTTCAGAGGTAGATTAAGAAAGACTGGATAATTGATACTAAAGCTCCAAATGTTTGCCTTTTTTGTTTTGAACTTTAGAAACATTACTTGGTGACTGTTAATTATCATCCTTCCTATTCTGTTTATTTTTGTAATTGATGAATCCACCTCTCTAATTCTAGTCACTAATGAGAACCCTTATCTTTGATTTCTCATTGAATGTGTGGCCATCACCACTGAAGTTCATTAGTGAACTTAATCCAGAAGCCAAAGCTGTGTTAGAACAAGCCTTGATAGACTCCATACTTAAATAGTATTTTTATTGTCTTTTGAATAATTCAAAGCTTATGTTAAAGTTTTGAGATCATGTTTCCCTTGAAGACAATGGTAATTTTGACAGAACTCCATATTGTAGATTAATATAATGGGAAATTCAAGATAAGAATTTATATTTCAAATATGCATTTTTTTAAAATTTCCTGTCCTTGTTTTACAAGTTGTTTGATGACCGGCTTTCATAATGATCCGCATAAGTAATGTAAGGGCTATGTCAAAAGCTTATTTTTCTCTGACTATCATTTCTTTAATCTGGCGCAAAGTGCCTATAAGTTTTTGATCAAAAAGCTTATATTTGTGAACCGCCTTGCTTTTCTTTTGTGCTATACTTGTTTTCTCGATTGTTAGAATAATGTATTTAATGTTGTTGACTAGACTATGAATTGGCTATGACTCATAGTAATCATATGTAATTAATGCAAAGATTATCCTAGCACTATATATAGGTATCTCATGTATTGTTGGAATATATCATAGAAATACAAACCAATGTTTTCATGGTATATAGAGCTTCCTCAATCTTGAGAGACCTTCCGCATAAATCCTATTCAGCCAATATCCACAAATCCCTATTCAGCCCCCTTTCGCTTTTTCTCTCATTACACTGCCCAAGTCTAGAAATCCATTACACCTTAGACCTAAAATAGTGTTGTACTTTTTACTTTGGTGCATGCTAGAGGAAATGGAAAAAAGAGTTCTAGTTAAACAAAAAGTGAAAGTTGTGGCCATTATCATGTTGATTTTCTTCATTAAAGTTTATGCATCAAGGTTTCTCTTCCATTGAAAGATTAAGTCTTTGTTAGATTAGTCAATTATTATTATTATTATTAAGTATTTGGTTTGTATTGATCTTATTTTCTCGCTTTTGTTTGTCCTTCTAGTATGTAATCCTCGCATACTAAGCATGTACTTACTACTAACTTTTGCTTCAAGGAAATCTATGTTTGTGATATTGCTCATAGTTTGTGTTTTTAATATGATATCATCAAAGTGATATTGAAATTTGAATCTGCATATAAAATACCTTCTTTCTTTGCTCAAAGGTGTCATTTAGTTTTGGAGATTTTTATTCTGCATGTAAAATGATGCACACTACTTCTCTTTGAGACAAAAGCTATATGTGAATAAAGCTTAATCCAAATAATGGTTTCCATTCAAACATAATCAATATGTACTAACAGAGAACTTTAGATCAAATGAACCAATCCCATAATTTCATATTCTGTTTTACCGAATCTTTCTCTAACATAGCTAAATATTTCTGTACAATTCTTTGTATGCATACTGTTTATGAAATGCATAATAATGTATAAAATTAGTGGAAAAAGCATGCGTATTACGCATACATTTCAGAGTGAGAGAGTTACTTGCATCGATTTTTAACTTAGAAGTATATCCGTAAGCTACATTTTCTCGATATAAATTTTGTTGAGGATTCTTCATTATGCTTTAGCATTTTCTCTTCTAAGAATAGAGAAAATCAGTGCAACAAGTACAATCCTTCCTATTATCCCAACTCAAACAACCGCTTTTGACACTAATTTGTATTTCTTTTGTCAAGTACTACTCCCACAGTGCAAGGCTTCGTGTTGCAAAAGTCCGTGTTTGAATTTAGCCGCATAAATGTATGATCGATTTATGTCGCGCCTAATTTGGAACTTAGGCATACCGAATCTATGGGCATTTGATTCTTAGAAGGGTGTGAATGTGAGATGATTCTTAGAAGGGTGTGAATGTGAGCTTATGAAATTTACTTTTTCTCGCTTGTCTAATATCAAATGATAGCAGAAGATCAAAAAATTGAATTAGATAAAACTTGTTGATCTCTCGTGATACTTGTTTTTTGTTGTTGCCGAACACAAAAGTTTTGTGCATATTGTTGTTGTTAAACACAAGATATATAGATCCCTATGCTGATCTATATATATATTTTGGTCTCAAGTATTTTAGTATGTATGTATGTGTGTGTGACTTTCTAAGGTGATTAGATTAAATTGCATAGAGTAAAGAGCTTGAATTTTATAGACAAGCTAAGACAAAGAAAGTGGTGGAACAGAAAATGCAATTATGTAGATTGCCCTTTGATTGATTCTTGTACTTATTTGCTTCCTATTTTAACTTTTGGATTTAGGGTTGGAAACACAGAGATGTACAATCACTAAAGGCTAGATTCTTGCTTTCCAAGATCGCTTGTTTGTTGCTTCTGTGTACAATTCTCTTCCTCCTCTTTGTATCATTCGAGATCTCAATATATTTTGTCTTCTTGATGTTTATCCTACTTACTTCATATTTATCTTTAATATATGTTGTTTACAATTGTTCAAGCTTATTAATTAGAGTGTTTTTGTCAAAATTCCTTAAGTATGAAGTTTAGTATTTATCGCGCTATTAGTGGTGCTATAGGAAATCGTGCATGATGTCACACACCAATTTCAAGTTATATGTTATGCCTTGGGTTAGCTAATGACGGTTTAATCCCTTTGGTGTTATGAGTTCAAATTATAGTATTTGGCCGCTTATTCTCTTTCCTTACAACACTCTCCATGGGTGTGCATGAAACAAACATCTTTTATAATTTCGATGATAATTCCCGGGAAAAAATGCTGTGCAATAATATAGATGTCTACTTGCAACCTCTTATTAGAGAATTAAATTAATTGTGGACAACAGTGTGGATGCTTATGATTCTTTCAAGCGTGAGATGTTTAAATTAAATGCAAATAGTGTGGACAATAAGTGATTTTCCTGGTCAGGGAACACTTTCTCTCGGTGGAACACATACACCTGACTTGCTTGCCCATCATGTAACTTTGACTCTATTCCTTGTCGCCTTCCTCACAAAGAGAAAGTGGTGTTTCATGGGTCATCGCTGCTTTTCTTGACAGAGGCACCGATTTAGATTGAACCGGATTCGCCTAACTGGTGAGCAAGATTTATGTAGTCCGCCAAAAATATTGTCCGGTTCTCGATATTCTTGGGCAGTGTTTTTAACATTGAAAATAAATTTGGACTAAGACTAGAGAATGAGGGGACAAGAAAAAGAACAAGAGGTGCGCGACTTCCACAGGTAACACTACTCAACAATGGAAAAAAAGTATATTCTTTGAGCTTCCATATTGAAAGATAACTCGCTTATGCCACAACCTTGATGTGATGCACATTGAAAAGAATGTATGTGATAATATCTTACACACTCGCTAAATGATAGTGCAAAGTCAAAAGATCACATCAATGCTCGAAAAGATCTTAAAGATATGGGCATAAGACCGCACTTTTGGCCGATGAAAATGGAAAATATCCTTTAGCTTGCCTTTACAATGACTAAAATGGGCAAGAGAGCTTTTTGGCAACTTTAAAGAACATGACCGTGTTTGATGGTTATTCGAGCAACATTTCAAGGTGCATTGACTTAGATAATCTCAAGTTGAATGGAATGTTAAAAAGTCATGATTGTCATATATTGATGGAGTAGTTGCTACCATAGCCATGCGAACATCATTGCCCAATGAGGTTTCAAATTGTGTGTTGATTGAGTTATGCTCATTCTTTAGACAAATATGCAGAAAGTATTGAAAATTGAAGATTTGGACAAATTGAATAATCAAATTGTCATCACTTTATGCCACATGGAAATGTTATTTCCTCCTTCATTTTTCACTGTTATGGTTCACTTGGTTGTTCACCTTGTGGAAGAAGCTAAGCTTGGAGGTCCTGTCCATTATCGCTGGATGTATCCAATAGAGAGGTAAAATATATGTTTTAGCTTCTTTTTATATGTTTTCAATTTGATAATGTAATGGTTATTCTAAACGACATTTGCATATATAGGTATCTTGGACATTTAAAATCCTACGTCAGTAATAAAGCACGCCCCGGCGGTCTATAGCAGTATGTTACCTAATGGAAGAAATCCTTACCTTTTGTTCAAGGTATTTAGACAATATTGAAACAAGAATGAATAGACTTCCTCGTAGACGATGAACCCGACACCATGGAGGCTCAACCACTGATAACCGAACTATTTCCTATAATTGGAAAATCGGTTGGTGGTTCTTCGATTTTACTCTTACACCAAGAGAAAAGTTACAGCTCATCGACACGCATAACAAATTGTCAAGTTGTTGATTATTATCTTCGTGAAGTATTTCTTCACTTAGATTGACCGCTCGCTTTTCTTTTTCGTGGGTACATCTAATACTATAAAATTACATAGGCAATTTAGAACTATTGTGCGAAGGAAACTTAGGGAAAAAATGCTTCGTAGATAGACAAAAAGGTTCATAGAGAATTGCTCGTTGGTTCGCCAATCGTAAGTGTTTATGCTATTTCTATTTCATTAATATTTCTATTTCATTAATATTTTCGCAATGTGATTAATAATCTACACTATGACATTCAGATTGGGAATAATCTTGACACTCTTAGCATACAAGATAAAGATGTTCTTGTTAGTCTTTCACAAGGTCCTTTTAATCAAGCTAGAAGGTTCACCGCTTAATGTTAATGGATACAAGTTTCGACTTTAGAACGAGATGTTTCTAAAAACTCAAAATAGTGGAGTTTTTGGCATGTTTGGAACGAGAAGTTATTCAAGCAAAGAGTGATACTCAAATGAGGTTTGGAGGGTGCCTTACTATGGACGCATTAGTAGACATCATTGAGTCGAGCTATAGTGGTTTCACAAAGAGTCATGTTTAAATGTGAATGGGCTAATACCACTAATCCAAGAGGTTTGAAGATGGATAAGTTGGGCTTTACCTCTATCAAGTTTGCACGAAATATACATAGTGGAGAAAATGAAGATGATGAACTATACATTAGAGCTCCAAGCTCAAATGGTCTATTATGTAGAGGATGAGAATGAACAAGGTTGGAGTATACCAGCTCATTTGAAACCAAGAAACTTGTATGATATGGGTGAAGATGAGAATGAAATTGTGGCATCCAACGAGACATACCCATCACAAAAACTGGAACAATTTTTCTTGGATGATAATACACATATTCCTTTAGCAAGAGTAGTTTTAGATAATGAACCCGAAAGTTCAAATTGTTAATGAAAATGTTGATGACGATGATCAATATATGGTTTTATGAATGTGATTGGTAGTTCATTCTATGTAATATTGTTGCTAACTCTTTTAGTTTAACTATGACATAGTTTGTTTGAGATTGATCTCAATCCTTTTAATGTTTCCATTAAATGATTTACTTTACTTCGAATTCCTTTTTGATACTGTGTTATGAATTTATCATTCCATTACTTATGCTAATCAATCAAGGTTTATGATTATGTCGTAAGCTTTATGCCATTACTTGCTAACCAAAGTGAGTTTTCTAATTTAATATGTGCATGTGAGTTTTCATAGAATATATGAATGCGATTTCTTCTGATTTTGATTTATTGCCTAACATGTATTGGTAGGTATGCCTCCTAAAAGAAGATATGATGGCCTCCGTAATGGTCAACCCGATGTTCAAGGACATGATTCTTCTCGTGAGAAGCACCCATAGGGTACCGCTACCCCAAAGTGGTGTCTATGCCTAACCCATCTTCATCTTTGGAAGATGACATTCCCGAAGTTCGATGATGTGCCCTTTCCAAATGAAGTCGGTATCTCGTAAGGTTCATCTTCAAAAATACCCAAGACTAATCCTAAATGGATAGATTGGTAAATAAACTCTAATTAGGTGGTGTATTTTCCATTATTTATATTTCGTGTACTAATATTTTGACTTATTTTGTGTTAGATGAGGAGGGTAATCGCAGCCAAAGAAGCCTAAAAGTGCGTAGATTTGATTCCAAACCGCCTAGGATTCAAAGTTATGACCCAATGGAATGCAAAATCAACCAAATTTGGACTGTCTCACGTTTATTAGGAGGGTTTTTGGTTTTCTTGGAAATCATTTTGACAAATTCCTATTTTGTACACTGATTGGCGTGAAGTCCCTATGGATTACAAAAATAATGTTTATGAGAAAGACATAAAGGTATAGAGCAAAATTACTTAATACATTTTATTGTTATTTATGTTTTGTTACTAACATCTTTTATTGTAATTGTATTAAAGACAAAATTTGTGGTAAATGATGGAGCTCACAAGAAATGGATTTTATCAAGCTTGGGAAAGAAATGGAAGGACGATCGTTGCAAGCTTTTTAAAGAAAATTATAATCGAACTTACTCGTGAAGAAAATACTTAACTCCACCGAGGACATTTCCCGCATCATCGAGGAAGTTTTTGAGTATAGGTCAAACTCAAACTATGGTAATAACATAACTTTTCTTAAATTGGTTGTTGCTTAATTTGATTAGTATCACTAATTACTTTGTTAATGACTTTGTTTATAGGCAATGGTAGATCAAAATGCTCAAAACCGCTCAAGCAACAAAGTTCCTCATACATTGTGGGCTAAGACAATCGCTGTAAAGCAACATGAGATGGTATCATATCTCATTTTTTCTATTGTTTGAAAATCATAGAAAATGGTTTAACTATATTTATATGGTGATACGATTTAGGAAGAGCGAGATGGGCGGACTTATACTAGAGCAGATATGTATGAAATTGCTCATAAAAATCAACTGTGATTTTGTTAATGATGAAGCAAGACAAAACCATGTAAGTCCAATATCATATATGTATAGCTATGTTTGATTGCAACATATCATATTATTGGGCACATCAGAAATCTTTATGTCTTTCTTCAATACATGTAGGAAAAATTACAACAAGCGCTTCGAGGGTTCTTCCGAGCACGAAGCCTTTATTGAAGTTTTCGAAAGAACATCCCGGTATAGTCGAGGCATGGGACTCGGTGTAACACCAACTCACTGAAATGAAATGGGCTTCGTTCTACGACGCATTCATATGATTTTCAAGCTAATGAAAAGATGTCACAGATGCAGAGTCAAATTGATTCTTTACAAGCACAAGTTGTTGAGGTTGAAAGTTTAAAGGCAAAAGTCACTGGTTGATGCTCTAAAGGAACAAGTTGTCGAATTACCTCTTTTGAAGGAACAACTTGCTTTTGTTATGCAACTTCTTAAGCAAAATCCGTGAGACAATATTTGTCTTAATGCATTAAATCATGCTTATTGATCCAATGGAAAAGTTGCTAATTTATGACGACATCGCTTGATTATTTATGACGACATATCATGATTATTTATGACGACATCGCTTGATTGGTTATGAAGTCAATTATGGTGCATTTTTCATTGGCACATACTCTTGTTATAAATGGGGTGAGCACACCGACACATACTCGATAATTCTCGCCACTCTTTTCTCGATTTCTCGCTTTGATTTTGTTGCATTTTTTCAATTACCCTTTTCTTGTTTTTCTTCCAATTGCATGTCAAACTCGATAATTCTTTTTGGGGTTTCTTTTTATGCTTTATGGTTTGGGGTTTATCGATCATAAAGCTTGTTCCTTTGATCGTGACAAAAGAAAATCTGGTTTTTGTTTATTTTTAGTCGAATTTCGTCGATATGATCCAATTTTTGTGGGTGAGTTTTGAATTTGATTGATTTTTCTTCATTGGTGTGAAGGGTTTTCATTTTTTGAATTGGGATTCTGTGAAATCTAGTAATGGGTCAATTTGGATTTGTCTATGTGGTAAGGATTCATGTTAGTTAGCTCATTGTGTCAGATTCTTTTATTCTTTGTTTTTGGGAGATTGATAGTTACCCTCCAATGTCGAGCTCTTTCTACTATATTTGCTCTATCTTTGTGTATAAGGAATTTGGTAATTTTTGAACTTGTGGTGCTTGAGTTTTGAAGAAATTTAGTCCGGTCTTAGTTTTAGTGCTATTGTTTGAATTGAACTCAATTGTACACTCAGAGCATCGACACTTTCAGGAGAGTTGTTTCTCGTTTTTGAATGACTGGTCAAAGTATGGGAGAGTTTGTGGTTTGGATTTGTAATGTGAAATGGAGAAAACATATATGTCGTGGAGGTTAAGATAATTAAGAGATCTTAATTAATTATTCATATTATTAATTGTCTTATTGGGAGGTTGTGAAGTCAACAATAATTGTTCATTATTTGGGTTTTAGTTTTGGCTACAATATTGATTCTAACTTAATTTATGGCTCTTTTTTCCAAATAAGCTTAACTTGGAATCACAAGATGATTTGAGACGCTCTTCCGTGCCACCACACAGACAAAATGAAGCAAGCCCATCCCGTAGGACATCTAGATAGATGATTCTATTTGGTTGTATTTTGATGTTATGAACTAGTTTTCCTAGTTGGTTGTACTTTGAGATTTTATGAACTAATTAAGTCGGTTGTACTTTGATGTTATGAACTAATTTAGTTGGTTGTATTTTGGTGCCATGAACAACTAGATTTGGATGTATGAACTAAGTTCTAGTTATTATGAACTAAATTTGGTTTCTAGAAGGTCAGATGTGATTTTGGCATAATTGTAGTTTCTTTAATAGGTACAAGTTGGGTTAGAAAGGTACGTAAACAAAAATCAGTTTTAAAATTTAAAAACAATTTATTTTTTAACTTGCGATGGCTGCAACCGCCGCTAGTGTTGGTGGGAAAATTTTGGCGCAGTAGCTTTATGATACGCTTAATAACCGCCGCTAGTGTTGGTGGGAATTTTTGGCGCGACCTTGGCGCAGCTTATGAACCGCCGCGAACTCGCTTTGTAGAAAATTCAAAATGCTTGTTGACGGCAGCTATAACCGCCGCCACACGCAAGGGCGCTTGTGCGACAGCTTGGAACCGCCGCCAAAACTACTCGGGCGACGCTTAGAAATAACGGCGCGCTTACAGAACCGCCGCCAAAGATAAATCCACTACATGTTAGAACCGCCGCCGCTCAATTTTACCCGCCGCCGCTCCTCCGCTTTCTATGTAGTGCTTCCACCACACAACCACCACCACCACCACCACCACCACCGAGGTCCCCTTCCCCTTCTTGTAAGTTTTGATTTTAATTTTTTATGATATTGATTTAATTTTAATTTTTTATTGAATTTGTTTTAATATATTTTTTCCTTGAAATTGAAATTTGTTAGGATTGAATTTTGGTGTTTGAAGTTTCACAACCGCACCGAGTGCGCGACTGTCACACCAACCACCGCACCTGACGCCAATCTCATAGCGTTAGTTTTTAAAAAAATTGGTGTTATGTGTTAGAATTGAGTATTGTTGTGAATTGTGAGTTATAATTGAGTATTAGGATTAATTGTTGTTGTGAAATGTGTGTTGAATTGAGAGTGAAATGTGAGTTAGAATTTGTTGTTGTTGTTAAAATAAACTTGTTGTTTTAAAGGTTGTTGGATTGAGTGTGAATTGTAAGTTATAATTGAGTATTAGGATTAATTATTGTTGTGAAATGTTAGTTGAATTGAGTGTGAAATGTGAGTTAGAATCAATGTTGTTGTTGTTAAAATAAACTTGTTGTTTTAAAGGTTGTAGGATTGAGTGTGAGATATGAGTTAAAATTGAGTGAATGTCGCTTTGGAAATAAACTTGTTGTTTTAAAGGTTGTAGGATTGAGTGTGAGATATGAGTTAAAATTGAGTGAATGTTGTTTGGGTAACTATATTGTTAGAGATGATTGTTGTTAGTAATTGAAAATTATGTATGTTGTTAATTGTGTTAAGTTGTTGAAACTGAAATTGAAAACATATGTTTTTAGAGCAAAACTTAAATAGAGATGTTAATTGAAAAGTGTTATTGAAAAGTGTATTATTTTAGAGTTGTTACTTGAAAAGTGTTTAAGTGTTTTTGGATGAACCCTAGGTTAGATGACTCGTGTGTTGTTGATGGAAAGTGGTGAGGTGTCATTCCTCACCCCCATATTTTGCTCAAATCATCTCCATTGAGATAATTATGAGACAAGACTAACAACGGTAAGATTGGGAGTTCAAATAACTTCCTTCACTACTTGGATGGAAAAAGGGTTTTGTGTTGTCCTCGACCCCATATTCGCTTGAAATCATCTCCACCATGATGATATCGATGCCACTAACTTGATATATGTTATTGGCAATGTTATGGGAATGTAACACATTTTTAAAATGTGTGTAGATGAATTGGTATCAATTGAATCGTGATCGGGTGTATGATCGGTTATATTCGAGAAGAGCGGTTTGAAGGAATCTTTTGTTGTAGGGGTTGAACAGCTTTGTGTTAGTGTGGCAACATGATTTGGCTAAAGAGGAAAATGGGGTTAGATGTCCATGTTTAAAATGCGACGGTGTACCTATTAGGACTGATGAGGAAATCAGATGTCACTTGTATCAATGGGGGTTTAGGCCTATTATAGGATTTGGACTGACCATGGAGAAGACTTCCAAATTTTGACGTAGGAGCTTCAAGCAATTTTGGTGTTGGTGTTTCACGTAATGAAAATATTGAGTCGATGAAAAACATGATTTGTGATGGTCTTGGGGTGAATGTGCCATTTGATGAGCCTCAGTATGACAATCATGAAGAACTTCCAAACAAAAAAGCACAGAAATTTTATAATTTGTTATCAGATTCAAACAAACCGTTGTTCGAAGGCTCGCCAGATTCAAAATTATCTATGTGTGTGAAGCTTTTAGCTCTCAAGTTCTGAAGTGGGTTTAGACTATGTGACTAAAATGATGTTGGATGCGACACCTAATAAGGATAATTTGCCAAAAAATTATTATGAAGCAAAGATGTTAGTTTCGAAGCTGGTGTTATACCCCAATTTTGTCCGTCTTCTTTTCTTGTTTTAGTCGCTTATTTTTATTAAGGGTGTGTTTTGGAGTCGCATGATTACGAGAATTATTGGCATAGCTCCTCGCTACTAACCCAACCAATTTCAATACTGTTCAACTAAATCGAAACGCCGTTGTTTAAATTAGGCACGCCGCGAATGATCGATCTTTCGTATGCTTTTCAATTTAATATCCGTATTCGAAGTTTAGTCGCATACATGAACAAAGTCTACCTAAAGTCATTTTTCTCCGTAATTTGGTTTAAATTCGCACTTAAGAATGCGATTCCGAGTTAATTTTAGTGTTTTTTAGTTAACGCGCCCATTTCTTCTATTCTCGGTCTAGTTTTATCGTATTTGTCGAGTCCGCCCGCTCGTATTTGTATTTGGCCCGACTCCTTTTTTCTTATTATTTTTATTCTTATTTTGTTTATTTAATTTATTTAGGCATATATATACAATCCAAAAATGTCAAAAATTGTATTTAGTTTAATTTACAATTTAAAAGCTCTTAAGAGTCCAAAAGTCCAAAAATACAAAAAAATATATCCAAAAAGCCCAAAAAGACCAGATCCAAAATACACAATAAACAAAGAAATTAGGGTTCCTGTGCAAAGATTCCAAGTCACAAAGAATGGCCATTGGGCTTGGATCAAGACTCAAAAATTATCCAAAACCTACCAAAAACTCAATTAATGCCTTAACCTAGTTTTATACTATAAATAAACAATCCAATAACAAACCAAAGACACAGAATCAAGACAAAGAAAAAGTCGCGAAAATCACTAAGAAATTAGGATTGTGGCTTCACATCGAAACCCTAATCACACAAAAACACGCTTTTTTCGAGATCTGAGATTTGAAGATTTGGGTAGCAGCAGAGTGGCATCTCAAGGAGGACACCATAGCAGGTTGTTGTAGTTACAAACAACAACGTTTAGAGTCTAACTGAGGTGGAGAAGAGGTAGGTTTTACCCAATGCATTCTTATTTCTGAAATCAATGTAATAATGTCCAAATTTCATGTGTTCAATAAATCTGTTTATGTCAAAAATATATGTGCATGTGTATGAAATCCAGATTTGTCAAAACGTGTTAATATGTATTCGGGTGTTGTTTATTGTCTAAAAAAATTTAGCTACTCGTTTAGGATGATTAGGGAATTAAAAATACATGTTTTCTGAATAAATAGGAACCAGATTCACTTTCTAAAAAAAAAAAAAAGAGAGTCAAGAATAAACCAGCAAATAATCAGAGACAAAAGGAGTAGAAGAGAAATCAGAAAGAACAAACAAACCGAATAAAGTACTGACCTTAAGCTCGCCGGAGCTCCGGTTGTCTTCTCCGACGAGAGCTCCAGCGAGGTCCTTCGAAACCGAACCACCACCACGATAAATTGAACTCTCCTCTTCCCACTGTCATCCTCCCGTTCGCCTCCCCCAAAACAAGCCTCCGGCCGCCATGGTTTCAGCCAAAAAAAAAAAGAACAATAGATCAGAGACATTTTTAAAACAAGGAAAAGGAGAAAAACCAGAAAAAAAACGAGAGGAAAGGAGAGACAAACGGAGGAGAGGAAACGAAACTCACCACACTCTCGCCGGCGGAGTCCTCGTCGCCGGCGTCACCATCATCACCGAACGCCGAAGCCGTTCTCTCCCTCTCACCTTAGAAGCAGATCGGCGCTCTCTCCCTCCCCTAAAACCGGTGATATTTCCGCCGGATCTCTCTCTCTCTCATCAGTGCGGCGCAGCCGCAACAAGGGGAAGGGAAGGTTGGAGTTGAAATTAGGGTTCTGCTGTCTTAGGGTTTTCCTTATATAGTGGGCCTCTTTTTTTTTATTATTTTTTTTAATGCTCAGGTTGCTAGTCACACCCCACTGATTTCACGCGCACACCTCTCCCCACTTAAGCCCAGTTTCGCATACTGCGCTCTCCTATGCGAACTGGGCTTTCCTTTTTACACCCCCTATTAATTATACAGCCCCCTGCGACTAATAAAACCCCAATTTATAATTTTCACCCCCTGTTTTTCTTTTTAATTCTTTTCTAACCCAAACATAAATAATCTTTCTCGCGAAATTAATTAAACGGCTAAGTCGGTTGTACAACCGGGTTAGTCATTATTTTAGGCCAATGAGTCATGCATACTCAAGAACCCTAACACTTAATAAATACGAATAAACTATTTTTCCTAAATAAACGGCTAAGTCGGTTGTACAACCGGGTTAGTCATTATTTTAGGGCCAATGAGCTGTACAGTTCAGCATAGCCAAGAACTCCGAAAACTTAATAAACCATTTTTCCTAAAAATAGGGGACTAAGCTCGCCAGTACAACCTGTTAGTCGCTTCTAGAACTAATGAGTCAGACAGTCAGAGTTCTAGAATACCTATTCTAAAACGGAGCCACCTCACACCAAACCAATTTCTTTCAAAAACTCAAAAATCACTTTCAAAAAGTAGGGACTAAGTCTGTTGTACAATCGGGTTAGTCGGGCCCCTAGAATCAAGTGAGTCAGACATACTCAAGGAATCCTAGGACCCCTACACTAAAAAAACACCAACCCACAAACTTTTTCAAGAAGAACTACGTAGCTTTGATTCCTCCATTGCATCCGAGGTACCTAGAGCAAGAGTCCACTCTTGTCAAGCACTAAAACTAATAATTTTAATTAAGTCTTCTTTCCTTCACATTCAAATAAAAGGGTAAAATGATAATAAACTACAATTAATTAGACTAAAGGATGTCGTGGGGTGCTAATACCTTCCCACACACATAACGACTCCCTAACCCTAACAACGCCTTTATCTTAAAACTAAAAGGGATTTTCTGAATTTGCCCTTAAACTAAAATTTGGTGGCGCTTCTTTCAACTTCAAGAATCCATTTCCGATTTTTCTGGCCACACAACCGCATGACTTCACTGGGACTTATTTATTTTTAGAGAGTCAAAACCTAGTCTAATTAACTTAGGATTAATTCAATTTTTACCCCTTTATTTATTTGCTTTTGCATAATTATGTTATTTATTTGTGTAAACCCTAGGATAGAAGACGATATTTGTATATATGTTTGTTTGTCTGCTTGCAGCTTTTGGGTTGTTTTTAAATTGCTCCTACACACACTTCACAATTACACTTCGCACACACATATGAGAAAAGTCCTCTACCCTGACTTCGAGTGCGAACCTGCTTAGAACGAGATTGTGTAGTGATGGTCTCATGGACGCACGCCTCGCTGGGTGGTCACTAAAAATCTCACCTAGAGTTTGATTCCTTTGAGGATGCTATCCCTTCTAATAGCTTGCCTATTGTTGGGGTCAGTGATTCTTGACTGAGTCCTTGGCTCTAGGAACCATGTGTAGGATTCTTTAGAACTACCCTCAGAGGTCCACTATAAAAGAAACTTTAGACCCACTCCATGTGGTACCCTTCTAGGGTCACGAAGGAGCTCTATACCCTTGCATTCAAGCAAACATTAATGTATACCGTCTTTTATCCAAAAAAAAAATCAAAATTGTTATTTCCGCAAATTTTTTTAGAAAGTATATTACATGCATTTTTTTTTGCATTACAAAAATATTGAAATAAGCGCTGTGGAGTTAAAAGTTTTATTGTGGAGAGAAGCCATGCATGCTAAAGTCAAAATCAAATTTTGTTCTTTACTCTCCAAATGAAAGTTTATAACTCCCCAACGTGACAAAATCAAATCACATGTTATCATCTCATGCACATACATCTCATACACATACATTTCATGCGCATACATTACTATTTCATTTACATTTCATACTAACATCATGCATTGAAAAAAATGTAAAAAAAAAGACAAGTCGGTTCATCAACATCGTTATTGACTCGCTTCAAGCAAGGAATATGGCCAAAACCAAGACAATCAAGTGTTGAAGGATGAGATTAAAAGTCAAGGAACAAATGAAGGACATGCTGGTTTGAAAGATCGATGACCGAGATTTTGAAGCTTCGCCGAGAAGAATGCAAAGCATAACATTTTGGCCGGGGCACCAATGACCCGCCACAAACATATCTCGCCCTCATAACTCGTCCCAACACTCGTGGTGTGCAATGGCTTCAATGGGGTCTACCACCGTGTTACACGCCCCGACCATAGAAGATATTTCTCGGTTGCCGCACGTAATCAAGATGGAGTAGCAGAAAACAATGTTGGTGATGAGACGTAACAAATTCAAAGACAAAACTTCTCGCACCACCAAAGTGGCTTTCTCAAGTTCTCGAACCCGACTTCAAGAATCATACTCGCCTGCTCTCTCAATGCGGGTGGTCTTTATCATGGTCGCCAGTCAAGATCCTCAAGCAAGAGATAAGATGCAAATGCTAGAAGAGCGCCTAAGAGCCGTGGAAGGATCCAATGTGGGGGAGTAAGTGGACGATATGACCTATGTCTCGCACTCCAATGTGGTCATTCCTTATAAGTTCAAAGTGCCGACTTTGATAAGTATCGAGGGGCAACATGTCCTCTTAGTCACCCGACTATGTACCGCAGAAAATGGCTCGGGCTTTATGCACAATGATCACCGCTTATTCATTACTTCCAAGACAAATTTAGCTGGGCAACTTCGAAATGGTATACGCAGCTGAACGTGCTCATATCCAATGTTGGAAAGATCCGCCGATGCTTTTCTTAAGCAAAGATAAATATAACATCGATATGGCTCCTGATAGGACACAACTTCAAAATATGACCAAAAGAGACAACGAGTCATTCAAGGAATACGCCCAGCGCTGGAGAGGTTTGGCCGCACAGGTAGCACCACCTCTATCAGAAAAAGAAATGGTTGCCATGTTCATGGAAACTCTTCCAACCCCCTACTATGACAAATTGATAGGAGGAGTATCTTCAAACTTCTCAGACATGGTTACCATAGGAGGAAGAATAGAAAATGCAATAAAGACTGGGAAGATCACTCATAATTCTGACGGGACTCCTACAACGTTCAATAAGAATAAGGGGGAAGTCAACGCCATAGTAAAGAATAAAGGAAATTCGCACTATAATTCCCCAGCACCATCAAGCCATCAAGGGTCATCCCAATACGACCCACCCGTATCATACACTGACCTGTGCAGCCAACTTATCAGCCACCATTTGATTTCTCCTCGTCAGATGAGACCAGTTCAGCCCCCATTCCCAAGAGGGCATGACCCAAAAGCCAGTTGTGAGTTCCACGCTGGGGCAGTCGGTCACTCAGCTGAAAATTGTTATCCCTTAAAGCACATCGTTCAAGGCTTCATTGATACAAAGCAGCTGAAATTTAAGGAAGGTGATGATTAAATAGCAGTTGGTGAGAGTTATCAAAGTACCGAAGACTGTGTCATCAATCATGTGCGCTTTTCTCCTGCAGATAAAGAGTTCAAGAACTGAGAGACTGTTGATTTTTCTCGTGATTTTCAATTCAAAGTAATTTTCTCAGAATGCAAATCCTATGGCTCGCCAAGGCCTTAGGACATTTCAATAAGGGCACACATGTTTCATTTCAAAGATCATTATTAATAAAATAGCATTTTGAATTCTCTAAATTCTCCTTATATCTCTCTCATTTGTTCGCTTTGCCTTCTCCTCTATCCGCTTTCACTTTCAACTAATGCAGATCAAAATTTTGAAAATAGCAATATCGGTAACTCATATCATAACCTTGATCACCTCATTAATCAAACTCGAGGAAAATGTTGAAGATGACTGAAGCCCCATGAGAATCTAGCCGAAACAACTCAATCTACTAACTTGGGTACGAAAAGAAGACAAAAAAAAGAGTACAACAATTAAGGACAACAAACAAAGAAAATTCACTCGAATCTTGTCTGATTGGGTCGACGTCATGGCATGGATACATCAAGAGGCTATTAAACGCCCACCGGTGTAACAAGATCTTTTGATTGCTAAAGTTCATAAAAATTTAGTCAGCCGTTACGGCCTTCCAAAAACATCATGGTGGCAGAGCTGTTTGGAGACCTCAGGTCGTGCTCATAGCCCCTCCTCATACCACCCAAAGGTGAATGAGGCAGTTGCAGCTACAAACAAAGAATATCAAAGAGATCCCGTAGAATGCGATCCGCAAACACTCCCTTTGGCCTCACAAGGAGGTTAGACCTCATTTCACACCTCAACAGGGGCAACCCAACACAACGAAAGAAGTGCTCCCATTAAACCTCAAGGAACAAAATGGTTGCCCCATGTCATGACCAAACAGACGAGATAAGAACAAGGAAAGCTTAAGAAAGTCTGTCTTCGACAATTTCAAGAAAGAGACCTGGTGCCCAAGAAAATCTTACCTATCCAAAAGGATTCTCAACCTCGAATTACGAAGAACCTTACGTGGTGAAGAAATCGTTCTCTGGAAGAGCCTTAATTCTCACAACGGTAAAGACCTCCCAATCAGCTCAGATGCAAATAAGAAAAAGAAATGATATAGAAAAAGAGAAAATGAGCCAAGCAAGAATACGCCACTAGGTCGAAACCCAAAAGGTCGGCCTAGGCAAAAGTTAGAGCGACCTGATGGATCGAAAACCCAAAAGTGGCGATCCAGCAAAAATTAGGGTCAAGAGATTGACCAAAATATCGAGGCAAACAAAGACTTCCGAAAGCCTGAGAACGAGGATCAAGGTTGCGAACATGAGTAGCCGATGGCGTTATCTCAAGGAGATTAGCTACCAACAAATCGCTTAGTATTTTTGGCTCTTCTGCTTTCTTTCAACTCTAAGCATCGATGTAATATTCAACCAACATGCTTTCTCGATACTCGGCTTCCAATATTAACATCAAACACTTTCCTTCTCTTTCATTCTCTCTCTTTTTGAAATGATGTTTTATGATAAATGATACTGATTTGTGAAAATGTGGCATAATCATAAGCATTACTATCATTACGAAATTTTGCTAATCACGTAAATGACATAATCTCCTACAAAAAGCAAATATTGCAGAAACGAATAGCTCTTATGACAATTCGCGACACAAAGATGTCGATCCAAAGAAGATAAATACACAAGACGACTTCATATCTCACACCGGAAGTCCCGCGATTTGATGAAACCAAAGAAAAAAAAAAAGAGTCATCCCACATTTCATTCATCATCCCACCACATATCAATCATTACATGTGCATACATCACATACAAGCAAATACCTTTCATCACATTGTTAAATATACCAAGCGTAAGTTGCTTCTTCATTTTAAAAACACGACAAGTGTCAATCCCTATATTTTCCTTTAATAGCGCTGCTTTTAAGCGCTGATCTTGTATCATATCACGGATCACCCGTTGATCCCTATAGACCCCAAGTGGTCCTTCGTGAGCAAAGCCCCTAAGCGGCCCGTGTCGCAACGTCGGAGTCGAGCCCGACGGACCTTCGCAGACCCCGAGTGGTCCTTCAGACTAGTTGTGTCAGCCTAAGACACAGTGGACATCCTTTATGGTCAACATATCAGTTCTAGACCTGATCTTGACCCATCATGGCCGCCGAATATAAAGGCCCCTCGCATCGTGTAACTAGTACCGTAGCTAGTTGCGCTGCTCGCACTCACAATGGTCCTTCAATTAAGGCTTAGGCAGCCTTCCAAACCCTGGGTGGTCCTTCAGAGCCTTAGTGCTCCTTCAGATCCGGAGTGGTCCTTCAGAGCCTTAGTGCTCCTTCAGGTCCTTGTCGACCCTTCATTCAACTCTCTGCAATGCGCCAAGTATTAACCACTCCTCTTATCTCTCAAACCTTCCACTTCCCCTTAAACTGACAAAATTAGCGTTTATCTTATCTTTATTCCTATTTCTACTACGAAGTTCCAGAGCTCCGCACTTTCTAGTAAAATATTAATAAAGAGGCAAATTGTTATACCCCAATTTTGTCCGCCTTCTTTTCTTGTTTTAGTCGCTTTTTTATTAGTATGGGCGTGTTTTGGAGTCGCATGATTACGAGAATTATTGGTATAGCTCCTCGCTACTAACCCAAACCAATTTCAACACCAAGTTCAACTAAATCGAAACGCCGTTGTTTAAATTAGGCACGCTGCGCGAATGATCGATCTTTTCGCATGCTTCTTCAATTTAATATCCGTATTCGAGTTTAGTCGCATATGAACAGTCTACCTAAAGTCATTTTTCTCCAGAATTTGGTTTAAATTCAGACTTAAGAATGCGATTCCGAGTTAATTTTAGTGTTTTTTAGTTAACGCGCCCATTTCTTCTATTCTCGTCTAGTTTTAGCGTATTTGTCGAGTCCGCCCGCTCGCGCTTTGTATTTGGCCCGACTTTTTTCTTATTATTTTTATTCTTATTTTGTTTATTTAATTTATTTAGGCATATATATACAATCCAAAAATGTCAAAAATTGTATTTAGTTTAATTTACAATTTAAAAGCTCTTAAGAGTCCAAAAGTCCAAAAATTCAAAAAAATATATCCAAAAAGCCCAAAAAGACCAGATCCAAAATACACAAATAAACAAAGAAATTAGGGTTCCTGTGCAAAGATTCCAAGTCGCAGAACTGGGCTTGGGCTTGGATCAAGACTCAAAATTATCCAAAACCCACCAAAAACTCAATTAATGCCTTAACCTAGTTTTATACTATAAATAAATGTACCCAATAACAAATAAAGACACAGAATCAAGACAAAGAAAAAGTCATAAAATCACTTAGAAATTAGGATTAGGGCTTCACATCGAAACCCTAATCACACAAAAACACGTTTTTTCGAGATCTGAGATTTGAAGATTTGGGTAGCAAAGCAGCGATAGCTCAAGGAGGACACCATAGCAATCTTGTCAGAGTTACAAACAACAACGCTTAGTAGTCTAATCTGAGGTCGAGAAGAGGTAGGTTTTACCCAATGCATTCTTATTTCTGAAATCGATGTAATAATGTCCAAATTTCATGTGTTCAATAAATCTGTTTATGTCAAAAATATATGTGCATGTGTATGAAATCCAGATTTGTCAAAACGTATTAATATGTATTTGGGTGTCGCTTTGTTGTCTAAAAAAATTTAGCTACTCGCTTAGGATGATTAGTGAATCAAAATACATGTTTTCTCGAATAAATAGGAACCAAATTCACTTTCTAAAAAAATAGTCAAGAATAAACCAAAGAAATAATCGAGACAAAAGGAGTAGAAGAGAGACATCGTAAAGAACAAACAAACCGAATAAAGTATCGACTTTAAGCTCACGGAGTTCTGGCCGCCTTCTCCGACGAGAGCTCCAAATGAGGTCCTTCAAACCGAACCACCACCACGATAAATTGAACTCTCCTCTTCCCACCGCTATCCTCCTCCCGCTCGCCTCCCCCAAAACAAGCCTCCTACGCCATGGTTTCAAATGCAAAAAAAAAAAGAACAATAGATCGTAGACATTTTTAAAACAAGGAAAAGGAGAAAACCGTAAAAAACTAGAGGAAAGGAGAGACAAACGGAGGAGAGGAAACGAAACTCACCACACTCGCGCCATGAGTCCTCGCGCGCCGCGCCACCATCATCACCGAACGCCGGCCGCTTTCCCCTCTCACCTTAGAAGCAGATCGGCGCTCTCTCTCCCTCCCCTAAAACCGGCGATATTTCCGCCAGATCTCTCTCTCTCTCATCAGTGCGGCGCAGCCGCAGCAAGGGGAAGGGAAGGTTGGAGTTGAAATTAGGGTTCTGCTGTCTTAGGGTTTTCCTTATATAGTGGGCCTCTTTTTTTTTTTTTTTTTTTTTTTTTTAATGCTCAAAGTCGCTAGTCACACCCCACCGATTCACGCGCACACCTCCTCACTTAAGCCCGGGCCGCATACTGGGCTCTCCTATGCGAACTGGGCTTTCCTTTTTGCACCCCCTATTAATTATACAGCCCCCTACGACTAATAAAACCCCAATTTATAATTTTCACCCCCTGTTTTTCTTTTTAATTCTTTTCTAACCCAAACATAAATAATCTTTCTCGCAAAATTAATTAAACGCTAAGTCGGCCAGACAACCCGTTAGTCATTATTTTAGGCCAATGAGTCAGCATGCAGTTCAAGAACTCCCAAAACTTAATAAATACGAATAAACTATTTCCTAAATAAACGGCTAAGTCGGTTGTACAACAACCGGTTAGTCATTATTTTAGGGCCAATGAGTCAGATACCAAGAACCCCAAAACTTAATAAACCATTTTTCCTAAAAATAGGGACTAAGCTCTGCTTGTACAAACTGTTAGTCAAATGCTTCTAGAACTAATGAGTCAGATAGCTCAGAGTTCTAGAATACCTATTCTAAAACGGAGCCACCTCACACCAAACCAATTTCTTTCAAAAACTCAAAAATCACTTTCAAAAAGTAGGGACTAAGTCTGTTGTACAATCCAAGTTAGTCATTCTAGAATCAAAGTGAGTCAGATGTACCAAGGAATCCTAGGACCCCTACACTAAAAAACACCAACCCACAAACTTTTTCAGGAAGAACTACGTAGCTTTGATTCCTCCATTGCATCTGGAGGTACGTAGGAGCAAGAGTCCACTCTTGTCAAGCTCTAAAAACTAATAATTTTAATTAAGTCTTATTTCCTTCACATTCAAATAAAAGGGTAAAATGATAATAAACTACAATTAATTAGACCAAAGGATGTCGTGGGGTGCTAATATCTTCCCCACACATAACGACTCCCGAACCCTAACAACACCTTATCTTAAAACCAAAAGGGATTTTCCGAATTTGCCCTTAAACTAAAATTTGGTGGCGGCTTCCTTTCGAACTTCGAAGAATCCATTTCCCGGATTTTTCGGTCGCTACAGCTGGGATTGGATTTTAAGAAGATTGATTGTTGTGAGAAAGGGCCCATGTTGTATTACAACAACGAGTTTGGTAAAAATGATGGTGAGCTACTTGAATACAAATTTTGTGGACGGCCGAGGTATCATGTTCATAAAGGGGCAAAACGTAATTATAAACCCATTCTTGTGAAGTCGATGTTCTATTTGCCTATAATTCCAAGGTTGCAAAGAATGTTTGCATCGACTGAAGTTGCGCAGAAAATGACTTGACATTATGATAATAGGGGTACCTCAAACATTTTGCGCCACCCATCCGATTTTAGGTGAAGCATGGAAACACTTTGATTTATCATTCGATTTTGCCTCGCACTCCACGAAATGTTCGACTTGGATTGTGCTCATGGATTTACTCCATATATCCAAGCATCATCTTCTCCCTACTCTTGTTGGCTACCATTGTTACCCCTTACAATCTTCCTCTCGAGATGTGCATGACTAAACCGCTTATGTTTTTGACTTGTCTCGATACTGGTCCAAATAATCCAAAAGCTAACATTGATATCTTTTGGAACCTCTCGATTGATTATCTCAAGAGATTGTGGGGGGTGTTTTTTGACATATGATGCAAAGACGAAAGAGAATTTTAAGATGAGATCGGTGTTGATGTGGACAATTAACGACTTTCCTGCTTATGGTATGTTGTCTGGTTGGGGGACTCATGGTAAATTGGCATGTCCCCATTGCATGGAACACACAAAGGTGTTTTCGCTAAAATACGGGGGCAAGAGTTCTTGGTTTGACTCGCATCGTAGATTCTTACCGCCAGATCATCAATTTAGAAAGAACAAGAAGGCCTTCAAGAACAAGGTAGTTGAAAAAGATGGACCACCGCCTTTGGTGACACCAGGTGAAATATGGAGCAGAGTTATGGACTTGCCACAAGTCACTGAGGTAGGTGAACTTGAGAGACTGGATGGTTATGGACGAGTGCATAACTTGACAAAAAGAAGCATATTTTGGAATCTCCCATATTGGAAAGACAATCTGTTGAGACACAATCTTGATGTTATGCACATTGAGAAGAATTTCTTTGGTAACATATTTATGACTGTAATGAATGTGAAAGAAAACTAAAGACAATAATAAGGCTAGATTGATTCTGGGTCTTTATCAGAGCAAATATCGATCCGATTTGAATTTGGTGGAAATGGCTAATGGGAAGATGTTAAAACCAAAAGCCAAATATCGCCTCTAACACCCGATGAAGTGAAAGATGTTTGTCGATGGTTGAAAGGATTGAGGATGCCGATGGTTATTCTTCTAACCTTGCAAGATGTAGCGATGTGAACACCGGAAGATGTATGCGATGAAGGGTCATCCCAAAGTGTGTTTTGGAACCACTTATTGAAGTGAGTCAATTTTTTAAGAATATGTGCTCTTCAACATTGAGAAAGGATGATCTCATTAAGATGGAGCAGAATATTCCTTTCATCATCCGTAAGTTGGAGAGAATATTTCCTCCCGCTTTTTTGATTCCATGGAGCATCTACCTGCTCACCTTGCATATGAAGCAAGACTTGGTGGACTAGTTCATTATAGGTGGATGTATCCATTTGAGAGGTAATTATCTATTTCAACATTTTAATTAAATTTTTATTAGTATGACTATTTTAATTAAATTTTTATTAATTAGTATCACTATTTGTTCATTTGTAGATTAATGGGTGATTTGCGCAGCTTACCTACACCATGAAACCATCTATTTCTGTTCATATTATTTCAACAACTTTATGTTGTCAAGAAATAATAGAAATGAAAGGGAGGTTGAAGAAGAAAGACATGCGCCACTTTATCCGCCTTTAGCAAACCCGTCGCCTCGAGAAAGAAGTCAACCAAATACTTATCGTAAAAGAACATCTATCAAAGACATGTTCATGTCTTGATCAATTGCAATGAAGTTAAACCATATGTCGAGTAAGTATGCTCCAATTTAGTCTTTAATCGATAGACGTTTAACGTTTGAAGTTAAATCATGGTTTGATAAAATTTCAATTACACCATTTCAGTGCATTCTTACGAATTGAGGGTATACCTGCCGAAGAATCTTCTGTTCGTATACATGAAATTTTTCCAATCTGATTTAAGGCTAGAGTAAGTAAATCAAATAATTAATGTGTTAATGTCAAATGTTTAAAGTAGATATGAGACATGACTTATTTTTCCCATATATATGGTTACTTAGGTTTATGAAGCACAACCAACTCCCCTAATCCAACACTTGAGGAACTTAGCTGATGGTCCTTTTCTTGAGGTGACTGAGTTGGACACGTACCTAGTTAATCTGCACAAATTTGACACTCAATCCTGGAGTGAGGGAAAAAGAACAATTAATAGTGGGGTATATGTTAAAGGGGAAACAAGAGGAGGTGAAAATGACTACTACGGTGTGATCCAACACATATATCAACTTGAATACCCATTCCTGGACTATGAAAAGAAAATAGTTTTGTTTTATTGTACTTGGTTTGATCCATCGGTTAGAGAAACAAAATTGAATCCAAAATGTAATACGGTGGACATTCAAATGAATAGAAGGTATCAACTCTATGATCCATTTATTATGGCAGAAAATGTGAGACAAGTGTATTATGTTCCATATCCATCAACTCGTAAAGGATGGTGTGTTGCAATTAAGACAAAACCACGGGGTCGCATTGAAGCCAGTGATGTGGAGGATGATGTGTGGATATCTTGTGTTGCAGGTTAAGTTTTGATGATTAATCATTCTAAATAAAGTGACAAAAGGGAACTCCAAGACACAACCAACTCAAGAAGAATGTTTGTGGTAAGGGTAGACGTTAGGAATTCCGGTCGTGTCTTAGGAATGAATGTAAACCGCTTTTGAGGATCGGCTCAAATCACACCACACACTAGCACTCACTATGAACCAAACATCTGTTTTCAATTGATAAAAGCATGTTAAATAGGTTAGGCACTTGTTTTTAAAGAAATAGATTCATGGCTTAGTGTTTTAAAAGAAATTGTTTTTGAAGTAAAGAATTGATTCTTGATTTGCAACTTTAAAGCTAGAAATGGATTTCACTCTCATCTTTAAGCTATAAATCGATTTCACTCTTATTTTTAAGCTAGAAATTTCTTAAAATCGATTTGTTTCATGTTGTTAAAGATAGTAATCGATTTGTGTCATAATTGGTTTTAAAAGGAAATTGTTTTGGAAAGAAAACAATCGATTGATGGCTTGTTGTTCTTAAAGTGTAAAATCGATTTCTCTCTTGTTTTTAGAGTTAGAAATCGATTTCATTATTGTCTTTGAAGCTTGAAATCGATTTCACACTTGATTGGAAAGCCAACAATCGATTCTTCTCTTATTTCTTAAAGCACACAATCGATTCCTCTCTTATGTTTCTTCAAGCACACAATCGATTTTCAACCAAGTTAATATAAGCAACAAATCGATTATCCACTTATTCATAAACTATTCCAACGGTCATATTTTACAACCTCTATAAATAGAGACTTAGGGCTTCACAAAACACACAACCTACAATTCTCAAAAGCGTAAGCGCACATCGCACACCATTGCACGCTTCATCGCTTTCCATCTTTTGAGCCGATCTCTCTCAAGGGTTAGGTTGGGAATCTTCAAGTTGTTGTATTCACCTTCTTAGAGGTATTGTTATTTTTCTTGTAATTTGATTTTATCAGAATTGGTTTTTCTAGAGAGTGGGAATCTCTCTAGGATTTTGACTGTAATAAGGGTGGGGTATCTCTTGTATGTCAATTGGTTGTACTAGAGAGTGTGGGTATCTCTCTAGGGTTTTTGATTGTAACAAGGGTGGGGTATCTCTTGTTGTAATTGTTGTTAAGGGCTCTTGCACAAGGTGGGGTATCCTAGGTGAAGAGCGCTGAGTCTCTGTAAGGGTTTTAAAGCACCCGCTTAAGCTTTGTTTTGATAGTGAAAATCTCACAAAGGGTTTGTGAGGACTGAGTAGGTCACTAGGAGGTGGCTGAACCAAAGATAAATCTCCCGTGTTATTTATCGCTTTTGTTTCTAATTGCTCATTCCATAAACTCGCGCGCTAAATTAATCTAAGTCATTTAAAAAGGGGGAAAGTTTTTAAAGTCTCAATTCACCCCCTCTCTGAGATCAAGCCACTTGGTAACAAGTGGTATCGTGAGCTAGACTCTGTTTAAAGGGCCTAGCAACTTCAAGAGAAATGGCTTCAGTGTTGGTGTATCGCAAGAGGGTGCATCTCTTACCCGCCCTCCGGATTCAACGGAAAGATTATGCATATTGGAAAGAAAGAATGAGAATATTCATAGAAGCGGGTAGATATATATGTATGGGATGTCAGGGAAAATGGACCTTTGTTCCCACTCACATGGTTAATGGCGCACTCATAGTCAAGGAAAGAAATGAATGGACGGATAATGATAAAAGAAAAGTTCAACATAATCTTCGTGCCAAGAACATCATCACTTCCGCACTAATCCCCGATGAGTTCTTCAGAGTATCAAACTGCAAAACCGCCAAGAAATGTGGGACAATCTTCAAGTCACTCATGAAGGTACCAAAGTGAGGTAAAAGAGCAAGAACAAACACTCTTATCCGAGAATATGAACTATTCGTAATGCATCAAGGAGAAACTATACAAGAAATGCAAAAGACGCTTACTCACATAGTGAATCAACTGGCTCATTAGGAAAATCATTTCTTGCCGAAGACTTGATCAACAAAGTGCTGAGATGTCTAAACAGAGAATGGCAACCAAAAGTAACTGCTATAGCTGAATCAAGGAATTTAGCTACAATGAAACTCGCCACTCTTTTTGGGAAACTACAAGAGCACGAGTTGGAGCTCACTCGTCTAGCTGAACATGAAGAAAAGACAAGAAAAATAAAAGCTTAGCTCTCAAGGTTTCTAGTTCAAATCCACCCGATGATAGTGATGATTCTAAAATGAAGATGATGAAGACGATGAGTATATGGATCTAATGGTTAGAAAATTCAAAAAGTTCATGAGAAGGAAAAGCTTCCCCAAGAAGAATTCTTCACCCAAAAGAGTCTCAAGCAAGGAAAACTTCTCAAGTCCACCAACTTGCTACGAATGTGGCAAATCCGGACACATGAAGATGGAGTGCCCGAACTTACAAAGAAAACTGTCAACGTTTAAAAAAAAAGGATCCAAAGGAAACAAGGGTAGAAAAGCCTACATAGCATGGGAATACAATGACATGGACTCATCAGATGATTCAGAAAGTGAAGAAGCTCAAATTGCTCTCATGGCCGACCACGACAGTGAAAATGAAACTGAGGTAGATTCTAACTCTGAAACTTCACAAAATGCATATGATGAATTACATGAAGCATTTCTTGAATTGCATAATGATTCTTTAAAATTATCTAAAGCATTAACCCAATCAAAGAAAACTGTTGCTCATCTTCAAAACGAAGTTATTGCTTTAACTAAGGAAAGATTAGAACTTAGAAATGACAATTATTGTCTTAGTTGCTTTAAAGAAAATTATGTATGTGATAAGTGTGGTGAACATGTAAATAAAATTCATGAGCTTGAATGGACAATAGGAAAAATGTCCAACACACAACATGTGCATCCTAGGTCTCCAAGAAATAATTTCATGAAAAGACATGTGCATTATAGATCTAAGTTCACTACTAGTCCATATATTAGATGTTATTATCATGCCAAACTAGGACGTATCGCATCCGTGTGTATGGCTAGAAGAAGACAAGTTGTGAAAAGGTCCGGGTTCCCAAAGGGACTCTACCAAGTACTAACCCACAAGGACCCAAAGAAATTTGGGTACCAAAATTTGCAACTTGATCTTAATGCAGTATGCTTCAAGGTATGGGGAAAATCAATACCTTGATAGCAAATGCTCAAAGCACATGACTGAAGATACGACAAAGCTCTTAACACTCACCCCCGTAAAAAGCGGTCATGTGACTTGTGATAACAAAGAAAAGAGGAAGAATCCTCTGGTGAAGGTAAGATTGGTAAAGACTTATCCACCTCTATTTGCATTGTGCTTTATGTAGAATATCTTAAGCATAAGTTACTGAGCATTAGACAAATATGTGATTATCATTGTTTGATTTTGATTTATGCTCCATGAGGACAAAATCGGTAAGCAAGGTAGAGTAATGGGAAATAGAGTAAATAACAACATCTCAACTATGGTGTCTATATATATCACATTCTGATTATTTGCGACAACACAAACAATTAATCTATCAAAGAACCCCATTCAATACTCTAGAACTAAGCATATCGATTTTAGACATCATTTTCTAGAGATCATGTTGAAAAAGTTGATTATGTGATTGTTTAGTTGAGCATTCAAAACCGCTTAGCTGATATTTTTACAAAACCATTGCAAAAGAAAATTTATTTTTCATTCAAGAAAACTTGAGTCATTAAGTTATCATTTAGTGAATGAAATATGAACTATTGATTGAATTATGTTTGGCTATCTTGTATTGAAACCCGACTCTCATGTCATTTTGTGGTTTATGCCTATTTTTTTAAAATGCAATGGACTCACCATATTATTAGTCGCTTTTTGACTCACCAACTAAGTTTTCGCATTAACCCTTTTGATCATGACAAAAAGGGGGAGAAATATAGGATTATCACTTTGCATTTAGATAGGGGGAGCATCAAGTAAGGGGGAGTCTAGATACATATCATTAATATTAGTGCATTGTTTTGCTTGATGAACTAACCTCCCACGTAAGATGAATCAAAATTTTGTCATCATCAAAAAGGGGGAGAATGTGGATATCTTGTGTTGCAGGTTAAGTTTTGATGATTAATCATTCTAAATAAAGTGACAAAAGGGAACTCCAAGACACAACCAACTCAAGAAGAATGTTTGTGGTAAGGGTAGACGTTAGGAATTCCGGTCGTGTCTTAGGAATGAATGTAAACCGCTTTTGAGGATCTACTCAAATCACACCACACACTAGCACTCACTATGAACCAAACATCTGCTTTCAATTGATAAAAGCATGTTAAATAGGTTAGGCACTTGTTTTTAAAGAAATAGATTCATGGCTTATCGCTTTTAAAAGAAATTGTTTTTGAAGTAAAGAATTGATTCTTGATTTGCAACTTTAAAGCTAGAAATCAATTTCACTCTCATCTTTAAGCTATAAATCGATTTCACTCTTATTTTTAAGCTAGAAATTTCTTAAAATCGATTTGTTTCATGTTGTTAAAGATAGTAATCGATTTGTGTCATAATTGGTTTTAAAAAGGAAATTGTTTTGGAAAGAAAACAATCGATTGATGGCTTGTTGTTCTTAAAGTGTAAAATCGATTTCTCTCTTGTTTTTAGAGTTAGAAATCAATTTCATTATTGTCTTTGAAGCTTGAAATCGATTTCACACTTGATTGGAAAGCCAACAATCGATTCTTCTCTTATTTCTTAAAGCACACAATCGATTCCTCTCTTATGTTTCTTCAAGCACACAATCGATTTTCAACCAAGTTAATATAAGCAACAAATCGATTATCCACTTATTCATAAACTATTCCAACGGTCATATTTTACAACCTCTATAAATAGAGACTTAGGGCTTCACAAAACACACAACCTACAATTCTCAAAAAGCAGAAGCGCACATCGCACACCATTGCACGTTTCATCGCTTTCCATCTTTTTGAGCCGATCTCTCTCAAGGTTTAGGTTGGGAATCTTCAAGTTGTTGTATTCACCTTCTTAGAGGTATTGTTATTTTTCTTGTAATTTGATTTTATCAGAATTGGTTTTTCTAGAGAGTGGGAATCTCTCTAGGATTTTGACTGTAATAAGGGGGGGTATCTCTTTGTATGTCAATTGGTTGTACTAGAGAGTGGGGTATCTCTCTAGGGTTTTTGATTGTAACAAGGGTGGGGTATCTCTTGTTGTAATTGTTGTTAAGGCTCTTGCACAAGGTGGGGTATCCTAGGTGAAGAGCGCTGAGTCCGTAAGTGGTTTTAAAGCACCCTACTTAAGCTTTGTTTTGATAGTGAAAATCTCACAAAGGGTTTGTGAGGACTGAGTAGGTCACTAGAGGTGGTGGAACCAAAGATAAATCTCCCGTGTTATTTATCGCTTTTGTTTCTAATTGCTCATTCCATAAACTCGCGCAAAAAATTAATCTAAGTCATTTAAAAAGGGGAAAAGTTTTTAAAGTCTCAATTCACCCCCCTCTTGAGACTGAAGCCACTTGGTAATATGATGTTCCTTATCAGGTGGATGAAATGTCCTGAGTAAATGAGGTAATTGAAGTTGAACCGCCACCCCTTACGTGATGATCGCATCGATGTTGAAGAAGTTGAAGCAGTATTAGAAGTGATAGAAGAAAATGAATTAGATGAGCAAGATGAAGAAGAGAATCAAGATGAAGAAAATGAATAATTAGATTAGTCTTACGTTGTTATTATCATTATTGTTCTTGTGTATTACCCTTGTGTTTTGGATAAACTTGTTTATGAATATATCATTAATGTCGTTAGTAGCACATTTGTATCATTAATATTGTTAGTATCACATTTTGTATCATTAATGTTCTTAATATTATATATTGTTGTGTGTTCCCCTTATTTCATAGAAATGGATTCAGGAGGAGGCTCTGACCCACCGAGACAAGATAAAGGGAAGGGAATAACAAGAGGGTCTCCCAAGAGGAGGCGTAATCGTAGTAGAAATAATGATGTGGTACTTAATATTGGAAATATGAGGTTGAATACATTTGTTGGTCCACCCATGACTACCACCTCGGATGTCCCACCACCCCATTCTCCATCGGGCCCCAATTAATTGGTTTCATATTCCCTCACATGGACATATGCCACCTCTTGGGTATACAGCTGGGCATATGCCACCTTCTGGGTATACAGTTGGGCATATGCCACCTCCTGGGTATACAGCTGGGCATATGCCACCTCCTGGGTATACATCTCCATATATGCCACCTCCTGTATATACAAACTCAGTATACAAATGACTCTTCCCCCACCTCCTGGTATACAAACGGGCATATGCCACCGAGCATATAGGCACATCGATCGAAAGATATATAGGTACATCGATCGGGCATATTGGCACGCCGATCGAGTATATAGGTACATCGATTGGGCATATTAATGGCACATCGATTGACTACCTATGCCCACACCGAGGATGATCATGTTGGTGGTGATGGTGCTAATGAACCTAAGTGGAGGTGGTTGATGACGAGAGAGTGGAGGTGGTTTATATCAACAACAAAAAGCTCTATATCATTTATCCATATGGTAACACGTAAGTATTATATTGGTTGGCTTTTTTAATTTAAGTTAATTATGCAACAACTTATATATATATATATATATATATATATATATATTTTTGATTGTTTGATATATTTTTTCATTATGTAGGTTTGTTCCATTGAAGGCAAATTTTCATCAAGCATCACATATGTGATCCGTAAGAAATATTTTCAAACTTACCATAAAAAGTGGAGTAAAGTTAAGTGACAAAGAGAAGGGAGAGTTGTTGGATTTTTTAGGGTAAGTGTCTATTATGTCATTATGTACCTATATATATTGTTAGTTTTAATTTAATGTTTGGTAATGTTTAATATTATTACTAATACATACTTTCATTATGCTTAATACAGAACAAAGTGACATGGTACCAAGAGTATGATGAAGAAGTCCTAGATGTTTTCTACTAAGGTTCGGTAGTCAATTGTCGGATATGTTGTATAAGTTGAGGCGTGGAAATGTGAGGCCTCCTTACATGGGTGAAAATGTTTGGAATGCCTTCAAGGCACATTGGGAAACAGAGAAGTTCAAGCATAATTCTGAAAAGGCGAAGCAGAATAGAAACTCAGAAAAGGGTGGCTCGCTTAACTGTGTTGGGTCCATAAGCCAGGCTCAACATGCTATTCGATTGGTAAATTATTTTAAATATCTGTGTGTTTTTTTACATTAGTTAATTAGTTAGCAAATGTTGAAAATGTTTTTCATTTTACAGAGTAAGAAGTTGGGACGCCCTATCACTGCTGCTGAGCTTCACAGGGCCACCCTTGTAAGGAAGGGCCGGTACTCAAGATCAATATGTCGAGGAGCGCGAGGTTACTCGTGTAAATACACAACTTGAATTGTATTATATATACATATATGTTGCTTTGTTAAAATGAATGGAGCACTAATTATGCTATGTTTTGTGGTTATACAAAAAGGAGGCACATACTCGTGAGATGGGTTCAAATGACTCGGGGACTGAACTCTAAAACACCGGGTCAACTTACTCCCGATTTGATAGCTCTGCGAATGCACATTGGGAGAAAGTAGCGGGTTGGAACAAGTGGTCGCTCAGATGGTACGGGGCCCTCGGCTCCATTAATGACCCCGTCTCGTGTTGACCCAGAGAGAGCTTCTAGAAGACGAAGACCATTTCCTACTCAATCAGATTCGGAGAGAGAGCGGTTTAGGAAGATGGAGGAGGAGTTGCATGCTACGCAGCAGAAGCTGCGTGAGAGTGAGATGCAAAAGCTGGAGTGGCAGCAAATGATGGAGATGCAAAAGCGAGTGGCAGCAAAAGATGGAGAATGGCATGAAGAGGGTGATAGAGCTTCTTCAGTCTAAGGAGAGTATGTCTCAGCCTGCGCAGAAACTTGGGGAGTCTGACTCGTCTGAGTATCGAGTTTTTGAGGGGTCTGAGGAGTCTGATGACGGGTCCTTTTAGTACTGTTTGTATTATTTGTTTTACATTTGAGTATTTTGTTATGGCATTTCAGCATTTTGTGTTGTATTGACATTTGATTTTACGTTGTGTTGATTTGGATTCTGACATTTCAGTATTTTGTTCTGACGGAACATTTTAGAAATTTTTTATTTATATTGATTTAGGTATTTGATGTTTTATTATTTATTAATAAATAAGCAGCTTTTAAAAAACATTATTTTTTTTGGACTTTAGCGAGGGAATTAGTGAGGGAATTAGCGAGGGACGTTCAGACACGTGGCAGTCACCAATGGGATGTGCAGGCGTGGCAGTTAGCGACGGAATATGTGTCCCTCGCTAATTAGCGAGGAATTGGCGAAGGGGTAATTAGCGACGAACACTATTTCTCTCGCTAATTGCCATTAGCGAGGAGGAATTAGCGACCGAATCGGTCTCGCTAATTCCCTCGCTAATGGCAATTAGCGACGGAATTGGTCATGTTAGCCATCAAATATTCCTCGCTAATGACCGTGTTTTTGTAAAGTGCGGACCCTAATGCGAGTTGGAGTAGTTTCTTGTCCTATAGATACGGGGATTTCGGACATCTTTTATTTATGACTCAATGGAGGCCAAAGCCGGGGGTAATGGGGTCTATTTGGTGGAGAGATTTGGTGTTCCTGGACTATAAAGTGGCAGAGGAAAGTCGGTTCGCGTGGAGTATTCGAAGATGTTTGGGTGATGGAAAGTTGATTAATTTTTGGAAGGACCAATGGTTGGGTATTGAGCCTCTATTCAAAGTGTTTCCCTTGTTATGCGAGGAATTGGGCAGCATACTATAACAAAGGCGATCAGGGCTCGTGGGTTGACTGGTCGATGGATTTGGAGCGTCCCTTTGCCTCGTTTTGACAACGAGATTTCTGCTGCAGAAACAGAAATTCTGCAGAATATTCTGCTGCCTATTGCTTCGGTTTTAACGAAGGTGGATGAGTGGAAATGGCGGCATGATCACTCCAACCGCTTCACGGTAAAATCATTTTATTCTTGGTTATGCACCAGCAGCCCATCACTCTATTCCAACGATTTAACAACTTCATTTGAGCGCTGCACTTTGAAAATCTATTGCTTCGTCGAAATTCACAATTTTCGGTTGGTGTTTGTTGCTTGATTCCTTGCCAACCCAAGGCCAACTGCTGCACAGGGGTGTTATCCACACAGAGGAGGAGGCTGCCTGTCAGTTTTGTCACCTAGCGTGTGAAGATGCGCAACATTTGTCTATAAGTTGCGACTTTGCACAATCGATTTGGTTATCTATCGGTGTTTGGTTAGGTGTTGATATTGATGTTTCCTCGAGCATCGTGGACTTATATACAAGTTCGTGAGCAATGGATCAAAGGAAAGAAATCAAAGCGGGTGAAACACTTATTTTAGCTCTCCACGTGTTGGAGTATTTGGCTTGCTAGGAATGGCGTCATCTTCAAAGAGGAGGAAGCGAGAGTTGATACGGTGATCAACTGAATCAAGAGCTTATGTTGGAGTTGGTGTCTCTACAAATTGAAATGTAATCCCTATATGTCTTTGTCTATGTGGTGGTCTAATCCACTTCGATACCTAAACAATTTGTAATCCTCAATGTTGTTTGGGTTTGAGCACCACCACTGCTCCATCAATGAATTGTTGCTTATCTAAATAAAAAAATCGCATAAAGTTTTAATCTCTAAATGTTACCAAATGTTTATATCGAACAAACTATTGACAAAATCATTTTCACTAGATGCCATAGCTTATCGCCGATTATGTTTTTGGGTTGGCATAAAATCAAATGATTGTCCGACCGGTTGAAATTCTAGTTGTGTTGGCGTGATGGAAAATGAGTAGCGGTGGATCCGTGGCTCTATGTTTTCTATGGTAACTAAGAGAGACATCATGCGCAGGTCTATTATGCTTTTATGCTCGAGTTGATGGGTCGGCCTACTTGATCAAAATTTTGCTCTTCCGCAACACCACCTCGTGTGGGTCTTGGAATTGTCTTGGCGAATATATATCGTGGAGTTTTTCCCGAGCCACAACATATATTTTTCTGTATGCATGGGTGATCCATGTAACGGTTGACCCATAAGACACCTATTATTTCTTCCTCCATATCTAAAACCATGCATCTCCAATTTTCCAAGTGATTTCCTCGCATGTTAGCCGTCCCCACCTTTCGATGTGTCTCTAATCCAACGAGGGGATTAGCCACACTGCGTCAAATGCATGGATACCCCGATCTCGACCAAAATCATTGCGTAAAGCGTAAATAATTAAAACTTTGTATAAATTATTCTAACCAATAATATTAATCTAAGTGTCAACTTTTCGTCTCCGTTTTGTTTTTTTAATTATATCACTATCTTGTAACTTATTAATTTAAATAAAAAACAATTACATCATTAAAAAAATTAATTAACTAATTAAAAGCTTTTTTAAAAATTAGACATTAAATATATATTACTTAGATAATTATTTTTAAAAAATAATTAAGTAATTATTTTTATCAAAAAAATTAATTAAGAAATTTTTTTTGAAGCAAAATTAATTAAGTAATTAAGAGCTGGTATTCTCGTATTTAAAAGATTAAAAAGAGATTAATGTTTCCAAAATAAAAGAGATTATGTCTCGTATCATCATAATAATAGTAATTGAGTCAAAAAAAATCATAATAATATTAATGGTGCTGGTTATTGAAACCTTATATAAATGGGAAAAAAATCAACAGCATTTAATTTTTAAAATTTCTTAAACGAGCATATAAAGGTAGTCATCTAATCTGAAAACCAAAATAAAAAAACACCAAAGAACCGAAGAACCTGAAAATGGGTGCAAAATATTTCTTTTTATTGTGCTTACTAGTTTGGATTGCAGAAGCACAATTTCAAGGAAAAGTTTTCAATGTAAAAGATTATGGTGCAATTGCTGATGGCAAGACAGATAACAGTGTGGTAATTAACCATATATATTCATTTCCTCTTACACATTTTACTTAATTCCTTAATTTATTTTATTACATTTTTCAATTTGATTTTTTTAACCGAATTGATAATTTGTTACTTTAATTGTGAAGGCATTTTCGAAAGCATGGATTGATACATGCAAATGGAATGGAAAGGCAATAACTTTGATTCCAGAAGGAAACTACATGGTCAACCATGTTATATTTAGTGGTCCATGCAATGGTTGGACACACTTTTTAATATACAGAACTATTGATGGTTGGATAAATTTCAGATATGTCAATAATTTGGTTGTGGCTGGAGGTGGTCAATTGGATGGTCAAGGATCTTCTGCTTGGGGACACAATGACTGCAAAAATAATCCAAATTGTCACCCTCTTCCTCCGGTAAGCTCATTTCACAAATCAACAAGCGTTTCTTTATCTCTCATTAAATGTTTACGGGTTCAAACCCTAGAAATACTCATAGTGTACAAGCGTTTCTTTACAACATTTATAATGTTACACTATGGATAGTCTTACGGGTATTCAAACCCTAGAAATAATATCTCTTGGATCATAGTATAAGCGTTTCTTTGGAAGTCTTAAACCCTAGGAAAATCTCCGTTTGCAACAAAGGATTATGTATATCTACCTCTCCAAACCCTAATTTGTAAGAGTCTTGTGCACAAATCACCCTTTGTTTTAGATTAGGGAAAATAATGCAATATCATGTTTTTTGGTGGATATTTACTAAATATTTCTCTACGATTACTATTTGATTAAGAAATCAAAGAGGCAGAACTTTTGTTGATAATATAAATTATAAATATATTAAATGTTACATTTTTTAATACGTACTTTTTTTTTTGGTTTAGTGATATTCTTAGCTTCACATGTGTTATAATAACATCTTATTTTCTTTTTGGATATATTTTGATCAGTCATTGAACTTTGCTTTCATCACCAATGGTTATGTCCATCACCTGCATTCTATTAATAGCAAACAAGCTCATTTTGTGGTATATGCTTGTGAGAACATGAGATTCACAAAGATAAGATTATCGGCTCCGGACGAGAGTCCCAACACTGATGGTATCAAAATAGCAATGTCGAAAACGATACATATCAAAAATGCGAACATTGGAACTGGTGATGACTGTATTGCTATTCTATCCGGCACGAGAAATGTAAATATTTCAGATGTATTTTGTGGTCCTGGTCATGGGATTAGTGTGGGAAACTTTGGTAAAAGTGAAAATGAAGAAGATGTACAAGACATACTAGTGAAGAATTGCACTATTAGGGACACACTTAATGGTGTTAGAATCAAAACTTGGGCTGCTCATTTGAAGAAAACTTTGAAGGCTTCTAATTTTGTTTATGATGATATTGTGATGGATAATGTGGTTCACCCCATAATTATTGATCAAGAATATTGTCCATATCCTCCTTGCTACAATCAGGTTCGTACTTTTTAGGGTTAAATATGTTTTAGTCTCTATAAAATTTGACTATTTTGTTATTGGACTATATTTTTATATGTTTTTAGGGTTAAAATATGTTTTTAGTTAAATATCAATTAAAATAAATGACTATATTTTTTATATTGATATTGTACATGATTTTTTTGTAGGTGGCTTCAAGTGTACAAATTAGTGATGTGAAGTTTACAAATATTCGAGGAAGTGGCAATACTGATATTGGAGTGAGTTTGAAATGCAGTGAAAAGAAGCCATGCCAAAACATTATAGTGGAGAACATTGATTTGTGGCGTTATGGTGGTAAAGGAAAACTAAGCAATTTGTGTTCACATGTTACTGGTGCTTCTTATGGCAAACAAAATCCCCCATCTTGCATATAATATCATGCACCTATAAAATCACTTGTGTCCTCCTAACTTAGCAGCAAAAAACCTTCACTTCTTTCCTTAGTATCCACGATTGCAATCTGCTTCATAATTATCTTTTTATTTACTAGATAGAGAGAGAAAGATAATTTTATGACTATGTGAATTGAGAGAATTCTAGAACTAAGCTACGATTGGTGTCTGTTTTGTTGCATTTAAATATTTCTTTTAGCATTTTTCATAACATGTGTGGTTTTATGTTATTTTGCGGTGAAGAATATTTCAATGTGTCAAATTAACTTTTGTGGTTGATTCTTTATGTCACATACCTCTCACTCGATGGCATTGAGGGTGTAAAGTGTTTTATATACCCCCACCTCTATCCAATATCCCCACAATTTACATTTTATGCTTGAGGGTGTAGAGTGTAGACATTCTCAGTCATACATATTTTGCAACCCCCATAGCCTGAGGCAGATATAGAGTTTATTTCATCCTTACAAGACTTCTGCATATTTTAGTATCCTCAGTCATACATATACTTGTCCTTAACTTGAGCCTAATTTTGTATAGAATCATTTTTAGACCCTGACTTGTTCTTTTTTGACCCGATCAAACCGATGTTAGGCCAAACTAATACAGAGTCTATTTAGGATGAGATCGAGGTTGACTCGAGGACAAATTAAAACAAATTTATAAAGTGATCACTCAAACATGACTAAACTTTAGAAGTGAAAGATTGAAATTTTTAGTATTTTACCATGCATTCAAACTCAAAGCATGACTTTTACAATAATACTTTACAACAAGATTTCTAGTTAAACTAACATAGATTTTAAATTGAATATTTTATTTATAAAAGTCTCATTATTACCAATGTAATAGATATCATGTTGATAGATACTTGCGCTCTTAACCATCCGCCACGCATTTGAGTTCGATCTCCTCGCCAAGTGCGTATGATAAAATACCTAGTGGGAGAGGTAAATCTCTTAAATAGATGTCGAAGATCTTAAAGGGTTAGTCTCTACAATTGCAAGCATGAGAGAATATATTGATTTACCAAAAAAGAGTTAACAATTAAGAGTGAGTAGTCAGTAAGGGATGAGCCAATTCATTTGACTTAACCTTAACCCATCGTTAAATTTTAGTTAAATCAATTCTTTAGACCCTAATCTACCCTTAGTTGGGACCGATCTTGCTCACCCCTACCGTCAACATGAAGAACCAAAAAGAAAAACTATGAGGATCATGAGAGATCCACAAAACAGGGGGCAATAGGGATGTTTATCAACTCCCTCGTGTGTTCAAGATATCTTCATACTTCATAGTTCCTCTAGAACTTCTATGAACTTTTGAGATACCAAAACGAGTTAGCAGAACACTAACAACGTAAAACAAAATATAACTAACGATATTCGAGGAAGAATCATGGAGTCATAGATGAAAATGAAAATGGAAGTTCAGTGACTCAAAGAATTCAAACTTGTGAAACCGACTGAGAATTGTTATTGAAACAGAATTGGACCTAACTCCATCCCCAAAACCATGGTCAAGAGGAGGAGGTTTGCCCAACCTATATAAGCCTTCACACACCGGCTCATGACACCCGATGTGGGACTCCAAGTCGTGTTCATTACTCCTCTCCTTAAATCGAATATCGAGAGGCTCATGAATTCTCATACAATACCGCCACTGAACAATCGGCGCCTCTGCGGCTCATTCTTCCCCATCTTTGTGGGTTCATTCTTCCCGGTCAGGCCACTCGCTTCCCAAAGGATCGGAACTGCTCTGATACCAATTGAAACAGAATTGGACCTAACTCCATCCCCAAAACCATGGTCAAGAGGAGGAGGTTTGCCCAACCTATATAAGCCTTCACACACCAGCTCATGACACCCGATGTGGGACTCCAAGTCGTGCTTCATTACTCCTCTCTTTGAATCGAATATCGAGAGAGCTCATGAATTCTCGAATTCACATTACAGTTTTTCTGTCAAAAAAAAACAAGACAGCTCCAAAAAACCAAAACCTTGATATGGGTAATGCATGTTACCCTCACTTTGGTCTCTATGTTAGACAAAAAACACACTTCTGCAGCACAGCAGAAGAGACGGAAATTTTCCTTAAAATGAAAAACTTCGCTAATAAACTCAAAAACAGGTTAACAAATATTACGTGTCTAAGATTCAAAGGTACCAAAAAAGTTCTTAAAAAGATTCGACAAAGGGCCATGGACACAATCAAGTAATACAACAATGAAATTGATATCTCTACAGACAATATGAACATCAAATGAAATACATCAGCAAAGTAGTAGCTAAAGCAAGAAGCTGGTTGTCCTGCAAAATGGATAAGAATGATCCGTGTTTGTCGTATACTCATTTCATTCCATGCTTCATGCAACACCTATGAGCTATTTCTGCAACTGTATTCTCCTATCTCTTATTGGTAAATCAATGGGCTTCTGCGCCTCATGTGGATGATCTGGGCCGCTATAAACCTTCAGGCGGGTGAATAGTTGTCTGCCAAGCTGCATACACCAACCCTTGATTATTGAAGATTCAACTAAAGAATTTTCAAAAAAAAAATATTCAACTAATGAGAATCATTTCTCAAAGGGTTAAAAAAAATATTATTCAACGAATAGATGAAAATTTATAAGGAGATTAGGAGCCATACTTAGAATGTACAAATACAATCCCCAATAGAGAAGTAGCAAAAACTATTAACCATAAATACAAGAGTTACCCAGTCCTTCTGAGAAACTATCAAAGCATTACAAAAAGAACCCATGTACTGGACAGCATAAAAAGAGAATATTGTTAAAGATCTAAGCATCCCTTATAAAAACCCAAACATGTATTCTTAAGCATAAATTGTGAGATCTTACTTCATTCGTCACCACTATTTTCTTCCATCAGTTATGGAAATGAATCTTGCATGTGTGATATGTCTTCAAAATTAATCACATAATTTAGAATTAACCAACTTCAGTATAATACCAAGCATCATATATCCATTTTAACATGTCTACTTCAGTGCCTATAAAAAATTTTAAAAAAAAAAACATGTCTACTTCAGTGTGATGGAAAAATGTTGAACAATAGTTGAACCTACCCTCCCTTTTGGAAGCATGCCTCGAACAGCATGCTCAATAATTCTTTCGGGAATTCTGTTCTGCAGCTGGGCAAATGTTTCCACTGTCATACCACCAGGCCGTCCAGAATGCCTCCTATAAACCTTTTGGGTCCTCTTTTTACCACTTACAGCTACCTTTTCTGCATTTATCTTCAAAACACCAATTCAAAAATAGTAAGATTCCGACTTCATATAGCAATCATGAAAAATTGTTAGTCATAAAATATTCTTCACCATACGTGTCAATAGGAAAAGAAGAAAATGTTAATCACAACATTCCTAGCTCAAAACTAAGTGAAGGCTGAGGCAGCTAAACATAGACAACCATGTGAAAAGAGAGTGTTATCCCAATTATTTTTTGTTTTTAAAAATTGTTTATCATGGAAAATTGGACTCTGTTGGATCATATGGCCTCCTCATACAGATAATTAAAACCAAATTTCAACAGCATGGACAAATTACCTTACAATCTATAGAATGTAAACAAAGAAGAGACCTTGTCTTCTGTTTTACATATCGAAAGGAACAATGTTTCTTGTAGCTGCCAAATACATTACAATACAAAAGACTGACAGATATTTAGACATAACTAGAACCATAGCTGCTTACTTAAGTCAGCCCAAAACATGATGTTAAACAATACATTGACAGCAGATTATGTTTTGAGAATCAACGTACAAAAATGTAAAATATGATCCAAGTTTCTTCTGTAAAATAGGATATTTCCAGATCTTCTACACTAATTTCACAGCAACCTACCCACAAAAGGAAGGGCTGAAATACAAGAAACTCCCTTCAACCATATGCCAATTTCAGAAAAACCCTGTGGTTTAAATCTCAACTACTTGACTCCTCCGACCGAGCAGTCCATATCTAAACCATAAGGGGTTTCTGTCCATGCACAGCGGGCTAATTTTATGCTACATTGCACAATTTGGTACGTTTGTGGAGTCATGTTGCTAGGATTACCATAGGAAGTTTTCTTTTGAAACTGATCTATAGCTGGCGGAGGTTCCATCCATTTCAAACAAAAAAGAAAGTAACAGAAAAAGGTGTTCAAAGTAGAAATTGACTCCTGTAATGCATACGCTCATAACGAAAGAGTAAACCTTGAAAATAGTGCCTCCATTGCCAATCGCAAATAGAAAAAGAAAATACCAACTTTAAGGTTATCTATAAATTTGGTGCACAGCTTGACAAATAACTACATAAATACGTACCACAATTACAAATGCACCCATGTCCACACTGGGTGTATAGGTTACTAGATTTTTCCCTCGCATGTGAATAGCAATTGTTGATGCAAGTCTTCCAAGAATTTTATCTGTAGCATCAACAATATACCATGTTTTCTCTGTATTGACATGATCCTCAGCTTTTGGATACCAGGTCTTGTTCCAAATGTCCTGCAATAATTGGTTTTTTGGTTGGCCAGTTTCCAGTTCATTAAAAATAATCTTGTACAGAATACCAAAAAAAGCTTGTACAAAGTTTAAAGCTTTAAAATGAATAAAAGGCATACAGAAATATTGCATTCAGATGCAAATAGGTTTTATTTCTTTTTCTTTTAATAAGCACAAACACCGGATATGTTTTTTCATAGTCAATTTACTTAATGTGAACACTGCAGTAAAGATTTAAAGCACGTTCAATTTTCAATAATCCAAAAATCAAATAAACATCAAACTGAAAAACGGAAGAAGAAATAACCTATGCAGTCCCAAGCAAGGTAAGCTAAAGAGACAAGAAATTCAGGTAGAATTACTAGTGCTCGTGTAAATCTTAAGTTTATTTACTCCAATTACAACAAAGAATAAACGTTCGATTTAGTCCCCAAAGTACCACCCTCTTCTGTTTAGTCCCTAATCTATGAAAACTTAGTAAATAGTATCTAAAGATTAATCCCGTGAATCAATTTAGTTGCTAAGCAGCAAATTTTAGGGACTAAGCAGAAGACAACAAAGTTCAATTACCATAACTTCATATCCTAGCTTCATTCCTTCAGAAAAATAATAACAAAACATAGTTTTAGAAAAGAAGGATTGATAAGCACTAAAAATTATTGACGCTTTTCTGTTGGATACCTAGAAATGTTTCATCATACAATTTAAGAAAAATCATCCACAACATTTGGGTGTAACAAAACAAAGGAAATTAACAAAAAAGAAGAAAGAAAAGAGAAAAGAGGGGTTTGTACCGGTCCTTGAAATCGGGGCTCAGGTTCAACATACAAGAAGCGTGGATCTTCTTCGGTTTCGGCTACTATCGTAGATTCTTGCTGAGAACGGACACGGAAAGATGAAGCGAAATGAGAACGATTAGAAGAAGAATGAGAAGATAATGAAAGCTTCGCTAGTGGCAATTGGAAGCCAACAAAGGATGATGATGATGATGAAGATGAAGATTTAGTGGTTTTGTGAGAAGGGAATGTAACTGACGCTGAACCACACAGCAAGGCCATTGTTGCCGCGCTCGCTCTTTCTCGCTCTCTTCTTTGCCGCTATGCTATCCCTTCACTTCTGTATATCCGTTTGTTCCCTCACTTGGATAACGTTGAGGACTGTCGTCAATCGTCATTTTTCTTTAAAAAAATAAAAATTCTCTATTTTCCGTTGGTTACGGTTTATTTTTTAAAAAAAATAATTTTTTTTAAAATTAATTACTTATCACGATATATTGTCCGTTTGTTACAGATTCATAAAAAAAGGAAAAGTTGAAAATAATCTAAAAAGCTACTTATATGGTGTTCGCTTTAAAATAACTTCTCTCATGAAAAAATGAGCTTTTTAAGACTGATTTTTTTAAAAATAAATGATTTTCAGTATGTTACACAAACACAAAACAACTTCTCATTTTCTTAAAAATCTCTAAGAATTTATCTAAATTATTTTATAACAAAATCACTTATTTTTTAATCCATAACAAACGGGCCCTAATTAGGGTGGTAGCATAGGTAACCTTGGTGTTTCTGGATTTGGGGGTCTTCTCGGAAACTCAAACAGCGTTTGGATTCAAGGATTCGCAGGTAACATTGGCTTCTCCAATATTCTCCGAAGATGTAGACAAGTGGCTTCACTATTCAGCTCTAATTCTCAATATTAAGAAATTTCGATCTTGAGATTGGAGAGTCCATCTGACCCACACCTTGAGGGAAAGTAATGCTTGTGCTGAATTTCTTGCCAAATTGGGTGCTGGCTCTTCTGAATGGTGGCTCTCTTTTCTTCGCCTCCATCTGGGCTCCTTAATCTCCTTCTTGCTGACGCCAATGGAGTCTATTTTCCTCGATAGTAGCTAGTTTTTTCTTTTTCATTTTTACCTTTCTTTCCTTTATCATCTTGTACCAAAAAAAAGTAATTAGGGTGGTGTCCAAGAGCACTTGGATGAGATGGTAGGGCTATCTTCCAACTTAACTAAGGTCATGAGTTTCTAATACAGCTTAGGTATGCAACAATGTTAAATATCTTGATGGACAGTCTTACCGTCCATTGCAGTCCTACCGAGATTAGTTTCTATAGTTGTTTATAAAAAAAAAACTAATTAGGGCTATAATAAACCTAGGGTGATTTGCTCCATCACTCCAACTAAATTTTTTTTTACCAAACACCCAACTAATTATAGTAATTATTATAATGCTTGAAAAAAAACTTAAGGTTAAAATGAAAGTTTTATAATTATCCTTTACAATTTTTAACTAGCAATATACCTCCCTGTATCCATGTGTTGCACCGTATTGCTTGCTACTAATGATTTTTTGAATAATTCTATAAAAAAAAATAATCATATAAAATACATATAATATTTTTTCATTTGAATTCAAAGGTAAAATATATACAATGTTTCCATATTATTATAACTCAAGCAAACTACACGTATAATAAGAAGTAATGGCTTAAATATGTTTTAGGCCTCTACAAATATAGCGTGTTTTAGTTCAAGTCTCTATAAAAAAATTAGAAAAAACTCCTTGCAAAATACAGTTATTTTAGCCCTTTTGTTAGACTGGTGTTACAAAAATTGCCAACGTGTTTGCCACATGGGTTTTTGGAAAGCATCCAAATTCAATCTTGTGAGACCTATTTTGCTTGTTGTTTTGGGAAAAATGAAAAATAGATCGGTTGATTTGGGAAAAATTGATAATGGATCTGTGTTACGAATGAAAATTCTATTGGGTCAACAAGTGAAGGAAATGGGCCTGATACTATTGGGCCGGTGCAACGAAACGGAAGAGCTATTGTCAAGCCCATGCGCTACTGTTGATTTTACTAGTTAGTCTTACCGTTAGTTTCAATTAAAATAAACTTGTTGTTAGTTTGAATTAATTTAGTTTTTGGACAGCTCATTTGTAGCTGGATCCTAGGAAGATTCTAGTACCTCATGTACTATTTATAGCCTCTTGGCTGTCAGTGAATGCAAGAAATAATTTACCCTAGATTTCATTCTCATCTCCTAGACTTTTCCCAAATCATTGGGGAATTTAATTCTAGTCTTACTCTATCAATTGGTGCTCTCGTCTGAATAATGCCTCCACGCCCCCAGCCAGATCCCCCATCACTACAACAATTACAGGATTTTATCAATCAATTAGTTGCTATCCTAAATCAATTCCGACACAACAAGACCAACGTTACTAGGAATTTACACAATCTATTGAAACCCTTAGCTCACAAATACCCAGCCCCTCTCAAACCACACCCCGTAGTGCATCTACCACCCCAGAAACAACCCTCAAACCACCAAACCTGCTTGACTGGGTGTTCCAAGCCAACCAGTTTTTTGCTCATTACAGCATCCCACACAACCAACGCCTGACCCTGGTGGCAAATTACATGACCGGTGACGCTTTGAGCTGGTTCCAGTGGTTCCACAACAACAACCTGCTCACCACTTGGGAAGCTTTCACTTCTGCTCTGGAGATCCGATTTGGGCCATCTGCATATGACAATCAACAGCAAGCTTTATTTAAACTCAAGTAAACATAAAGTATCAGTGATTATCAAAGGGAATTTGAGAGACTCTCCAATCGGGTAATAGGTCTTACTCCTAATGCTATTGTTGATTGTTTTATTTCTGGCTTAAAGTTTCACATTCAAAATGAACTTGTTATTCATCAACCCACTACGATTTCCCAAGCTATTGGCCTAGCCAAGATGATTGAGTCCAAAACCCTAGCTACTAAACACTATCAGTCACATACTTCCAAATTACCACCTCCTAAACCACCTATTTTACCCACTCCACCTTACAAACTACCAACATCTAGCGCATCTCTTTCAGAACCCACACTAAAACGACTTACCTCCGCTGAAATGCAACACCGTAGGGCCAAGGGCCTTTGTTTTAACTGTGATGAGAGATTTTTCACTGGCCATAGGTGCAAAACCAAACCCTTCTTCCTTATTCTCTCTGATACAGACCCCCTGACTCTGACCAACCATCTGATACACACACCACTGAACCATCAGCAACTCCCAATGCACTTGAACCCATTGAACCTACCCAAGAGGACTCACCAAAACCTGATCTAGACCCTGTCTTGTTCCAACTTTCACTCCAGGCTGCAACTGGTCAACCCTCACCACAAACACTACGTTTCACAGCCCCCATTAATGGTTCCCCTGTTTCCATTCTAGTTGATTCACGTAGCTCACACAACATCATCCAAACCAGGCTGGCCAATTTTCTGAACCTCCCAATTCACCCCCTTTCAATCTTCTCAGTGATGGTAGGCAATGGAGAACGTCTTAACTGTGAGGGACTTTGCCTTAACACCCCTCTCAATATCCAAAACCACATTTTTGACACCACACTCTATGTCATTCCTATCCAAGGTGCTGACGTTCCTAAGGGTACAATGGTTGAAAACCCTTGGTCCATTTGTCTAGGATTTTTCAGTGCCCTCTATGAAATTCTACCACAATGATAAACTTCTCACCATTACTGGCCTCAAAACACCCACACTCACTAAAGCTTCCTTCCTCCAAATCACCAGAATGATTCACACTAATGCTATTGATACTTTCCACTCTATTACAATGACACCAACCTCACCCCACCCACCTACACACACCAACCTCAACACTACCAGACACCACTACCTACCCCCTTGACATGCAAAACCTTCTAAACCTCTACCACTCTGTATTCACTACCCCACAGGGACTTCCACCTCCTAGACGCCATGACCATCATATCCACTTGCTACTTGACTCCAAACCAGTTAACATAAAACCTACAGATACCCCCATTTCCAAAAAGAAGCCATGACTAAACTAATTGCTGAAATGCTACATGATGGCATCATCCAACCTAGCACTAGCCCGTACTCCTCCCTGGTTCTTTTGGTGAAAAAGAAAGATGGCACGTGGGGTTTCTGTGTTGACTATCGTGCCCTAAATGCTATTACTATCAAAAGATAGGTTTCCCATTCCCACAATTGATGAATTGTTGCATGAACTTCATGGTGCCTCGTATTTCTCTAAAATTACGGTCTGGTTATCATCAAATCAGACTTGCTACTGAGGATATTGAGAAAACCGGATTTAGGACACTTGATGGTCACTATGACTTTCTTGTGATGCCTTTTGGGTTATCTAATGCCCCGGCAACGTTTCAAACAGCTATGAATGATCTTTTAAGGCCCTATCTTCGCAAGTTTGTCCTAGTTTTCTTTGATGATATACTAGTATACAGCCCTACATGGGAGACCCATCTTGATCACTTGGACAAGGTACTATTCTCACTACCCAGCCACAAGTTTTTTGTCAAGCTATCTAAGTGTGAATTTGGTGTCACTACTGTGGAATACCTGGGCCACTTAAGTTCTGCTAAGGGAGTTCAAGCAGACCCTTCTAAGATCAAAGCTATGTCTTCTTGGCCAGTCCCTAAGAACATTACTGGTTTAAGAGCATTTTTGGGTCTAACAGGGTTCTATAGGCGTTTTGTCCTAAACTATGCTACCATTGCAAGACCCTTGACTGATCTACTTTCTCTAAAAAAAGGCTATGGAGGAACTACCTCTACTCACCTTGCCCAATTTCTCCTTGCCTTTTGAAGTCACCACTGATGCTTCCAACACTGCCATTGGAGCTGTGCTGTCTCAGAACTCCAAACCTCTTGCCTTCTTCAACAAGAAACACAACCCTAGATTGAGTTCCTCCTCCACTTATGTGCGTGAATTGTATGCCCTGACAGAAGCAGTAAAGAAATGGTGTCAGTAATTGTTAGGATCCACATTCAAATTCTTTACAGACCACAAAAGCTTAAAGAGTCTCATGACACAGACAATCCAAACACCTGAGCAACAAAAATGGCTAACTAAACTAGTTGGCTACAACTATGAGATTCATTACAAACCTGGAAATGAGAACTTGGTTGCGGATGCATTGTCTAGGACGAGTGAGCCACCAATTGAAGGAGTTTGTGCTACAATTTCTTCCCCTATATCCCCCCTAATATCTCAATTGCAATTATTTTTTTCTACTAACCCTGCAGGTACCAAATGGATCAACAAATTTCAACAGGATCAACAAATACATCAACATTTCTCTTACAAGTCCAACTTACTGTATTTCAAGGATAAACTCTTCATTCCTCCTGAATCAGGTCTCTCTGCTACATTGCTGAAGGAGTTCCATTCCACCCCTTTAGGAGGTCACTCTGGTGTTCGCACGACTTTATCCCGCATGGCAGCTTCTTTCTATGAGTTATTGAGGACAAGCAATGGTTTAAGTTTGGGGGTGTGATAACTCATATTTATATGAGTTATTTATGCTCTTATTACTTAACTTAATTCAAGTTCTTAAGTAATATTGTTGTTTAATTAAGTAAATATATGTTGTTTAGTGTAAAAGAGGGTTAGGAACTGATTATGTGACAAATTGACACTTTTTGGTGCTTTCTTGTTATTTTTAATGTGTTTGTTCAGTTTACAGCATTAGGCGCTATAGCGGCAGACGCTATAGCGTTGGATTCTGCAACTGATGAGAGAGAAAACGAAAAGCGATTTCTGCGCTTTCCAAACGCGTCGATCATCAGTAGAGCGGTGAGAGACATTCTGCATCAGCCACCCACCTTTTGCTTTATAGGACACTTGTCTATTTTGTAATGGTAGTTGGTAATAGTTGGTGGGATGGCTTTTCACCTTTTTTTGAGAGATATTTTCTTTATATTGAAGTCTTAAAACTTCATCTTCAAGCTTGGTTTCTTTGGTTCGAAGAGAGGAGAGTTAGAAATAACTCTTAAACTCCATTTTCGTCCCAAGCTACATTTTCACAATAAAGAGTAGATTTTCTGCAGATCTTTGCGAGAGACGCTATAGCGGCAAGCGCTATAAGCGGCACGAGGCTCATCATCATTGGAGTGTTTTCCACCTCTTGGTGATTTCGGTTTTATGGCTTTAGGTAACACTTTTATGTCAGTATTTCTTGTGTTGTTGCTCATCATGAGCCGATTCTCTTGTAGTTGGATGCTTAAAGCTTTGTAATGAACCTTTAGTATCGCGTATATAATATTTCACGTTTTGCGTTTCAATCTTTGTGTGTTACTTCTTTCAAACTTGTTTTAGAAATGATCAGCTAAAATAGGTATATTCATGGGTACAGACATGGTCCATGATTCGAACTCAAGGATTGATATGAACGATAAGGTTGGTTAAAGACATTTAACCAATTTTTGCTTCCTCTAGACATAGAAATGCAATAGTTCATAGGGCAAAAGCTGTGGGTTCTCCATTATACAGGGGTGAACTTATTTAGAACCTGCAGACATAGGCATCTTGTAATGAAACCACGGCGTTAGTGATCAAAAGCACAAAATCATTTGCAACAAATTGGACGCTATAGCGTGAGACGCTATAGCGCTTACTTACTGGAAATTACTTAGCAAAGAGCATTCCAACTACTCTCACTCTGAATTTCTACTTATAATCTATCTTATTTGCTTTTGTACCTTTATGTTGATAACATTAATGATTTGACAACTTGTTATTGTTATTTATGTACTCACTAGCTAAATTACTAATTTAAATATAGAAGTAAACTCAACAATCCTCGTGGGAACGATCTTTACTTATCATTATATTACTTGTTGCGATTGTGTACACTTGCACAACTACTTTTCGCACAACAATGGTACCCCCAAAACCATCGTTAGTGATCGTGATCGTGTATTCGTGATTCAATTATGGCTCTCTCTCTTCAAGCATTTAGGCACAACGCTTGCTTTCAGCAGCTCTTACCAATCTGACGGACTGACCGAAGTTCTTAATAGGTGCCTTGAAACCTTTTTGCGATGCTTTACGAGTGATGAACCTAAACTCTGGTTGCGCTTCCTTCCTTTAGCCGAGTTCTGGTACAACACGTCGTTTCACTCAGCCATTGGCATGTATCCTTTCCAAGCTCTTTATGGCCGCACTCCACCGGCGTTGTATCCCTACACTGAAGGCGAGTCAAAAATTGACTCATTAGACCAACTCCTCGTCACCAAAACATAGATCCTACAGATACTCAAGGAAAACCTTACCAAAGCTCGCAATCAGATGATTCAAAAAGCAAATCGCCACCGTCTTGACAAGGAATTTGAGGTCAGGCAATGGGTATTTCTGAAGCTCCAGCCTTATCGCCAACACTCGGTGCAACGCCGCTCTTCGCAGAAGCTCGCTAAACGCTACTACGGACCCTACCGCATCATCAAACGCATCGGATCTGTAGCTTACGAGCTTGATCTTCCCCCTGCGGCCAAGATCCACCCTATATTCCACGTTTCCTTGCCTAAACTCTGCCATGGCGAGCCAACAACTCAAGTCACACTTATCCTAGACTCAAGCTTGTTTCCACCATCACCACCAGTTCCCATAGCTTGCCTCAAACGACGCTTCAAGAATCTCCAAGAAGAAGTGTTGATTTCATGGGAAGGACAACCGAGATCTGAAGCCACATGGGAGAACAGAGAAGTGTTTGAAGTACAACCTCAGGAGTTCAATCTTGAGGACAAGATTTTTGTCGACCCCGTGTGTAATGTTACGAATGAAGATTCTATTGGGTCAACAAGTGAAGGAAATGGGCCTGATACTATTGGGCCGGTGCAACGAAACAGAAGAGCTATTGTCAAGCCCATGCGCTACCGTTGATTTTACTAGTTATTCTTACTGTTAGTTTCAATTAAAATAAACTTGTTGTTAGTTTGAATTAATTTAGTTTTTGGACAGTTCATTTGTAGCTGGATCCTAGGAAGATTCTAGTACCTCATGTACTATTTATAGCCTCTTGGCTGTCAGTGAATGCAAGAAATAATTTACCCTAGATTTCATTCTCATCTCCTAGACTTTTTCCAAATCATTGGGGAATTTTAATTCTAGTCTTACTCTATCAATCTGAGTGTTTATTCCGAAACTATGCAACAAATAATAGGAGCTACAACAACAACAGAGAGCAAAGGAAGTGATAAGGTTGGGAAGGGAAATGCAAGTGAGGGAAGCGTGTTTGCAAATGGAGGAACCCTTTTCATGGAAACTTTTATTTTCTCACTGTTGTAGATGACTATACACAACATACTTAATGTTGGTCAAGAAACTTCATTACCATGGTTCACTCTCGGTTTGGAGTGATCATTAAGGAAATTCGTACTGACAATGGTCAAAAATTCATGATGGCCGAATACTATAATGAGAACGAAATTTTATTCCAGAAAACATGCGTTGAGACACCTCAACGGAATGCAGTGGCAGAGAGGAAGCATAAGCACATTTTAAATTTCACCCAGGCCTTAATGTTTCAATCTGACATACCTAAGGTCTTTTGGTGCTATGCTGTGAATCATGCAGTTCATCTCATCAACAGACTCTCATCCACAATACTATCGTTTGGTGCTATGCAGTGAATCATGCAGTTCATCTGACATACCTAAGGTCTTTTGTCCTATACTTCCTGTTCTTCCGTAAACTCCTCTCCACTTGAGTTCTGGGTTTGTGAAACCTTCAACAGGTGGTTGAACCTCGCAAACAAAAAAGAAAGTGATTAGAATCTATTCTCAGTGACTAAAAATAGAACTAAAGGGAAAACAGTGAGTGATAGGGAAATTTGTTACCTTTTAAACTTGAGTGAAGTTCCAAAGAGAAGGATCTAAGCACCGATGTTCATCAAGAACACGCTTGCAGTACATGCAGAAAACCAGAAAGTGAATTAGGTTCGGGTTTCGGTATAAAGAAAGGAAACGAGTGTAAAATCACATAAGCTTGTGATGTTACCTTCATTTAAGTCTTTGAAACCTTCGTCTAATAATTTTGGTACCTGCAAATCAAAGAACAAACAATTAGGGTCTGTGACCTAAACTGAAACTGAAAGAAATCAAGAAAATAGTGAGATTTACGAGTAGATCGTGTGGTTTTATACTTCGTTGAGGCTTGATTGCAAGATTCAAGCAACGATTGAAGTGTTCATGGTAAACGAAAGGTTCGAAGGCTTCAAACCTTAGCTAGATTCAGTGCAAAACCATTAAGGTTTTGCATCATCATCATCATCATAGATCATCACAGGTTTGAGAACGAGAGAGTTTGAAGCTCCAACCACCATGAAAGGGTGAGAGCATCAAAACCCTAGTTTTTTCCTGAGAGAGAAGAAGAAGAGAGAACAGTGAAGAAGAGAGAGAGTTGAGAGTGAAGAGAGTTCAAGAATCCAGATTAGGGTTTCAAGAACACAATATATACACCGGGTCAAACTAGATCTGCGTGTTTTCCACGAGGGTCAAGTTCGGGTGCCGCTTTAACCCGGATCCCATCATTTGGATTTTCTATGATACCATCAGGCAGAGTGTGATTTGGATTGAGCCAGTTCCTTAGTGGGCTAGCAAATTCATCTTGGCACCACATGAATTGCAAGAAGAAAAATCAAACAAATGTTAAGGATTCAACATTGTATCTAAGAACTGATTACGATAAGAGCCATTTCTATAACTCTACTCTTACTCAAGCCTTAAATTCTTTGCAATTCTTTAAAAAAATTTCATTGTTTTTACCTACACAATGATTGACTGTGCAGTTGCCTTTGTTACTAATGTGTGTTAATGATGTAGAAATATATGATAACAAACCCAAGTTTGGGAACTCAAGTTCCCACACTAAGAGGCAAGAACAGGGATAGATGGAGCTTCCAAATGGAAGTCATCTTTGGCTGCCATGGATGCCTCAAAATAGTAAAAGAGGGATTTGAGGCTTTGCTTGCAGCTCCCATAACAGACCAAAGAACAAAATTTTAAGAAAACAAACAAAAAGACTGGAAGGCATTGTATCTAATACATGCAGGCTATGATGACTCTAATTTTGAAAGAATTAGAGGTATCAAGAACTCTAAGAAAGCCTGGGAGACTCTTGACAAATATCATAATGGTGCTGCAGCTGTCAAGGAAGAGAAGCTGCAGGCATTAAGAGCTCAATATGAGTCTCTTAAAATGAGGCCAGATGAAAATGTGGTAGCATATTGTGGGAGAGTCAAAAATATTACAAATGCTATGACTCTAAATGGAGCTACTCTAACAGATGAACAAATATGCAAAAAAAAATTGAGATCACTAACAAAAAAATTATGTTATTGTGTAAACAGTATAGAGGACACTGTCAAGATTGAAGACCTCAAGGTGTTGAATGGCAGTGGCTTCGTTAAGGCATTTTCCATTTGAAAGGAGGCAGACACATGTTGAATGCAAAGTTTCTTAGCTTCAACATTCTCTCTTAGAAAGTGTTTGTCCAATTCCAAGTGTTTGGTTCTCGCATGGAGAACTGGATTATGAGAGAGTAGGACTGCATTGATGTGGTCACAAAGAAGGAGAGGAGACTGACTTGGAATTTGTAGATTTTCTAGAAGTGACTGAACCAATATAAGATTAGTTGTAGCATTGGCCATGCTGTGGTATTCTGCTTCTGCACTTGACTGGGCCACAAGTGACAGTTTCATGGAGTTCCAACATAACAAGTTCAGACCAGAGAAGAGGCTTGAGCCTGAGGTAGAGCGCCTGTCACCAGGATCACTTGCCCAATTTGAGTCATAGTAAACTCCGAGAGAGAGAGAGTAGAGTGTCATAAGGAGCAGGATACAATAACAAACCAAAGTTGTGTGTGCCACTGAGATAACGTAGAATTCACCTTACTAGCTCTCCAATGACTATCTAAGGGTTGTGAGAGGAATTGGAAGGTTTTATTCACACTATATGGAAGTTCTGGACGAGTGAGAGTAATGTATTGAAGTGAACCCACAATAGAATAGTACTGAGAGGGATCTGAGAGCTTATTAATGTCGTGACGACTGAGTTTGGTGTTGGAAACCATGGGAGTGCTAATAGCACTGCAAGTCAGCATATTGGCTCGATTAAGCATATCTTGAATGTACTTAGCCTGTCCGAGCAGTAGTGAACCATCAGAGAAAATTGCCTAGATGCTAGAGAGCAAATTGCTTGTTGAGTTTCGTGATTAGGTCTTGAATTATCCTTGTGGAAGAACCTATAATTAGAATGTCATCCACATACACTAAGGCATAAAGATAAATACCTTTGGAATTAAGAACAAATAGGCAGTGATCACACTGACTGAGCCTAAACCCAATATGGATTAGTGAGCTATGCAATGTCTCATACCATGATCGAGGTGCCTGCTTGAGGCCATATATTGACTTGTTTATTTTGCACACAAAGGACTTATAAGTAGAAACCGACCCAGGGGTTGACTCATGTGAATGTCTTTTTTCAAATATGAAGGCATTATTGATGCTTATTTGTTGAACACCCCACTTATAGGTGAGAGCCAGGGTAAGAATGATCCATATAGTGATTGGTTTGACAAGAGGGGAAAAGGTCTCTTCATTGTCTTGTCCAAGTAGTTGATTGTAATCATTTTCTACTAGCCTTGCTTTATACTTATTTTTGGAGCCATCTAGGTTTTCTTTTACCCTAAAGACCCACTTACACCCAATTGACTTTCTATTAGTTGGTAATTGAGTGAGAGTTAAAGTGTTGTTTGACGTGAGACACCACCACAAGAATAATTGGAATTTCAGGGCAGGACTTTCTGGCGGATTTTAATCCCTCGGAAAATTTTCGGCGAATTTTAGCAGTTCCGACGGATTTAATCCGTCGTAAAGTTTCCGGCGGAATTTTGGAATTCGCCGATAAGTTTTGCGGCGGATTCGGGGTAATTACCAGCGGATTTTTTTTTTTAAAAAAAAAAACTTTAACGTTTCCGGCGGAAAATCCTCCGATAAACTTTTCGGCGGATTTTAAAAAAAATAAATTTTTTTAAAAATATCCGCCGGAAATGTTTCCGGCGGATTTTTAACGTTTCCGGCGGATTTTTTTACTAATTTATTAATCTTTAAAAAAATCCGCCGAACACGTTAAACATCCGCCGGTAAATCCGCCAGAACTGTCCGAAAATGCCTATAAATAAAACATTCTCCTACGTTCTTCTCATTTTCTCATTCCACTCTTCCTTCTCACTCTCTTCCACTTTATCCATATCTTATCTTTCTTCTTCTTTCTCATACTCTCCAACCTCCATAAATTTCTCAATATATCTCTTTCTTCTAAATTTCCCATTTATTTTTACTTCTTATTCACTCATTCATTTTCATTATCCATATTTTTTCTTCCTTCTCATTTTCATTACGTATAATTAACTAAATACCTCTAATTATTTAAAAAAAATGAAAAATGAAACACCTTAAAAATACTCAATAATAGGGGTCAAATTTCAGTCCCCATTGTCACCATCAAGATGACACACCTTAAAAAAAAAAATAAAAATAATTTAAAAAATATTTTCTGATTTCAAAAATAGTGGTGAATAATAATTTCAACAAAAAAAATAGCCGCGTGTTTGCGGCAGATTTATTGGACTTTGTGGCGGATTTTTGAATTTCCCGTCAACATTTCTGGCGGATTTTAGGCCATTTGCGGCGGATTTTTCAAAAAAAAAAATTATTTTTTTGCGGCGGATTCATGGTCATTTGCGGCGGATTTTTCGGCAGTTTTTCCTTCGGTATGGTTGCGGTGGATTTTTAATGATTTTTTTGGCGGATTTTCCCGCGGAAATTACCGGCAGATTTTTTTAGTGGAAAAAATCTGTCGGAAACACGTTGCGACGACCCGATTACCGACGAAAAAATCCGCCTGAAAATCCCGTATTTGCGGCGGATTTGGGTATTTTCTGGCGGAAAAATCCGCCAAAAGACTCGTTTTTCTTATAGTGATAGCTTCATATTCTTGTTTCATGACAGCTAGCCAGTGAGATTGAGATTGTGCTTGTTTCACAATAGCAGATTCAACATTGGAAATAAACAACCTATGTTTGAGGCTACCAGTTTTATATCTAGGAACCATGGGATGGACATTGGGTGGAGAGGGATGTGTGGTGTTAGGTTGAGTAATTAAGGAGGGAGGGTTTGTTACTGGAGGGGTAGGAGATGGAGATATTGAGGCAGAGTCTATTGGAGGTGGAGCTACAGTTGGCTCAATAGGAGTAGTAGGAGAATGGTAAGAGGTCTCAAAAGTTTAAGTAGTGTCAAACACTGGTGTAGTCACTCGTGGAGGTTCGGAGGAAGGTAACAATATTTGTGTGAAAGAGAAATTGGGAGATTTGGATGTGGGGGACACTGAGCTAGCACCTCAAGTGTTCTCACTTAAGGTGTGTATTGTGAGGGTTCCACTTGAAATCTTTTTAGTTCAAAAGTAATTGACTCTAGGACACAAGGTGTTGCGTCTCTTCACTATGTCCAAAACCTAGTTCTAGCGCTCGCTCTCAAATGATCATAATTGACATTCTTTCCAATCCAAACTTTATCTGGAACCTTGCTGTTCAAAGCAGCAGTATGACTGAGATTAATAACATGAACTACTGTGTACAGTGTCTCACCCCAATAGTGGTTGGGCAACTTAGCTTCAGAGAGCATACATGTAACACCCATATCTACCCGATGAAGTAGAAGTTCAAAATCATAATTTTCAAAGTTTATCGAGTAAACAGATGCTACATTTGCGACTTGAAAACCATAAGCAGCTCAGGTACATAGCGAATAAAACAGGAGGATCAATAACGAAACCATTAACTTGCAATTACCACGCGACGGAAATCCAAAAGGTTCAATTCAAATAAGTCGTGACATCTAATTCAAGATTCACAGTAGTAATGAATTCAAATCCAGCAAATAAAACGACATCAAATAGTAGGAAAATAAGCGGTTATCCCCCCGAGTGCTACGTATCAGAGCGACGACACCGACCCGGACAATTGAAGGTAAACAACCTTCACTCGCGGTTACCTGCACGTTACCGACATCAAAGTAACATTCAAACAGAAGGGGTGAGATATCGAACCACATAATGAGTCGTACGAACAACAATATATATTTCGGGTCAAGGCATCAAACCATAATTTCACAATAGTCAATATCATCACTTCACGTCAATAATCATTTCAACCAATCGGATATACAATATGGATGCGGAATGCGACTCAACTATGCATATGCATGTGGTACCATCCAGCCCGTAAATAGAGGCTTCACGACTAAACATTGCCCGTAAATAGGGGCATCAACGACTTTTGGAGACACACTCCAAGGGCCACCGACCCTACCGTGCAAATGCTATGCATCCGACACTATGATGCAAGCACAGACAATAAATAATAATAATCATATTTCAACACAATAACGACTAGAATCTCAACTTTGGCTACCGGCCTACGACATAAAATCCATGCCCGTAAATAGAGGCAATCCGACAAACGACAAAAGGACCCACATTGGTCACCAACAACATAGTAACCACATCACGAGTGCAGGGTTTCCTACAACAGTGCACCTACTTCGGCGAATTATTTAAAATAGCAAACGACATCGAAAAGTTACAAAAGACCACTCATTGGAAAGCTGCCAAACCATTTAGCTGAGGAGTTTTACGAGGAGTCTTTTCATGTGCAATACCCTGCTGCTTACAAAAGACATCAAAGAGTCCACAATATTCACCACCATTATCAGTACGAGCACATTTTAACATCTTGCATGTCTGCCTTTCAACTAAAGCATGGAATTGGTTGAACTTTTCCAACACTCTGCCTTTTCTCTTCAAAGCATAAACCCATAATTTCCTAGAAGAATAATCAATAGAAGTAACAAAATAATGTACACCACTAAAAGGCTATACCTTTAGAGGGCCACAAACGTCATAATTCACCAATTCAGGTAGCTCTAACTTCCTAGAGGGAGGATTCTTTTTAAATGAGACTCTAGTTTGTTTACCAGTCATGCAATGAGAACATTTCTTCAAATCTGCGTTCTTCAAACCTAGAAGCACATCTTTTTTGGCTAAGACATTTAACCCCATTTCATTGATATGACCAAGCCTTGGTGCCACAAAGATGCTTCCATGTCCAAAACATTCACACTGTCTATAGAAACCATAGCTTTCATCCGATACAGTTTAAAAAATTTCTTCCCTCTAGCCAAACCTAAGTTACCTTTTTGAGTTTCTACTTTCCCGAACCAAATTGATTGTCATAACCACAATCATCAAGCATAGACACATAAATCAAATTAAAGAGAACATCAGGAGCATGTTTGACTCCTTTAAGCAACAATTGCATTCTCATGTTGGCTTGCAAACAAATATCACCAGCACCAATTACCTTAGATACACCATCATTATCCATCCTCAATACTCCAAAATTTCCTGAAGTATAAGATGTGAAGAACTCATTCTTTGGTATAACGTGCAATGTAGCCCCGAAATCCATTCTCCACGTTCTCTGATATGACACAAGATTAACCGTCTCATGATCACGGAGAATAACAAGATCATCACTAGTAGTAGTAGCAGTAACATGATCATCATAATCATTGTGATCATGGAGAATAACTTTGTTTTTTCTTACCTTTCTTGCCTTTATTTTCCCTCTTCCACTGAAAAAAATTCTTCTGTATGTGCCATGTTTTATGACAATAATTGCAATCCATATTTTGGAACCGTGAGTTGGACTTGCTCATATTATTCTCTCTACCACCCATTGGTCCCTTTCTCTGAGTACTTCTCCCCATATTTTCAGTGACAAGTACCTCAGATTGAGATGAAGAACCATGTTCCTTCCTTCTCATCTCCTCATTAAGTGCACCACCCTTATCTGTTTCCAAAGAAACAATACCTTTAGGAGCAAAACTAGTTACAAAAACCCAAAATGTCTCCCAGAGTCGGGTAAAGATAATAATAGAAATAGTCCCAAAAGCTCATCATCAAAATTGATACCCATTCTTAACATCTGATCAATGAGCCCTTGAAAATCACTCAAGTGATAAAAATAGAAGTCTAATCCTTATACTTCCAACTTATGAAGCTATTCAACAAGAACAACTCATTATTCCCTAGTTTAGAAGCATACAGGGACTCTATCTTCTCCCACAAAGTTTTTGCAGTTGTCTTATTAGTAATATGATTATAAACATTATCTTCTACATATTCCTGAATAAAACCACACACATGTTGATGTTCAAAATCCCATTCTTCGATAGATGTAGAATCCGACTATTTACTACCAAAAATATGAAGATGCATTTTCTTCACAAACAACAAATCTTTCATCGTTCCCTTCCACAAATGATAACTAGTACATTCAAAGAGACCATTTTTATAATAAGATTTGCATCCATCATTCAAGCAAGTAAAATAGCCCCTAACCAAGAGCTCTGAAGCCTCTCTGATGGAGAATCAACACATAAACACAACAACAGAGCAATATGCAACGGAATAAAATTCTTCAAACTTGCAAGAGCCTATGAGGAGCAATAACAAATAGAACAAATAAAAATGCACAATGATCAACGATATTTTTAACGTGGAAAACCCCCAAAGCAAAGAAAAAAACCACAGGTCGTCCATACCAAAGAAATAGCTACACTATAATCAAATAAGGGTACAAGAGAGTCTCAACGAGGTGCACAAGCAGTGCCAAAAACTAGCCAAAATTGCAAAGCACAAAAGCTTACAATATGAGAACAAGAATATGAAAATACTCAAAGCTGCAACTTTTGTGCAAAGATAATATCTCTCTCCTCAGATCTTGTTTAGATGATCTGCACGGTGAAAGTCAAGAGCAGTGTCTCACGAACTTGTTGTGCAAAAATCAACACAATCCAACGGTTAACTAATTCGCAATTGCAGTTTTAAGATTACAAATTTGAAAAAAAAACAAGAATAACTTTCTCTCTTCTTTTATCTTATTTGGTGGCTCAACTTCTCACCCAAATTACTCTCTTCTTAAACCCTAATTTAACCCTCTTAAATTAAAAACTAAGTGAGACACGTAATGGGCTAAAATATTTGGGTATTTACCCGCGTAGGAAGGGAGCCTAATACCCAACAATATTGTATTTGAGTGATTTTTTGTATCTAACTCTTAGTGAGAGGATATTACAATTTAAATCATATATGATCTAGGATTTTTTCTCAATATTCTTTTTCTTTTCTCTTTTTTCTTCCATGGGTGTTCAGTGTGAATAATCTCATGGTGATCGAAGTCATTTAATATTTAATTAATAGACTTAGTCATTTCTCTCAACCTTACTTTTGTCGTTTTTCAATAGGCCGACAACCTCTTCAATTCATAAGAGATTTTTTAAATAGGGAAGAGATTATATCCGTTAAAGTTTAGACTACTGTACAACTAGTCATTGAGAAGGATAAAGTAATATCCAGAATGTACTGTACTTGAGAGAGAGAGAGAGAGAGAGAGAGAGAGAGAGAGAGAGAGAGAGAGAGAGAGAGAGAGAGAGAGAGAGAGAGAGAGAGAGAGAGAGAGAGAGAGAGAGAGAGAGAGAGAGAGAGAGAGAGAGAGAGAGAGAGAGAGAGAGAGAGAGAGAGAGAGAGAGAGAGAGAGAGAGAGAGAGAGAGAGAGAGAGCTACTAGATGTTCACATATCTACTTGTCTAGGCTTCTAAAGAATGCTCAAGCGCATCATATATATTAGATGTTTGATGATAAATACTCTTTAACTTGTCATGATGATCAGGTGATAATTTTATCTTCAGATGCTTTGATCATCAAACCTTTGCATAATGCTTCTTCAGGTAGATGCATTGAGCCCATAAGCAGTTGCTTTATCTTCATCTACAATAAGGGTCGACTTGATGCTTCTTGTAAAGCAGATGCCTGTTGAGATACCTTTAGAAGATGTCTTCTTTTACCAGATGCTTCTGGCTTCTTCACTGAAGTCACTCCTTGACTTCATCATTGTCTTTGGCAGATCAGATGATGAGTTATGACAAAACAAAATATTGCACTAAATGAGTTTTGACACATTAAATATGCACAATAAACCATATTTTTTGTAATCACGATACAATACCAAAATGTGTTTTCTCACGTTCAGGTGTAGCCTTGTGGTATTGTGGGGGGAAACCCACAATTCAAACCATACCTATTCAAACCCCCATTTATTATGTGTTTTTTCACGTTCTGGTGTAGCATTATGAGGGAGAACCACATCACTCCGCTATGATTAACAAAATGAATCCCGAGGTTAATAAAATATGTACGAGACAATGTTGTAAGAAACTTGATTAAAATGAGACAATGTTGTGAGACACACTTAACTAAACTTACATTATTTAACTTGAGGCAATATGCACATTGTCTCAAGTGAAATAATGTCATTTAAGACGTGTGTTGTGAAGGTTTCACTTAAGACGCGTGTTGTGAGGGTTCCACTTGAAATATTTGGTTCAAAAGTAATTGACTCTAGGACACAAGGTGCTGCGTATCTTCACTATGTATTAATTCAATCCAGTTGCTTGCTATTAGTGGAGTGTTATATATGGTAGTAATTGCATTTTATTCCTAATTTTCTGCTTTTTTTTGGTCTAGGGGTCTTTGACCCCACTCCGGTGTCTAGGGGAAAGGGGCCCTGAATAATCCGGAGTTCGGACGAGAGGTAAGTAAAGCCTGGCTCCAATTTGTTCCATCCGGGGATCGAACTCGGGTACTAGCCGAATCCGCCCTTTTAGATGGAGTGCATTAACCACTTGCACCCAAGCTTGGAGTTACTAATTTGCTGCTTCGAATGCGCTTTTATGTTCGAGACATAACATTTTGATTTATATTATTTTATTACAATTGAGTAATTGTTTAAGAATCTAGAGATATAAGCACATATCATCTAGGTGCGTTTGATTTGTTAAAAAGTAATTGATTTGATAGGAGAATTCTAGTTATACTCTCATTCGTAAACTATTCATGATGCCAAACAAAAGTTGGGGCATGAGATTGGGAAAAAACACAAATTTTTATCGCTCACAAAATCACAGTACAACTTTCTGCTCCACAATACGACTTTCTGTCCACAAAAAAAATACCTAAATACTATTTTTATTTCCTACTCAATAATTCTCTCTATCTCTCTGTCTGTCTCATACCATGCTCCAGACGCCTGCTTGAGGCCATATATTGACCTATTTATTTTGCAAACCAAGGACTTATCAGAAGAAACAAACCCAGGGGTGGAGTCACGTAAATGTCTTTTTTCAAATGATCAATGATTAACGCATTGTTGATGTGTATTTGTTGAACATCCAACTTATAAGTGAGAGTCAGGGTAAGAATGATCCATATAGTGATTGGTTTGTCCATAGGGGAAATGGTCTCTCCATAGTCTTGTCCAAGTAATTGATTGTAGCCCTTTGTTACTAGCCTTGATTTATACTTATTTATGGTGTCATTTGGGTTTTCTTTTACCCAAAATACCCACTTACACCCAATTAACTTTCTTTCTGGTAATTGAGTGAGAGTCAAAATGTTATTTGACGTGAGAGCTTATTGTTTCATGACTGCAAGCCAGTGAGATTGAAATAGTGATTGTTTCACAAAATCAGGTTCAACATTGGCAATAAACAACCTAGGTTTGAGGCTACTAGCTTTTATATCTAGGAACGATGGGATGGACATTGGGTAGAGAGGAATGTGTGGGGATAGTTTGAGTAATTAAGGAGGGAGGGTTAGTTACGAGAGGGTTATAGATGGATATACTGTGGCAAAGTCTATTGGAGGTGGAGCTACAATTGGCTTAGCAGGCACAGTAGGAGAACGAGAAGACGTCTTAAAAGTTTAAGTAGTGCCAGACACTGGTGTAGTCACTCGTGGAGGCTCAGAGACAGGTAAAATATTTCCGTTGAAGAGAAATTGGGAGATTTGGAGGTGGGGAACACCGAGTTAGCATGTCAAGTGTTTTCACTTAAGATGTTGTCATACCCCAATTTTGTCCGTCTTCTTTTTTTTGTTTTAGTCGTTTATTTTATTATAGTCGTGTTTTGAAGTCGCGTGATTACGAGAATTGTTAGTATGGCGTCTCAGTTACTAACCCAAACCAATTTCAATTACCCCGTTCAACTAAATCGAAATACCGTTGTTTAAATTAGGCATGCACGCGAATGATCGATCTTTTCGTGCATTCTTCAATTTAATATCCGTATTTGGGTTTAGTCGAACCTAATTAGGTCTACCAAAAGTTATTTCTCTCGAAAGTTGGCTTGTCATTTCAATTCAGGCCTAAGAATGCAATTCCGAGTTAATTTTAGTGTTTTTAGTTAACGAGCTCATTTCTTCTATTTGGGCCTCGTTTTACCGTATTTGTCTAGTCTGGCTCGTTCTCGTCTTTGTATTTGGCCCGACTCCTTTTTCTTATTATTATTCTTATTTTGTGCATTTAATTTGTTTTGCGCAACATGGGTAGTCCAAAAATGTCAAAAAATATCTATTTAATTTTATTTACAACATAGGCGAGTCCAAATGTCCAAATGTCCAAAAAAAATAGAAAGAAATATATCCAAAAGGCGCAAATGGCCAGATCTGAAAATTGAATGTAGACAGCAAATTAGGGTTTCAGCTGATCTCCTAAAAGTTGTTGGAGCTGCTGTTGGGCTTGGACTCAGACCTGAAATAGGGTCAAAGCCTGGTCAAAAATCATAAATGTCTTAACCTAGTTTTCTACTATAAATAAGCAGTCAAGGACAGTCAAAAAACACACAGAAACAAAGGCAGAAAACTACTACGAAATCACCTAAAAAATAGGATTAGAGTTTCACATCGAAACCCTAATCCACTAAACACGGTTAGAAGAGAGTAACAGCAGGAGCGGTTTGAAGGCATCATAGTTGCAGTCAGTTACTGTTACTCAAACAAACACACAAGGAGACCAAAACAGAGGCTGGAATAAAGGTCGGTTCTTCCCATTTTTCGAAATAACACTTTTTTTAGATGAAACACATACTCAAACGGCATGTAAATGAAGGTTAAAACCAATAAATTAGTATTGTTATAGATCTAAAAATGATTTAGGCTTTTTATAATAGGAACATGTGTTTGAAAACGATTCTAACAAAATAAATAGATTACAGGATGACTTTTTGCTTAAAAGATGAAAACTCTTCTGTTTGTCTTGTTTTCTTGCATAGATTAATTTTTATAGTTATTAGGAAGAGCTAAAAAGAAAAAGCAATATTCAAATTAATCTTGCATTTTGATTTAGGGAAAACAGAACTCAAAAATAGAAATAGGCATGATTTAGTCTTGTATCTTTAGAAGATTAGAGCATAACAGATCAAACAACCACAAAAGAAAACCAGAAACGAAATAAAGAGAGGAATAAAATGGAGTAGAAGAGAAATCAGACCAGAGAAAGCAAATAAACAGAAGAACCAAAACTTAGGAAAAATAAAAAGAACTAACCGTAAAACGACACCGGAGACTTCGTCTTCTCCGGTGAAGCTCCGGCGAGACCCCACAAAACAGGATCTTTCTTTCAAACCCAACGGCCACCGCGGGACCCCCAAGAAACGAACTATTACAGCGAAGCACAAACCATCCGGCGAGCTGAACCGTCGCGTCTGAACACTCTCATTTTCATTTTCGTTCACCATCGTCGGCGCCCACCAAGGCTCTCCCTCTGGCGATGTCTCTCTCTCCTCTCATCGCGACCCATCGCCCTCTACCATCCATGGAAGCTTCGGTTTCTTTTCTCCTTCCCCAGAAATTGGCGAAATTTTCGCCTCCCAGCTCTCTCTCTCTCTCTTGGTTGCGGCGCAGCCACACATATGGAAGGAGGAGAAGAGTGAAATTAGGGTTTGATAGTTAGGGTTAAGCCATTTATAGTGTACCCTTTAATATTTTATTTTAATTTTTTTTTAATATTCAGATTCACACTTAGATCGACCCCACAAATTAATACACACACACACACACACACACACACTCCCTTACTTAAGCCCAGTTTCGCATACTGGGCCCTCAGATGCGATTTGGGTTTCTTTTCACACCCTAGTTTTTAATTTTATGGCTCCCTACAACTAACTACACCTCCCTCATTTCTGTTTTACAACTTACACAATTTATTCAATCACAAACCATTTTCTCATTAATAAAAAATACCCAACACACAAATATTTTATATCAAGAACTACATGTGATTTGATCCCCCGTCAAGGGGTATGTAGGAGCTAGCAGAGGGCGGCGACCTCTGTCAATTACACTAATAAAACAATTTTTTTTAGTTTTCTTCTAAATTCTTTTCTTTACTATTTCTCAAAAATAGCCAAAAATAACTAATTGTTCATCAAGTATTTTATTTAATTTTAATGTCCTAAAGGGTAAAATTCAATATATTTTAAATTAGCTATTTTTACACATTTATTTAAGAGGTAACCTTCGTTAGGAAGGATGTTGCGGGGTGCTAATATCTTCCCCGCACATAAACGACTCCCGAACCTAAACCTAGCCCTTATCCGAATTTAAAGGGATTTAACAAATTTGCCCTTAAACTACAATTTGGTGGCGGCCGGCTTCATCTTTCAAACCTTGAAGAATCATTTCCCAGATTTTTCAGTCGCTACAGATGTGTATTGTGAGGGCTCCACTTGAAATTTTTTTAGTTTAAAAGTAATTAACTCTAGGACACAAGGTGTTGTGTCTCTTTACTATGTATTAATTTAATCCAGTTGTTTGCTATTAGTGGAGGATTATGGCAATAATTGCATTCAAGTTTATTTATAATTTTTTATTCAAAATTTCGAATATTTTTTAAAAGTTAAAAAAAATTCGCATCACATTATATTTGAATGCGCTTTTATGTTTTTTGTTTTTGTTATCTTAAAAGTTTCTGAGATGTCTGAGACATTACGTTTTGATTTATATTATTTTATACAATTGAGTTATTGATTAAGAGTCAAGAGACATGAGCACATACTCTCTAGGTGCGTTTGATTTGCTAAAAAGTAACGGACTTGATAGGAGAACTCTAGTTATATTCTGTTTGATTTGTAAACTGTTCATGATACTAGACAAAAGTGGTGTGCAAGAGAATGGAGAGAAACACAAATTTCTATTACACACACATTCTTTCTTTTCTCTCTCTTACGCATTTATATAATTTTCTAATTATATTATAATATATTTTATATAAAATCATTATAAACATCGTAAAGGGAATAATAATAAATTTTACATTTTTTTATTTGTGATGTCCGGCCATTAACAATGTATGAGACAAAAAGTTGGTCAAGTATTGTATTGTCTAGTTCAATATTTACTTGTTTGAAAATCAAAAATAAAATAATAAATAATAATAATAATAATAATAATAATAATAATAATTTCTCTTGCCCCTATAAGTCAATTATTTTTTGAACGAACGTACAAAATACGCTAGAGGATAACTGATGCTAATTTTGTTCTTTTATTTTTTATATTTGTATTTTTTCGATATTTTCTAACACTAAATACACATTACATATTAAAAAGACTAAATGCAAATACTAAAAAGTTCAAGTATTTTTTATTAGGATAAATATGTTTTTTGTCCCGACAAAATTTGAGAATTTTATTTTTACGCCTTATAATTTTTTTCTCATTTTTAGTACCTATATTTTCCTTTGTCGATATTTTATTCCGTCATGACTTTCAATAGCACATTTTTAGTCTTACAAGTATGATATAGGAAGAGATAATATTTTTGTTTTAAATAAAATATTTTTACTCCAAATAAAAAAAAATGAATCCTTCTTGCATGATTTCTCCCACGTAGTCAAGACACATGGTCCTCTTCTCTTGCTTTTCAAATTCCAACAAAACCAGCGTATTGCGTACGCCATTGGCAGACCACAGCCCCGAGAACCTGGCAAAAGGAATGATAGCATTATTTGTTGGATAATCATTATTCACAGACATAAAGTTTCTAGATAAACATAGAAAATGGTCAGCCTATTAGGCCTTATGGATATTAAAAATTAGTTTGCTATCATTATTATTCACATTTAATAAAACAAATTCTATATAAGAACACACTCACATTTTCTACACCTTTTATATACACTCTTTAAAAAAGAAAAAGAAAACATATATAATTTCTGCTATCACAATAATCATGTGAATTCTAATAAATAAAAAGTAAATTAATGTTATTTAATGGAATTTATGTAAAATCCATTAAATACATAAAAATTAAGTGTGCATTAATAACATTCCTAATTCATATAAACAACAATATTTTGTAGCCTTTAAATTATTTTGTTTTGTATGATACACTAATGAAGAAGAAGTTTTAAAGTTGATCTCTGTTTTGTCTACCGAAAACAGAGTACTTCTGCATTTTTCCAAAAAAAAAAAAAAATGTATGAAGTGATCCTTACAAGCTCTCGGATGGCCCCATCACGACTTATGAGGCTTCGAGTGGCACCAGTGTTGCTCGGTTCACGGCGGCCGATCAGTGTCGCGCCTAGCGATGGTGGGGCAAGAACTCATTGCGACCTCCCATGTGTCCTTTGAAATCTGAACAGGTCAATCCACATCTACAAATGGTACCCCTCAACCGTATTTCTCAACATACCTCTGCTCAACTCGTTGCTCCTCTTGCGCCACCTCCGATGGTGTTTTTCTCTTCGCAGTGGTGTGTCGGGAGTGTCTACTCCCTCTCACTCCCTTCAGGGGATCTCATCAAATCACTCGCTTCTCACTCAAATCCTGTTTCATGTCTCCACCTCAGTGATGATGAGTCACTTGTTATTTCAGGTAGTGTTTTTTTTATTAGTAAATGTTTGTTTGTAAGGAAGTCTTTGGTTCCACGTTTTGAACACTAAACTTACGTCCCTGCCTAGTTTCACCTAAATTTACTAATTGAACCACTTCCTTGTAATTATTTTAGGCAGTGATGATGGAACCATTGTTGTGATCCCAACTTTTAAGCTTGTTGATCAGGTAACCAATTCATTTCAAGATCCAAAAGATTTAATATTGCACAAGTGGAAGGCACATTCTGATTCTATTACAACTTTCAACACGGGAATCAAATTTTGTAGTTCAACATTGGTTTCTTGCTCGCTTGACCACACATGTAAGTTTTGGAGTTTATCAAATGTGATAATTCCGATGAGAACTGTGACATTCCCTTGTGCCATTTTTGGGTTTGTCATGGATCCAAATGAGTTAGGGTTCTATCTTTGGTGGTGCGAGATGGGTTGGTTTACAAGGGGGTTAATGAACGGAAAAGGGTATGAGTTGATGAGTTGGGGTGGTATAAGTAAAAGTATAAGTCATGATGGGTCAATTGTGTCTTTGGCTTTGGTGAATGAAGGGGGGAATTTGGTGACTGCTGGAGAGGATGGGAGTGTTTGGGTATGGGATGTCGAGGAAGGTGAAAATGTTATGGAATTGGGGTTTATGCATAAAAAAGGGGGTGTAAGTAGCTACAACTGTTGTAGAGGAAGGGTTAGTGATATGATAGTGGCAAAATTAACTAATGGGTGTGACTATGGTGTTAAAAAGGAAAATAATGATTGTGAAACTAGTGACTTCATCACGTCTTCAGAGCTATGTGATGACGAGATGGTCGGGACTTTGAAGAAAATCACAGAACTTGGAGATTTCATGGATGTGGCGATGAAAGATAAGAGAAGAGCCATTGACATGCTTGAATCTGCCATTGTAATGTATGAGAGGCTATTGAGGCTTATTCTTAAGGAAACTACCAAAGCCATTGCACAAGAGGAAGAAGATGAAGAAGAAGAAAATGTCAACAATTATAAAGGGAAGAAAGAGATGGTGTGATATTTTTAGGAACAAAATGTGTTAAAGGTTGCATTCTAGGATTGTAAAAAAAAAAAAAAAAAGAAGAAGAAGGTTGCATTCTAGTATACATAGGGATTGCACAATGCACAATGCACAATTGCAAGTTTAGTATATTGTTTTCGAAAAGTACATTTTTACAATAATAAAAATTAAAATATTACTTAGCTGTTATTACTATTTGTAAAAATAAAATATGTTGTTTTCCATTTTAATAATTTATTAACCATTTCCTGAAACATTTTTAAATTACTTTTTAGACCAAATTAAATATGCCCATGCAATATTTTATAAATAATTAAATTTATCGGTATTATGGTAATTAAAAAAATAGGAAATAGAAGAGTTTGATTTTAATGAAGAAGCCAGGAGAGTGCTTTCATTATGTTTCAATAAGAGAACATGACTTTGCAACATTTTTTGATAGGTGCATGAATTTGTAAATAATCCCTCAAAAAAATAATAATTAATTTGTAACTATTTTCATCTAATGTCATCATCTTTATTTTAAATTATAAAATTATATTAAAGAATTGAATTAAAAAAATTATATATAAATTTTTTGATTCATTACAAATGAAATTAATGACGACAATATAAAATGCAAATAATCTAAATAGAAAGACCGTTGATAACACTACTCTAAACAAAAACCATCTAGTGTTAAAAAAAATTAGGAATAAACTATCATTTCGTAATTTGTATTTAATAAAAGTTATAAAATATTTGTATCTATGATATTATTGGTAATTGTACTAGAAATTAGTACAATTGTTATGGAATATTAGCAAGTCAATGAAACTTAAGGGCTTTGATTGTACTAACGTTTGTACATTTGATATGGTTTGGTGGTATTCATGCTAACTTCTTGTCAATACCTTACTAAATGTATTGACTATAGAAATATTTCAGGGAATTGTGTGTTATTTTGATTGTTGTATAAATGTGATGATTAATGAATTTTATTGCTTAATTGTGAAGTTGTATCATTGTGTTTTAATGTAATCGAATTTTCTACATATTATTAGTTAGAAGTTATCATGGCTAGAATTGAATTACAAATAAGTTAGAAACCCTATTGTAGATACTCACACTAAAGGGACCAGTTTGCAATTAAAGGAAATTTCAAAATAGCTTCACAATGCACTTTGTAGAAAGTGAAATTGAAACTCCATTGATGGTTTCAACTACGATTGCAGAGAGATATTCAGAGAAGCAAGAAGAAGAAAAAGGATTTTGTCCTTCAATGATTCAATCAGCTACGTACTGTGATACATATATATACATAGTTGAGTTCAAATGGGATCAACTAATCTGTAACGGAATCAAAAACAAACTCTAACTATTCTAACTGAATCTAAACTGAATTAAGTTACATTCAATAGAAGAGGAGCCCTAAGCTAACACTGAGAGAAAGGAAAGGGAAAGCAAAGTCAAGATGTGTTCCTTCAGCTCATATCTTCACACTTAGTGCAGCTTGACGTGTCCAACATTTGCTTACCCACTAATGCCACCTTGGCATGTTGACTTTGACTTGAGTCACATTTTGTAACATCCTCCCTTAAGCTGGAAAATATATCAATCATTCCAAGCTTAGCCTGCAAAGTAGAAAATGGTCCAGGACTCAAAGACTTTGTTAAAATATTAGCAACCTTTTCTTTTGAACTAATAGGCAACAAATGCAGATTTTTATCCCGTATCTTATCACGCACAATGTGACAATCTATCTCAATATGTTTTATGCGTTCGTGAAAGACAGGGTTAGCAGCTATATGTAGAGCTGATTTGTTATCACAATATCGCAACAGGACCAGAATGTACAATCATAAGATCACTTAGCAAGTATAGCAGCTGTAACACCCCGATTTTCGTGTATCGTGTTTTGTTTAATATGTGCTCGTTTTATGAACTATTTTGATATATATATATATATATATATAAGATTATATTATTTTAATTATTGTGTGTGTTAATTATTCAAAATTAATTGAAATCACATTTAAATGTATTTTTATATACAATCGGTAATATACGATTTTTATTATATATTTATTTGATTTTTATAAAATATTAGTGTTTGAGATATTATTTCTTTAGAACATCAGTTTGGGCTATTGAGGTGTTAAAATAATAGATGTATTAGAATTGGGGCTTTAAAAATGAATCAAAATGGAGTTTTGGTTTTGTTTATGTGCATACGCCCCCATCTGTTCGCTACTCACACCCCCCATGTGGTCCACTCTCTTCAATACGCAGCCCAGCCCACGCGACCAGCTACCAGACCCGGCCTAGCGCTCTGTGTAACGCCCAAATATTTAACTAATTATTTAATTAAGTTATTTCGTATTTTATTAGTGTAATAATATTAGGTGAATAATATGTTAATTGTTATGAGCCTATGTTACGCTAGAAATAGTAATTGAGTGGGGTGTGGAGAAAAGCCCGTAATTATAAGGAAAAACCCAAGAGATAGGCGTATGTATATATATAGTGCAAGTTAGGGTTTCATAATGGAAGGAACAAAAAAATAAGGAATTGAGAGAAGAGTAAGAAGGAGAGGGTGCGGCGATTAGGAGAGGAAGGGAGGAGTGTTGCTGTGCGATTTCTTCGTTGGGGCCACGATCAAGAAAATCTCGTAATCGACAAACCTAAGGTAAGGGTGGGGTTATAACTCTAGAACAGGGTATATGAAGGATCATATGTAGGGATCGATTAGAATTTCTTGAATCTCACTATGTTTTGTAGATAGCGATTTGGAATTTTAAGTAGGAGCATGTGTAGGTTCAGTAAATCGATGTTTGTGAATGATATACTTGTCCAAAAATTATGTGGTTTATTGTTTTAGAAATTAGACTTAATGCTTGTTAATTTGGCACTGGTTTAGTTGCGTTTGGAGTTGTATTGCTCAAGTAATAGGTGACACAAGTTGGGTAAAAATTCTGGAACTGTTCTGGGTACATGTTCGGTTTTAATTAAACTGACTACGTTTGGGTAATCCAAAAATCACGAGACTTAGTTAGGGTAAGATTCTGAAAACAATCTGGACATAGGGTCAGTGTTTTGGTTACTGCATTTTCAAAAGAACTCATTTTCGAATGAATCCAATTTCTTTGAAAACTAGACAAAATTTGCCCGAGTTTATGCACAAGTTTCATTCAATTTGGTTGAGTTTTTGTCATTTTAGAACTGCTTGAATTTGAAGGATAAAAACTGTCCTCTTTTGAAACTAGTCTGTGTGCTTTTGAAAACTGTACCTATTGAACACTCTTCTTCAAAAACTGAACTTAGGAATAAAAAAATAGACCCATAGGGCTTTCCAACAAGTATTTATTTGTCGAAATCCGGTGTCGTTTGCTATTTTAAATAATTCGCCAAAGTGGGCGCATAGTTACAGAAATTCTGCACCCGAGTTTATGTAAATTAGCTTGAACGTTGAATAAAATTGATTATTTTGTTGGTTAAGTTGAAGTTGAATTCCGTAGTTGTTGTTGTGTTGTTGTAGGCCTATGGCCAAACGTTGAATTCCGTTGTTATTGTGTTGTTGTAGGCCTATGGACAAACGTTGAATTCTGTTGTTGTTGCGTTGTTATATAACCGTTGTTGTTGACTATTTGGACATTCACATCGCGTCACATGCATAACATTTCACGTTGGAGCGGATGCTCAAACACGTTAACTGGACCGCAAATTATGTTGAAGGCTTATGCCATGTTGATGCCTCTATTTATTGGCAGATTTTTCACGTTGGGAGTTCTGCTCCGATGGTACCACATGCATGTGCATAGTATTGAGTCGCATTCCGCATTGCAAATTTTACGTGGTTATGTTGATGATTCGTGATGACTGAAGTTGTTGGATTATTGTGAAGTGGTGAAATTGTAGGCGTTGATTCTAACATATTGTTTTTCATGTGTTCTATTATATGGCTAGATATCTCACCCCTTCTGTTTGAATGTTACCCCCATGTCGGTAACGTGCAGGTAATCTCGGATGAAGGTTGTTTACCTTCGTCTGTTCGAGTCGGTGTGGTCACTCTGATACGTAGCACTCGGGGGATGAACGTATGTTTTTCTTATTTACTTTGTCGTTTTATTGTTGAACTCTAAAGTTGTTGCCGTCAAGGATTTTGACTATTTCTGAGTTGTTTTAAGTTGGACAAAGATGTTTTGTTTTTGAATTCTGCTGCGTAGTAATGAAAGTTGACTTATTTTTTTTTGACCAAGCCGATTGTTTATTGGTTCATCCGGTTTAAGGTGTTATGTATCTGATTGTTACAGACGATTTGTTTACGTTTGTCCTTTGTTTCAAGTTGAAGTAGCATCCATTGGTTTGCTGGAAATTTTGAAAACTCTGATTGTTGTATTTTAAATTTATTTATCGGGTAGAAATGGATGTTACAGCAGCCATTGGGCTTCACAAGTAGCTTGTGCCAAGGCTTTATACTCTGCTTCTGAGGTGGAGCGAGAGACTATGCTTTGCTTCTTGCTCTTCCATGACACAATTGATGTTCCAAGAAAGAAGCATAGTCTTGTGGTTGATCTTCTAGTGTCTGGGCATGCTCCCCAATCTGAGCCACTGTATCCTTTCAAACAAAATGTAGAGTTTGACCTGAAAAACAATCCATTCCTAGGTTTATTTTTGATGTATTTCAATACTCTCATGGCTGCCAGCATGTGAACATTGCTAGGTTTCTCCATAAACTGGCTTAACTTTCCCACAACATAGGATAATTCGGGTCTTGAGTGAGTTAGGTATAGGAGCCTTCCTACCAACCTTCTATACACTGTAGGATCATCTATATCTTCACCCATGTTTTTGTGTAATTGCAGCCATGGTTCCGTAGGAGTGGAAAAAGGTTTAGTTCCCAGCAACCCAGTTTCTTCTAGCAAGTCTAGAGCATATTTTCTTTGGCACAATGATATGCCATCATCATTCCTTGCCAATTCAAAACCCAGAAAGCATTTCAAGAGTCCTAGATCCTTTATACTAAACTTTTCATTTAGGATAAATTTGACTCTATTGATCTCTTCTATATCAGTGCAAGCCAGGACTAAATCATCTACATACACTAGTATGGCTGTGAAACCAGTGGTACAGTGTTTAGTGTACAAAGAATAATCAGATTGGACTGAATGTAGTCAAGTCCTAGAAGTGTTTCAGTCAAATTTGAATTCCACTGTCTACTAGTCTGTTTTAAACCATATAAGGATCGTTGCAACATGCATACCAGGTTAGGAGAGTCAAGTGGCAAGCCTGGGGGAGGTTTCATGTAGACTTCTTCATCAAGGTCCCCATGAAGAAAGGCAGTATTGACATCCAATTGATGGAGATGCCAATGCTAGCTTGCTGCAACAGCAAGGAGAAGTCTAATAGTACTCATTTTTATCACTGGGCTAAAGGTTTCTAAGTAGTCTATGCCCTCAGTTTGTGTGAAACCATTGGCGACCAGTCGTGCTTTATGTCTCTCAATACTGCCATCAGCATTCAGTTTGAGTTTGAATACCCATTTACAGCCAATAGCACGCTTGTTGCGAGGTAAAGGAACTAATCTCCAAGTCTCAGTCTTCATCAAAGCATTCAGTTCAACCATGACAGCACTCTTCCAATTGTTGTAACACATTTCTTCCTCAAAGGAGGATGGCTCAGTGATGGAAGAAACGTTAAGGGTGTACTGTTTGTGTGATGATGATAACCTATCATAACATCTAACACTAGATATGGGATAGGGATCACCTGCGGAGAGTGTCATAGAGATTGGTGACTCAGACTTGTGGATTGTATCTTCAAGGAACAATGGTAATCTTGGAGGTAGGAGGGTTGGTTTCTGGTTCTGGATGACCTCCTAAGAGAATTGGGTACCATAGGTGTATTAGTGGTAGGAGGGAGTGAGGGAGGTGAGGCAGTTTGATCTGGAGTGAGTGGAGACTGAGGCAAAATGTCTAGTTTTGGAAGGATGGTGCAGTCAGGTTCCTGTGGTTGTATGGAGTTGTTTGTGGTGGGTATAGGTACCTCTAGCTGGGTGGAGGTGTAGGAGTTTTGATGATTGATATTATCTGTGGATGAATCAAGATAATCATTTTAATGGAAATTGCCAAAGTAAGGTATGAAATTTTCAAAAGTGTTGCTAGAGATGCCCCTATGTGAGTCATTGTTGGAACCTAAGTAGATACATTTTCTAGATCTAGGATCCAATTTCTTCCTATTAGCCTTTAGAGTACTAGCAAAACACAAGCAACGAAAAACCTTTAGATTGACCAAATTCGGAATATGACCATCTAGAATCTGAAAGGGAGTATCATGTGATAAGAACCTAGATGGCAATCTATTAATAATGTGCACTGCTTGTGTAGTGACAGCATGTGCCCAGAATTTTTTTGGAAGATGAGCTTGAAAAGTCAGGGCTCTAGTAGTACTCAAAATGTGTTGGTGCTTCCTCTCAATAATACGATTTTGTTGAGGAGTGCCAACGCATGAGGTCTGGTGTATATTGCCATTTTCTTGGTAAAAGTCCTTTAGTAAAAATTCATTGCCATGATCAGTTCTTATACACTTGATTTTTATAATAAATTGAGTGTCAATGAGTGAAACAAAACCTTTTACTAATGTACAAGTCTCCGATTTGAGTCTAAGGGGAAAATCCATATAAATCTACTCTTATCATCAACAATAGTAAGGAAATATCGTTTTTGTTAGTTTTATTAGACCTTATGGATATTAAAAAGTAGTTTGCTACGATTATCATTGACATTTAATAAAAGAAATTCTATATAATAACACACTCACATTTTCTTCACCCTTTATATACACTCTTTAAAAAAGAAAAAGAAAACATATATAATTTCTTCTATCACAATAATCCTGTGAATTCTAATAAATAAAAAGTAAGTTAATGTTATTTAATGGAATTTATGTAAAATCTATTAAATATATAAAAATTAAGTGTGCATTAATAACATTCCTTATTCATGTAAACAACAATATTTTATAGCCTTTAAATTATTTTGTTTTCTACGATACACTAACGAAAAAGAAGTTTTAAAGTTGATCTCTGTTTTGTCTACCGAAAACAGAGTACTTCTCATTTTCCAAAAAAAAAGAATGTATGAAGTGATCCCTACAAGCTCTCCGGATGGCCCCATCACGAATTATGAGGCTTCGATCGCACCGTGTTGCTCGGTTCACCGGCAATGGTCAGGTGTCGCGCCTAGCGATGGTGGGGCAAGAACTCATTGCGACCTCCCATGTGTCCTTTGAAACTGGAACAGGTCAATCCACATCTACAAATGGTACCCTCAACCGTATTTCTCAACATACCTCTGCTCAACTCGTTGGTCCTCTTCTGCCACCTCAGATGGTGTTTTTCTCTTCGCAGTGGTGTGTCGTGAGTGTCTACTCCTCTCACTCCCTTCGGGGATCTCATCAAATCACTCGCTTCTCACTCAAATCATGTTTAATGTCTCCACCTCGGTGATGATGAGTCGCTTGTTATTTCAGGTAGTGTTTTTTTATTAGTTAATGTTTGTTTGTTAGGGAGTCTTTGGTTCCACGTTTTGAACACTAAACTTACGTCCCTGGCTACTTTCACCTAAATTTACTAATTGAACCACTTCCTTGTAAATATTTTAGGTAGTGATGATGGAACCATTGATGTGATCCCAACTTTTAAGCTTGTTGAGGTAACCAATTCATTGCAAGATCCAAAAGATTTAATATTGCACAAGTGGAAGACACATTCTGATTGTATTACAGCTTTCAACACTGGAATCAAATTTTGTAGTTCAACATTGGTTTCTTGTTCGCTTGACCACACATGTAAGTTTTGAAGTTTATCAAATGGGATAATTCCGATGAGAACTGTGACATTCCCTTGTGCCATTTTTGGGTTTGTCATGGATCCAAATGAGTTAGGGTTCTATCTTTGCCGTGGTGCGGATGGGTTGGTTTACAAGGGGTTAATGAACGGAAAAGGGTATGAGTTGATGAGTTGGGGTGGTATAAGTAAAAGTATAAGTCATGATGGGTCAATTGTGTCTTTGGCTTTGGTGAATGAAGGGGGGAATTTGGTGACTGCTGGAGAGGATGGGAGTGTTTGGGTATGGGATGTCGAGGAAGGTGAAAATGTTATGGAATTGGGGTTTATGCATAAAAAAGGGGGTGTAAGTAGCTACAACTGTTGTAGAGGAAGGGTTAGTGATATGATAGTGGCAAAATTAACTAATGGGTGTGACATTTGTGTATGGTAATCCTACTTTTGATAGAAGAAGACACCTTTGGGGGAAAATTCTGGGGTTGATGTCTAATAAAAATGAGCCTTGGTTTTGTGTTGGTGACTTTAATGAGATGACCTCTATAACTGAGAAGGATGGGCTAAGAAGTGTGGCTCCTATTAGGATGGCTTTGTTTAGAGATTTTCTAAATTCTGGAAGCTTGATGGATTTGGATTTGAAGGGTAGCAAGTTCACTTTTGCTAGTAACCCTAGAGATGGGATAGTCACTTACCAAAGAATTGATAGGGTGTTGGTCAATTGGGGGTGGAGATTTTTATATCCTCATGCTATAGGTATTGCTTTACCTATTCTGAATTCTGATCATTCCCCTATTGTTTTGTTACCTTACCCTCCTTTAAGATGTCCAAAGTTTTTTAAATATGAAAGTTTTTGGGAGGATCATGAAGATTGTAGAAATGTGGTTAGAGATGGTTGGAATTCTAATTTTTCTGCTGAAAGTGCTTGGGAAAACTTAAAGGTCAAATCTGGAAACTGTAAAAGAAAGCTGATTGGTTGGAGTAAATCTACTTTCGCTAATGCTGCAGTGGAAATTTCTAAATTGAAGTCTAGGTTACAGGTTTTAACTAATGCTGGTAACTCTGTTTCAAATTTAGAGGAAATACAGTGGATTAGATTTGAGATTGACAAGCTTTGGAAGCAAGAAGAACTTTATTGGGGGCAAAGATCAAGGATTAAGTGGTTATCTTTTGGTGATAAGAATTCAAAGTTTTTTCATGCCACTACTGTTCAGAGAAGGGACAAGAACAAGTTGTTCAGGATTAAAGATAAGGATGGTGTTTGGGTGGAGGGCCAATCAGATGTTTCTAAGGCTATTATGGATTATTATAAAGAGATTTATGTCCCTGCAAATCCTGTTTTTTCTAATTGTCTCAATGTGGTTCCTTGTTTGGTTTCTTTGGAGAATAATGAGGCTTTGTTGTTGCCTGTTTTGTTGTCTGAAGTTCAAAGTGCTGTTTTTTCTCTTGGTGCTCTTAAATCTCCAGGTCCTGATGGGCTTAATGGTCTTTTCTATCAGAAGAATTGGGAGATCATTAAGGTTGATGTTATGGGGGCTATTTCTGAATTTTTTAGTTCTGAGGTGCTTGGGGATTCTATAAATGATACTTTGGTTGCCTTAATCCCCAAAGTGTCTCATCCTGAAGAGATTGGTCAGCTTAGGCCAATTAGTTGTTGCAATTTTATCTACAAAATCATTTCTAAAGTGTTGGTCTCTAGGCTTAAACCTATCCTTAATTCTCTTGTTTCTCCTCAACAAAGTGCTTTTGTTGGTGGTAGATTGATTCAAGATAATCTAGTTGTGGCTCAAGAGGCTTTTCACTTCCTTAAAAAGAAAAATTCTGTTGCTAGTCATGGGTTTGCTATAAAGTTGGACATGAATAAAGCTTATGATAGAGTTGATTGGTCTTTCCTAAAGGATGTTTTGCTGTCTTTTGGTTTCTGTCCAGCTTGGGTTTCTATTGTCTTGTCTTTAGTATGTTCAGTCAGTTATGTGTATCAGGTCAATGGTGCTAGGAGTAAAGTTGTTGTTCCTAGTAGTGGTCTTAGGCAAGGAGATCCTTTATCTCCTTACCTGTTTATCCTTGTGTTTGATGTTCTATCAAGGATGTTGTCTAATGCAAACACTTTGGGTCTCACTCTTGGTCTTAAGCTGGCTCCTAAAGCCCCTACACTAACTCATCTATTTTTTGCAGATGATGCTTTGATTTTTGGTAAGTCAACTTTGGAGGAAATTTTTCAAATAGTGGCTATTCTTAATGATTTTACTAGAATTTCTGGCCAGAAGATTAATCTTCAGAAATATGGGTTAATTTGTGGTGCTGCTATTCCTACTCATGTAAAACACTCCCTTTCAGCTTCTCTCCATATTCCTCTTTGGGAAACTCCTGGGAAGTACTTAGGTGTACCTGCTGAGTGGGGTGCTTCTAGATCTCAAGCCCTTGCTTGGATCAAAGAGAGAGTTTTTTCTAAGATTGATGGTTGGAAAGAGCAATTCCTTTCTCAGGCAGGAAAGGAGGTTCTTATCAAATCTGTGATTCAGGCTATTCCTTCTTATGTGATGTCTATTGTAAGGCTTCCAAAGAATTTTTGTCAATCATTATGTTCTGCAGTTGCTAATTTTGGTGGAGTTCTAAAGTAAGATCTAGGGGAATCCATTGGAAGTCATGGGACTTCATGTGTGGTAGTAAGAATAATGGTGGAATGGGCTTTAAAGACTTTGCAACTCAGAATTCCTCACTCCTCTCAAAACAGGCTTGGAGATGCTTACATAGTCAAAATGATTACTGGGCTACTATGTTGAGAGGGATCTATTGTTCAAGGGAGGATTTTTGGAGTGTGAAACCTAAAGCTGGTATTTCATGGGTTTGGAGAAGTATTCTTCATGGTAGAGATTTACTGAAGGAACAAGGGAGGTGGAATATTGGAGATGGGGCAAATATTAGTATCAAGGAGGATAATTGGCTTGCTTCTGGTGGTCTGGCTAGTACTACTCAGGTTTGTAATATAAATAAGGTTCATGATCTTATTGATTGTTCTTCAAAAATGTGGAACATCAGTGCCTTAAGGTTAAATCTTTCTCCTGATAGTGCTATTGGAGCTTTGAAAACTCCTATTAGTTGTTTTGATGTGGTTGACAAGCTATACTGGCCATTAGCTAAGGATGGTATTTATTCTGTTAAAACAGGTTACAAGGTGCTGAGACTTAATTTGGAAGCTAAACAAGAGAAACCTGAATCATCCTACATTCATTCTGAGGCTTCTTGGAACCAAATTTGGGATACTAAGGTGCCTGGTAGGATAAAACACTTCTTTTGGAAGCTCAAACATAATGCTATCAGTGTTAACTTAAATCTTATGAAGAAGAAAATTGCCTCTTCTCCAAAGTGTCCTGTGTGTAAAGAGGTGGATGAATCTATTGAACACATGCTGTTCCTATGCCCTTGGACTACCCCAGTTTGGTTTGGTTTACAAATTTGCTCTGTTCCTAATGTTTTCAACATTACTCACTTTGGTGAGTGGTTTGACTCGATTCTAGAGGCTGATTGGTGTGAGGGACAAGAGAAACAGCTGATGATTAGTTTTGTGATGATTGCCATTTGGAACATATGGAAAGCAAGGAATTTGATGTGTTTTGATAACAGGGTTCCTAATCCTATTGATATACTTTATGCTATCAAACATAATTTCACTTCAATGCTTATTCCTACTCCTATATCTAATCAACAAATGAATGCAACTAGTTGTCAAAGGAGGACTGTGGCTAAGTGGAGTCCTCCTCTTAACAACAGAATCAAGTTCAATTCAGATTCACAGTTTCATATTGATTCAGGGAAAGGGTTTTCTGGCATTGTAGCCGAGAAATGTTTGTGGAGCTATGGTTTCAGGGAGTACCTCAAGGATTTATGCCTTATCGCCTCTGGTAGCTGAAGCTTTAGCTTTTCGTGAAGCTATCCTCCTTGCTGCTAGTCTCAACATCCAAGAGGCCACCTTCGAGTCCGATTGTCTCATTTTGATTCAGGCATGCAAACAACAAAATCAAAGGGGTGAGATCAATGTTATTGTTCGTGACATTTTAGAAATTAAGAAGATCTTTACCTTTTGTGAGTTTGTTTGGATCAATCGAGTTGGTAATCATGTAGCGGATTGCATTGCGAGGCTTGCTTCGTCAAATTTGTTGCCTCACAATTGGGTCTCTGCTCCTCCTGATAATCTTCGAGCCCTTTTGAGCATTGATTTTGGAGGTTGAAAGCTTCAGCATCGATTGTTCGTGGTCTGCGAATTGGGGTCGTTTTTAGGGTTTTTCTTCGGTTGTATCGCGTTTGTGTTTTGTTTTTCACTTTGGTGTTTTTGTTTTGCTGAGAGTTGTTTTTTTTCCTGTTTGTGGGGCCGGTTTCGTTGGGCCTTTTTGTTTTCCTCTTTGTTGTTTGGTGGGCTTCGCCCTTTTCTTATATGAAAGATATATCAAGTTGACCAAAAAAAAAACTAATGGGTGTGACTATGGTGTTAAAAAGGAAAATAATGATTGTGAACCTCAGGGGTGTGCCCGTCTTCCTTGCACAATACACAATGCACAATGCACAATTGCAAGTTTAGTATATTGTTTTCGAAAAGTACATTTTTACAATAATAAAAAATTAAAATATTACTTAGCTGTTATTACTATTTGTAAAAATAAAATATGTTGTTTTCCATTTTAATAATTTATTAACCATTTCCTGAAACATTTTTAAATTACTTTTTAGACCAAATTAAATATGCCCATGTAATATTTTATAAATAATTAAATTTATCGGTATTATGGTAATTAAAAAAAAGAGGAAATAGAAGAGTTTGATTTTAATGAAGAAGCCAGGAGAGTGCTTTCATTATGTTTCAATAAGAGAACATGACTTTGCAACATTTTTTGATAGGTGCATGAATTTGTAAATAATCCCTCAAAAAAATAATAATTAATTTGTAACTATTTTCATTTAATGTCATCCTCTTTATTTTAAATTATAAAATTATATTAAAGAATTGAATTAAAAAAATTATATATAATTTTTTTTATTCATTACAAATGAAATTAATGACGACAATATAAAATGCAAATAATCTAAATAAAAAGGCTGTTGATAACACTACTCTAAACAAAAACCATCTAGTGATAAAAAAATTAGGAATAAACTATCATTTCGTAATTTGTATTTAATAAAAGTTATAAAATATTTGTATCTATGATATTATTGGTAATTGTACTAGAAATTAGTACAATTGTTATGGAATATTAGCAAGTCAATGAAACTTAGGGCTTTGATTGTACTAACGTTTGTACATTTGTTATGGTTTGGTGGTATTCATGCTAACTTCTTGTCAATACCTTACTAAATGTATTGATTTTATATTTCAGGGAATTGTGTTATTTTGATTGTTGTATAAATGTGATGATTAATTGTTCTGTACCTATCTAAGGATAGTGTATGTCCGAGATAGTTGGTAGGTAATGAAGTTTTGATCAATATGGAGTCGCATCCGAGTTGATATTCCGAGCTGAGGTGGGGTGTACCTGCACAAACACTCCGATGCTAAAGTCAGTAGCTGTGGAGTTAATGCAAATAAGTAGTATTTTATGCGTCCCTCTTTCTCATGATAAATGTGGTATTTATAGGCTTTGGAGGCATTTAATTGTGATGATCTGGTCCGTTCGTTGTGGAGGCGCAATCTAGGCCATTCGATGAGTGGATATGGGCTTGGACTGTTGAAGGCCCAATCAGTTTGGCTAAAGGAGTGGGGGGTGTGGATAGTAGGCGTGTGATTTCTCCATAACAGTTGCCCCCCAAGTCGGTTTGGCATGTTAGGTTAAACTAGACTTGAAATATGCGTAAAAATAACTCGTTTAAGTGAGATTGGAATAATAGCCGTTTTGGACTTTCTTACCGATCTTGCAGATGTTTAAAATGAAACTGTGTTACCGATTTTGAAGATGGTTGAAGCTGAGCTGTATTACCGATCTTAAAGATGGTTGAAGTCGAGCTGTATTACCGATTTTGAAGATGGTTGAAGCTGAGTTGTATTACCGATCTTGAAGATTGTTGAAGCTGAGCTGCATTACCTATCTTGAAGATGGTTGAAGTCGAAAGTTTGATTACACCGATTTTGAAGATGGTTGAAGTCGAAATTTGTATTCTGAGATCTTGAAGATGGTTGAAGTGAGTCAGATATTACCGATCTTGAAGATGGTTGAAGCCGAAAAATTTGATTACCGATTTTGAAGATGGTTGAAGCTGAGCTGTATTACCGATTTTGAAGATGGTTGAAGCTGAGCTGTATTACCGATCTTGAAGATGGTTGAAGCTGAGCTGTATTACCGACTTTGAAGATGTAGTGTGTTGGTGACGCTTCGTTTTAATATTTATTTCTTTTTTCGATAGAGCATTAAATGCTCGTGTTGATCGATGTGATCGTTCGCAGGACTCGAGGCGTCTTTTTAATGATGACTCCTCGATTCTCGTGTCGCTTTGATTTGATTGAGTGCGTCGCTTCAAATGAACAGTAACGGTCTTATCCCAAAACCCTATAAATACAAGCGAGGGTAATTCATTCATCTTTTTTAGTTCCTTGCTTTATTCAGAGCTACCGACTTCGTGAATCTAAGTTCTCCGAGCTCGCTCTTCAAATTCTGACATCAAATCTTTCTGTTTTTATCAAGACTTTCTTACGAGGTTAGTACTTCCATTTGAATTTACTTTTGCTTTGTGTTTTTGTAGAAATTACTTTTTCGCTGCGTTTCGCTTTTCAATTCTCACGGGCCGAGATCTAGCCTCACCGCAATCTTTTTGTCGTCGATGGGGTTGTCGGTCGGGTTCCGATCTTGTTCGTGAACCCAAAATATTTTTGATTTATCCTCGATAGCTTGCCCCCATTCCTGTAGGTAAAAAGCGGCGAAACACAAATGCAGGACAACTCGTCTTGAAAACGCTCCGACTTATAGACCAAGCCGAGCAAGCTCGCTCGCAAGTCTGAGAGCCCCGACATTGGAAAGCTAATGGCATCTAGGATCGATTCTAATCCTATAGATAGGGAAAGAGTGGCTGCCTCGAGATACAGAAGAAATGTCTTCCGGGCCGAGAGGAAGTGATAGTAGAAGAGCTTCCGATGAAGAATCGTCCACCCCTTCCGCGCCTAATAATCCGAACTCTGAGGCCCAAGTAGATGTTGACTTAGATCCGAGCTCTTCAGATGACTCTGAGCTCGAGACAAGTTCTGAATCCGAGACAGAATCAGATGGAAGAAAGGGTGACGATCCGTCTGTCGACCCAGAAGAAGAGAACATTGGTGAAGAGAGAAGAGGCAAAGAACCGTAAGATACCTAAGAAGTTTCGAGTTATTATATGGGTATGAAGATTCCGGGGTTAACAACGTCGACCTCCCCGTAGTTCCCCCTTTGGGCTCGCCCCGCGATTATTCCTGGGTGTCCGAAAAACTTCGTGGTATAGACTCGCTACTGACTCCGGAGATCGATATTAGCAATTATTCAAAGAGGCTTTATGCCAAAGATCCCGAGCGCTGGCGTGTTTTTGGAATGGGAAAGGGCGAGCATGTGGCTACTTACCCTGATTCTCTTAAGTTTATTGTTTATTGGACGACTTTAGCTCATATGCGCATCCGTCCTCCATTCACGGCCTTCCAACAGTCGGTATTGGCCAGGTTAGAGGTAGCCCCATCTCAACTTCACCCCAATGCTTGGGCTTTCGTACGAGCTTTTGAGCTTGTATGTATTCATCTAGGTCGGCCCCTTTCCTTACAACTTTTCTTACATATGTTCCAAATAAACAAAAGGACCGAGAAGAACAGTGGCAGACCTGCGCGTTTAGAGCATTATACCCTCCGATCTAGAAGCGGGCATCAAGGTTTTTCTACCGTATTCGAGAGAGTTTAAAATATGAGTGGAAAAATAAATTTTTAGCCTGTGTTGCGATAGTAGTAGATCGAGTTGGTACATTTAATGCCGAGAATGACATTGTTCTCACCACCAAGTTTCCTCTTGGTTGGACCCGTCGAGATGAATCCAAAAGACATTCTGTTGAAAAGAATCATTTAAAAGTGGAAGATCGGAAAACCTTGAAAGTGCTGATGTTCATTGCCGATCGGATTGTCACCAATAATGAACATAGGGCGAATCAATGGGGTTTCGATACTAAGCTATTGGTAGCATCCGTTAAGTTTGAGCACGCCGAGAAAGCTTTAGGTCGGTTCTAAACCGCTTTTTCTTAGTTTATTTTCACTATATCTGCCGATCTTACTTGCATAATTTTCTTAACTGAATTTTGTATTTCTTCTGCAGATAATATGGCCCCAAAAAGGAATATGGCGGCTTTGAAAGCCCTGACACTTGAACAAATTGCACCAGTGGTACCCAAATGTCGGGCCCGGTAGCGGGTCGCACTGAGGACCTCTGCGGCAATTGTTACTCTCACGAGCCTATTATCGTGGTTAATCCCGAAGTGGAGGACGAAGAGGAAGATCGGCCACTCCAGAGAAAGAGAAAACAACCATCGGTCAACTCCTCCTAGGTCAAAACCCCAAGATCGGAAAAACCGTGATTAATCTGAGCGACCACCAAAGAGAAGCAAAAACATAAGTCTGCTGCTCCTTTTGATCCAAAGGCATATATGACCCTCAAAACCGAGGAGTTCCAAGCTGACCCCTTCGGAGTTTCAATCTCGGTGCTGTCGAGGATGCCCGATCTAGTGAGGAGGATAAAGCAATTTCTTTGCTCTGCAAATTAAAGGTATGGCTTCGGTTTTCTAAGCTCGCCCCCATCCGGTCTTCCAATTTTCTTTTATACTTATGTTTTTCATCTACTTGTGTAGATCTTGAGGCTAAGTATGAGTCCGCTCGGAAAGTCAGTAAGTCCACTTCGGGCTGATCTTGAGAAATCCCAAAAAGATGTGGATCTTTATAAAAAGATGGCCGAAGATTCGGAAGCTAAGCGCCTACAACTCGAGGCTGAAAAGAAACAACTGGAGGCCGAACTGAAGCTGTCAAATGAAAAGTTTGAAAAGGCTGCTGTTGAGCTTAAAGAAAAAGATGATAAGATCGCCGAGATGGTGGCTACAACCTCGGCCCAGAACTTTCCCGAGCTTCAGGAGCAGATTGAAAAACTCACTGCTCAGAATGTTAAAGCTCTTGAAGATCGGATGAAAGCAATTCAAATGGGTCGAAGGGCATAGTAGAGGCTTTTAATAACGCACTTGACCAAGTTGCCGTAGTTAATCCCGACTTTGTTGCTGATCGTGATATTTTTAACCCGGAGTACGGGGTTCATGATGGGCATATTGTTGAGTTCGACCCGGAATCCGATGAAGTGTCCAGGATCGTTTATCCCAAAGATGTGTAATAGTTTATTTTCATTTGTTTTTTGAAATCGAGGCGCCCTGGCCAGAATCGGTATTTTTGTAATGACATCATCGTATTAATATCCGCTATATTTTGGCTTCCTTTGTGGTGTGTCTTTATCTCTGGATCTCTCTTCCTTCGCTTTAACAATATTATGAGATAAAAAACTGTGATATCGATCAATGCTTTGAATCATAGAGAAATAAGATCGGAAATAGAATGCCTTAACAAAGCAAGTCTATATTTAACAAGATCGGAAATAGAATGCCTTAACAAAGCAAGTCTATATTTAACAAGATCGGAAATAGAATGCCTTAACAAAGCAAGTCTATATTTAACAAGATCGGAAATAGAATGCCTTGACAAAGCAAGTCTATATTTAACAAGATCGGAAATAGAATGCCTTAACAAAGCAAGTCTATATTTAACAAGATCGGAAATAGAATGCCTTAACAAAGCAAGTCTATATTTAACAAGATCGGAAATAGAATGCCTTAACAAAGCAAGTCTATATTTAACAAGATCGGAAATAGAATGCCTTAACAAAGCAAGTCTATATTTAACAAGATCGGAAATAGAATGCCTTAACAAAGCAAGTCTAACTGTAATATCTCTTGAGTTTGGTGGCGTTCCACGTTCTTGGGATCGCCTTGCATTCTAGGGTCTCTAGCTCGAAAGCTCCATTTCCCGTCTTTGAAGTGACTCGATATGGTCCTTCCCAGTTTGGTGCGAGCTTGCCTTGTGATGCATTTTTTAATCCAACATTGGCTCTTCTCAAGACGAGGTCACCGACATCAAAATACCTTGGGACGACTTTCTGATTATAACGGGTGGCTACCCTCTGTTTGTTGATGGCTTCTTTGAGGGATGCGTGATCTCGGACTTCTTCTACAAGATCCAGCTCTTCTCGTAAAGCTTGTCCATATTGTCTTCTAGTGATTTCGGATTTGTGGTTCTCCAAGACAGTTCTCCGATTTCGACTGGGATGACTGCTTCACTCCCATATGATAACCGGAAAGGCGTTTCTCTGTGGAGCTTTGGGGTTGTTACGTATGCCCATAAGACATAAGGGATCTCTTCAACCCAATTTCCTTTAGCATTGTCTAACCTTTTCTTCAACCCGTTGAGAAGTACCTTGTTTGCTGCTTCTGCTTGACCATTTGTTTGGGGATGTTCCACCGAAGTGAATCGATGTTTGATTTTAAGATCGGACATCAACTTCCTGAATCCTTTATCAGCGAATTGAGTTCCATTATCCGTGATTACCACCTCGGGCACCCCAAATCTGGTAATTATTTCTTTTTGGAAAAAAGAGATGCAGTTATTTGCCTTAATAACAGATAGTGGTTGGCCTCAATCCATTTAGTAAAATAATCAACTGCCACAATTAAGAATTTAATCCTCCCTGGGGCTTTTGGAAAAGGTCTTAGAAGGTCTATCCGCCACCATGCAAAAGGCCATGGGGAAGAGAGAGTTGTGAGACCGGTAGGAGGTGCAATGTGAACGTTTGCGTGAATCTAGCAATTCAGACATTTCTTCACATAGTTCCTTGCATCAGCTTCAATGGTTGGCCAAAAGTATCCCGCTCTTAACACCTTCCTGGCTAAGGATCTACCTCCTATATGTTGGCCACATATTCCTTCATGAATTTCCATTAACACATAGTCGGCCTCCGTATGTTCTAGACATTTCAATAACGGTGAAGAGAGTGTTTTTTTGTAAAGCTGCTCATTGAACACTGCAAAAGATGCTGCTTTTCTTCGGATGATCTTGGCTTCCTCAGGATCAGAAGGTTCTACGCCCGACATGATGTAATTCAAGATAGGAGCAATCCATGTTTGGTCTTTACTTATTACGTACACTGATGAAATCGAGTGTATGTCATCTCCAAAACTAGGTTTGCTGAGGATCTCTTGTATAACTGACCGATGATTTCCCACAGTTTTGGTTCTTGCTAATTTGGAAAGAACATCGGCCCGAATGTTGTTTGTTCTTGGGACATGTTTAACCTCGGCGAAATCGAATTCGGTGAGTAGTTTCTTCACATGATTCAGATATTTTTGGAGGATTGGCTCTTTTGCTTCGTACTGTCCCCCGATCTGGGAGACCACGAGGAGCGAATCGGTATGGAGATTTAACCGAGTGATTCAGAGATCTAAGGCCAAACGGAGATCTGCAATGCATGCTTCGTATTCAACTTGATTATTTGATGTTGTAAATTTGAAAGTGAGTGACAGTTCTATAACCACTCCCAAAGGACTTTCAAGAATAATTCCACCCCCACTTCCTTTGGGATTGGAAGAGCCATCGACATGGATTGTCCATAATTCATCCTCGGCTTCTGCCGAAGTCATTTCTGCTACAAAGTCAGCTAACACTTGAGCTTTCATTGCCGATCTTGATTCATATTTGATACCGAATTCGGACAGCTCTACTGCCCATTTTATTATTCTTCCTGAAAGGTCTGGGCGATGTAGGATTTGTCTGATCGGGTGGTTTGTTCGAACCACTACTTGGTGAGATACAAAATAATGTCGAAGTCGCCGAGTAGCTATTACTAAAGCCAGAGCAATTTTCTCTATTTTTTGATATCGAAGTTCTGGCCCTTGTAAAGCTTTGCTCACAAAAAAACCAACCTCTGCCTCTCTTTTTGTTTCTCGGACCAGTCTTTGCTCCTAATGCTTCCTCGGATATTGAGAGATATAAATATAACACTTCCCGAGTTCGTTGAAGTCGGGTTAGTATCGAGGTTCCGATAATATCTTTTTAGCCGGGTGAGCGCCTCATCCCGCTCGTGGTCCAAATAAATTCGATTCCTTTTTAAAAGTTTAAAAGGGGGTAGTGATTTAAACGCGGCATTTGAGATGAACCGAGATAGAGCCGCAATCATGCCATTAAGTTTCGAATTTCCTTCTTGGTGTTCGGGTTTTCATCTCGATCACCGACTTGCATTTGTCCAGGTTTGCCTCAATTCCTCTTTCAAAGAGATAGAATCCCAAGAATTTTCCGGCTTTGACTCGAATGTGCATTTCTCGGATTTAATCTCATTCTGCTTTTTCCTTATCTCTCGCAAAAATTTCTTTGAGATCGGTAACATGACGATCCGCTTTCGCTCACTTTTTGCAATCATATCATCTAAGTATACTTCTACATTTAAATGCGATCCGGTTTTGAAAACTCGTTCATCATTCTCTCGATCGTTGCTCTCGCATTTTTGAGACCGAAAGGCATAACTCGATAATGAAAAATTTCTGCGTTCATCATAAAGCGCGCTTTTCTCTTGATCGGGGGGGAACATTGGGATTTGGTTATATCCTGAATATGCATCCATGAATGATAATAAACAAAATCCCGACGCGTGATCGACTAGTCGATCAATATTTGGAACCGGAAAAGCATCTTTAGGACATGACCTATTAAGATCGGTGTAATCAATGCACATGCGCCATTTTCCATTTGATTTTTTAACAAGTACAGGGTTTGAGAGCCAAGTAGTATATTTGAGCTCGACCACAAAATTAGCTTTTACTAAGTCGTCTCACGCGCTTTGGCCGCGCTTGATCTTCTCGATATTTTGCACCCTTTTGCGTTGGGCAACCCACTTCGCATCAAGATATATTGACAAATGATGGCGAAAGATTTCGGTGGTATGCCGGGCATGTCTTCAGCTGACCAAGCAAATAGATCGGCGTGTTCCCTCAAGCACTGGGTTAATTCTCTTTTTATTTCGTCTGGTAGGTCTGCGCCGATCTTGACTGTTCTTGTTGGATCGTCTCCCAATATCACTCTGATGAATTCCCCATCCGGTTTCGGTCGTTCTGGCCTTTTCTCTGAATGCGGATGCTGAACGCTATCCTTCTCTTCGTCCGAGCTGTCAGGATCGAAGCGTGCGTCTAAATCCATCACATTTACCTCGGAAAACTTCACTTTTCCTTCTTTCGCAGATGTACTCTTTGATGCAAGCTCGGCCTTATCTCTTGCAGAAATTTCGGCTTTGAGAAGGAGGTAATAGCATCTTTCAGAAGATTCTAGATCGGCATTGATAGTTATTACCTCGTTGCTTTGAGAGTGAAACTTCATTTTCAGATGTACAGTGGATGTTACCGCCCCGAGTTTCCCCAAAGTCGGCCTTCCAATGATGCAATTGTAGATTGATGAGCAAGGTAGTACCATGAATTTAACCAAAATTGTCCGAGATAAAGGTTCCTCTCCGAAAGTGACTCTTAAGTCTACATAACCCATTGGTCTAGTTCGGGATCCATTGAAACCGGAAAGGTCCGTTCCGCGATAGGGGAAGAGTTCCCTTGGTGTAATTCCAATTTTCTCCAATACATCGAAAAACATAATGTCACACGAGCTGCCTTGGTCAATTAAAATTCTTCTTATCTCTTTCTCTGCCATTACTGCCGAGATTAACAGTGGAATGTCTTCGTTTACTTTCCCGTTTAGTAGATCGTCATCCCCAAATGACAGAGGGGGACGAGTTGCTATTGTTTGGGCTGACGAGGTAGATGCTACACATTGAATTTCTTTCCACTTTCTTTTGATTGTTCTTCTTTGTTGCTCCTTCGACTTCACCACACGAGATTACCATCACAACAGTCGGCCTCTACTCCTTCGAGTGTCCGCTCTTCCTTATAATCTACGATATCTTTCCTTTTACTTCACAACCTCTTTCTCTGTTTAATGTTTTTCTCCCGTTGAAATGGCTTTCGACATCTTTGCCGAAGTTTTCCTTTTTGATAAGGTCTTCAATATCGCCCTTTAAGGCGTTGCACCGATTTGTGTCATGGCCGCGCTTTGGTGATAACGACAGATTACTTGTTGTTCCTCAATCCGGTCTTGGGGCAATAGGATCGTGATACCTTACATGTTTGAATTCATTGTTCGACATTCTTGCAGGATCTTCTCCCTTCCACATATGAGTTCTGCGTAGTCTCGATGTCGCCTTGCCCGAGGTTTGAATTCCCTAGATGGGCGCGATGCGGAATCTCCGAGGATTTTCGGTGTTTGGATTTGTTTTTTCGATTCGAGGTCCTGTTCTCCTTGATCCGGTTTGCTACGCTTTTCAAAAGAATTTGCTAGCTTCATCACCTTCCTCATGATCTATGTACTTTTACGAAAGTCGGAGGAACTCCGCTAAGGTTGAGGGTTGGTTGATGCTTACATCAATCTAGAATAAAGTGCCTCTGCAGAAACCACAGGATAGGAAATACGATTTAAATTCCTCATTTAACCCATGCACCTTTCCTACGGTGTTGAATCTTGCAATATAAGACCGGATAGATTCATCATCGGCTTGGTGGATCGCATTTAACACCATCCATGATTTCGGCCTTACTTTTGAATGTGCGGCTTCGCGAGAATAACTTGGAAAGTTGTTCCCGGATTTAGATTGAATTTGCCGGGATGTCTCTCGAACCATAAACTCGCAGATTTATCAAGGGTGAGGAAAAAGTCTACACATGATCTCACCTGGGGCATTCCGATATTGCATCATGGTCTCATAGTATTCCAAATGAACGTCTAGGTCTCCGAGTCCGTCATAAATTTTCAAGTGCTCAGGAGGTTTCTCCAAACCTCGGGGAACGGGGAAATAATCTATTTCCGAAGTAAAAGGCCCTCTTCTTGGTGGTTGTACTTCCTGTTTTTTCTCCTGGTTCCGAGTTTTGCGAGGTTGATATTTGGAACGATATTGTTTAAGTTCCGGGGCTCTCCCCTTATGGTAGTGATGCTCTCATTTTGAAGGACTTTCTCTGCTCCTAGATCGTTGTCTGCGTGGTGAAGATGACGCGTAAGAGGAATCTTCTTCCCAAGAGTCGTCTATATCTCTAAGAGTTGCCCTTGGTTCTTCTCTTCCTCGTCTCCTCGGGGGAGAGCGATGATAATGACGTCTCTTTGTTGGAGAACGATGTCGTCTTCGACCTCGCCTATTCTCGCCGGTTGTTCGGGTTCTTCCGTCGGGTTAATCCGTGGATCATATCGCTGCGAGAGAACCCGGTGCGCAATATCTCGAGCTTGATATCCTGCGCAACCTCGGCTTCTAATTCTGAGATACGGAGACTCCTAGCTTGAGATGCTTCATTATGCTGATTTAGAATTTTAACTAGTCAAGGCAAAGTGTCTCTTTGGAACGGGGATAACCGTAGTAGGAGGTGAAGGAACCCGATTTGAGGTTGATCCTCTGTTATTGACATTTCGATGCAGTAATGTTCGGGTTCTCGCAATTCCTCCGGTCCCCTCTTCCCGAGATCGGATGATACTTGCTATCCGTGCGCCGGTTCTAAACTCGGGGTCAATGTTTGATCAAAAAAAAAATAGATAAAGCTTTTTTATGAATTCGGGAAAACTCCCACTGTGGTCGCCAATGTTCTCTACCGTATCTAAGGATAGTGTATGTCCGAGATAGTTGGTAGGTAATGAAGTTTTGATCAATATGGAGCCGCATCCGAGTTGATATTCCGAGCTGAGGTGGGGTGTACCTGCACAAACACTCCGATGCTAAAGTCAGTAGCTGTGGAGTTAATGCAAATAAGTAGTATTTTATGCGTCCCTCTTTCTCATGATAAATGTGGTATTTATAGGCTTTGGAGGCATTTAATTGTGATGATCTGGTCCGTTCGTTGTGGAGGCGCAATCTGGGCCATTCGATGAGTGGATATGGGCTTGGACTGTTGAAGGCCCAATCAGTATCGGTATTATGGTAATTAAAAAAAATAGGAAATAGAAGAGTTTGATTTTAATGAAGAAGCCAGGAGAGTGCTTTCATTATGTTTCAATAAGAGAACATGACTTTGCAACATTTTTTGATAGGTGCATGAATTTGTAAATAATCCCTCAAAAAAATAATAATTAATTTGTAACTATTTTCATTTAATGTCATCCTCTTTATTTTAAATTATAAAATTATATTAAAGAATTGAATTAAAAAAATTATATATAATTTTTTTTATTCATTACAAATGAAATTAATGACGACAATATAAAATGCAAATAATCTAAATAGAAAGACTGTTGATAACACTACTCTAAACAAAAACCATCTAGTGATAAAAAAATTAGGAATAAACTATCATTTCGTAATTTGTATTTAATAAAAGTTATAAAATATTTGTATCTATGATATTATTGGTAATTGTACTAGAAATTAGTACAATTGTTATGGAATATTAGCAAGTCAATGAAACTTAGGGCTTTGATTGTACTAACGTTTGTACATTTGTTATGGTTTGGTGGTATTCATGCTAACTTCTTGTCAATACCTTACTAAATGTATTGATTTTATATTTCAGGGAATTGTGTTATTTTGATTGTTGTATAAATGTGATGATTAATGAATTTTATTGCTTAATTGTGATGTTGTTTGATTGTGTTTTAATGTAATCGATTTTTTTACATATTATTAGTTAGAAGTTATCATATCTCGACTAGGTAGCTCAGTTGGCAAGTTAAGGGATACCGAATGAGTGCACCAATGAGTGCAAGCAGGAGGTCCCGAGTTTGAACTTGGGAAACTAACATATCCCCCTCCCCCACTAACATTGCTTATCAAAAAAAATGTTAGAAGTTATCATGGCTAGAATAGAATTACAAATAAGTTAGAAACCCTGTTGTAGATACTCACACTAAAGGGACCATTTTGCAATTAAATGAAATTTCAAAATAGCTTCACAATACACTTACATCACCTTATTACTACCTTAAGCTACCCTACCTTATAAAAAACAACAATGTTATATGGACATAAGATTTTAGACAAAAATCGACAAAAATCAACTTACAACACCAATTAACTAAGTGTTTTAAACTATTAGTCAAGTGATCAATTAACCAATTTTTTAATCAACGCCTCGAAAACTGTGAAAATACAGGTTGGCTAATTGTCTAAAAAACTTGGTTACTTGGTGTTGTAAGTTGATTTTTGTTTATTTTTGTCTAAAATTCAATGTCCAAATAACATTTTTGTATAAAAAATTAAAAACCCACCAGCTGAACACTTCTTCCCAATACAAGCACACACATTTCTTTTAAAAACTGAAACAAGAGTAGAGAAAAAGAAGAGAGAGAGGATTCAAAGATAGGGTACAGAAGAAGAAGCCTTCAGAGCCATGGAGATTTTTCTCCACATTGCTAACAAACACTAGATCTTCAAGTAATCTCACTTCATTCCATCCGCATTTCGATATCACTCCATTCTAACCCCCAAAAATTGAACTTGGAAAAACCCCTTTCAATTCCCTTTCTTCATCTTTGCATGTAGTACTTGAGGTTCAAAAGGATACCTTCGGAGCTTGCATGTGAGTATGGAGGTTAGGATTGAAGTGTTTGAAAACGCCTGTGGGTAGAGAATCTCTCAAAGTAAAAGCTTGTAACTGGAATTGGTGATTGGAAGGTTCTTGAGTTTCATCTCAGCTTAGGAAAGGAGCTATAGTGATGTCAAAGTAATATAAAGCTATAGATGAGTTCCTCACTCCCTTTCTTCTTGTCATACCTAGGGTTTTAGTACCAGTTGGTACTAATACCCTATGTTTTGATAAATGATCACCTTGCTAAGTGCTGATATGCTAAATGAATGTCTTTGTGTTGAGGACTAGCCAAATTGACTATATGACATGAATTGAACTTATTTGAACTTGTTTAAAATTGGTTTCACATATGAAGAAAATCACTGTGATAAATATGCTTGTATGTGTTAAATTGATTGCAACATGTGTGTTCAACATTGATTAATGGACTCGAAAGATTGGATTTGTGAATGGATTGAAGGAAGGACACAAAAACAACAGAATATGGGATCTGATGGACTGACCCGATCGACCAGGGTTTCTCCACCCGACCTGGATTAGCTTCTGTTCAATGCAAATTTTCTTTAAAAACACAAACTGACCAGGGTTTCTTCACACGTCCCGTGTTACCATCTATTTCCTAGTTTGTTCTTTTGGCGTTTTCCCTTCAATTTCATGGATGTTTTAACCTAAATCAATTCCTTATGTGAAATAATGATTAGCATGATTATTTATTCCCAATTTATGGATGAATGATTGTTCTTTTTAGTTATGCATGAATGGTTTGAGTAGGAACAACTTGAGATAATTGTTACACCTATTATGTATATATAATAAATGAATAAAAGAATTATAAGAGGCGTACTTATATTGAGAGAAAAATCTCAAGGCTAAGGCTCATTCGAAAAGGATTTGGATCCCCCTGCTTGATCTCAAATAGTATCATTTTGGGGTGTGTCAATGGTAATTGAATAAAACACATAGTATGAGTTATGGTAAAATGCTCGTATATGGAATTTACTGAGATTTCACTGAAATCTCATCCTATCATGGTTTGTACGTGGTTTTTCAGCTAAGTGGTGTGGTAAAATATATGCAAGTATACATAGTCACACAAGTAATAAAGTGATAAGAAATGTCGAACCCACATGGATTATGTATTGTAAATTTTTGTTTATTCAGAGTGTACGCTTAGTGTGTTTACACTATGCACTATTTTGGTTTGGAGTTTTTTCAAAGTAAAAACAATATAAACAGTAAAGAGTGTAAGGAATCAGTTAGATAAAGTAGTTGAGATGTTTTCACCAAGTAATTTACTTCTAAGTGTTATAGTGAAGTATGTAGTGTTTCCACACTGGATGCAGCTGCATCAGTATGTGCATGTCAGCACTTTCTTCAGAGTTTCATTACAAGCTCTTATGATCTTTGTTTTATATAGTAAAGAAAAGAGTAGTCAATTCCTCTCTCGCCTCCTAACAATGATCCAATTTGCTAAATAAGTTCACTCTTGTATTTTTAACCTCCCACTGTATCACCCTAGGAACTATGTTATCCTATGTGTAGGACTTAACATGGTTTTAACAGCAATTCTTATTAAAGCTAGTTTAACAAGTTGTTGTTAGAAACACTCATTACTATTAATTTTTGAGTTCATAAATGTGACCCATGTCTGCTGCCACAAGTTTTACTTATTCCAAAGTGATCAATTCTAGAATAAGTGTTTGAAAGAAGTATCACACAAGAATTAAAATGCATACAAGAGTAATATAGCAAGGTTATAAATCATAATAACATACTTAGAATTTCATTACAAGGTTATAACATCTCAACTTAAGGGAATTTAGCTCATGTTACTCATTATATAATAGAGAAAATCTGCAAAGAGCAATCAAATGAGTAATATAGAAAAAGAACTTAAAAGGAGAGAGATTACTCGAATAGAAGATCTTTTGCATGAGTTTCCCAAGTTGAAGTACAATATGAGTTCCTTACACAAGTTTCCTTCAAGTAGAAGTGAAGGGAGTGGTTGTCAAACACCTCTTTACCTTCATTCTCTTCAGAAACGTAAAGAAAAACAAAAACTAAACTAAACTAAACTAAAACTAAGTGATCCTTTCAGAAACACATGAAGAAATACAAATGAAGAATGAAGGATTGTTTGTAGGTGAAGATTTGGCTTCTATTTATAGGCTTGGAAGCTTTCCTCCCTTGAGGGGTTTCCTTAGGCGCGTAAGTTTCAACTGAGGGGACCTGTTAGGAATTTTGTACTAGTTGTTTTCCCCTTTTATTGTAATACCTGTGACGGCAGATAACTATGTGTAATTACCTGCTACAGCAGGTCACTTTCGTTTTCATTTCTTTGTATGGTGATCGGTTTTCTGTTATGCATAACCGTATCACTAAGCTTGATATATGTACCAATTGTTCAATCAATAAAAGCAAGTGATTTCAATCCAAACTAACTCTCAATTGTCTCAACAAATTGGCATCAGAGCCCCATCTTGGGGCCTAAAGAGTTAAGCAAAGAAATATCAATTTCTCATCAATGGCGATTCCAACAGTAATGGAGCTGAAGGGAATTACATGCAGCCATCGATACCACGTCTCGACGGGCACTACGAACACTGGAGCATGCTGATGGAGAACTTCCTTAGATCGAAAGAATATTGGTTCTTGATTGAGAAGGGAATACTAGAATCAGCGACGGGGACGACGGTAACCGAAGCGGAGCAGAAGAAGATCGGCGAGGCGAAACTTTGAAACAATCTGTTTCAGGCAATAGACAGAGTTACTCTTGAAACAATTCTGAACAAGGATACGTCAAAGGAAATTTGGGAATCTTTGAAAAAGAAATTTCAAGGAAACTCAAGAGCAAGAAGATCCACATTGCAGGCCGCAAGAAAGGAATTCGAAGGGATTGAAATGAAATCAACAGAAACGATAAGCGAATACATACCGAGGGTGATGCAAATCGCAAATAGAATGAGGATTCACGGCGACACTATGGAGGATGGCGTCATAGTGGAAAAGATTCTGAGATCTCTCTGTGAGAAGTATAACTACATGGCTTGCTCAATCGCTGAATCAAAGGACACAGAAAAAATGTCAGTTGATGAGGTTCACAGTTCACTCCTAGTTCATGAGCAAATTTTCTCAGGTTTGCCAAGAACCGTGGAGATGAACAAGCTTTAAAGACTACTACTCAAGAAAGAAATTCAGCGGTCTTTGGTAGAGGAAGAGGAAGTAGCGAGAGGTAGAGGAAGGGGAAGGCGCGGAATCGTGACACGATAGAATGCTTCAGTGTAAGAAATTAGGGCATTATAGAAATGAATGCCCTAATTGGGAGAAAGAAAAGCGAATGCTAACTATCTTTGAAGCACAGATGAAAATGAATTGATCTTCATAATGGTTAGTCAGAGATGATAGTGAAGTCGCTTTGTGTGATCGTGGCGAAGAAGATCCCATGGAAGTTGATGATGAAGATATGGAAAGTGATAGTGAATCTGAGGAGTATATGGTTTTGATGGCTACCACTATGAGTAAGGAAGAGGAAATGGAACAAATTTGGTTCTTGGATTCAGGGTGCTCAAACCACATGAGTGGTGATAAAGCTAGTTTTGTGGATTTGGATGAATCAGTAAAGAAGAGTGTAAAGCTGGGGAATGGTATGAAGATACAAGTGGCTGGCAAAGGAAGTGTGAAGGTGCAGATGAATGGTGTAACACATCTGATAAAAGATGTTTACTACATTCCTGATCTCAAAAGCAACCTCCTGAGTATTGGACAGTTGCAAGAAAATGGATATACAATGCTGTTTAAGGGTGGTGAAGGAAATTGTAAAGTCTATCATCCGGAGAAAGGGTTAATTCTTGAATCCACAATTGCTCCAAACAGAATGTATAAGCTTGTTGGAAAGAATATCAGAGGAAAGACCAAGGCAGAAGCTTCCTGTTTTCACACTGTGACAGATGATGCAGCTCACCTATGGAATTGCAGGATGGGACATCTGAGCAAGAAGGGACTTAGTACTCTCCAGAAGAAGCAGATGGTGAGAGGTCTTCCAAAGCTGGAAGAAGATGATAGAGTGTGCATTGATTGTATGAAAGGGAAGCAACACAGAGATCCTATTCCAAAGAAGAGCAATTGGAGAGCCAAGGCAAGATTGGAGTTGATACATGCTGATGTTTGCGGTCCAATTACACCTGCATCAAGTGGCAACAAGAGGTATATACTGTGCTTCATTGATGACTACTCTAGGAAGACATGGATTTATCTTATGCATGAAAAATCAGAATCATTTAACTGTTTTAAGGCATTTAAAAGCATGGTAGAAATGGAAACTGATTTGAAAATAAAATGTCTTAGAACTGATAGAGGAGGAGAGTTTGTATCCTCTGAGTTTAATGATTTCTGTACTATGTCTGGTATAAAAAGAAATTTGACTACTGCATATATGGTGTATGGAAAACACATACACTTGTGTGCAAGTATACACTGTCCAAAAACAAGTAGTAAAAAGATCGAACCCACAAAGATTGAAAAACTCACTTTTAAAATCAATATAAAGTAATAAAATGTAAAGTAACAAAGTAACAAAATAATTTTGGAGTTTTGGTGATGATCACAACTAAGTTAGAAAGAAAGCAAAGTAAAAATGTTGATAGTGTAAAAGAGAAAAGCTGTTGGAATGTCTTCACCAAGTAATTTACTTATAAATGTTTGATGCAGTATGTGATGCAGCTGCACTGAATGTTGTTGCATTAGCTATGTGCCTTTCGGTCACTTTCTTCAGAGTATCATTACCAGCTCTTATGATCCTTGTTCTATGCAGTAAAGAAAGGGTTGTCAATGCCTATCTTGCCTCCTAACAATTATCCAATTTGCTTAAATAAATTCACTCTTGTATTTTAAGTACCAACAATTTATCCTATGGACTATACTATCCTATCTCTAGGACTTAGCATGGTTTTCACAAAGTTTTCTTTATGTAAAACACTCACCCATATTAGTTCTTGAGTTCTTAATTGTAAGTCATTTCTGGTCATTTACAAATCTACTTATTCTAAGTGATCAAGTTCAAAATAAGTTTGAAAAGATTATCAAGCAAGAACTAAAGTACAAACATACATACATGCAACATACTTACTTAAAAGCTCATTAAATGATTAGAACATTCCAACTAAGAAAGGTTTAGCTAACAAGAGACATTGCAAGATATATATAAACTGAATAGACCATGTTTATATATATAGAAATCACAAAAGAGAACAACAAGAGAAAAGTTACAAATGTTGAAACACTTTGTATGAAATCTTCTAGCAATGCACTAGCATTACTCCTTAGCACTATACAAACACTATGAAAACGAGTTAAGGAGGATTTGTCACTTCCTTCCTCTTCCTCTAAAAATATAAAAACTAACTATGTATATTGAAATTTTGATCTAACTTATGGATTGTGATATATTTTCAAATGAAGATGTGAGGTCCTTTTATAGCCTTCAAGAGAGGTGCTTCCTTCCTTCATGTTGAAGTAATCTTGAGTGGATCATAGCTGTAGTTGCTTTTCAGAGGTTAATCCAAAGTTGAAATCTTTGACTAATGACATAGGGCGGTTCCATGGTGATAGAACATGTGTCCCTATGTTGGTGACTCTTCAAAGCTATGCCTATAGCTATGTGTGAATGGTAGGCGCCTACTATACAAGGTGGGATGACATCAGAGAACAAGGCATGAGGTCATCAATTACAAGTGGATGCATATGAAACAGGCTGCTCATTCACCAAGTAGTGCAAATTTGATGTAGGATCAGTGCAGGAGCATTTGATGCAGATAGCATTGAGACTGCACTGAACAAAAACATCAAACATACCACAATATATCCAAAATGGCCTAATAATAACTATAACCATTCAAATCACTCAAGTTATCATATATCACATAAAATATTATATAAACTCTTTATTATTACTTGAAAGAGAGCAATTACTAAGTTTAAACATATGAAATACTCTATATAAAATAGAGTTATCACACCCCCAAACTTAAACCATTGTTTGTTCACAAGTAATGACAAAGACAAACTAAAAAAAACTAAAATTCTAGAAGATAGATCAGCTTGATTTTGGATTTTCATGAGGAGTTCCCTATGAACTTCAATTCTCAACAATCTTTCTTGTGCCTTTATTTCTTCAAAATTACCAAAGCTATTCAAACTCTTTTGTGTGTGTGTGAACCCACTGAGCTGAGATTGGTTCCAAGACTAAGTGAAAAATTTCCTCCTAGCCTTTGAAAGGATTGGTTCATCTTTGGTCACACCAAAATATTTTTCAAAAGAGAGATTAGACTCACAAAATTTTCTCAAGTGTTGGGGAGTTCTAATAATCAAAGGGCTTGTTTGAATCTTTCAAAGCTTTTGAGCCAATGCATTTTTTATTTTTTTGTGTGGATCTTTTTGTGCGGATGCAATACTTCTTTGAAGTGATTTGTGCATTGATTTTTTTTCGCATTTTGCTTTTCTTCAGTGCAGTTTGCATTGATGCTTCTGCACTGATGATGCTTTTTCTTTTACTAGCTCATATTACCTTCCTCACGACCTCCGATTCAAATGCACTTTGCACGTGTCTTTGACCTCCGTGATGCATATATTTTTCTTTGCACTTTGGCACAGTTCGCTTTTGAACTATCCTCCGGATACATTTATTCTGCGCATGGCACAGTGTCTCGACCTCCGATGCATTCATGTACTTAGGCACGGTATAGTTTCAAAAGATTCGTGATATGGCTTTGTACACATTTTTGTATTCTTTTTCTACATTGTTTACTCTTTATACTTTTCAAATTCAGCCTTTGTTTTCATAAAACACCCCCAAACTTAATTCTTTAAGCTCTTCTTTTCTTTTTAGTAAAGCTTTATTTTGACCTAAGCTTACCAAAAATTCCCCTTGCATCAGATTGATCTTTAAATAGCAGGGTTCTTTTCACAAACTCAGTTTTGAAGTGTTGAAGAAAAAATAATTTTGGTTTTTCTAAGAAATAAGGCTTGTTTTTCTCTTTTTCATCATTGAAATTCCATCCATAGGGCTTTCACCATATTTTTGAAAAACTGATCTTTTCTACTAAAATATTTAGATACTACTTTGTTAAGTACATCTAATATTTAAACAAATTATAAACTACTTTAAAACATATATATTTACTATATAAAACATATTAATTAAACACACAACATATTTAGATAAAAACAAACATAATTAAACATAACATGCAAATCCCCCCCAAACTTAAGGGGTTGCAGTGTCCTCACTGCAAGTTTGTTCAGAAAATGCAAACCATATTTGTTCAAAATAGGGGAGAGGGATTAAATACAACCAGGGAATTTAGTTCAGATTAAAACACAACAAGCTATAGCAGTTTATGTGAAAACTTGTAAATGATACTCATTTTTTTGCTCCACTCCTGATTCTGGTGCTTTGCCTGGATGGAGGAGTGTGTTTCACCTTCTGCTTCTTCTCCTTGGGTGGCTTGCTTGGTGTTTCTTCTGTAGGTGCAGATGCACCTCCTACTTCTGGTGTATCAGCAGGAATTGTTGCTTGAACTAATGCAGGTGCATCAGTGCTGACTGCATCAGGTTTCTTCCTCTTAGGTGTCAATTTTGCTTGCCTGCCTACAGGTGTCTTGAAGAACTTCTGTGTGTTGTGCAAGGCATCTCTCTTCTGTTGAGCCATTTGTTCCAAAACAAGCTTGATTGTTGCCTCATCATGCATTGTTGTTGTCTGCTGTGATGCAGCAGCAAGTGATGCAGGAGCATCACTCTGCAACTCCTCAGATTGAGCTAGAGGCTCCTTTGCAGATGATTCTTCTCCTTTGTCAAGTCCTTCTTCTTCTCTTTCCTGCACAAACTCTTTCTCAAGAGCAGAAATAACATTAGCAGTAATGTTACTTTTGTCAGAAGGTACTGGTTATTCTATTGGCATAACAGGGGTTGTTTCAGAGATGGTTGCTTCTGTGTGAGTTGTTTTCTCTGGTTCATTTCTTGGAGAGGGTGGTGGAAGGGTTGTTTGTGGTGGTGATAGGACTGGTGGATCATTGAGTGAGGGTAATGGTGATTTTGGAATGGAAGATGATTATTGGTTTGGTGAGATGATGGGTGTTTTGGTAACTGGTGATGTGATAGGCGTTTCTTGCTGGGCTTGTGGTGTTTGTTTGGCATATTTCTGCCTAGCAATTTCTTCTAGGATTACACCCCTAGCATGTTCTTCCTCTTCTACATCAACTTCCTCATCACTCTCTTCTTCTTCTTCTTCAACTTCTTCTATTTCCTCATCCATTTGTTTCTCTAACTCCTCATCCTCAGTGTCTGTGTCATACATTTCTTCCACAACAGGTTCTATCACAACCTTATTCTTTCCTTTGGATTGCTTCCTAATCACCTTCTTCTTGGTGCTAGGTTCCTCTACCTTCTCCTTTCCTTTCCCTTCTTCTTCAGCCTCTTTCTCTTCCTCTTCTTCTCCTTCAGCTCTCAGTACACAACTTGGGAATTCAGGGGCATTCACTTGGCCCACAAGATCAAAGAACTTGTCAAAAACCAATTAAAGCCAATCATGTTGGTCATTCATAAATTTCCAGACTGCCCTCTGCTTCTGCATGTAATGCTCTTGCATTGCAGGTGCAGGGCCTCTTACATTTCTCAATCTTTCCTTCATTTCAACATTTAGATTACCAGGTGGGAATTTTCTTTGCTCATTAGAAGCAATTGGAACACCTTCTTTCATGCATAATTCAGTAATGAGACAAGGGAAAAACAGAAATCCCTTTGATTTTGTTGAGCATGCAAGAATCTCTCTAGCAATCAATCTACCTATATCAACATTTCCCTCGGAGAGAATTGTATCTAACAAGATCAATCTCTCTATGGTCATGGAATATGTGTGTGATGTGGGCAGAATTGAAGTTGCTACAAATAGATGCCAATTACCTAATGCATCTATCAAATAATTACTTCTAAGCTTGATTTCATTAGGGGAAAATTTCTCCCAAACAGACCCTGGTATAGCAATCCTATTTCTCAGTTCTTCCATTTCTTTCTTAAAGGCCTTGGCCACTTTGTTTTCAAATTCATTCCCATTATACTTCAGCATATAATGTTCATTCAATTTCTTTGCATGAAAGTGCACAAGTTTACCTCTCACCATGGAAGTGTAGGAATGCTCTGTTCTTTCTTGTGGTGTGATTCCAGCATAGAATTCTCTCACCAAATCTTCAATGTAGCCTCCTCTTGGTAGCACAAAGTGGTCCCGATTGAGATTGGCCACTGTTGACATGAATGATGGGCTTGCCTTCTTCAAATCATAACCTCTCTCGGGTAGCAAATGCATTTTCCAGAAGTGAGCATTGTCATTGGTTCTTGCTGTTGATTCCTTGGCTTTGCCTTTCTTGGTTGATGATGATCCTGCATGCATGACTTTCTTCTCTTTCTGGAGAGTTTTGGCCTGCTTGCCTGATGATTTCTGTGCTGATTGTTTCTTCACCATTTTGATTGCTTTGAATTTCTAGGTTTTTGATTGTTTTTGTGAAGGGTAGTTTGTGTTTCAGATGAGAGAAATCTGTTAGATTTGCGAATGAAGGGGTAACGGTAACAAGCTTAAGGCTTTATGTTTCAGGAAGAAGGAAGTTAGTGGATTTATTAGGTAGCCGTTAGCAATGCGTGTTGCGCATGCATCTTGCCATGTGTCATCTTTGGCTACCAATGCTTCATTATTCTTGCTTAACTTCCCTTTGATCTTCCTAAAGCCTTATAACTCACACTTAATCAATTTCCTTCAAGTTTTTAAATTTCTGATGCAGGACACATTTTCCTTCAAAGTAGGTGCACTTGATGCAGCTGCATTAGTTTCCTGCATTTCTGCAAAACAACTAAAAACAACTAGTCCTCCTTCTTTCAATTCTCTTCTGTGAATTTTCTTGTCATGTCATTTCTTAGTCTTAGCTTTGTAGATTTCAGCATTCTCATAAGAGGTTTGCCTAATTTCTTCTAGTTCATCAAGCTCTAACATTCTCTTTTTACCTGCCTCGTTTAGGTTAAAATTGAGCTTCTTGATAGCCCAATAAGATTTGTTTTCCAATTCCACGGGTAAATGGCATGCTTTTCCATAGACTAATTTGTAAGGGGACATTCCTAAGGGTGTTTTGAATGCTGTTCTATATGCCCATAAAGCATCATCCAAATGTAAAGACCAATCTTTTCTATTTGGACTTACCATTTTTTCTAGCATTCTCTTAATTTCCTATTGGATAATTCAGCTTGTCCACTAGTTTGAGGATGGTAGGTCAGAGCTATCTTATGCTTAACTCCATACTTAGCTAGAAGGTTGTCTATGATCTTATTGCAAAAGTGTGAACCTTCATCATTAATGATAGCTCTAGGAGTTCCAAATCTAGTGAATATATTTCTTTGTAGAAACTTACTCACTGATTTAGCATCATTATTAGGTAATGCTACTGCCTCTACCCATTTGGACACATAATCAACAGCTACTATAAGATATATAAATTGCCAAAAGAGGGTGGAAAAGGTCCCATGAAATCCATGCCCCAAACATCAAATAATTCAATTTCTAAAATATTTGTTCTAGGCATTTCATGCTTATCGTAAATATTTCTGCTCTTTTTGACATTTATCACAATGATTTGACCATAAAATAAGCATCTTTAAATAAAGTAGGCCAAAAATAACCAGACTGTAATACCTTAGCTGCTGTTCTAGTGCTTCCAAAGTGTCCTCCATAAGGTGCAGAATGGCAATACAGAAGCACTGCTTGTTGTTCCTCTTTAGGTATGCATTTCCTCATTAATTGATCAGGGCACATCTTGTAAAGGAATGGATCATCCCAATAGTATTGCTTGACTATGTGGAAGAGTTTTCTCCTTTGTTGATATGTCATATTCACGGGTACTACTTTGCTTGCAAGGAAATTTACTATATCAGCAAACCATGGTGCAGTTGCATTAGATGCTCCTGCATTGCTTATAATTCCTTTTCAGTAACTGTGTAGTTCACTTGAGCTTCAATTAATGTCTTGCTAGCATAATAAATGGAATGAAAAACCTTATCAGACCTTTGCCCCAGGACTGCTCCTACTGCAAAGTCACTAGCATCACACATTAATTCAAATGGCCTGCTCCAATCTGGAGTTACTATAATTGGTGCTGTCACCAATGGTTTTGAGATTTTTGAAAAATCTTTGATAAACCTTCTATAGAAACCAGCTTGGCCTAAGAAGCTCCTGATACCTTTAATTGTATTTGGTGGTGGTAGATTCTCAATGACATCAACTTTAGCTTTGTCTACCTCTAGACCTTTCTTTGAAATTCTATGTCCTAGCACTATGCCCTCTTGTACCATGAAATGGCATTTTTCCCAGTTTAAAACTAAATTTGTTTCTTCACATCTCTTGAGAATTTGTTCTAAGTTTGTTAAGCAAACTTGAAATGTTTCTCCAAAGATAGAGAAATCATCCATGAATACCTATGTAGCGACCGAAAAATCCGGGAATGGATTCTTCGAAGTTCGAAAGGAAGCCGCCACCAAATTTTAGTTTAAGGGCAAATTCGGAAAATCCCTTTTAGTTTTAGGATAAGGCAAGTTTAAAGGTCCGGGAGTCGTTATGCGTGGGGAAGGTATTAGCACCCCACGACATCCTTCGTCTAATTATTTATGGTTTATTAATATTTACCCTTTTTATTTATAGTGAAAAAGACTTAATTAAATTTTTAATTTTTAGTGCTTGACAAGAGTAGACTCTTGCTCCTACGTACCTCCGGATGCAATGGAGGAATCAAAGCTACGTAGTTCTTCCCGAAAAGGTTTGTGGGTTGGTGTTTTTAGTGTGTAGGGGTCCTAGGATTCCTTGAACTGTACAGCTCACTGATTCCTAGGACGCTGATTAACCCGATTGTACAACCGACTTAGTCCCCCACTTTTCGAAAATAATTTTAGAGTTTTTTGAAAGAAATTGGTTTAGTGTGAGGTGGGTCCGTTTTAGAATAGGTATTCTAGAACTCCTGAACTGTACAGCTCATTAATTCTAGAACGCTGACTAACCCGGTTGTACAACCGACTTAGTCCCCTATTTTTTAGGAAAAATAGTTTGTTCGTATTTATTAAATTTTCAGGGTTACTGAACTGTACAACTCATTGGCCCTAAAATAATGACTAACCCGGTTGTACAACCGACTTAGCCGCTTATTTAATTTCGCGACAAAAATTATTTACGTTTGAGTTGGAAAATAATTAAAAAGTGAAACAGAGGGTGAAAATAGTAAATTGGGGTTTTATTAGTCGCAGGGGGTTGCGTAATTAATAGGGGGTGTAAAAAGGAAGCCCAGTTCGCATAGGAGAGCCCAGTATGCGAAACTGGACTTAAGTGGGGGGAGGTGCGCGCGTGAATTGAAGGGGTGCAGATAGTATTCTGAACATAAAAAAAAAAAAAAAAAGTAAAAGAACCCATGTAAGCCCAACACCAAAAAAACCTAAATCTAAAATTCATTTCTCTCCTTTCTTCCCTTCAGCTGCGCCGCAGCACTTTGAGAGAGAGAGAGGCGAAACTTCCGCCGTTTTCAGGGGAGAGAGAGAGGCAACCGGCGAGATTTCCGCCGGAGAGAGAGGAAGGGCCACGAGACTGAGAAGAGGAAATGGAAAGCTGGGTTTCACGATGGGCTTGCGTCGGTAGTGTGGGGAGGACGACGTGATGCTCATGGCGGTGATGGGGATTTCGCCGGCGTTGGTGCGCCGGTTTTGCTATGGTTGGTTTATATTGTTCAGCCTCGATTCTCCTCTTCTCTTCTCTATTTTGGGATCTTTGGTTCTACATCTCAAGCTTGTGATTTTAATTTCTGAGAAACTAAATCTATATGCGGTTTCTAATGTCTCTGGTTTGTTGATTTCCGATCTAGTTTTCTTAAGCATAAATCTGAACTTCTAATCCTAATCCAAATACCATTCAAGAAAAATATACTGGTTTGTGGTTAATAATTCAATAACTCAATTTTTCAAGAAAAGAAGAGAAAAAAACTAGCTTATTTCACTCTTGGATGATCTGATTTTTACTAAAGATAGGTACTAACATGGTGATAGAATATTAGCCACTTTCAGATCTGTACACTTTTAGTATATCTAAAAAATCTAATGTACAACAATCTAATACAAATTAGCTTATTTTCCTTAAAAGTAATTCGATTATTAGCCTAAACAATATTATTAGTATCTGAACATCTAATGGAATAAAGAGAACAGAAATCGACCTTTGTTCGGCTTTCCAGATTGGTCTCCTTGTGTGCTTGTTTGACTGTGATTATAAGTGCTACTGTGTTTTCTTGCTTGAATCACTCTGCTTTACGCCTCCGATCACTTTGCTTCTTCTCTCTTTCAACTTAGGAACTCAGAACTGTGTTTGGTGGATTAGGGTTTCAATGTGAAACTCTAATCCTTTTTTTGTGATTTTCACAGTATTACTTTTGCCTTGGTTTCTGTGTGTTTTAGACCCTAGGTTAACCGTTTATTTATAGGTAGAAATTAGGTTTTAGCATTCATTCTTTGTTTGGACTGGCTTTGCGATCGATAATGTGGGCTTCTTTGAAAGGTCTTGGAGAGCAAGAACAGACCCCAGAGATTACTGATGTTGCTCCTTTATTTAATTTTCGTTTTTTATATTCTTTGTATTTTTAATATTATCATTTTTTGTATTTTTCGACATTTTGGACAATTAGACACTTTTTAAAATGTAAATAAAATTAAATAGATTTTTTTGACATTTTTTGGACTATATAAATATATGTATATGCTCAAAATAAGGACGAAATAATATAAATAGAAAAGAAGTCGGAATGATGAGTCCAATTGCGAGAAAACAACTCGAATAAGCCCAATTGCAAGGAAGCGACTCGGATAAACCCAATTAAGTTCGACTAGGCCCAAATACGACTATTCAACTAAAGAATGCGCGAAAAGATCGATCATTCGCGCACATTCTTAATTTAAACAACGGCACTTCGACTTAGTTGAACAATTTAGTTGAGATTGGCTTAGGTTAGTAAATGAGACACCCTTTTTAATAATTCTCGTAATTGCGCGACTTCAGAACATGAATAAAATAAACGACTAAAAACCGGAAAAAGAATACGGACAAAATTGGGGTATAACAGCTGCCCTTCTTTATTAGTATTTTACTAGAAAGTGATGAGTTCTCGAACTTTCGTAGTAGAAATAGGAATAAAGATAAGATAGAAGCTAATTTTGTCCGTTTAAGGGGGAAGCAGAGAGTTTAAGGAATAATAGGTGCTGGTTAACACTTGGCGCATTAAACGAGAGCTGAATGAAGGGTCAACAAGGACCTGAAGGAGCACTAAGGCTCTGAAGGACCACTCAGGGTCTGAAGGAGCACTAAGGCTCTGAAGGACCACTCAGGGTCTGGAAGGCTGCCTAAGCCTTAATTGAAGGACTGTAGCGACCGAAAAATCAGGGAAAGGATTTTTCGAAGTTCGAAAGGAAGCCGCCACCGAAATTCTAGTTTAAGGGCAAATTCGGGAAATCCCTTTGAGTTTGGACAAGGCGAGTTTAAGGTTCGGGAGTCATTATACGTGGGGAAGGTATTAGCACCCCACGACATCCTTTGGTCTAATTAATTGTAGATTTATTTAATTATTACCCTTTTATTTGTAGAGAAAAAGACTTATTTAAGTTTTTAGTTTTTAGTGCTTGACAAGAGTTGAGTCTTGCTCCTACGTACCTCCGGATGCAATGGAGGAATCAAAGCTACGTAGTTCTTCCTGAAAAAGGTTTATGGGTTGGTGTTTTTTAGTGTAGGGGTCCTAGGATTCCTTGAACTGTACAACTCACTGATTCTTAGGACGCTGACTAACCCGATTGTACAACCGACTTAGTCCCCTACTTTTTGAAAATGATTTTTGAATTTTTGAAAAGAGCTGTGAGATGGGTTGATTTTAGAATAGCTCATTAGTTCTAGAACGCTAACTAACCCGGTTGTACAACCGACTTAGTCCCCTATTTTTTAGGAAAAATGGTTTGTTCATATTTATTAAGTTTTGTGGTTCTTGACTCATGCACTCGTTGGCCCTGAAATAATGACTAACCCGGTTGTACAACCGACTTAGCCGTTTGTTTTTAGAAAAAATAATTTATTCGTATTTGTTAAGTTTTCAGGGTTACTGAACTGTACAGCTCATTGACCCTAAAATAATGACTAACCCGGTTGTACAACCAACTTAGCCGTTTATTTTTAGAAAAAATAATTTATTCGTATTTGTTAAGTTTTCAGGGTTACTAAACTGTACAGCTCATTGGCCCTAAAATAATGACTAACCCGGTTGTACAACCGACTTAGCCGTTTATTTAATTTCGCGAGAAAAATTAATTACGTTTGAGTTGGAAAAAAAATTAAAAGGTGAAATAGGGGATGAAAATAGTAAATTGGGGTTTTATTAGTCGCAGGGGTTGTATAATTAATAAGGGGTGCCAAAAGGAAAGCCCAGTTCGAATAGGAGAGCCCAGTATGCAAAACTGGGCTTAAGTGGAGGGAGGTGTGCTCGTAAATAAGGGGGTGTGATTAGTATTCAGAATAATTAAAAAAAACAAAAAATTAAAATCAGAAAGAAGATACAAACTGAAACGATTCTTTAAAGCTGTGAACAAAAAAAGGCAACCCTAATTCTAACACTCAGCGCCGTCTTCCCTTAATGGTGAGAGAGGAATTTTTCTGCATAAAATCGGGGAGGAAAGAAAGATTTCGGCCTGAAATGGTGGGTAGGTGAGAGAGATCGGAACTTGAGAAACTCGCGGTTTGGAGGGTGACGGGGATGGCTTCGCCGGCGATTCCGACGGCAAAGGGGGTTGGCTCGTGTTGGTTGGCTTCGTGGCTGTGGTTCCGGCGAAGTAACGACGCCGGTGGTGTGTTTTCCTGCAGTGACGGCTGTCAGGCGAAGGGGCTTCGCCGGTGATGAACGAGGGTGACTTCGGTGGTGGTTGAGTTTGGTTTGGTGGGGTTTTTGGTGGCTGTTGGCTCGGTTTAACGGGGGAGCGTCGGAGTGCTCGCCGGAGAAGGCAACCGGAGCTCCGGCGAGCGCCTAACAGGTTGCTTATTATTTTTTACTTTGTTATCCAGTTTCCTCTCTTCTCCTCCTTCCATTTCTATTTTTTCTTCTTTTTGATAACCGATTTTTTTTTATACTGGTTTAAGAAACATAGAGGACCTATTTTATAAAAAACTACCAAACATTAACCTATACTTAAGAAACTAATTTATTCTTGGTCTCTCAGATTCCAGCATGTATAAATTGAGAGCTTTTCTTATTTCAATGTTGGTTTTGATACAACACAGTGATAGGAATAAAACTATATATAGATCTATGCAATCAGAAAGCAACAGAGAATGTAAACAGAGTATTTTTATTCATCTGAGCAATTATTTGGGTCTATTACGAGTACTAACGTGCGTTCCAGCTTCTGTTTGGTATTCCTAATGTGTCGTTGAACTATGACTACTACTGTATCGTCTTTGAACGGCTGTCGTTACTGGAATTTTCGGATCTCAGACTTCACAAGAATTGTGTTTAGTGGATTAGGGTTTCGATGTGAAACCCTAATCCTTGTTTTTACTAGTAATTTCGCTGTCTCCTTCTGTCCTCTTTTTTTCTCTCCTTTTGACTGTGATTGTACTGCTTATTTATAGTCAAATACTAGGTTTAGCATTAATTGGTTTTGACCAGCTTGACTGGGCTTTTGCAGATTGGGCTTGATGAGAAGTTTTGGAGAGCAATGACAGACCCAAAGATTACTAATTGCTCCTGTTGTTTACTTATTATTTTTTTATTTTCATTTTTTATGTTTATTGTATGTTGGACTTTTTGGACAAGTAATTGTAATATTACCTTTATTCCTGATTTTATTATATTTTTTGTATTTTTGTGATATATTCATTTTATGTTGGCTAAAAAACAAAAACTAAATCAAATCAGACAGAAAGAAATGGTAACCGCGCCCAATGAAGCAAAGTATCAGACTTATGGCGAAATTAAATAAATGGTATCTAGTCGACACTTGTATGACAACGATACACGTTAAAAGAACTTTGAGACTTGCAAATATGCGACTTAATAAATTAAAACACTATTAACAAGAACTCGGACAAAATTGGGGTATAACAAGGACCATCGTGGTCTGAAGGAGCGCAACTAGCTACGGTACTAGTTAAACGGTCTGAGGGGGCCTTTATATTCGAGCGGCCATGATGGGTCAAGATCAGGTCTAGAACTGATATGTTGACCATGAAGGACGTTCACTGTGTCTTAGGCTGACACAACTAGTCTGAAGGACCACTCGGGGTCTGCGAAGGTCCGCCGGGCTCGACTCCGACGTTGCGACCTCGGCCACTTAGGGCACTGAAGGAGCGTAGTGCTCTGAAGGACCACTCGGGGTCTGAGGGATCAACTTGGTGATCTGTGATATGATATGAGATCAACGCTTAAAGCGCTGATATTAGAGGAACACAATATGGGGATCGACACCTGTCGTGTTTACCCGAACACACCTAACAAATGCATCTTCCAGAGGAGGAAAAAGCTTTCTTCATTTGGCAATGCAATTAATGGTGCACGCGTACGTGCAAAGATTGGTATCTGGTGGAATGATGATTTTTTTTTTGTTTTTTTTTTTTTTTGCTTTTTGCTTGTTACGTAATAAATGCATGAAATGCAAATGTGAATATGATGCAAATGAAATGATTGAATGCATGATGCGATGATATGAGTGATTGGGTGCAAAACATTTTTTTTGTAATGATAAGATGCGAGACTTTGGATGCGAGAAGCATGAGTGAATATTGATCATTCTTTGGAAAAATTAGTTTTGATTCAAACTTCGGCATTCTCAAGGTCATTATCTATAGACACTGATATGAAAAAGTACTTGACAGTATTTGCAAGCTCGCTTATTTTTCCTTCTATTATGATGCCCCTTGATGATCGAAGGATATGTCCACAAAGTTACCTAAGTGGATTTTTAGCATCACATGATCAACTTGTGTTCTCTCTCTCTGAAGCTTTGTTTAGTAAAGACATATGTTAGTGCAAGCATGAATGAGTCAGTTAACTTGGGGTTCGAAAGGCCTAGGGTGAGGATATTTGTGGCACATGAAGGGGGGACTGACTGGTGGTCTTTGTCAAGGTCATCAAAGGTACGTTTTTCCAAGCCAAGAAATGCAGGATCGCCCCATTTAGATTTGATGACGGTGAGTTGTCCGCCTTGTCTAGTGGTGACAAGCTAGGGGTGTAGAAGGTGATGAATTGGGAATGCATTGGTTTTGGAATGAAAGGTGGCAAGTAGGAGATGTTGTCTCAACCCATAGAGTTTGACGTTCCCTAATTATGGTAAGGACAAGATTGCCCCGACTAGAGTAGAAACATTTAGGATAGTGAGTTGAGAAATTGCCCCGGTATGGTTTTTTGGCGGTGAATATGGCGAGGGGATGAGATGGGTGTAGGGTGAATTTTCCCATTTGAAGGTGGAGTGAAGAGCGACAGGATTGCCCCAGTTGGAATGGTATTTCGAATGGTTGGCTTTAGTGAGATTGGGAAAGGTGACGAAGTTAGGGTTATGGGTTTTTGGAGATGGTCAAATGCGGCTTTATAGACTGGGAGTGGCATGGGATGGATACTGGACAAATTTACCCAAGTTCAAATGGAATAGATGGTGAAAGGGATGCCCCACTTTAGGATCTAGGTAATGATCCTAGCATGAACTTTTTGGTTATTTTTAGAATGACTCTTAGACTATGATAGTCTTGAGTTTGCTATGATGAAAACCACACTTGGTGATCACTAAACCTTGTCTTGAATGAACCTTTGGAGTGTAAGCCCTTTTTATTACTATATATTTTTTGTTATGAAAATAACCAAAACTATAGAAAGGAGAAATATGAAGAAGATAAGAACATGAACAAATATGAAAGATGAGAGTATTTCTATTCACTTCAAGTGTCACCATACACATATGAGATAGCCCTATTTATAGGGTATGGATAGGCAAGTGAATAGTCTATCATCAAAAGCCACTACACAAGGGAGTAATGAGAGGGAAGGAGAAAGCTAATGGACATCCACTGATATAAATATTCATAACACTCCCCCTTGGATGTCCATCAAGGATATGCCTCATTAAAAACCTTCCTAGAAAAAACCCAGTGGGATAAAAATCTAGTGAAGGAAAAGAGTACAATATCCTCATCGTGGGAACCGCCTCGTTAAAAACCTTTCAGAAAACTCAGTGGGACAAAACCATGGAAAAGGAAAAAAGAGTGCAAATTTTTCTCCCCGATTGAATCATCACTAAAGAATATGAATTTCAATATTTGGAGTTTCTCCTTGAGTGCATATGGAACAATCTACTCCATTGTCACTTGTGATTGTATCCTCTTTTAATGGAACTTTGCGATCGAGATTATCTTCAAAACATCTTCCTTGAACTGTTGGCATTTGGACATGAAATGAAGAAGCAAGAACCATAGATTGTTTTATAGATCAAAAAGATATTTCAGTGTCACCATATGTAGATAATAGCTGACTTGTAATCTGACTTGATCTAGATCAGAAAAATACTGTATATCTGCATGGTTAATTTGTGTAATACATAATATGATTTATTCATTAGGATAATTAAAAATGAAATATGCATCCCACTTTGTTCTAAGGCATTTGTCTTTGTAATGAACTATATTACTACTAACTATCACATAATATTGCCATTATCAAGGGATATAACATTTTGTAATATCCATGCATGCTTTCATTGTCTTCGGGACTAAGATATTTTATATATTCTTACAGCTCATGTACTCAATATAAATAATTTCTGCAGATCAATATGAGACTTTATTTTTCAAAAGAATTTATTTAAAGATATTTCCTATTATCTTAAATCCTCTGGATTTTTCCATGTAGAGGTCACCTCTGAGTTCAACTTTGAAAATCCATCATATATAATTTGATGTCATTCACATAGAGCTCTTTCTTTGAGTAATCATCTCGCGAATCCAAAAAGTTTGCATTGCAATATTAAATCCTTCAGGGATCTTTAATGACTATCAAATGAGTCATACAAATAAGTTGAAGCAATATTCATCTGGTAAAATTTGAGTTCTTCATGCACTACAAGGCTAATTAAGTACTGAAAAGTACTCGCATCCACCCTTGAGCAACATGTCGAGCTTTGTATCTCACAATTTCACCATTCTCATTCTGCTTCAATTTCATCTTTCAATTTTGGCCAATTCACATTGTCTACAATCTTTAGTAGACTTTGATTCATGATCCTCACTAATATTTATCACATTTAGCGCTATATTATATGCAAAAATATCGTCAACGTTGACTTCGTTTCGGTTCCATTGTATTTCATTCGTGACATAATTCATTGAGTTCTCTTTAATTTTCATAACTTTTCAGGTACCTGATCAGTTCTAGAACTGTAATGTCAATTATGTCTGAATACTCTTTTAGAATTTCTATATCCTCGTTGGACCTTTTTATTTTTCGCTCCTTTTGTTGTTCGAGGATTTTTATCTTTGGAACCGATTGGTCTACCATGCTTCAGGCGCGGTTGAGACACATTTGCAATATTAGATTGTCCAACAGGGACATCCATTCTATTGGAGCATTAGCAGCTGATATATATGATTTGGTCACGCCTTTTGGATCAGTGAATGCATTTGGTAGATAATTTGCTATGCTTTGCAAATGGATTATCTTTTGAACTTCTAGTTCACATTGTTTAGTTTGAGGATCAATAAAAAAAATGAGATAATGCTAACCCATTCTAACTGATCTCTTTTCTTACAGCTGCTTATTCTCTCCCCCTAATGTTGGGAAATCTAATTCTTCAAATGATAATAATCAAACTGGATTATAAACAAGTCTCCAATTGTTGGCTCAATATACTATATTATACATGGAGATTTATATCCAATATATATTTCCTAAATTCTTTTCGAACTCATCATAGTTCATTGCACATCCAAATATTCTAAGATGAGAAATATTATGTTCATGACCAAACCAAATGTAAAGGGGAAGAGTTGTGATAACTCGTTGGCTTGATGCGAATCAATATTACAGCATGTAAAATTGCATGTTCCCAAGTAGAAATTGGAACTTCTTATCTCATAAGTATTAGTCATGTAATTAACTTTAGACGTCTAAAGAATGGTTCTTCAGGACCATTTTATGAATGAACGTAGGACATGTGATATCCAATATCAATTCTAATAGACATACAATACTTATCATATGCTTTCAAGGTATTTCACATAATGACCTCTTACTCAAATTAGTTGAGCAAACAATCTCACAAACTTCCTATTTGTGAGTTGACGACAAATATATATAATATATATGTGGCCATCTAGTTGATGCACCAATTAAAATCACAAATATCTAAATAGTCCATGTGATTAGTGTACTTGTTTCCAAGTATCACCTTATATCATTTCTAGAAATATGAGGGATTTATTATTCTCAAATTGTCAATTTCCTTTGGGAATTAGTGAACACAAAAATTAGTAGATTGAAGAAACTACTGCTCTTCAACATAAGTTCACATAGAAGTTTATTATTCGCATCATAATATACTCGAGATGACCCAACCGATCTTGCCAACAACTAAATTATTATGATATGTAAACTTAGGTTTACATAACATGTGCTTCAATTGCATATATATAAGTGTAGTACAAATCAGAGGAAAAAGTAGACAATTTTTCCACTACACTTATTTTATCAAAATATGTCTCGCTATATAAAAATATTCAATATCTCCTTCGTATCTCGTTTCAATATGATTTCTATTTATATGCAAATCTTTGAAACTTAATAAATTTCAACGAGACTTATGGGAATATAATGCATTCTCAATCTGTAAATTTCTTCCCCCGAATTGTAACACCCCCTTATATCTAATGCTAATTTCAATGAATTAAAATTAAATCAGAGTTTTTCAAAAATCTTTCCACGCACCTCGAAGAGGGTGGTACATTTAGTGAAAACAACATCAAACATATTTAAAATCCAAACTCATCAAACGCATAAAATGCATATCATAGTCACGTGGGTTTTAAACCCTCAAAACAACCTGTTTAGCGTTTACAGTAATCCATCAAATAGTTTGCAGCACAGCGGAAAATGAAACTGAGTTCACATACTCAATACATAGTTCAAAATCATTTCAATGCATAACCATAAATAAATAATAATAGATCCCATCCCCGGTGTTACTATCAGAGCGGACTCAATAGACCCCAAGAGGCATGGCACTTCACTCGGAATCACCTGTTTGTCGCCACGAGAGCAGGCAACAAGAAATGCTAGGGTGAGTCTCTTTACATAGATAATAACAAGTAAGATAAGCATCATATTCGGAAAACATCTAGTAACCACAATCCATAACAATTTAACATTTACCATTCAATTAGACCATCAACAAGTTGCAACAAGGATTAATTAAGCATTAATGGGAATCCAAGGAATGCATGATCGTATGCATGTGTGCAATATGCATGTGGATCCATATTCACCTCACCACCCCGTCGGGTATTTCATCACCACCCCGTCGGGTATTTCATCACCATTGGCCGAAGCCACATCACCATCACACACCACACGTAATGCATATGATTCATGTGACACTATGACAAATGCATCACACACAATCCATCACAATAAATATTACATCACCTTTTTGGCCGAAGCCACATCATCATTCACCTCAATTATTAATCATCACCTCATCAATTATTAATCATCACCTCATCAATTATTAATCCTCACCTCATCAATTATTAATCACCATCTTAACAATTATTAGATTAAATCCCACCTAAGGGCCAAACTACCTCATAAGGACCTTTTCTTCTCTTAAGGACCATTTTTGACACACCAAAATTAATGTAGGGACTTAGGAATTTATTTGACACGTTATGATTAATTTGGTACTTAAAGAATTAATTTGACATATTAGGCCTAACTAGTCACTAAGGGACTATTCTGCATCTCTCAAGGATTAAGTTAATTCTTAGGGACTATATTGTCACACCAAGGATTAAATTAATTCTTAGGGACTAAATCATCACTTAGGTCCCATTAGGCACACAACTCAAAGACATTTTCATTCAACAATTCAATTCTCAATTTAATAACACTCATCTAGACAATTAATCAACATCATTTAATACTCGACCATTAATTCATCATTACATCGTCAATCAATACACCGCCGTTTAATTACCAACATCAACGTCACTTAATACATCGTCATTTAATTCACCAATAACAATTATATCAATATTAACATCATAGACTAAACTCACAAATAGGGACTAAATTGACATAAAGGGGCTAAATCGGTAATTAGACATATTCAAAAACATTATACAAATCATTAAACAAAGACTTAGACACTTCCAAAGACATTAAACAGCATTTTCGACAGCACTTAAACACATCCAGCACATTAAACAGCACATTCAACAGCACTTAGAACACATCCAGCACATTAAACAGCACATTCAGCAGCAGACTTTGACAATATAGATTCACCCAAATAAATTCAACACAACATCAATCACAAGATAACATAAAAAATCAACCAATCAAATCATTCCTAGGGCTATTCCACACATAACACATATCTTACAACTTATTATAGATGTAATTGAGAGTCCCCTAACCTCAAAATTGAAGAACCCAAGTACCCTCTCCTTCAACAACACAAAAACCACCAAAAATGGCTGCTCTCCTACTTTGAGTTTCAAACCTCCATCCATGGCAAAGTGAAAATGGAAAGGAATTAGTGTATAAAATTTACACTAAAAGATAGAGGAAGAAAAATGGAGGAGATTGGTACCAAATACCAACTTACCCAAGAAAATGTTGAATTTTCCTCACTCCTTTCCACCAAAACCCACGCACCCATATACTGTTCTTCCTCCCCTTTTTCTTTCTTTTTCTTTCTTTCTCTATTTCTCCATTCTCTCTCTCTCGGATCCCTTTCTCCCATTTTTTTATTATTCTTTGACTTTTCCTCCCTCCTTCCTTTCTTTTCTTATTCCTCCTTCTTCCTCCCCTTGCTGCTGCCGTGCGTCTCCTCCCTTCCCTCTCTTCTATTTTGCTTTTGTTTTCTTTCTTTCTAATGAGATGGAAACCCTACTCCTAGATTAAGTCATGATTTTGGGCCTATTGGGAGGGCTTGGGCCCCTTATTTACACCCCTTAAGTACTTCACACATCCTCCCAAAATAAATAAAATACTCCCCACTTATTTACCATATCTCACTCCTTAATTTAATTAATCACCCTATATTTATTTTAATCTAGACAACTAAAATAATCACTTACTTAATTTAACTAAATAATCGCTTAATTGAATTAATTAAATAATCACCTAATTAAATTAGTTAAACACTCACCTAATCAATTTTGGGGTGTTACACGAATAGCAGTATATTAGCTCTTCCGGAGCCTTCAATTATATTTGAATAGCCATATATAGTACTAACTTCGGTTTCTCACTTCACTAAATAGGAGAAATATTTTTTTTATCTTCTAAAATAATATGGATAGTTCCACTATGAGCGAAAAATATTTCTTCATTATCGATGCTAGTGTCAATACTCATTCTATCCTAAAATAAAATAAATATGATAAAAGATTGGCATTAGAAAATTAAGTCTCTACAATATTATATGCCTACAAAAATCAAATTTTAGGAGCTGCATAAAAATACAATTTCTCGAAGAAAAAATATCAGGTGAGAAAACTATATTTGCTACTCAAAATAAGGAAAATAAAGAAGCATTGAAAGTCTCTCTTATTCCCCTTTTTTTCATGCAACTTTTTTTTTATTTGGAATTCCAAGCAAAAGAAATAAGAAAAATTACATTTTTCCATAGGATACTAAACCACTATTAGGAATAACAAAGGTCACAATCACAAATGATACAAATGACACTTAAATAGGATAATGATAACATTTACCACATCAATGGTCATCACTACAACTTTTCTTGTACCAAAATTATAATGTGAGTCATTCACTTCTAGGAATGAACTTCAATTCATTGAGTGGTTTGTGAGTATTCTTTACAATCACCATATCACAAAATCTTGATTCATAATATCTTTCTGAAAATATTTCCTCATTTTTCTAATTCATGAGAATATTTGAGACATAAATTACATGTCTTTTCCTTTACTTCAAAATATACTAAGATCAAGTAGATCTTATAGATTTTAATCATAGTCCAAATGTATAGTTCTTCAGAAACTAATTGACCACAAATCTCCATAATAGATGGCCAAAGAAAAATGTATTTTGTGCAATCCACCAAGGATGCTTAAATTACCAATTCATTAGTTCTTATACCGCAAAATTTCTTCAATGATAATCAAGAAAACCATACTATGAGCAATCCTTCAAGGATGCTTGAATATTTTCTTTTTTGAGTTCTTCAAGAACTATCAGAAATCTTTAGAAACAGTGATAAAGAAAATAATTCTTTGTGTAATCCTAGTTCTTCAAGAACTATACCACAATACTTATTCATGATGATCAATAAGAACCATATAATGAGCAATCCTTCAGGGATGCTTTGATATTAAAAAAATATTAAATTCTTTAGGAACTGTATCACAAACGAACATGGAAATAATTATTTGTGCAATCCTTCAGGGATGCTTGGATAATAGATTTATTGTTCTTAGGAACTATATATCAAAATTTCATAAACAATGATAAATAAATTGAAAATGAGATAAAACATAAACAAGATCACAAATTAATAATAGGGAGAAGAAGAATATGAAGAAGAAGAAGAGATGAAGAAGAAAATTATTCTTATAATAGAACCTGGAGATGATTCCGCCATCAATCATACGGTAGAGCTTCGTGCTGATAACGTGTTATGAAAATAACCAAAACTATAGAAAGGAGAAATATGAAGAAGATAGGAACATGAACAAATATGAAAGATGAGAGTATTTCTATTCACTTCAAGTGTCACCATACACATATGAGATAGCCCTATTTATAGGGTATGGATAGGCAAGTGAATAGTCTATCATCAAAAGCCACTACACAAGGGAGTAATGAGAGGGAAGGAGAAAGCTAATGGACATCCACTGATATAAATATTCATAACATTTTTTTTGTTTTTTTTTTTGAATTTTTTCTTTTGAGATATATTTATATATTTTTTTTGAGCAAACATATTGTAAATAAATAAACTTATTTGTCCTAAAATTAAAACTTTGAGAAAACAAAAGCAATCAGTCGATGATCAGAATGAACTCCAGAGGGTTGTAATGTGGCTGGTGGTTAGGATTTGTGGAGGAAGGGATAATTTGGCTCAATGAGGTATTTGAGGTTTTATTGAGACAATAATATCTTATGTGCCTCATGGTTGAATGGACTTGTTTAGAATTGTAATGTAGCCAAGGGTTTATGGAGGATAGGATGTTGAGGCCAAAGGAAGGGTTTGAGGATTGATGAGACAAATGATTTTTATTCAGCAGTGTAGTTTGGCTAATGGTTAATGGCTTATGAAAGAAGGGCTTATTAGGCTCAAATGAGTGTTTGAGGGTCTATTGAGACAAAAATCTCTTACATGTCTCGTGGTAGAATGGATCTGTTTAGATGGATTAATGAAGGATATGACATTGGGAAGTGTTTGAGGGTTTATTTCAGACAAGGATCTCTTGTACGAAATATCAGCTCACGATTCTTACTACTTTTACTTTTTTGTTTTTTTTGGGATTTTTCAATCCTTTTTTTTTCAGTTTTTTGCGATTTTCCTTTCTCTTTCTTTTGAGCTGGGTGAGCTGATAAAGGTGATACACAATTTTCGATGTGAGATAGATCTTTGTCTAAGGTGATTGGAAGTTTTTTTTTGGCTTAAGGTGGGTAGCGAAGGATTTTTTGAGGATATGGAATGATGGTCCAAACTTCATTTCAAATCGTAATTGCTCGGTTTCTCAAAAATTAACTCAAGGACAATAATTTACTTATTTACAAAATATTTGCTTTTTCTTTATTTCTTTTTATGCCCTAATTTTTGCTTAGGTTGCTCTTACGAGTTTTCAACCTAACGGGCTTTTTGATTTTTTTTCTTTTGTAAAGGACTTGCACCAAGGGAATCAAATGTTGACAAGGTGTTTTAGTGACCAAAAATTTGCCCCAGTATGGAGGGCCTAAAGTGTTATTTCATCAATGAGAACAAACCAAAAAGTTGACTAGGTAGGGGAGTATGTACTTTAGGGTGGTCGGGGTGGGATTAGACTTGGACGGGGGTAATGACAAGGTAGGGATATTAACTGACTCAAACAAGAATGAAGTCACATGTCACACGCAAGTTACTACATGGATGCTTCGTAGAGAGTTAACATTAGTTAACACATGAAAGAAAATTTTGGCGGACTATTTCGGTCATTCATCATGGGATGCAACGCTTTGTTAAAATAAATGTGAACGAGCTGCTAATTTGAAAAATTGAGTGCCTTGAAATGCCTTGAGCTTGCAACTAAGTATGGCTAAACTTTTTCAAAAAGAATGATTTACCTCACAAGAATGTCTCACCTCTCATCACAATTTTTTCTAGAATTATGCTCATTTTTTTTGTAATGCATGATGTAAGTATGCAAATGAATGAGTGTGCATGAAATGCGAATGTAATGATAATGTATGCAAATGAAATGATAACATATGATTTTATTTATCGCGTCGGGGAATTATAAGTTTTACGTTTGGAGAGTAAAGTACAAAGTTTGACTTTGACTTTAGCATGCATGGCTTCTCTCCCAAAACAAAGCTTTTAATTCTCAGGCAGTCGTAACATAAGATGTTTAATTTTGTTTTTTGTAATGCAAAGAAAAAATGCATGAGGTATGGTTTCTAAGAGACTTGCGGTAAATAATGATTTGGGTTTTTGACTTTTTGATTTTTTGATTTTTGGATAAAAGACGGCAAGCACAAATATTTATTTGAATGCAAGGGTATGAAGCTCCTTTGTGACCCTAGAAAGGTAACTTACGGAGTGGGTCTAAGGTTTCTTTTATAGTGAACCTCACAAGGATGGTTCTAAAGAATCCTACACATGGTTCCTAGAGCCAAGGACCCTAGTCAAGAATACTGACCCCAACAATAGGCAAGCTATTAGAAGGGAAAGCATCCTTAAAAGGAATCAAACTCTAGGTGAGATTTTCATGACCACCCAACGAGACGTACGTCCCGCGGGCCATCACTACGCAATCTCGTTCTAACTTAGGTTTGCACTCGACTCCGGGTAGAGGACTTTTCTCACATGTGTGTGATGTGTAGAGGTGTAGTGTGTGTAGGAGCAGTTCAAAACAAACCCAAAGCAGCAAACATTCATACCAAATAAAGTCTTCTATCCTAGGGTTTACACATCAAATAAATAATATAATGTGCAAAGATAAATAAATAAGAGAAGGGTAAAAATTAAATAAATCCTATAATTAATTAGACTAGGTTTTGACGCTCTAAAAAGTTAAGTCCCAAAGAAGTCGCCATGTAGAGCACCTAAAAATCCGGGAATGGATTCTTCGAAGTTCGAAAGGAAGCCGCCACCAAATTTTAGTTTAAGGGCAAATTCGGAAAATCCCTTTTAGTTTTAGGATAAGGCAAGTTTAAAGGTTCGGGAGTCGTTATGCGTGGGGAATGTATTAGCACCCCACGACATCCTTCGTCTAATTATTTATGGTTTATTAATATTTACCCTTTTTATTTATAGTGAAAAAGACTTAATCAAAGCTACGTAGTTCTTCCTGAAAAAGGTTTGTGGGTTGGTGTTTTTTAGTGTAGGGGTCCTAGGATTCCTTGAGCATGTACCACTCATTTCTTCTAGGACCGATTAACCCGATTGTACAACCCGACTTAGTCCCCACTTTTCAAAAATAATTTTAGAGTTTTTGAAAGAAATTGGTTTGGTGTGAGGTGGGTCCGTTTTAGAATAGGTATTCTAGAACTCCTGAACTGTACAGCTCATTAATTCTAGAACGCTGACTAACCCGGTTGTACAACCGACTTAGTCCCCTATTTTTTAGGAAAAATAGTTTGTTCCTATTTATTAAATTTTCAGGGTTACTGAACTGTACAACTCATTGGCCCTAAAATAATGACTAACCCGGTTGTATAACCGACTTAGCCGCTTATTTAATTTCGCGAGAAAACTTATTTACGTTTGAGTTGGAAAAGAATTAAAAAGTGAAACAGGGGGTGAAAATAGTAAATTGGGGTTTTATTAGTCGCGAGGGTTGCTTAATTAATAGGGGTGTAAAAGGAAGCCCGGTTCAGATAGGAGAGCCCAAGATGCTAAATCGACTTAAGTGGGGAGAGTGCGCGTGAATTGAAGGGGTGCAGATAGTATTCTGAACATAAAAAAAAAAAAAAAAGTAAAAGAACCCATGTTAGCCCAACACCAAAAAAACCTAAATCTAAAATTCATTTCTCTCCTTTCTTCCAATTGCAGCTACAAAGACTTTGAGAGAGAGAGAGCGAAAACTTCGCCGTTTTCGGGGGAGAGAGAGAGGCAACCGGCGAGATTTCCGCCGGAGAGAGAGGAAGGGCCACGAGACTGAGAAGAGGAAATGGAAAGCTGGGTTTCACGATGGGCTTGCGTCGGTAGTGTGGGGAGGACGACGTGATGCTCATGGCGGTGATGGGGATTTTGCCGGCGTTGGTGCGCCGGTTTTGCTATGGTTGGTTTATATTGTTCAGCCTCGATTCTCCTCTTCTCTTCTCTATTTTGGGATCTTTGGTTCTACATCTCAAGCTTGTGATTTTGATTTCTGAGAAACTAAATCTATATGTGGTTTCTAATGACTCTGGTTTGTTGATTTCCGATCTAGTTTTCTTAAGCATAAATCTGAACTTCTAATCCTAATCCAAATACCATTCAAGAAAAATATACTGGTTTGTGGTTAATAATTCAATAACTCAATTTTTCAAGAAAAGAAGAGAAAAAAAACTAGCTTATTTCACTCTTGGATGATCTGATTTTTACTAAAGATAGGTACTAACATGGTGATAGAATATTAGCCACTTTCAGATCTGTACACTTTTAGTATATTAGTATATTAGCATCTAAAAAATCTAATGTACAACAATCTAATACAAATTAGCTTATTTTCCTTAAAAGTAATTCGATTATTAGCCTAAACAATATTATTAGTATCTGAACATCTAATGGAATAAAGAGAACAGGAAACTGACCCGGTGTTCCAGCTTCAGATTGGTCTCCTTGTGTGCTTGTTTGACTGTGATAAGTGTTTGATGCGAGATGTGATGCAACAGCACCAATGTTTGTTAGCTAGCTATGTGCCTTTCGGTCACTTTCTTCAGAGTATCATTACCACTCTTATGATCCTTGTTCTATGCAAAGAAAGAAAGGGTTGTCAATGCCTATCTTGCCTCCTAACAATTATCCAATTTGCTTAAATAAATTCACTCTTGTATTTTAAGTACCAACAATTTATCATATGGACTATACTATCCTATCTCTAGGACTATACTATCCTATCCCATTGCTTTATGTAAAACACTCACCCATATTAGTTCTTGAGTTCTTAATTGTAAGCCATTTCTGGTCATTTACAAATCTACTTATTCTAAGTGATCAAGTTCAAAATAAGTTTGAAAAGATTATCAAGCAAGAACTAAAGTACAAACATACATACATGCAACATACTTACTTAAAAGCTCATTAAATGATTAGAACATTCCAACTAAGAAAGGTTTAGCTAACAAGAGACATTGCAAGATATATATAAACTGAATAGACCATGTTTATATATATAGAAATCACAAAAGAGAACAACAAGAGAAAAGTTACAAATGTTGAAACACTTTGTATGAAATCTTCTAGCAATGCACTAGCATTACTCCTTAGCACTATACAAACACTATGAAAACGAGTTAAGGAGGATTTGTCACTTCCTTCCTCTTCCTCTAAAAATATAAAAACTAACTATGTATATTGAAATTTTGATCTAACTTATGGATTGTGATATATTTCCAAATGAAGATGTGAGGTCCTTTTATAGCCTTCAAGAGAGGTGATTCCTTCCTTCATGTTGAAGTAATCTTGAGTGGATCATAGTTGTAGTTGCTTTTCAGAGGTTAATCCAAAGTTGAAATCTTTGACCAATGACATAGGGCGGTTCCATGGTGATAGAACATGTGTCCCTATGTTGGTGACTCTTCAAAGCTATGCCTATAGCTATGTGTGAATGGTAGGCGCTTACTATACAAGGTGGGATGGCATCAGAGAACCGGGCATGAGGTCATCAATTGCAAGTGGATGCATATGAAACAGGCTGCTCATTCACCAAGTAGTGCAGATTTGATGCAGGATCAGTGCAGGAGCATTTGATGCAGATAGCATTGAGACTGCACTGAACAAAAACATCAAACATACCACAATATATCCAAAATGGCCTAATAATAACTATAACCATTCAAATCACTCAAGTTATCATATATCACATAAAATACTATATAAACTCTTTATTATTACTTGAAAGAGAGCAATTACTAAGTTTAAACATATGAAATACTCTATATAAAATAGAGTTATCAATATACTCCCCAACAAAATGGGGTTGTGGAAAGAAAGAACAGGACCATCATGAATATGGTAAGATCCATCCTTAGTCACAAAAACATTCCTAAGAACTTCTGATCAGAAGCTGCAAAATGGACTGTTCATGTATTAAATAGGTGCCCTACTCTCTCTTTGAAAGACAAAACGCCTGAGGAAGCCTGGAGTAACATGAAACCTTCTGTGGGAAATTTCAAGGTGTTTGGTTGCATAGGGTATGTGCATATCCCTGATGCAAAAAGAAGCAAGCTGGAAGATAAGAGTAGGAAATGTGTTCTACTAGGAATAAGTGAAGAATCTAAAGGTTATAGAATGTATGACCCTATAGAAAAAAGAATGTATATCAGTAGGGACGTTGTCTTTGAAGAAGGAGAACAATGGGATTGGAATGAAACAGTACAGACAGAAATATCTGAAGAACTTGATTGGGGAGAAACAGATTCAGCAGGAGAAGAAATAGTGGAAAGTGAAGCTAGTGAAGTAAGTGAAAATGAAAGTGAGAATGAACTGAGAAACACAGATAACCCTGAAGCAGGGGATTCACTTGTAAATGATGATTCAAATGATGATGCTAATGACACAAACAATACTGATGATGCACCCGACAATACTACCAGAACTAGAAGACCTCCAATTTGGCTTGGTGACTATGAAACAAGTTTTGGGATTCACACAATAGATGAGGAAGCAAATATAGCAGGCACTGAATGTATTGACCCTGAATGTTTTGAAGTGGCAGTGAAAGACAAGAAGTGGAAGGAAGCCGTGGCTATTGAAATTGCTTCAATTGTGAAAAATGAGACATGGGAATTGGTTGATCTACCTAAGGGATGCAAGGTTATAGGAGTCAAATGGATCTACAAAACTAAATTGAATGAGCTTGGTGAGGTAGACAAATACAAGGCACAGCTAGTAGCAAGGGGATATACACAGAAACAAGGGATCGATTATACGGAAGTATTTGCTCCTGTCAGTAGAATGGATACCATTAGACTCATCATAGCAACTGCAGCTCAAAGGGGTTGGATCATCTACCAATTGGATGTTAAATCTGCCTTCTTGTATGGTAAATTGAATGAGGAAGTATACATAGAGCAACCAAAGGATTATGTGGTGAAGGGGAGTGAGACTAAAGTCTACAAACTTCACAAAGCACTATATGGACTAAAACAAGCACCTAGAGCTTGGTTTAGTCGTATAGAAGCATACTTTGTGAAAGAAGGGTTTACTGCTAGTTCCAAAGGAGCGTATTAATCGCTTTTTCAAGAGGAATAATCATGATGGAATACTTATAGTAAGTATATATGTAGATGATCTTATCTACACTGGTAATGATGCTGAAATGATGAATGACTTCAAAAACTCCATGAAAGCAGAATTTTCAATGACGGATCTGGGAAAAATGAAGTATTTTCCTAGGAATAGAGGTGACTCAACAGAATGATTTTATTCACATTTGTCAAAGGAAATATGCTGTTGAGTTGCTCAGAAGGTTTGATATTAGCTCTTGCAACTCTGTTTTGGTTCCCATGGTGCCTGGAACAAAACTTACAAGGGAAGAAAATGGAGAACTGGCTGATGAAACTCTGTTCAAACAGTTAATTGGCAGTCTGATATATATCACAGCAACCAGGCCTGATATAATGTATGTTGTAAGTATGTTGAGTCGCTTTATGAGTAAACCCACTCAAACTCACATGCTAGCTGCTAAACGAGTCTTGAGGTACTTGCAAGGAACCATAGATTTTGGCATTGAGTATAGAAGAAAGGTAGATACTGATGAAGGAAGAATAGCTGCTGATGAAGGACATATTCTGGGGTTCACTGACAGTGATTACGCAGGTGACTTGGAGGATCGAAAAAGCACCTCTAGCTATGTTTTTCTTCTCAGCTATGGAGCAATTGCGTGGTGTTCAAAGAAGCAACCAATCGTTGCATTATCTACAACAGAAGCAGAGTTTGTGTCTGCCTGTTCTGCAGCTTGTCAAGTTGTGTGGTTACAAAAACTTATGCATGAATTGCAGCTGAACACTGATAAGGGGATTGTGTTGTACTGTGACAATAGCTCAGCAATTAAGTTGTCTCACAATCCTATACTCCATGGAAGGAGTAAGCATATTCAAGTCAGATTTCATTACCTTAGAGATTTGGTGAAGGATGGAAGCATCAAACTGATTTTCTGTGGAAGCAAGGATCAAGTAGCAGATATATGCACAAAGGCTTTGAGCAAAGAGAGCTTCTGCAAGCTCAGAAAGTTGATGGTAGTATGCAAAATTCCAAGCTTAGACTAAACAATCGTGATTGGTTGAATGTTTAGTTTACAGGAGGGTTTGTTAGGAATTTTGTACTAGTTGTTTTCCCCTTTTATTTTAATACCTGTGACTGCAGGTAACTATGTGTAATTACATGCTACAGTAGGTCACTTTCTGTTTTCATTTATTTGTATGGTGATCGGTTTTCTGTTATGCATAACCGTATCACTAAGCTTTATATATGTACCAATTGTTCAATCAATGAAATCAAGTGATTTCAATCCAAACTAACTCTCAATTGTCTCAACAGGACCAACCTTGGATAAAATCAGACAACCAATGAAGCAAGTAGCTCAGTTGTGGTCGCTTGCATGCATAACATAAGGTGTGGTCCATTGGAGAAGTGCTACATGTCTCTTTAGATAGATGAGCCTTGCAACTTGATTTTTATGTTTATCGCCGACTTCTGCAAGTGGCTCTACTCCAAGTGACTAGACATGACGTCACAATTCAAGTGTGGAAGCATCAAAATGGTCCTTGGATGTTTTGGTGCAAACTGCTAGATTCTGCAGGTGTTGGCAGTGTTTCCACTCCTGTAGTTGCTGTACTGAACAAACATCAAACCTAACAAGAAATGTGTATTTATGCCTAGTTACTTGTCCTAATCATTTGGATCTCTAAAATGTTGTTTCTTAATAAATAAGCTATATTTATATATTAATGTACTTGAAAATAAATAATAACCTAAGTAAAAATAGATGAATAACTCTATATAAAATAGAGTTATCACTAAGCAGGGAAAGTTGGATTATTTGAACCCAAGGATTATGTTAATGATTTTGAGATTAGCTGGATTGTGATCATGTATTTGAAGACTCGTGGTTATTTTGTATTATTGTATTGTGCTATAATAGCATCACTTATGTATTTTTGGAGAAAACACACTATATTGAATTTTATTATGTATCACTCTATATTGAATTGTATATATTTGTACTTTGGTCTTTCTGACTCTTGTAATATTCCCGAAAGGAGTTCAGTTTATTGTATCCATAAGGATAATCGTGATTAATTTTATTGAGTCATTTGGAGTCGAAGTTAATTTGCTCGATCCAAAACATTCTGCGTAATCTTTATATTGAACAATGTCTTTAATCTTTGATGATAATTAAAAATTAGGGATCTTATAAAATGTGTTGATCTCACTACTCTAATCTAAAACCATCTCATGATAAAAAATAGAAAATGAGGTATAAACTATTTTTGTGTAATTTTGAAAAAAAATATAAAATATTTATGCGTATTATTTTTTGACGGGAATGTGATGATATTCTTAGTAAAGAAATGTTTTTATTATCAGTTTTAATGAGAACTAGACTATTACCCGTGCAATGTACGGGGAAAAAAGTTTTGTGAACAATATGAACTTTTTTTTAGAAAATTGTCATGCACTTACAAATTTGTTTATTTTTTGAACAAAAGAAGGTTATTGGAGTTCGTTAAGACCTTTTTATGGAAAACCCACCTTAGGGAAAAATCATCAAGAAGAAAAGAGTACTCTCTCTGCAATTTATTAATAGCAAGTGGAAAATATACAAACGACATGGGGGGACTAGGCCAATACCCATGGATAAAAAAGAAACATTACAACCAAGAGGAAAGAGTAGCAATCCTATTACAAGGAATCTAGTCCAAAGAAATCTAAAAATGGCATGCAAAAGCATCGCTGTAATGACTCTCATCCCAACTAGGTTGGCACCAAAGTCACTAACAATCATTTACACCACACCAAGAACACAGAAGGGCAGAAGTAGACTAAAGTCATCAACAGAAAATCAGCAGAACCGATAGCTAGGCAAACCTAACCTATTTCGGGAGAAATCCTCAGCAATGAAGCTAGAAGGAATATGTAACATCCCTAGTTCCGTTAATTTCGTCTTACGAAATTAACTAGTGATTTATTATTCGATTAAATAATAAATCTAGTCGAGGATATGTGATTGTCGCGAATGCAATATATAATCGCTAAGCTATGTAATTTAATTGCATTATTGTTTGAACTATGTGATTGGTATGTTGAAAACATGATTTCTAATTAGAATTACCTAATTAAAATAACTACTTGTATGTATGTGTGTGCTAGTTATTTATTTTATTTAGGTAGTGTATGAGTGGATAGATGTGGCGCAAGTAAATAGAAGGGGGGTGTTTTATTTTAGCAATCAGATTTTGCTAATTACACCAAGCCCAAATCAATTCCAAGGCCCAGCCCCTCATTTTACCCAAAACAAAAATCAGAATTTGGTAAAGTGAATGGAAGAAAAGGTGGTGAGATAGAAGAGAGAGAGAGAGTGGGTTGCGAGAGAGAGAGTGGGTTGCGAGGGAGAGAAGAGAAGAAGGAGGTGAGGGTTTTTGATCCTCCCATTGCATGTAAGTATTTTCTCCTCCATTCCACTCCATTTTCATTTCTCTTTCCATTGGTACAAGTTTCATAAGCTCATTCTTCCTCAATCTCATTTTGCCATGGTTGACCATTAGAGCTCAAAGGGAGTGAAGGTGAAGTCTAGGTGTTGACAATGGAGGTTTTGGTACATTGGAAGCTAGCTTAAGGTTCTAAGAAGTTCAAAAACCTGAATGGGAAGCTTAGAAGTGACTCACCTTGCTGTTTGGTTCGTGGGACAGTAGGGGGAGAGTGTTTGGTTTGCTGGTTTTTCAATTGGGAGTTGTTTGGAAGAGTTGGAACGAGTTTGGTTTGAGTTCGTAGTATTTCGGAGCAGTTGAACATCGTGAAGTCTTGGTTTGACGTGATTTTCATCACGATAGGTGAGTTGTACTCGCTTAGGGTTTTTGTATTATGTTGTGTTGACTGTATGATTTCGGTTATCGTTGGAATTGCCTTCGTTTCGTAAATTTTGAGTCGCAAAAACCTCAAATTGGTTATGAACTTACTGATTTAGAAATTCTGGACATAGGTTCGGTTTTTTTGAAACTGGGAATGTTCTGTTAGTCCAAAAATTCTGTGTCTCATTTTGTTAGAAATTAGACTTAACTCCGGTCGTTTTGGCACTGGTTTGGTTCAATTTGGAGTTGTGTAGCTCGAGTTTTGAGTCTCCAAAGTTAGGTCAAATTTCTGGAGTTAAACTGTATATAGGTTCAGTGTTTTAGGTTTTGTGCACTCAATTGAATTCCGTTTTGAACGATTCTTGTCCCATTAGAAACTAAGCTCCATTTTCTTCTGTTAGGGCTCAAGTTTCATGCCATTTGGTCAAGTTTAGGTCATTTGAGAGGGATTAGAAGTTGAAGGACTGAAACTGTCCCGTCTGGGAACCATTCAGATTGTTTCTAAAAATTGTACTATTTGGCTCATTGTTTTGAAAATCTAAAGACATGGTAAGAAACTACACATCCCTAGCTTTCTAAAGAGTGTTCATTTGTTGAAATCCGATGTCGTTTGCTATTTTAAGTAATTCACCGAAGTAAGTTCACTGCTGTAGGAAACTCTGCACTCATGTCGTGGTTAAAATGTTGGTTTGTGTCATTACGATTCTCGGAACGAATTACTTGATGTAATTGCTTGTGATTGATGTCGTTTGTACTGGAATGGGATATTATATTTTCTGCTTGTAGGTTGGAATTGGATTGGAACACGGTTTGGATACGAACGGAGAGCGAAACAGAACGAAAACAAGCGAAGTTTATTCCCGAGTCCCGACCAATTGTGGTGATTATGGATTGACATTGTTATGGTTTTGATACATGTGCAAAGTTGTTTTGAATTAGACAGTTAAAGTTATAAATCTCTTGAAAAACCGTAAACTTAGTATACGGGTGGGAATCAAACTTTTGAATATAAAGTGGTGATTGGACTGATTTCATGAATTCATATTTGTGATAATGTGGTATTATAATCTATCATAGAATGAGTTATGGTTATATATATATAAAGTATATTGTGTATAGGAGACGGCCCAATGCGGGTATGATATTTAATTATATCGATTATGGGTGACGACCTAAGAGGATAGTACACTAGGGAGAGGGAAGTCATGAGCCCTCGAGCTAGGCTCATATGAGGATGTTCACTGTGAGTGGATTGGGTTCACCGCAAACCGAAGAAAAGAAAAATGGTTTAAGGTGTATTAGATTAATTAAGAGGATAGTGAATAGCCATCAAGAATTGGGTTATGAACTATAGAAAAGTAATTTAAATTGTACATAGTGATCAAGAATTGGACTATGAATTATTTATGATTTGATTGTTGTATGTAATTCTTTCTGAAATACTAATTATGGTTTTATAAATGGGCGTACTTAGGTTGAGGGGAAACTCTCAATGCTATTGACCAATTCGGTGAAGGATTGGGTGTGTCATAAATAATCTTTTTGAAAGGATAAATGTTTTATAAATGGACTGAGTGATAGGTAAGGGGTCACGGTGAGGCTCACTGAGATATGTTATCTCACCCTATCATATGTTGTTGTTTTACAGAGAAACAGGGAAAGAAGATGTTTTAAGGCACGAGTAGATGGCGTGCACGAAAAAAAATCGAAGATGTAGTTCCTCTCTCGTTAATTATGTTTTTCCCTTGTTATCTTTGTATCCGATTATGACTTGAATTTGTTTTAAGTTATGTAATCGTTTCGCTGTTCTTGAAAAGATGTATATCTAAGCAGGAAGTTTATCTCTGATGTATGCTAAAATTGTACATTTTGATATTTCTACTTGTTAGAGATATTAGGGTGTTACATTTTGGTATCAGAGCAGTTCGGCCTAGTCGGACATAGAGACCTTATGGTCAAGAGGTTAGATAGAGTCAGCTAGGGACTTAGACAATTAAATGTCAGAACCTTTCAGTATATTATGTGAAGTATTGAGTTAGGATCCACTCAATGTTTCATGTGAATTACTGAGAATTATGACAATTATTTGTCTTGGCCCTGAAATTGTCCAAACCATAAACCATAGGAATTCTAGCCTTTTTGGTTTATCAGAGCACGTAGCGGAAGCGAAGGGCTACAGTTGGTGTTTTGAAGTAAGCAATGGGCAGCCAGATTGGTTCGAGGAAACTATGGCGGCTGTTAAGTCAGTGAACCAGGTGCAATTGTAGAATTGCAGTGGAAGTTATTGTAGGTCCTACAGGGAACTACAATTAAGAAAAGCCTTTAGGCAGTAATAACGTCAGTATCCTAAGATCTTTTAAGATTAATTGACACCCCTAAATTCTGACAGTTGATTAGTCGGTCTATCAGTTATCGACACACTGTTTCACAGTTAACCTTATTTTATGGTTAGAGTAAACCCCAGCTTAAATCGCAGTTAGAGACATCCTTTCGGATAGCTGCGAGTCTTGATCATGTTCCTTTCTCCTCAAAGTCATATTTCGAAATGCTATGAAGCCGACCTAGTAAACGGTAGTGCAATCTCAGTATTGGCTACAGAATCAAATGTTGATGGAGTCAGTTCCCGATACCTCCACTAACTGAGCGTCGCATTCCAACCACAAATACCTCCAACCTTTATCAAAAGCAATCTCTATAGCCAGCAAAGCCCCAACAATCTCAACATGAAGAGCATAACTGTTTCCAATAGATGTAGAAAAGCAATCGAGAATAGCAGCACTTCTATCTCTAAAAATACCACCACAAGCAGCCGGTCCCGGGAAGCCATTGTCAGCGCCATCAGTATTGAACTTAATCATATAGGGCGTAGGGGGATAGCAGTAGGGTTGTTCATGGTTCTGCTTACACAAGAGAATCGCACTAAATCGAATCGAATCGTAAAGCGCATTCACGAATCGAATCGATCTGTCTTAATAGTTCGATTCGCGCTTCAAGTTCGAATCGAATCGCTTATATTCTGAACTATTTTTTTTGAACTGTTAAACTCGAATTGCTCGAACTGTTAAACCCAAACTGTCCGAACTGTTATCCAAACTATCCAAAATGTGCTCTTTTTTAAAAATAATAGTAGTCTTTTGCACGTTATAATGAACTTTTTGTAACTCAAACCGAACCGAACTGCTAATCAAATTTTTTCTAATATTTTTTTTACTGAACTACTAAATTATAGTATTTTTAAACTGTTAAAATTGTAGTATTTTTAAACCGTTAACTTATAGTATTTTTAAACGGTTACAATATTTTGTCAAAAAAAAAACGGTTACAATAAGAATATTTATACGGGGCTCAATATAGCGTTTGTATCTTAAATTCTCCTCTAACTTTAATTTTTATTTTACATATCAAATATTGCACTTAAAAAGAAAGTATTATTTTTTCTTTTTCATCCAAGCTGCGGAAGAATTATCATTGAAATGCTGCAGTGAACTAACAACTTGCAAAATTGTAATGGACATGTTTATATAATTGAAAAAGAAAAAAATAATAATAATAATAATAAAATTGAAAAATTATCACTATAAGATAACTGATTATGGTGAGAAGGGAGTGACCTGTGAGTGATTAATTTTTTGTTAACGTAATACACGTCAAAAACAGAGAAGATTATGATAAATAATTAAATAGTTGTTATTTAATGGTGCAAGACAGTTCACAGTTTGGACAGTTCACAGTTATTTAATACTGTAAAGCTGAAGGAAGAATCTGATTGTATTCGGCTGTTCATTGGAGTAGCTAGACAAGACTAGCAATGTTTGTTTTCAGCAGATTCACGCTTTGGATCGTTAACTAGTTGAACTGCTTCACCAGTTCAGTTAATGAATTGTGTTTTAAAAGACAGTTCAGTTCGCGAATTGTAATAAATAGATTCGCTTTTTATAGTTTGGTTTGATTCGATTTAGCAAATTTCGATTTAGTTTTTTGTTCACTTGAATGTTTTCTAGATAGCAGAGCTTATAAAATTACCAGTTATATTGAAGGCTATGAAGCCCCGATACTCCAAAATAGGCCACATACCCGTATCCGATACCGATACGTGTCGGATACTTACGGATACGTATCCTGGGAGTATCCTGGAGTTTATGTTTATTTTTAAATAAAAAAGACCAGATACTTATCAGATACTTTTTCGGATACATCCGGATACGTACCTGGAAAGTATCCTAGAATTTATATTTTTTTTAAATCAAAAAACAACCAAGTACTTACTCTTTTATCTATTATTTGAAGAGAAATAAAATGGATCCAAAAAGGGAACAAGTTAGGTGCATACTAATCTTCGTGTTTTATCTAGGAAAGATGAAGGATATGGTAAAGGAGAAACAAAGATGTGGGACATCAGTGGAGACGCACATGATCCACTTATCGTGTCGTATCGTGTCGTCTCGTATCCGAGCTTCATAGATTGAAGGTCTTGATAATCATAAACTAAGCAAGAGTGGAAGACATAGGGGATTTAGAAGCATTCCCATCTAAAGCAACATTTGAAAGAATTAAATTTATGGCCGAATGTAAGGGGACCACATGGTTATTAAATCTAACCTGATTCCTACAATACCAAATGACCCAGAAAAAATTAACAATAGCAGCTAAGACAATGTCTTGCAATTGAGGGCTCCACCCGTTAGAAGTCAAGGATAAAATATTATGTAAAGAAACAGTATCAATATGGATACTCAGAATACAATTGGATTTTACATCAAATTAGCGTTCTTAACATAATAGGTACAACTGACATAGAATTGAAACACAACTCATAACAGAATTTTTAGGCCATGGATCTAAAGTCCATTTCATAAATGAGCATCTAGGATCATCTTGAGTCTTTCCAAAAAACAAACATCAAACTTATAATTGAATTTTTTTTTTAAAAAAACTGAGAGCGACCAAATTGAAACAAAAATAAAACTGAGAGTGACCAAAATGAAACCAAACATAAACATAGAGGTCCAAAATGAAACAAATCGTGCTTCAGCAAAAAATCCAAATCTGCTACTCAGATCTGCAACAATGGTGAAATAGAGGTCCAACAACCATTAACACGATATACCTACATCTTGCATGGTTCTAATAACACATTTTGCATAGTTCTAATAACACATTTTGCCATTAGATGGACTAAATGATGGGTAGTTGTTGAAATTGGAAACTGTTCTTCATTTCTATTTGTTCTTCCAACAAATCTGATTTAAGTTTTTCAACTTTGTTTTTTAGGTTTTGTTTTTAATTTTAATGTGTTAAGTTTTACTTAATTTCATTTTTCTAATAAGATTTAATTTAAAAATCTGAAATGTATATGTATAATTCATTTTTATAATTAAAAAATACATTTTTTGTCACATCAATTAATGAATGACACGTCAGTAGTGACACTTAAGATGTCACGTCAACAGTTAACTGCCAGTGTGGAATCTGTTAACAAAAACTAACAGTAGCGACCAAAATAAAACGAAAATTAAAGATGAGGAACCAAAACGGACCCGGAGAAAGATAAAATACTAAAGTGAAACCTAGAGCAAAGATAAATGACCAAAAGTGTAATTTAGTCTATAAATTAATATAAGCAATCTCACCAAGTTCCTTCTTCTTATGCTAGTAATATCAGTGTCCAAAAAAAAACTTATACAATATACAGAAGAATGAAGAAAAAACACAAAACAGAAAAGGAAGTGACAGAAACCCCGGACACTTGTAGAGGTCTGCTTTCCCCTTCTCAATTTTCACTTTCCTTACAAAGTAAGGTCTCTGTTTATTGTAAGATACCATGGTTCTTGGTTTACAAATGAGCAGGTATCACACCATTCACCAGTAACTGCCCTCCATGCAACAAATGAGAAGCAAAACATAGAAATGAAATGGTGTCAGCAACTAGTGCCAAAGTTTATCGTACTTGGACTCTTGTAGGATCATAAGCAATTCCATCCAACTGGCTCAAAATGAAAAAATAATACATCAATGCCATAAGATTCTTCTACAACTCCTAATTGACTGAGCAACTAACTGTATTCGACACCAAAAGATTCTTTTTTAACTCCTAATTGACCAACTACTTATATCCTAAGCCACAAGATTCTTCTTCAACTCATATAACCATTTTTTTCTATTCCTGTCCAGTTTATATTTTAAGGATGCCAAATTGGTCATGTGACATTTGACATTCAACATTTGGGGTAAAAAGTACATCTTAAAATTAACTATCTCCAACACATTCAACAAAAACCAGCTTTTGCCATTACCAATTTTCAAGTGCCATGTCTACCTGAAATAATAGAATTAACTGTCAACAAGGGTTTGGAATTTCACTCTCTTTTTAACGCTCCGCAATCGCTCATAACCAACACCAATCCTACTATGCATCAGCTTGATAGCCAAATCTGCATTCCCAGCTTTTCTCAAGGAATTAATCATCACAGTCCGTATCTTCCCCGGTATTTCTCTACCCCTGTCCACAATTCCATCAGCCAACTTGCAGGCCTCTTTCACGCGACCCGCCTTGCATAGTGCCAAAATCATGTCTTCATAAGCCATTTCGAGAACAATCCCCATGGGAGCAAGATCGTCCAACACCTTACAAGCCCTCGCAACCTTCCCCGAAAGACACAATCCAATGGAAAGAGCCCTAAAACAGGCAACATTCGGCGTAATCCCTTTATCAATCATCAACTCCCACATTTTCATGGCCTCTTCATTCCTATGCTCCCTAAACATCTCATTAATGAGTATTGTAAAAGTATACACAGTCTGCTCACAACCTTCCCTCTCCATCCTCTTAAACAACACAAGAGCATCATCAACCCTCCCAGACTTGCACAACCCATCCATAAGAACATTGTAACAATACGAATCCGGCACACATCCCTTCTCCCCCATTTCATCAAACAGCCTCTCGGCTTCATCCACCCTCCCCGCCTTCCCTAGCCCATCAATCAAACTCGAATAAAACATTGCATTAACGGCAAAACCACTCTCATTACAAAACCGAAAGTAACTCAGCGCTTCCTCGACTCTCCCACTTTTACACAATCCATTAACAACAGCACCATAAGTAACCTCATCCGGTTCAATACCATCCATTTTCATCCTCTCAAGCAACCTAACAGCACCATCAGAATTCCCACACTTGCCATAACAATCAATCAAAGCAGTATACACAGCCTTATTACCCTTACAACCTTTCCTAACCATATTCTCAAACAAAGCATAACCCTCAGCAACCTTCCCTTTCTTACAAAGTCCACATATCACCAAACTATAAACATGAGGAACAATCTCCAATCCCTTATCTTCCATCTCATGATAAAGACTCAAACAACAATCCACATCCCCTTCAGCATAACAAGCCTGCATTACTGTCATATAAGTAACAACATCAGCTTCTAAATTACAACCCTCCATTTCCCTAACCAAATCCATTGCCCTCCGTGTTTTCCCGACTTTACAATACCCTTTAATCAAAGTATTATATGTAACAACATCAGGTTTCACTGCTCCCTCCTTCATTGCCTCAAAAACTCGCTCAGCGGAATCAACCATAGTGGAGTTAACAAGCCCGTTTATTAGCGAATTATAAGCATAAATACCAGGTTCAATGTCCTGTTCCTTCATTCCACGCCAAACCCAAAGAACCTCCTCGATTAACCCAGCACTTCCTAGGGTTTTGATTAGGGAATTTGCCGCAGGCACGGTGAGAAGGAGGCGGCTATTTTTTAAATCTGAGAAAACGGTTAACGCAGCGGCGGTGTTAGTGGTGGTGGCGTCGTTGAGGAGGAGGTTGATGATTGAAACATAGCAATCAAGCGAATGAGAATAGTGGTGTTGATGAGAAGCCCAATTAAAGAAGCGAAGGGCAATATGGGGATTAGTGAGAGAACGGATGGTGTGAGCGACGAAGGAAGGGGAAAGAGAGATGAGGAAGCGGTGACAGAAGGAGGAGAGATTGGATTCCATGGAAGGAGAACCGTCGAGGAGGTTGAGAATTTGGGTGAGCCATGGAGAAGGTTGGAGATTTTGTTTAGATGAAACGACGTCGGAGAGGTCGCAGAAGGGTTCGATGAGTTCTGGAGGAGGAGGAGGGAGAGAGAAGGAGTTGAAGGAATGAGATGGTGGTGATGTGGCATTTTGGGGAAGGTGGTGGAAATGGAATGGTGTGATTGAATTTGAAGGGGAAGCTCGTTTCAGTAGCTGAATGGGGATTCTTCTCATCACTATAGGAAGTAGTAGGAATTTCAGATTCAGACAAACACTCTCGCTCTCGCTCTCACTTCATTGTTTTTTTTTTTGTGGTCAAGATTGCTTTTTTTTTGGTCATCCAGTGTTTTTTGTCACTCATCGCCGGGTGGGTTTGGCCGGCACTGCAGCCATCTGGCCAAACGACGATATATGGCAGGCCGCCAAATTCAATATTCGGATGGCCAGAAAACGTAGCTACCGTTCTCGCCCAACACTGAAATTTCGTGGGCCAATGAGCCACGAATCATCGACTTTTTAAAATTTTCAGATAAATCAAAATTAAATTTCCAACCACTATGTCTAAACTTCAAACATAAATACTTGAACTTGCATATCGAGTTGATTTCATATATATGAAAAAAGGTGAAAAGTTGATATACTCGTGATTAAATTCTCATGATATTACCGACTAAAATTTGAGTTACCAAATTTTATTCGCTTTCTTTAAATTTATTTGTTTCTTGAGTGTGATTCATTAGGATTAGGATTAGATTAGGATGTTGGTTGCCTTTATACCGAATTGGTATTTTTTTGAAATAGGACAATTTCAATAGAGAAGAAAGACAAAGGCATCTCGAACGATTCCTGACTCGGTATTTGGTGGTGGTGTTTTTTTTTTGAGTCGAATCGCTTCAAGAATTTATGAATGGAGTTGCAGAACGGTTTGAAGAGAAGACAAAGGACCATCCGTTAAGCTCCAAAATCGAAGGCGTGGAATAAATAATTGACTTGTCATATTTTGATTGGATAACAGTAAAAACAACATGTATAGCACTTGTCATATTTTAAAATTTAAAAACAAAACCAAAAAACAACGGGCAGGCCTATGTGCCCATGGGCCGACCCAATAACATCATCAGGCCAATCAGGCCGGGCCAAAAAACATACCGTTGATTTTGGGCTACTATTTTTAGAGCCCAAGCCCGCCCAAAAAATCGGGTCATTGGGCCGGGCCCAAATTGACAGCTCTACCCACTACCCACCTCCCAAAATTCTGAAAATGTCCTCCATGTCCTCCATGTAAATTCAATCACACTCCCCTTCCCTTTCCTCTCCTCTCTCACACATCCTATTCCACCTTAAACCCATTTTTCCCAAATTCTCCTAACCTCCATATCAATCCCTCTCTACCCCCCCCCCTCCTCTATTTCCTAATTTCGTTCATTCGGCTCATTTGGTCCAAGAAATATATGAATTTCGTCTCCTCCATTTCGTTCATTCGTTTTTTTCTGAGAAATTTATGCGATTTGATAGTTTATGAGCGAACCAATTCGATGGATTACAGCCGAACTTGTTTGTTTGGACGAGGTCCGAACTTGACCAATGTCCTGTTTTGCAGCTATGAAATTCGTAACGGTCATCGATCGAAATGCTGAGAGGATCCAAATTCCACACCATATTTATTAGCAAATTGGGAATACACTGTGTAACACCCCCTTATCTAATCAATTCGATCTACTAAATTAAAATCAGAGTTTCAAAATTCCACTCAAAGGAGGGCTACATTTGATGATTTAAAAGGAAAACGGAAATTCAATTAAGTTCAAACAAATGCACAAAGATTATACTAAACATGTAATCATGCGCATCACATCTAAGTGGGGTCTAAGCCCGTAACATAAGGCACCTCGGCCAAGAAGACATCAAGTCATAATACATAGTAAAAGTTACAACAAAATGTGATAGTTTTAGTTCAAAAGACTATCTAGCGTAAAGTACACAAGATCGGCATAAGAAGCACTAAAATCTACTCACCCAACCCAAAGGTGTTACACGACACCAGCAGCATACACAACCGACTTGAGCTAGGCACAACTATCACTCATGTGTACTTGCAAGTTGCCGACATGAGAAGCAACATAAAAGCAAAATAGGTGAGTCTCTTAACACAAGTAATATAATGTGAAGAAGCTTAAGGTTAGAGATAGCACTAAAGCACCCTCGGTTCAACTAATACACCCACTCACCGATAGTTCAAATAACCACAACAATTATCAATCACTCAAAACACATTAAATTATGAAATGTATTCATGTATGCAACCCAACCACGGGGGCATTATGCAACGAGGTACCTCCATCGCCGTTATTTAGCCTATCGGCTCTCAGTCGTTATTTACTCCGCCGTTATTTGATATGGAGACCGAAGTCCTACCACATCGAGGCCGAAACCTCCTCCGTCGTAATATGCACATGAACATGTGACTTCATGACAAATGCAATCACACACCAATCAAACATAACGCATGTGAATGCTTACACCGCTGCTTCACCGTCCGCATTCGGCCGTTTCTACTCCGTGGTTCTACTCCGCCGTTCTACTCGCCGCTCACACCGACGTCCCACACCATCTAGACATCATCACGCGGTTGCTAAGGTCGACCCTACTACACCTGTAGAATCACCCTAGGACCTACAACCGACCTCTCTCATCACCTCGGCACTCCATGGTGGACTAATTGTCACACCGAGGACCACAACGACACTTGGGGACCAAAATGTCACCTAAGGACCAAAATGGACTTAATCGCTCCGTGCTTGGCACACTTGGTGCTAAAATAGCACTCACGGTGGAGTCCCACAATGTGCTAGGCAACATTGGCGCCTAACATCACTTTGGCACACTATGTGTGTACCTCGCTAACTACTCCAACTTGTATTCTACATCACCTCGGCACCTAGCTCGACTTTGGCACCTCGGCATGTTACACGCAAACCCTCAATTCGTAGAGCACGCTCACAGCTCACGCACTCCCTTAGGCTAGAACCTCTCACTGCGTGTGGATTCACCTCGTACAATCTCGCCTAGTCACTTCCACTTAGGCATTTTGGCGCTTCACCTCTGACGCTACCTCGGCTTGAAGACTTCGGTTCACTACCTCTACACCCTCGGTAACCTTAAGGCGAAACACCTACACTTCGGTTTATGCGCCTTACCCTCGCTAATGGTATTTGGACACATACTCTCCTCAAACTCACCAATGCACTCTCAACACCAAGACACTCTAGGCGTTGACTTCCCTCAACTTGGTTTCTCTCACTCTAAGTCAAGGGTACTTCGGTTCACGTGCGTAATAAAGGCGCTTAACTCCCATTTTACTTCTTTTACTCTGTTTCTTTACTTAAACCCAACATGCAACCCATTTCCAAAGATGACCACACTCATGCACACTCGGATACTCACTCCATTGGCTCCGATCCTCTCCCTAACTCTACATGCAAACTCATTTTCTTCACACTACACCGATTCACACTCGATGCCTCACCATGCAATGCTCCCTTCACTCACCACGCACAGAGAGTGTTACACTCCTCTCTTTTCCCAACCGATCCACCATCGTACTTCACCACAAATCACAAAGAAGAGCAAAAACACAAAGAAAACATGTTATGAACAACACATAAAACACACATGCAAGGTGATCGAACCACTCACACCAAAATACTACCAAACACAAAACATTACAAAGATTAAAAGAGCCCCTAACTTTGATCACAACCAGACACACCCTCTTCACTAGCACTTCTAGGAATCCTTCAAGGTTCAAATTTCACTCTTCCCTTTTTCTCTTGGTTCTCCTCCTTGGTTCTCTTCCTTCTCTCTAAGTCTCACTTCTCTCTACTTTCTTAATTTGGTAACTTTGACTATTTTCTAACAATGTAAATGGTCTCCACTGAAGGCACCATTTAACATGTCCTAAGGGACTTAAATGAGTCCTTGGCCTTATTAGGCCGTGGGCTTCTTCTATGTTGCGCCCCGAAAAATCCGGTTTGGGACTTTTCAGTTTGACAACGTTGAAAATCAGTAGAGCCGCCACCAATATTTTATTTTAGGAAAACATTGAAAAAACCTTTTTGAAAGCGGGTAGTCTTTCAAAAACTTAGAGATGTAGGTTCGGGGGTCGATTCTTGCATGGGGAAGGTATTAGCATCACTTACGCACCCTTTCTACCGAAAGGGAACCATTAATTTGATGTGGTTTTGAAATGTTTGATTTGAAATACATTGTTCTATTTATTCTCTTTTCTTTTTGAGAAATCTCTTTATTGAAAACGGGAAAAAGGGATGTTTTTGGTATCTTTGAAAAGCGGAACAAAACAAAGATTTTTGAAAAGCGCTTGACGGGGCGAACCCGGTCCCCACGTACCTCACCGGTGAGGATCAAAGCAACGTAGTTCTTGTTTTTTTTATGGGTTTTTTAAAGGTATGCTTGACGGGACATGAACCCGGTCCTACGTACCCTCACTGGCTGAGGGATCAAAGCAACGTAGTTCTCAATTTTGCGTCTGAAAACGGCTTTTGAGATTGAGTTTTGGAGTTTTTGAAATAAGACTCGAGTGTTCGCGAACACCAAACAAGCAAAGGCTTCGAGTGGCATTCGGTGTATTAACTCGAAAAAAGGGGTTGGAGCCAGTAATCAAACAAGCAACGGCCGAGTGATTACAAGCGACAACGTTGTATTATTTTTGTTTTGAAAATATTTTGAAAAGGTGGTGAGCCTCGGTGATGATTATCACTAATAGCTCGTGTTATTTTGGAAATTTGAATTGGTTTTGTTGTTTAATTAATGTGTGGGAGCTTTCATGATAGCCAAACAAGCAAAGGCTTGAGTGATCATTGCACCCAAAAAATCCGGTTTGGACTTCTCGATGTACAACGTGGGAAAATATGAAGCCGCCACCAATATTTTAGTTTTGAGACGAAAACATTGAAAAAACGCTTTTATACAAGGCGGGTGGTCTTTTCAAAACAAGAGATGTAGGTTCGGGTCGGTTAGGTGCACGGGAAGGTATAAGCACCCGCACCTCCTTTCTACCGAAGGGAACCTTTAATTTGATGTGTGGTTTTGAAATGTTTGATTTGAAACGATCGTTCTACTTCTTTTCTTTTCTTTTGATTGAGAAAATATTTTATTGGAAACGAGAAAAAGAATATTTTTGGATATCCTTGAAAAGCGGAACAAAACAAGGATTTTTAAAAAGCGTGCTTGACGGACAGAACCCGCTCCTACGTACCCTCACCAAGATGAGGGATCAAAGCTACGTAGTTCTCGTTTTGTGCGTCCGAAGACGGCTTTGTGATCTTTTTTTTTGAAAGTGTGCTTTTTGCGTCCGAAGACGGCTTTTGATGATTTTTGAAAGTGGCTTTTTGCGTCCGAAGACGGCTTTTGTGAATTTTTTAGGAAAGAAGTGTGTTGGTGTTTTTTATTGTAGGGGTTTTCGGTCCTAGACTGTACAGTCCAATAGACCTAGAACAAAGACAACCCCGCCTGTACAGACGACGTGCCCCGCTACTTTTTGAAAAAATGATCTTTTTGATTTTTTAGGAAAAGGGTTTGTTGCAAGGTTGATTGCTTTTATTGAGCAAGTATCTTAGGCTCGCACGAACTGTACAGCTCGCTAACCCTAAGACGCTAACCAATATCGGAAGTACATCCGAATCGATACCTTGCTCATTTAGGAAAAAGGGTTTGAAATTATCAATTATTTGTTTTATTTCTCATAAGTATCCTAAGACGTTTGAGTACAGCTCTGGTCTCAGGACGCTAGACAACATCGGCCGTACGTCCGATTTGCCTCCTTATGAGTTTTTTAGGAAAAGGGGTTTTTATTGGAAAAACATTTGATTTTGCTTTGAAAATTTATTTTAGAAAAGAATTTGGTTTGGAAAAGATTTACGAAAACAAGTAGAACATTTCAATCAATTCTAAATCCATAACCAAGTGCAAATGAATGAATAAGACTCATACTTCCACAATCAAGCAATCATGGACATGTTATTCACCAACCAAGATTAAACATGCCAATATAATCAAAGGATTCAATTGTCAAAGATGCAAGGCAAATTTCTCAAGACAATTGTGTGCGTGTGTGTGAGAAAGAGGTGTATTTACCCTAATTACTCGTGCTACAACATGCATGTAGGCTTACGTCTTCATTAGGAGGTCATACAAGGGGATGAAAGGGCACACAATTAAATCAAGACATTTAAATGGCATCATAGACAATAGAATGCAATTGATCATAGGCATAGGATATTCCTAGTTTGGATGAATGAACATGTAGACATGAATGCACACGAGGTAATCGTGTATGAGCATACAATGAATGAATGAGCATCAATGAATGCACGACATAGTATAAATGAATGCATGAACATGTGAGAATGAATGCAAGACATGGTATAAATAAATGCATGAACATGTAAGCATGAATGCAAGAGGCATAACATGTAAGAATGAATGTGTAACATAAGGTTAATGAATGCAATAGGCATAAGCATATGGGAATGTATGAACATTTGAGAATGAATGCAAGAATGAGCGTATACAAAGATGCATGAACATTTTATTTATGAATGGATGATATAATATTAATGAATGTATGATCATGTAAGAGAGTAAGAGAATGCAATAGGCATAAGCATATGAGAATGCATGAACGTGTGAGCATATGAAAGCATGCAAGTATTAATGTGCAAACACAAGTATGTATCACACAAGTGATGAAATGCAAAGTGTAAAAATGTTTTGGGTATTTTTGCAAATTGATAAGTAGTAAAAACTTTTAGTAAAAAGTTAATGAATGGTAAAGTAAAAAGATGCATGAGGTAAATGGTAATTATTTAATGAGATGGTAAAGTAAGAATATAAAAAGTAAAAAGTTAATGAGGTAGTAAAGTAAAGAGTAAGTAGGTGGTAAAATGTTTTTATACTTTTTTGGTAAAAGTTAGTGAAGTGGTAGGGTAAAAGTAAATGAGTGGTGAAAGGTTAAAAACACATTAACACAATTATACTTATCTACACAAGATAAAACACACATTTTAAGCACAAAATATTGCACAAAAATGGCCTCAAGGCCGAAACCATGCTATATCCTAAACACCAATTTATTTCATACTAATTGCATAATCAACACATAGAACCATACACAAGATAAAACCCTAAATTGTCATGCTATACCACTAAACAACAATCAAGCAACTCATATATTTTGTTCACACTAAACATTAAGAAAAACAAAAGGAAACATAAACCCCTAATTTTTGAAACCAAAACCCTAAACCACACATATTCAAAATCAAGCCATCTTCCAACTTCAAACCATGAAATGATCAAGAACACATATTAACCCTAATTTTTTGCTTTAGGCCAAAACCTCTATGTATGAGAAATGAATTTTTAATTTGAAAAATGGTGCCAACAAAATGAAATATGCAAGGAAGACATGGAAAAATGAGTATGAAATGCACATAATATGGTGAAAACACAAGAAAATCCCTCTCTAGGCCAAGGACTCATTGCCAACACCCAAGGCTCCCAATGTCCTTGTCATAGTGTTGGAAACAAGTCCTCTAAGCCTTTGAGAAGGAAAAGAGGGGTAGAAGAAGGATTTACATCATGAGAGTTAAAGAAAATGCAAAGGATGAAAAACTTACCTCAAGAACTAGCTAGAAAAAGGAGCAAGAAGCAAAATGAAGCAAAGTAACTTGAAGAACAGCCCCTATATCCTTTTGAATCTCACGCAAAGTGCCTCCTCTTGGGTGGATTTTGATGGATCTTGAAGGATTAGGGAAGTTTTGAAGGTGGTTTATTGTTAGGATGAAGTGTATTGAAGGTTTGATGGTGAGAAATGAAGAAGAAATCAAAAATGAAGGAAGGGGAGGAGAGGGGGGAGGTTACGGCCTGATGCTAGAGAAGAGAGGAGAGAATTGTTTTCTAGGTTTTGAGAAAATGAGAGTGTGTGTGAGTGAGTCTCTAATTTTTGGGCTTTTATATGAGGACCAATTTTAAGGGCATTTGTGACAATGTGCTTTTGTAAACCACTAGGATTTGAGATAGAATTTAAATGGAGGGTCAAGATTGCAATGCACAAGGATTAGGGACACTCAAGAAGCACAAATCAGCTGGTTGTACACGTTTTTGGAGTGGTCTTGGAGAGCAAAAATTGTTGGGGGCATTTAGGTCTTTTTACATTGAGTTATGGCCTAGGATTTGATCAAAAATTTTAATCAATGGCTAAGGATCATTTCACAAGGATCATGGGCATGAAAAAGCACAAAATATGGGCTGGAAATGAGAGGAAATTCGCAGCACACAAGTGAGAGAATGAGTGGAAAACTTGCAAGTTGTCATTTTTGTACTAATCCTTATCCTTTCATCATTCAAAATGTAGAATATTCCCTTCTAGATCTTTCTTTCTTATTCATGCCATTTTGGGCCCTATCCTATGATTCCATGATTGGGCTCTGAATTCCATGACCTCACCAATCCCAAAATTGATTTTGTTGACCCCACCTCAAAGGAAATGACCATTTTGCCCTTTTGTTCAAAACTTGAATTCCATGCCAAAAATATTTCAATGGTGCACAAAAATGCACAACCTCCACCCTTTTAGACCCAAATAAATTCCCAAGAGATGCATAGTGGTTTTTACTGAGAAATTATTGGTCTTAGTGAAATGACCAAAATGCCCTTTTGGTCAAAAACCGTAATTTTGCCCCAAAACTCAACTCTCTGCATAAAACATGTCTTCCAACTCCAAACATCATCTTAAAAACAATGAGATGACTTTTAGGACTCAAAAATGCATGTTCCATGGCTTTTCCCGAGAAATTACCTTTTTGCAAAATGACCAAAATACCTTTGACCTAAAAACTCTAATTTGCTCCAAAAGTGTATTCCAACTCCAAAATGATTTTAGAAACTTGGAAATGACTTTTAAAAACCTAAATGCAATACATGATGCTCTTTGTTCTTCTACTTATTTATTTTTGGGGAAAATTAGGGTTTTGACCTAAAGCCAGGACAAAATTGGGGTATGATAGTGCCTCTCTTTATTTGGATTTTACCAAGAAATGTGAATTGCGCGAGACATATTTCAAGGTAAAATAGAAATAAAGAATTCAAAAATTATACCAATTTTGTCCATTTGGAGAAACCCGAATTTTCCCTTTCTCTTTTTAATGAATGAATCAACACCCTCGATAAGCCAGTGAAAGCGTGAAATGAATTGGTGCCAACCTCGCAAAGCGCCAGAACAGAAATGAATTGTCAACCTCGGTGGGCCGACGAAAGCAAGAAATGAATTGGTGCCAACCCTCGGTAAGCCAAAGAAAAAAGTAGGAAATAAGGCAATAAAGCGATAAAGAAAGCAAGAAAGAAGGTATCGGTCCTCGATGGCAAACCGACACCGAGGTCGCTTAAAGCCTTTTAACGAACAGCGCCGCGATCCGAGTTTGCCAACGGGCGAGGTGGTCTTCAAGAGCGGCCGGGGAGACAATACCAAGTCTAGATCTCGATACTTCTCTGGGATTGCGCTACGTCTTAGGCGCGCACGGTATCCTTTTCGATTTGGACCTAACGAGGTCTGAAGGACTTACTCGTAGCTCGAATACGAGGTGAAGTCTGAAGGGACGCTTGGGTCCTGAAGGGACGCTTGGGTCCTGAAGGGATTCACGAATCCTGTTGGTTGATTGATTGAAATGGCCAATGCTACCGCACTGGATTGAGGTACCTGCATACGTCAGCTGATGCGAGGAATTGAGATGGAGTGTGGATGCATGTTATGCGAAAGCATGTTATGCAAGGGTGTGTTATGCAAATGCATGCCATGCTATGATTTTGGTGTAATGATGAATGCTAGGAGATGCTATTTTTGATTTTCTTTTGTCTTTTGTCAGCTTTTTTTTCCTGACTATTTTTTTCTTTTGCTTTTTCCATGAAACGCAAACATTAATATGACGCAATGCTCTGATGTTTGATGCAATGATTTACTTCTTTTTCTTTTATGGAAATGCTAACGTTAATATGATGCAAATGCATTGCTTTAATGTCTGATGATTAAATGACAAAGGAATGTTTGTGAAATGATGAATGATATGGAGTGTTGGATGACAGGGAATGTTTTGATTTTCTTCTTCTATTTATTTTTTTTTTTTTTATTTTTTTTATTTATTTATTATTTTTTTTTTTTTTTTTTTTTTTTTTGAGGTCAACACTTTAAGTCCCTACAAGATACAACCTAGTCCCAGAAGGATGAAGGCGAGCACTAAAGCCCTACAGGATAATAACAACGATCCCTAAGGATGAAGGCGAGCACTCAAGCCCTACAAGATACAACCTAATCCCTAACGATAAAGGCGAGCACTAAAGCCCTACAAGCGGTCAACTTTGGGCGACCCTCATGCGCCAAGATAATCTGTTAAAGAAATTTTCCATACTTTTCTATGTGAGGATGCAAATGCAATACTTTGATGCATGATATGACATGAAATGATTTTGTTCTTTTCCTCTTTATGAAGGCGGCGAACATTAATATGATGCCAATGCAATGAAAAGATTTTTGCTTTTTCTTTTTACTATTTTCCTCTATGAAATGCAAATATTAATATGGTGCAACAGACGTGGAACACCTTTTTGTTTTTGCTATGTGATGAATGCACAAAATGTGAAGATGCAAATGTAATGCTTTGATGCATATGCTATGATGAATAGATTGAAATGCCTAGATGCATGAGGTAAACATTTTTGTGATGACGAGATCGCGAGACTTTGGATGCAAGGAATTGAGATGATTATTGACCATTCCGTTGAAAAGTTGAATTTGATTCAAACTCGTGTTCTCAAGGTTTTTATTTACAAATAGCCTCATTTGTTTTCTCTTTCCTTTCCATGATGACTGAATTTCGATACCACGTAAACAACTTGTGTTCTCTCTTTTTGAAGCATTGTCTAGTAAGCATGCATAGGAGTGCAAATGTGAATGAGTGAGTCAGTTCACTTGGGATGGACATTCATGACGAGTGAAGGAATGACAGATACGATTATTGTCGAAGCTCATGAGGATCAAGAGATACAAGATTGCCCCAATTCGGTCTTTGATGAGTGAATAGCTTGCCCTGTCTAGTGGTGACAACAACTAGGGTGTAGAAGATGATGAATTGGGAATGCTTGGCTTTTGAAATGAAAGGTGGGGCGAGAAGAGATTTTGTCTCAACCCATAAAGTTTGATGTTGCCACTGGTCATAACAAGGACAAAAGCGCCCCAATTAGAATGACAGGGGCCTTGTTTAGGATAGTGAGTTGAGAGATTGCCCTGAGGTTGAATGAGGTGAAGGAATGGGAACGCCTCTTGCCCCTGCTTTGGAGGTATTGACAAGCTGGAGTGACATGGGAGGGCATTGAATAGACATTCCCAAGACCAGGGTGGGCGGGAGGTGAAGAGAGTGCCCCATCTTTTGGATCTCGAGTAGTGTTCTCGGTCAAAATGTCTTGACTTTTAGCGTGAAAGAAGCCTCACTTGGTGATCACTAAACCTTGTTTTAATGCAACTTGAATGGGTTTGGAGTGCAAGTCCCTCTTTTTATTTTGTCGACTTTCTTTTTCTCGATTTGTTTGTTTTTATTCCCTCATTTCTTTTCCGAGGGTTTGTTTTTTCTTGATCGCCTTTCTTTTTCTCGATCATTTGTTTTTTCTTTTGAGCAAACACATCGTGAGACGGATAAACTTAGTTGTTCTAAGATTTAAATTTGAGAAAACAACAACAATCATCATTGATCGGAATGGACTTTTCGGGATTGTGGTGTTTTGTGGACGAAGGATGATTGGGCTTAATGAAGTATTTGGGGGTAATGGTAGGATGATTTTTATTCAGCGTTGGTGACGATCGATGATTTATGATGGTTATTTGGCTTGATGAGGTGTTTGGAAGTTTTATTCCCGGCTAAGGGTTTGTGGAGGCAAGGTGCCGAGGAAGTGTTTGCGATTTATGGAAGAAGGGGTAGTTATACACAAAGAGGTGTTGGAAGATTTATTGAGACAAGGATCTCTTGTGTTTTGTGGTAACATGTATCACTCACCACTTACATTTCTTTTGTATTTTCCTTAGCTTTGGGATTTTCATTTTTGAATCCCCTTTTTCTTTCTCTTTTTCTTTTTTTTTTTTTTTTTGTTCTTTGACTTCGGGTGAGTGATAAGAAGTGATGCACTGTTTTTTTTATATTTGAGGTGATCCTTGTCTAGGGTGATTTTTGGATTTTGGTCTTTCTTGGCTTAAGGTGGGTAGGAAAGGGACTTTCTCGGGATTTTTGAGGAGATGGCCAAACTTCATTTCAAATCTGATTGCTTATTTATTTTTTTGTAAATCATGAAAACTGTTCATCTATCTATATGTGCTTGCTCCTTTCTTTACATTTTTCTCTCCCTTTTTTTTTTATGCCCTAACTTTTGCTCCGGACCGCTCTTTGAGTTTTCAATCCACCGGCGCTTTTTTTGTGTGTCTAGGCCGCCTTTGCGGGTTTTCAACCTAGCGAGCTTATTTTCTTATTTATTATTATTTTTGAAAGACTTGCACTGAAGGAATATGATATTTAACAAGGGAAATTAGTGATCACGCAGACTTGCTCAACATGGAGCACTCAAAGTGTTAGTGAGAATGAAACAAAAAGTCAAATACGCACCGATGGGAGAGAACATGCACTTTATGGGTGGACGGGCGGGATTAGACTTGGATGGGAAATGATGATAAATGAAGGAAACCGATGACTCAAACAATAGAGATCGCACGTGGCATGCATACTTACTAGAAGAACGCTTCACGAGAGAGTTAACATTGGTTAAAGCATGATATAAAAACTTTTTTTTTTTGATGGAGCGTTTTCAGTCTTTTATCATGGAATGGATGAGATGCAATGCTTTTTTTATTCTTTGAAGGAAATACAAATGAGCTATTGACGTGAAAAACCGAATGCCTTGGAACACCTTGAAATTTTGAAAGAATGATTGTTTTGCAAGACCATCTCGTCTCTCATCAAAACTCTTTATTGTATGTGAAAAACACTATGATATGCAAGTGGAAAAATGATCACTTCAAAAGTGTAATTATTCTAAAAGGTTTTATGATTTTGATGCAAAATGAAATGCATTTTGAATGAGGCGAGAAAGATACTTTTCAAAATGAAATTTTTATTTGTTATGCTTGACGGGGTGGACCCGCTCCTACGTATCCTCCTTGAGGAATCAAAGCGTCACGTAGTTCTCATGTGTCCTTTTTGAAATAATGCTTATGCATGAATGCCATGTTTTGGATGAACTTGGCGAGGAGCTTTTTCCTCTTTTTTGATTATAAATGAAATGCTTATGCTATGAAGATGATAATTGTTTTCATTTTTATGTAATGAAATGGAATGCAAGACGAATGATTCAAAATTAGAATTTTATTTAATGCAAATGATGCAACGATGTAGGATGCAAAATGATTTTTATAGAGGCAAGACAAGATATGAAATGTTGATGCCCCCCTTTCTTTTGAATGATGAAAGATGCAGAATGATTCTTTTCTAAATGATGATTTTTTTTTTTAGACAAGGCAAAGTATGAAATGCCAATGCCCTTCCTTTTGAAAGATGCATGTATTGAGGAATGATGTATTTGAACTAAAGTGATGAAGTTAATGAAATGATGCATGAATGAATGCATGATGTTTGATGTTTTGAATGACAGTATAACAGCTTTCAAAAGTTGGACATTTATACATTTTTGGAAAAACACTGGTTTATTTTCACAAAAATTTCGATGCAGGGTATGCAAGCTCCTTTGTGTCCTACAAGGTTCCTTAAGAGACAGGATCTAAGGCCTTTTTAGGGGTACTTCAAGGTAAGCACTAAAAAGGAAGCCCTAGATAAAGTTCCTAGAGCCAACGACCTCATCCGAGCGCGTCGATCAGCATGGACGTACGTCCAAGTGATGAGCCCATCGAACAAAGCCAAACTCTAGGTGAAGTCTTCGCAACCACACGAAAAGACGTACGTCCAGTGTGCAGCCACTAATGACTTCGTTCTAGCCTAAGATATACTCTAGCCCGGTATAGGGCATGTCTCACTAAAAATTACACAAGGGTAAAAACAGTGAAAGTGTGTGTAGGAGCATAATGATGCATATACCCCCCCACCTGCAAAGAAAATCCAGAAACAGTCCAGACAAAGAGAGTCGTCTACCCTAGGGTTTTGCACATATCATTCAAGTCTAAGCAAGAAATCAACCTAAGGTATTAACAATCATCTAAAACTCTACTTACCTTAAGAAGAGGAGCTAAGAAGAGGGGATCATAATAGAAGGGGGAAAATGCATGAACTTACCAAAGAAAGGGAGCGAAGAAGAGGGGAACATGCGAGATAAGGGGAATATGATGCATAAGCATAAGTAAAGAAAGAAGGAAAGAGAAGAAAGAAAGAGAAGAAAAGAAAGAAATAGAACAATCATATTTGAATCAAACTACCACACATCAAATTAACTAGGCTTGACCCTCATTATATATTTTTTTTTTAAAAAAAAAAAAAAAAGGTCCCCAGTGAAGTCGCCAGCTGTTGCACCCCGAAAAATCCGGTTTGGACTTCTCGATGTACAACGTGGGAAAATATGAAGCCGCCACCAATATTTTAGTTTTGAGACGAAAACATTGAAAAAACGTCTTTTTATACAAGGCGGGTGGTCTTTTCGAAAACAAGAGATGTAGGTTCGGGGGTCGGTTAGGTACGGGGAAGGTATAAGCACCCCGTACCTCCTTTCTACCGAAAGGGAACCTTTAATTTGATGTGTGGTTTTGAAATGTTTGATTTGAAACGATCGTTCTACTTCTTTTCTTTTCTTTTGATTGAGAAAATATTTTATTGGAAATGAGAAAAAGAATATTTTTTTGATATCCTTGAAAAGCGGAACAAAACAAGGATTTTTTAAAAGCGTGCTTGACGGGACAGGAACCCGCTCCTACGTACCCTCACCAAGATGAGGGATCAAAGCTACGTAGTTCTCGCTTTGTCGCGTCCAAGACGGCTTTGTGATCTTTTTTTTGAAAGTGTGCTTTTTGCGTCCGAAGACGGCTTTTGATGATTTTTGAAAGTGGCTTTTTGCGTCCGAAGACGGCTTTTGTGAATTTTTTAGGAAAGAAGTGTGTTGGTGTTTTTTATTGTAGGGGTTTTCGGTCCTAGATCAGATGCAGTCCAATAGACCTAGAACAAAGACAACCCCGCTTTGTCATGCAGACACGCGTGCCCCCGCTACTTTTTGAAAAAATGATCTTTTTGATTTTTAGGAAAAGGGTTTGTTGCAAGGTTGATTGCTTTTATTGAGCAAGTATCTTAGGCTCGCATTTAACCGCATACTACTCGCTAACCCTAAGACGCTAACCAATATCGGAAGTACATCCGAATCGATACCTTGCTCATTTAGGAAAAAGGGTTTGAAATTATCAATTATTTGTTTTATTTCTCATAAGTATCCTAAGACGCTTGAGCTGCATGACTCGTCTCGTGACGCTAGACAACATCGCCGTGACGTCCGATTTGCCTCCTTATGAGTTTTTAGGAAAAGGGGTTTTTATTGGAAAAACATTTGATTTTGCTTTGAAAATTTATTTTAGAAAAGAATTTGGTTTGGAAAAGATTTACGAAAACAAGTAGAACATTTCAATCAATTCTAAATCCATAACCAAGTGCAAATGAATGAATAAGACTCATACTTCCACAATCAAGCAATCATGGACATGTTATTCACCAACCAAGATTAAACATGCCAATATAATCAAAGGATTCAATTGTCAAAGATGCAAGGCAAATTTCTCAAGACAATTGTGTGCGTGTGTGTGAGAAAGAGGTGTATTTACCCTAATTACTCACGTGCTACAACATGCATGTAGCTTACGTCTTCATTAGGAGGTCATACAAGGGGATGAAAGGGCACACAATTAAATCAAGACATTTAAATGGCATCATAGACAATAGAATGCAATTGATCATAGGCATAGGATATTCCTAGTTTGGATGAATGAACATGTAGACATGAATGCACACGCAGGTAATCGTGCATGAGCATACAATGAATGAATGAGCATCAATGAATGCACGACATAGTATAAATGAATGCATGAACATGTGAGAATGAATGCAAGACATGGTATAAATAAATGCATGAACATGTAAGCATGAATGCAAGAGGCATAACATGTAAGAATGAATGTGTAACATAAGGTTAATGAATGCAATAGGCATAAGCATATGGGAATGTATGAACATTTGAGAATGAATGCAATAATGAGCATATACAAAGATGCATGAACATTTTATTTATGAATGGATGATATAATATTAATGAATGTATGATCATGTAAGAGAGTAAGAGAATGCAATAGGCATAAGCATATGAGAATGCATGAGCGTGTGAGCATATGAAAGCATGCAAGTATTAATGTGCAAACACAAGTATGTATCACACAAGTGATGAAATGCAAAGTGTAAAAATGTTTTGGGTATTTTTGCAAATTGATAAGTAGTAAAAACTTTTAGTAAAAAGTTAATGAATGGTAAAGTAAAAAGATGCATGAGGTAAATGGTAATTATTTAATGAGATGGTAAAGTAAGAATATAAAAAGTAAAAAGTTAATGAGGTAGTAAAGTAAAGAGTAAGTAGGTGGTAAAATGTTTTTATACTTTTTTGGTAAAAAGTTAGTGAAGTGGTAGGGTAAAAAGTAAATGAGTGGTGAAAGGTTAAAAACACATTAACACAATTATACTTATCTACACAAGATAAAACACACATTTTAAGCACAAAATATTGCACAAAAATGGCCCTCAAGGCCGAAACCATGCTATATCCTAAACACCAATTTATTTCATACTAATTGCATAATCAACACATAGAACCATACACAAGATAAAACCCTAAATTGTCATGCTATACCACTAAACAACAATCAAGCAACTCATATATTTTGTTCACACTAAACATTAAGAAAAACAAAAAGGAAACATAAACCCCTAATTTTTGAAACCAAAACCCTAAACCACACATATTCAAAATCAAGCCATCTTCCAACTTCAAACCATGAAATGATCAAGAACACATATTAACCCTAATTTTTTGCTTTAGGCCGAAACCTCTATGTATGAGAAATGAATTTTTAATTTGAAAAATGGTGCCAACAAAATGAAATATGCAAGGAAGACATGGAAAAATGAGTATGAAATGCACATAATATGGTGAAAACACAAGAAAATCCTCTCTAGGCCAAGGACTCATTGCCAACACCCAAGGCTCCCAATGTCCTTGTCATAGTGTTGGAAACAAGTCCTCTAAGCCTTTGAGAAGGAAAAGAGGGGTAGAAGAAGGATTTACATCATGAGAGTTAAAGAAAATGCAAAGGATGAAAAACTTACCTCAAGAACTAGCTAGAAAAAGGAGCAAGAAGCAAAATGAAGCAAAGTAACTTGAAGAACAGCCCCTATATCCTTTTGAATCTCACGCAAAGTGCCTCCTCTTGGGTGGATTTTGATGGATCTTGAAGGATTAGGGAAGTTTTGAAGGTGGTTTATTGTTAGGATGAAGTGTATTGAAGGTTTGATGGTGAGAAATGAAGAAGAAATCAAAAATGAAGGAAGGGGGGGAGGAGAGGAGGTTACGGCCTGATGCTAGAGAAGAGAGGAGAGAATTGTTTTCTAGGTTTTGAGAAAATGAGAGTGTGTGTGAGTGAGTCTCTAATTTTTGGGCTTTTATATGAGGACCAATTTTAAGGGCATTTGTGACAATGTGCTTTTGTAAACCACTAGGATTTGAGATAGAATTTAAATGGAGGGTCAAGATTGCAATGCACAAGGATTAGGGACACTCAAGAAGCACAAATCAGCTGGTTGTACACGTTTTTGGAGTGGTCTTGGAGAGCAAAAATTGTTGGGGGCATTTAGGTCTTTTTACATTGAGTTATGGCCTAGGATTTGATCAAAAATTTTAATCAATGGCTAAGGATCATTTCACAAGGATCATGGGCATGAAAAAGCACAAAATATGGGCTGGAAATGAGAGGAAATTCGCAGCACACAAGTGAGAGAATGAGTGGAAAACTTGCAAGTTGTCATTTTGTACTAATCCTTATCCTTTCATCATTCAAAATGTAGAATATTCCCTTCTAGATCTTTCTTTCTTATTCATGCCATTTTGGGCCCTATCCTATGATTCCATGATTGGGCTCTGAATTCCATGACCTCACCAATCCCAAAATTGATTTTGTTGACCCCACCTCAAAGGAAATGACCATTTTGCCCTTTTGTTCAAAACTTGAATTCCATGCCAAAAATATTTCAATGGTGCACAAAAATGCACAACCTCCACCCTTTTAGACCCAAATAAATTCCCAAGAGATGCATAGTGGTTTTTACTGAGAAATTATTGGTCTTAGTGAAATGACCAAAATGCCCTTTTGGTCAAAAAACCGTAATTTTGCCCCAAAACTCAACTCTCTGCATAAAACATGTCTTCCAACTCCAAACATCATCTTAAAAACAATGAGATGACTTTTAGGACTCAAAAATGCATGTTCCATGGCTTTTCCTGAGAAATTACCCTTTTTGCAAAATGACCAAAATACCCTTTGACCTAAAAAACTCTAATTTGCTCCAAAAGTGTATTCCAACTCCAAAAATGATTTTAGAAACTTGGAAATGACTTTTAAAAACCTAAATGCAATACATGATGCTCTTTGTTCTTCTACTTATTTATTTTTGGGGAAAATTAGGGTTTTGACCTAAGCCGGACAAAATTGGGGTATGACAGTGACTACCACTAATAACTCCTCATTAACGATCAAACAAGCAACGGCTTCGAGTGATGGTTAATGATTTTATTTAAGAAAACACCTTTAGGTTTTTATTTGAAAACAAATGATTTCAAGTTTGGAAAAAGAGATAGAACATTTCAAATCTTTTCAAATCCAAACCAAGGCAACAATGAAAAAGCATAAGCAAAGCAACATGAAGAGTATTTACAAGTTGCCATGAACAAATGAATACATGATTAATTGAATACATGATTGAACAAGTACATGAGTGTATGAGCATGTAATCATGATGTGCTATATTAGATAGGCATGAATGCATGTAGATGCATGAACATTTGAGAATGAATGCAAGAATGAGTATATACAAGGATGCATGAGTACACAAGAACGCATGAGCATTTGAACATGTGAGGATGCATGGTTATTTAATTATGAATGAACATGTGAGAATGCAAAGAGTATAAACAAGTAATGATGCATGAGGTATTAACAAGTGAGAGTGCAAATGAATATGCAAGAGATATGAATATATGAAAAGGCATGAAGATTAAAACAAGAGAGTATGCAAAAGAATGAACAAGGTTTTATTTAAGTGCAAGTGTGTGAGGGTGTGTCATAAGAAATGGTAAAAATTTAGTTACCTTATTCTTAGGAGATGGTGAAATGTTTTAGTGTTTTTAGAGCCTTAGGAAAAAGTGGTAAAAAGTATTTTTGGGTTGATTTTATAAAGTTGAAAAGTTATGAATGTCAACTAGAAAATGTTTTAGGTCTTTTGTAATTTAAGAAAGGTAAAAGTAAAGGTAAATTATTAATGAAATGGTAACTTACTTGAGTGAATGTGGTGAATTATTTAAGTGAGGGTAAATGGTAAAAGTAAAAGGTAAAACGTTTTTTAGGGTTTTAAGTGAAAAAGGAATGATGTGGTAAGGTAAAAATGAATAAGTGGTAAAAAGGTTAAAAACACATTAACATTCTTGCACATTTCTACACAAGATCAAACACAACTTTTAAGCATTAGGATGAACCCTAAAATACAACCCTATGGCGAAAAACCACATGTGCCCAAATCATCAAGTTATTTCATGATTAAATTCAAGATCCACACATGAAACAAATCATACACATCAAGCATTTTATTCACATGAATCAAGAAGTGAGAAAAAAACAACAACAAGCCTAAATCTTAGAGATCTAAAACCGAATCATCACCCTCATGAATCAAGCTAAATCTCAACTTGCAAGTTATGACACGAACAAAGGAATGCATATATCACATGAAAATTTTATTTATGCAAAAATGACAAAATGAGTATGAAAAAATGCAAGAACATGGTTGAAAACACAAGAAACCTCTCCTCAAGGCCAAGGGTCCACTTCAAACACCCAAGGCTCCCAATGTCCTTGACATAATGTTTGAAATGAACCTCTAAGCCTCTTGGAGAGGATAGAGGAGTAGAAGAGAGATTTACATGCTAATAGTTAAAAAAATGCAAGAGATGTGATGTTTACCTCAAGATCAACTAGAAAAGAGTAGAAAAATGAAGATCAAAACCAAGAACACCAACAATACCACGCACACTTCAAGAAACCAAGCTCCTTTTTGGTGTAAAAATGGAATCAAAGGTGAAGAGAAGAAGATATGTGAAGATGAAGTAGGTTTTAGGTGATTTGGTGGATGAAAGTTGGAAAATGAGGGGAGGAGATGAAGGAGGAGGGTTCGGTTTGAGAGAGGAGAAGGAGAGGAGAAGAGTGCTAGGGTAAAATGAGAGTGTCTATGTGAGCTAGGTCTTATTTTGGGCTTTTATATGAAGTGAAAACTTAAAGGGTAATTAAGACAATGTAACTCTTGCAAACCAATAGGATTTGAGATGAATTTTGAATCAATGGTCAAGATGCAAGATCACATGGATTGAGGGTAATTAAAACACAAAAATGGGGAGAGAGAGGGCTGAAGTGTGCAGCTTAAGGTGAGGTGGTGAAGGATAAGCTTAATTACAAAATTGTATTTTTCTACAAAGCTTATTACACAAGTGCCATTTTAATTCAAATGAAAGGTGAGGATTGATTTTCACACTTGAATGAATGGCCATGATTTAATACAATTTGCAAACAATAAAAATAAATGGAAATGGGGTGATTATGGGCTGTTATTTCGCAGCAAGGAGTGTGAGAGAGTGAGTGGAATTGCAAATTGTACTATTGTTCTTATCCTTATCCTTTCAAAATTCAAATGATGTAGAATATTCCCTTCTAGATTATTCTTCCTAGTTCATGCCATTTTGGGCTATATCCATGATTCAATGATTGGGCTCTGAATTTTATGATCTCACCAATCCCAAAATTGATTTATTTACCCCACCTCAAAGGAAAAGACCATTTTACCCTTCTATCCAAAAACTAGGTTTTTAGGCCAAAAGGTTTAATGTTTATGCGCAAAAATAATCACAATGGGGCACAAATATCCTCAAATAAATCATTGATGATTATCCAAGGATTTGGGACAAAAGACCGTTTTTATTGTGAAATGACCAAAATGCCCTTTCACTCTAAAAACCCTAGTTTTTTTACTCAAACACATTTCCACCTCAAAAATGATTTTCCACCCTAGGAGTGACCTCTAGTACCTTGAAATGCATGTTGGATGACTTGTTTTGAGGAATTGTCTTTTATTTGCAAAATGACCAAAATGCCCTTTTGCACCTTTGAAAAACCCTAATTTGTTTAAGAAGTGCATTCCAACTTCAAAAATGATTTTAGAAGCTTTGAAATGACTTTTAGAACCCTAAATGCAATGCATGATGCTCTCTTCTCCTCTGGTTATTTATTTTGGGGAAAATTAGGGTTTTGACCTAAAGCTTTGACAAAATTGGGGTATGACAATTGCCTCTTTATCTAGATTTTAACAAGGAATATGAATTGGCGAAACATATTCCGAGGCAAAATAGAGATAAAGAATTCAGAAATTATACCTATTTTGTCTACTTAGGAAAAACCCGAATTTTCTTCTTTTTTTTTTTTTTTTGATTTTTCTTTTTGGGTGAATGGATGCGGTAAAAAACGATCGTAATGAATGAAGTGCCAACCTCGGCGGCAAAAACAAGAAGTAAATTGGTGCCAACCCTCGGGTGGCATACACAAAGAAGAAATAAAGCGATAAATAAAGCGATAAAGAAGAAGGTACCGTCCTCTGATAAGCCGATACTGGCAGGTAACGAGTGCGGTAAAGAAGGAGCGCTCGTCGCTCTGAAGGAACACTTGGATTCTGAAGGAGCATTTCACTACAAGAAAAACTTGTTTTAGCCACCAGCATTTGCCACGGAGCTTATTAAAGTCGATGTAATTTGCCACGCATTTGCGACGGCATGTGTAAAAAATAAGAGCGCGAAATTTCCCGCTAGTGTTTGCCACGGGTTTGCCACGGACTTGTGAAAGGACAGAAATTTGCCACGGAGATGCCGTGGCAAGTCCGTGGCAACCCACTACAAACACACTTTTATTTCTCTCCCACTCTCGAGACCTTTCAGTCTTTCACTCCCACTCTCTCATTTCATTCTCCCTCTCTTACTCTCTCCGTCTCCGCACGACCCACCACCCCACGACGGCACGACCCACCACCCATCCGCCTCCGTCATTGCTCAGCGTGTCCTCCGTTGCGCACCACCACCATTTCGTCCCCCTCTTCAAGGCGTCGTTCATCTCCACCACCGGAGAAGAAGAATCGCTCCACTCCACCGCCAATCAACCATCATTATAGACAACGACTTCTTCTTCCTCAAGGGTATGTTTTATTCTTCTATTACACTTCTATTAAACTTCTATTGAACATAAAGCCCTAATTTTTGATTAACTCAAACCCTAACCCCTAACGCTGTTCCTAATTGTGGTTGTGTTTTGATGTTTGTATGTTGGTTAGATAATTCCTAGCCGGTTGAAACGAATGGTTGATGATGGTAGGTCGATGGTGATTATAGTGATAATCTTAGTGCGTTAGTGGATGACATTCTTTGTTGATCCGGTTGTAGAGGTTACGTTAGAGATTGGGATGCCATGGAGGATTTGTTGCATTATGTTTTGTACCTTTGGACTTGGATGGGAAATTGGCAATGAAGGACAAATACTCTTTCTGAGATCCACTTTGTACCCCTAAGGTTGGTTTTTATTTCATTTGAAACTTTGTGTCACTTTGTAGTTCATTAAAATCCTTTTTATTTTATTTTATAATAATTACGACTAAAATTAGCAAACATTACTAAAATGGATAATTTTGATATCATTGTTGCGTATGTGCGTGTGTTCTTGGGAATTTTTATGCTTCAGGTTTATGAGTTATCCAACTACTAGACACTTTGATTGTCTGCTTGATACACTCCTGCAGTCTTTCCTTGAAAAATGAGATTAAGGTTTACTAGTTTGATAGTATTCTTTTAATGTGTAGTATTGTACATATTTTCTTTTAACGAGATGTATATATTAATGTTTTCGAGGCTAACAAAGAAACAGATTAGTGCAACTAATGTTTGAAACATTCAACATATCGAGGTTCTATGCCTCGAAACGAGCGATGTTGTCGCTATATCTTTGTGGGGCGTATCTCTGGATGCACAGATTGATATTGGTCATGGAAAAATAGGTATCTATAGTTGAAGGAATGGGATTTCAAATTTTGTTTGAGTTGTATGAATATGTATTGCATTTAACAGGATGTTTGTTTGATTTGCTTCTTTGTATATATCAAGTTATGCGATTTGAATGTGGATTATGAGATCTCTAGCATATAATCATGTGATATTCATGCACCTAGGGCCACATGGTTTGCTAAATCTTTGGACATCTGTTGTATTTGTCTTCTCTATGCAATGAGTAAAGAAATGAAAATGATATTAAGTTGCTTTATCAAGTATCGGTGATAAAATAAACTATTGTTGAGTAGAAAGCTTGTCCAACAACTCTTGTGACCAAGAGGAGTCAAAAGCATGACTTCAAAATTGGTCCATTGCTTGCAATTGCATGTCCACTTTATACACCATCATTGATATATATATTTGTTTATTTATTCATTGGTTTGTTTCCTGGTTCTCTATTATCTTCACAAACAATGTGAAAAGAATTTGATGCATCTTTGTTGGGAGTCTGTGTTAGTTAATGTAATTGAATTATATGGTCTACTTGAATGTTTGAACTTGCTTGAGAGAAATCCTCTTAGCTTTGTTTGCTTTATGTTCATATTACATATCATTTAAAATCCCTCAATTTTACTTATCGATATATCTGTCTACAACAAGTACATATTTTGTTGCATATTCTAATGACACAAGGGATTGAAAAATCAAATAATATCAACACTCTCAAGTTGGTGTTAACCTATAAATCTGTATGCATGAAGCTTGTTATATATATGCTACCCTTGAACCCCAAAGAAATTTAGCAAAGATGTTTGCTAGTTGATATTTGGAATTCACAGAAGAGGTACTAAATAAATTCTTTGTAAATGATCCTTCCTTGGATGAAATGGCATTCAATCTATATATGCTTGGTTAGCTGCATTGAGAGATGAATTGGATGCGATGCTGTAAGGTTTGTTTGATTGTCACAAAGAATTTCCTAGAGCCTCTTTTTTGCGACTTAAGTTTTTAATGTAGTTGTTTAAACTATTCAAGTTTACAAGTTGAAAGAGCTATTGCTTGATAGCCCACTTCCACACTTGATCTTGCAAATTTGAACTTGTTTCTACATGAAATGAGATTCCCTCCAACAAGTAAATAGTACCCCAAAATTGACCTTAGATCACTAGGAGATCTTGCACCAACTCTCTGTATGTGGTGATAACTTGGAAGAGACATAGTTCTTTTTTGATATTATTTGTTTATATTGTGGTTCTATATAGCCATTCTATTGAAGTTCTAATACATGTTATCTCAGAACATGAATAGATGGTTGAGTATTTTTTAGTTTGACTTTGCTCTTGATATTACCAGTTGTTGTGTGTAACTTTATCTCTTTTGGAATTTGTAACCGGATATTGCTCCAAGAATGGTGAGGTCTTTGTTAACCACATTACCTCAAGAAGATTTGAATTTGGAGGCACTGATCTAACTACTTTCCTAGCTCAAGAGCTTGGTAAGTCCAATCCACTAGTGAATATCACTGTCGATGTTGAGAAAATAAAACAACAAATTCTCATGTTGTCTTTGAAGATGACTTAGCTTATAAGAAGACCCAAAATTCTTGCCTGTGGAGACACATACCCTTCCCGATGGGCCAGTGTCCGGCTTTTGCTTCATCTTGTTTGCATTTTAATATGATACTTGCTCGTTTACTTCTTCCGATTTATGTTTGGTTGGTTCTTCAATCAATTTTGTTCTCTTTTAGATCTAACAATCGTGAATTAACACCGGTTAGGCGATGGGAAGTAAATAAAAATGAAAAGGGTGGGGAGGTGAGTTGAATCAACATGGCATGAGCGAGGTTATTTTTAATTTTTATCTTTGTTCTTGTTTAAACAAATCTCGAAACGAGCGAAGAGGTATGCTAATTTTGTTTTGCTTAATGCCTAACTTTGAAAACTAAAGGAAATTATGAAACTTAAAACAAAGAAAAAGCAATGAAGGAAATTATGAAACGATGTTTTGCTTGATTACTTGTTCATATTTAGAGATGTCATGTTTAGGATTTGGTTGACTATTGACACTCTTCAATATTTTGGTCAATGTTTCATATCAAGTTTTAACTTCAAAACAATGAGAAGCTTTGAGATCTTCATGCCCACTTTATATATATTTACCTTTGTTTATATTGTTTATGTAAAATATAGTCTTTGATGCAGTTCACTCTAGCATGGATCTCTCTTTTGTGTATATATATATATATATATATATATATATATATATATATTGTAGTTATTTAACCATGAGTATAAATCAATACATGCGTATGAAAGTAATCATTTCTGTTCCATCGATTTTCTCCGAATTTTGTGGCAAAGTTTTAAGTGTAGCTCTAATCAAGTCTTGAAATCGCCTCCAGATGGACAAAGGCAATTCTTTGCAACTTCTCTACCGCATCTTGATTACTACCTTTTCAAGTGTCATTTTTGTTATCACCTTGATCTTGGTTTGTGTCTACTTTAATTGCAATGGTGCATGCACTATGGCTGATGATTAAAATTAGACCTGAAGTGGTAACTATTTTGTATATCCTTATTTGATTACATTATTAGTCGATATTATTTTGTTACAATTTGAGTGATACTATGTATCTACTATCTAGATACTTTGCAATGGACACGGAACTTGCATTCCTCTTTGTGCCATTGCATTTATATTCAAGGTTCACATTCCTTCATTCTTCATTATCGTTTCCATAACGTCATTTATCCAATTAATTTGATAATTTGTGATGCGAAGTGTGTTTATGCTTTTGAATAGGTGCTGGGAATCGGATGGTCATCAATTTTCTATGTTGAGAGTATTGCAAGAGTGAGAAGGCTCTCCTTGAGTGGCTTGAAATCAACATGAGCAAGACTTGGCTCAAATCTTTGCAGAAATTAATTACTTTCCATCATTCCAAAAGTAACTTATTAGGTGAAACAAACTAATTCTCATCATTGAGACATAATAATAAGATAAGTTAATTTGGAGTGCTTTGTTTCTATATTGTGATCTTGTTGCATTAGAAGTATAAGCTAGTTTAGATGTTTTGTTGGTTGAAATGTGTAGTTATTTTTGTTTTGGTTTTCTTTGTCTTCTTAGAGGATATGATCTTTTCATACTAGCTTTTGGTAATTGACAAGTCATTTTTATTTGCGGTTGAAATTTGTCCTTTATTTGTTTCCTTGTTTGTACTTTGTAGCAAACAAAAGCTATCTATTAGGGCACATTAATGTGACACTTTTACTTATCTCCTTTGAAGTTCAAAACTATTAGGCAAGGAAAAGAATCATCAACGTGATGTTTGGCCGATGTTTGTGGTTTTACTATTTTCTTAAACTTGATTTTAGTTAAATACTTGCTTGATGTTTGGAGAAGCTGGATGGGTTCACATCAGGTGCAAAGAACAAATGGCATTCATTTTCAATGGTCTCTTGTTATGTCTTTGTTCTTGCTCTTAGTAATCAATTGAATTATTGAATAATAAGTATATATATGTATATAAGTTTATAGTCCTTGCCATGACAAATTGTCTATGTTAAAGTCTTGTATCTACAAGCAATTTATGTCTTAACTACGTTTATAACTTTGGTTGGTGAAAAGCTTGAGCTTTTAGTTCTTTTGTGTGCTTCTAGTATTGTTTACAATCTGCATTGTTGTTATGTTCTTGTGGTATGTATATGATCTGTGAATTAACTATTTTATTCATTATTAATAATATTATTTATAGGAGTAGGTATCTTCTTTGAAACTTTTATATCTTTGCGAGTCAAGTTGTTTTAGATACATCACTACCTTTCGAAAGTAACAATTATAGCAAGATTTTGATTTATTAGTCCAATTCTTTGTTCCAACATCAAAGAGAGCTCAATTTTTACATTAAGGGTGTCAATCTTATACGCCCGCCACTAGGTAATAACTATTGCTTGGTGACTTGTCAACCATATGTTGGTGGTTTAGTTAAATGGAAACTTCGAAAGTGACTTGACTTACTCTCTCGAGTTTGAGGATTTTTAAATTTATGTATTTTTGGTTGGGCTAGTGTATTATTTGACCGTTAAACCTATCCTAGGTTAATGTGTGCTTTAGAAGGAAAATATCCGTCCGTGAAGATGCTCATGAGTCGGTGGATCAAAACTTCAAGGAACTTGATGATCTTGATGCATCCGAGTTTTCATGTTCGCTCCCGTGGCGAATGGAAGAGGATTTATTGAGGTGCTTTTTCTTCACTCTTACAAATTATTAATTGATAAAAGTAGGCGGGGTATGGGCTATTTGTTATTCAATGAGGAATAAACAAATTCCTATATTGCCCTATTTTTACTTTTATGGTACATTTCCTTGCACATTGATTCTTTGTTGAGTGTTAGTGATGTCCTAGCTCAGTAACTCGATTAAATTGATTCAGTTCTTATTGACATTGGAATACATACATTTGCCATTGTGCCATAGTTTTAATCAAGATAGTCAATCCTATATATTAGTGCTTTGTGGTTGAGCTTCTTGATTGAATTTTTATTATCTGCCGGGTTGAGGACCGTGGTTTGAGTAGCGACTTTTTCCATTCATAGTTGCGGAGGAGGATGTTTTCTCGAGAGATTTGTGTGCTTATTATACTTGCAATAGGTTCAAACTCATTATACTTGCAATAGTGTTGCTTATTATTTTAATTATATGTTCTTTGGATGTAAACTTTAATCAATTTCTCCCGAAAATGTGTTATAGATTTGGGATAGAAATGTTCATTTATTATTGTGGTTATTATGTTTTGCTTTATATAAGTTTATTAATTTTGATGTTGGAGCATTTATGTGTTTTGTATAGATATCACTATTAAATAGAATTTGGAGGCATAATTTAATTTTTTTTTTTTTTTAAAATTTGCGACGGATTTGCCACGGAAAGTGTAAGAATTTACCACGACTTTGCGACGGAAATTTGCCACGGATTTGCCACGGAAAAATTTGCCACGGATTTGCGACGGAAAAATTTGCCACGGATTTTTCGTGGCAAAGCGTTTCTGACAGCGCTTTTTTGCCACCAAAATTTGTCAAAATGCGCAAATCAGCGGGCAAATTCATATTTGCCACGGATATTTTTACATTTGCCACGGAAATGTCCGTGGCAAACCACCGATTTTCTTGTAGTGTTTGCGGCTCTGAAGGAACACTTAGGCTCTGAAGGAGTGCTTGCGGCTCTGAAGGAGTACTTGGGCTCTGAAGGAACACTTGGGCTCTGAAAGTGGCCTATTCGAGCGGCCTGAGGTTCTGTATCAAGTTGTGGGGTGATACATTTTACCTTGATGGACTTGCACTATGCTTTACAGCGCACAAATAGTCCGAAGGGCCGCGAAGTGCGGGGGCGATCCGTCATGCTCGTGATGACTTGGCGAGATGAAGGACACGAGTCCGAGGGCCGATCCGTCATGCTCCGTGATGACTTGGCGAGATGAAGGTCGAGTTCAAAGTCGCCGTTTGGATTTGTTGATTTGAACTAAAGCCGAAGGACTCGGGGTCGATGATTAAATCGGTGCTCACGACGGGATCTGAAGGGAGCATAGGTCCTGAAGGGACACGTGAGTCCTGAAGGGATTCGCAAATCCTGTTGATTGACTGATTGAGGGGGCCAAAGCTGGCGTATTGAATTGAGGTACCGCGGCTCGAATATGAGGTGAAGTCTGCTTTTGAAGGGACACTCGTGTCCCGAAGGGATTCACGACTGCATTTTAGTCGTTACGTATACACGCCGACCGATCCAGGGTGTCTGCTCAGGCTAGCGGACCTTTCTTCTACTTCCTCTGATTGGTGATCAATGTCGTTCCACTGATCCAGGGCGCCTGCTCAGGCTAGCGGACTTTTCCTCTGCTTCCTCTGATTGGTGATCAATGTCGTTGCAGATCGATCCGAGTGTCTGCTCGCCGCAGCGAGTCTTTTCTTCAGAACTTTCCGTGGTCAATGCCACTTTACTTTGCTTTAGGGAGTCTGCTCTGGAATAGTAGGACTCTTCTTAAACTTTCTCTGATAATGTGTACCTGCACATGTTATCAGATGCAAATGCATGGTGCATGGGATGAGGATGCATGTTATGCAAGGGCATGTTATGCAGGAACATGTTATGCGAGTGTATGCAATGCTATGATTTTGGTGTGATGAATGCAATGAGATGCTATTCTTGATTTTCTTTGGTCAGCTTTCTTTTTTCTGACTGTTTGTTTTTTCGCTTTTTGACAAAGGCTTATTCTTTTACTGGTTCAACCGACTCCCAATACTCCTGGCACAAGACTGAGAGGCCGATGGAAACTGCAGGGCTCATGGATCGAATGCGAGTTTGCTTTATGGTTCGCCATCTGGAATGGTTTGTGAGTGCAACCTTCTTTGTAAGATTAATTTTCTTTGGTCAGCTTTCTTTTTTCTGACTGTTTGTTTTTTCTTTGCTCTCTCGCTCTTTTGCCCTGTTGGCTTATCTTCTTGCTGGTTCAGCCAATCCGCGACACTCATGGCACGAGACTGAGGAAGATATTGGACTTGCGGGGCTCATGGGCCAGGTGCAGGTGGGCTTTAACTTTGTCGTTCGAAGCAATCGCGGGCTCAATCACTTTCCCTTGCATGACTAACTTGTTTTGGGAAATTGCCTCTTTCCGTGACTTTTAAGAATTTCGTAATGACTTGCAATGCTATATGATGTATGCACATGTTTTACAGTTCAGGATCACCATCATCATAAACGTTTATTTTGAGCAGAAAAAGCAGAAAATAATCAACAAACTAGACATGAGAAAATTTGAGCTTTATTGATGTAGAAATCGGTCGCACAGAAAGTTACGCCGACTGTTCAATGCATTTGAAAGTTTAAACTGCAAAAAGACACGAAAAAGGGAAGAAGCTGATTTCTGACTGTCCGTCTCTGTGGAACAGTGCTAAACATTTATGTCCTTGACCTTGATCACTCCCTCATTCAAGTCTTCAGGGAAGTTGTATGCCTTTCTTTACTTTTCATGCTCAAGTTTTCTGACCCTAATTTTTGCCTAGATCGCCCTTTGCGGGTTTTCAATCCACCGGGTCGCTCTGATTTTGCCTAGGCCGCCCTTTGCGAGTTTTCAACCTAGCGAGCTAGTTCTTACTTGGCTTGTCTTTCTCTTTTTTCGTTTATTTCTTTCAGGCATAGTACTTCTTCACAGAGTTTGAATGGACTGGGTTCTTGAGATCTTCGCCGTCCATGTTGGTAAGTACCGGTGCTCCTCGAAAGGCTTTCTTGACAACATATGGTCCATCATAGCTTGGAGTCCACTTCCCACGGGGATCAGTCTGGATAGGCAAGATCTTCTTAAGCACCAAAACACCTTGCTTGAATTCACGTGGTCGGACTTTCCTGTCGAAAGCCGTTCTCATTCTTTGTTGGTACAACTGCCCATGACACAAGGCTGCAATTCTTTTCCTTCAATGAGGTTTAGTTGATCCAGACGGGTCTGTACCCACTCTGCTTCTTCCAACTTGGTTTCCACTAGTACCCGCAGGGAGGGTATTTCAACCTCAATGGGACGACTGCTTCCGATCCATATACCAGAGAGAAGGGATTTGCCCCAGTTGAAGTGCGTACTGAAGTTCGGTAGCCATGCAAAGCAAAGGGAAGCATCTCATGCCAATCCTTGTAGGTTACCAACATCTTTTGCACAATCTTCTTGATGTTTTTGCTGGCTGATTTGACTGCTCCATTCATCTTCGGGCGGTAAGGAGAAGAATTATGATACTGGATTTTGAACTCTGCACACAGGTCCTTCATCATTTTTCTGTTCAAGTTCTTTGCCATTATCAGTGATGATCTTGCTTGGAAGACCATGACGACCAAATCGAGATCTTTCTTCACAAATTTGGCAACCACTAAACCGGTTATCTTGGAGTATGAGGCAGCTTCAACCCACTTGGTGATCTCTAAAACTTTGCCCTGATATAATTATAACTTGAATGAATCTTGGAGTGCAAGCCTTTTGATTTTTCTTTCCCCCCTTTCTTTTTTGAGATTTTTTTGAACAGCTTTCTTTTTTCTGCTTGTTTGTTTTTTTTCTTTTTGGGCAAACATATTTAAATAAATAAACTTATTTGTCCTAAAGCTAAAACTCTGAGAAAACAAAAGCAATCGATCATTGATCGGAATGGATTTTCGGAGACTGTGGGTTTTTGTGGAGGAAGGATGATTGGGTTTAAGGAAGTGCTTGGAGCTAATGGTAGGATGATTTTTATTCGGCGTTGGCTGACGTTTGGTGATTTATGATGGTTATTTGGCTTGATGAGGTGTTTGGAAGTTTTATTCCTGTCTAAGGGTTGGTGGAGGGTGGGATGCCGAGGTCAAATGGAAGTATTGCAGTTTATTGGGACAAGGATCTCTTGTGCATTGTGGTAACATGTATCAGCTCACCACTTACATTTCTTTTGTATTTTTTTGGGATTTTCTTTTTTAAATCCTTTTTTCCTTTTTTTTTTTGATTTTTTTTGATTGATTTTTTTTTTTTTTTTTTTTTTTGACTCGGGTGAGCTGATAAAAAGTGACGCACCTTTTTTGATATTTGAGGTGATCCTTGTCTAGGGTGATTTTTTGGATTTTTGGCTTACGATGTGTATAGCAGCTTTTTTCAAGAATATGGGAAAATGGTCAAACTTTATTTCAAATCATGATTGCTCGTTTTCTCAAAAATTAACCCAAGGACAATAATTTATCTACTCCTATATGTTTGCCTTTTGTTTTTATTTTTTTATTTTCTGACCAGCTTTCTTTTTTCTGGTCATTTGTTTTTTTGTGTTTCTTTTTTTGTTTGAAGGGGAAAATCATCTTTGGGACTAGCACGATTCAGACCTCTGTAGTCAATGCACATTCTGACTTTATCATCCTTTTTCTGAACCGGGATGATATTGGCAACCCACTGCGGTACTTGGCCACTGCTAGGAACCACGTGATCAAATTGCTTCTTCACTCCGTCTCTAATTTTGAGGACATCTCGGGCTTCATCTTTCTCAATTTACATTTCTGAGCGGGCATTCGGGCTCGACTTGTAGCTTGTGTACCACGATGTCGGTGTCCAACCTAGGCATATCTTGATAGGACCATGCAAACACATCCACATAATCGTGCAACATATGAACCAACTTCATGCGATCTTCGTCATTCATGGCGGTACCCACTTTGACCTCTTTCTTGTTCTCACCGTACCCAAGTTGATCACTTGATATATTCCCGTGAGGTGAATAACCCTTTCTTTTGTTCTCATGAGTTTTGGAGGAGTTTCCCGTCTTCCTCAACATCCTCCTCGGCTTGATTGATAGGGTGATCAAAGTCAAAATGCGATTTGCTAGCATCTATTATTTTGAGAGACAATTCTTTGTGGATCCGCCTTTTGCCGAAAGCGAAAAAGCGAGAATGAAAAGCGAAACAAACAAGCAAACAATAATGAAACAGAAAAGGACACATGAAATATAGAGAAATGATTTTTATTGATGGAAATTCAAAACAACGTTTTTATTGATGATGATGATTACGAAAAATAAAAACATGCGTGCCCCCAGCAAGCGGTCCTATGGCCTTGGCGAGCCACGAGGTTGCATTACAACCAATTACTTTGAGTTAAAAGGTCACGGAAATCAGCGCTTCCCAATTCTTCACCTCTTTTCCCGTGAGAAGACGGCGACGAACCGGACTGCACCCACCTTCTTCGTTTGGATCCACCACGGATGGCAACAACTTGGTTGTGATTAAGCAAACCGGCACTCTCACGAAGCTCGGCGGATGTCACGAGCGAGAATGCTCTGGGCGTGGATCTTGGCCTTTTGACTCACCCAACCATCCGCCACTTCTTTCCTCTGCCATTTTCCTTCTTTTGGCTAGACTTGGATTGTATCCCAACCCGCAACGGTCCTTATTCCTTTTAGCCGGGCCAGGCGCAAGAATTCCTTGTCCGATTTTCCCAAGCGGACCCAACCTTATACCGCCAGATCCATCATGATTTTAGCAATCTTTCTTATTACTTGCCCATTAAAATCTTCTATGGCATTAGAGGTTGGCTTCTCGCGTCCGGCAATGGGTTTGCGCTTATGCTCGAACCATTTTGCTTGAATGAAATCCAATTGGCATCGATTAGGTCTTGCACCACACGCAGAAGGCTTTACACTCCTCCACAAGATGACCAACCCCGTTTTCATGGAAACTGCGGTGTAGCTTTAGCATTGTAACCTCTCGGGAAATGGCGGCTGAGCGGGCTTCATTGAACGAGTCTTGACTAAGTTCTTGGAAATTAAGTAATCAAACAACTCGATATATGTCATTGGTATTGGATCAAAAGCGGTTTCGTTTCTCGTCTCGATAACCCCGAGCCTTGTGATCAAGCATCGTAATGTGACTCACCGGACGTCCGTTCCTCTGTGATTTGTCCACCTTGGGAGCTTTGAATTTTGGTGGCAAAACCAAATCTGGGACCAAACACGACTCACAGGGCCTCCTTGGCTCGACGACCGGCACCTCCATCGCTTTACTCTTTCTTCGAGTGCACGAATGGAGTCATTTGGGCTGCGACCCCTCAAACATGTGTCCTTGGGGTGACTCCCATACCGTAATAATACCATCCCTGAGGAGCATTATGAGGTGGTGCCACTAGCCCAGTGTAGGACTAAGTGCGTGAGAACTAGAAATCTGGATCTGCGGTCCTCGGCGACTCCTACTGAGCACGGCAGCGGCGGTGACTTGATTGGGCGCATTCACACCGGTAGGAATAGATCCAACGGTTTGCGGCATGTACCAGCGCAGCATACCCCAAGGACATCTTTGTGGAGTGTCTTGATTTGACACATTCATTTCAGGTGGTGATCGACCGGATCCGTGAGCTCGCAATCAGAAGGCGTTTAGCGTCATCGAAGGAGGAACAAAAGAGGTGACACCAAGCGGACCCACTACTGGCGGCGGCTTCAACAAATGCCCATTCTTTAGACTTTGTAGCATGGCCATCATCTCATGCATCCGGGCCTCCATTGCCCCAACCTTATCCTTAAGCACTTGGTTCTCCCGAGCGGTGCTCGGGGTTTCGAAATTTGCACGCTTAAATCTTCATGTTCGGATTACTTTCGGTTTCAATCTCCGGATGCTCTTGCGGATTAGCCATCGGCTTGGCTTGTAGTCGGGTGAAGTATCGGTGACGGAGAACCAGCGTGCCTTTTCGCTTTGTTTAGACATTTATTGCATGAGAATGCATGAATGAATATATGAATGTATGTACAATGTTTGCTTGATCACGAGAACCACGGGATGCCTTATCTTGTCATAAAGCGCAAAACTTTTCTTTGATTTAGGAAGTGAAGTAAATGAGGAATCGAAATAGCAAATCAACATACTTCATAAGCGGGAAGCGAGAAGTAAGTCAAGCCTTGCTATTTGATTCCATTCGATGCGACTATGACAAGACGGTACATTATTCGGTGGTCCCCGCAAGCAAATGCAAATGAAATGCAATATGAATGCAAATATTTACAACATTTAGCTTTAATGAATGCGGCGATGATGCGATTATGATGTGAATGATGCATGTGAAAAAATAAAAGCGATGCATATGGACGGAAGTTCAAAAATTTAGGAGACACACTACGTGCGCCTCACGCGATGGTTTATTGGAATGAATGAAAATATTTTTGTATTTTCTTGGAAAGTTTTTGAAAAAGCTCCTTTTGAGGAAGACATGCCCTAAATTACCATGCGGCACACAATTCGTATGCCTCGTGTCCTACAAAGGTGGGAATCTTAAGTTCTAGGGCAACTTCAAAGGTTCCTCCCATGTAGCTCTAATTCACACCCTCACAATGGCTCACAGAAGCTATAGAATCCTCATGCCGACACCCACAAATGTAGAATGCTACCAAGTGTGAGCGTCATGAGAAAGCGTACTCGGTTGAGACTTTCGTGAGTATCGAGACAGACAAAGGTCTTGAATGACAGTCACTAATCGCCTCCACTCTCCTAAGTGTTTGTTGGATCCGGGTATAGGAGCCCACTCATAGAACATGAATCATAAGGTGTGAAAGTGTGTGATTGAGGACATACTTCCTAAAATCTACCCACCCCACCTGCAAGGAAAGCCAGAACAGTCCAGATAAAAAGTCGTCTACCCTAGGGTTCGTCATGCATACACCAAACCATTACGATAAATCAACAAGAATTACACGCATTACTTACCTCAAGAAAGGGAGCTAAGAAGAAGGGGACATAACAGGAATGGGGAAATGCATGTTTTACCTCAAGAAAAGGAGCGAAGAAGAGGGGACATGGGAATTGAGGAATGCATGCATAAACATAACCACAGGCATACAAAAGAAGAGAAAAGAAAAAAGAACAGGAAAAGCAAGAGACAGAACATAGTTTTTTCAAATCAAACAATTTAAACCACATCAAATTAATTAGGCTTGACCTCATCTCTCTTTAAATAAATAAATAAAGAAAGAAAGTCCCAGTGAGTCGCCACCATTTGCGCCCCAAAAATCCGGTTTGGGACTTTTCGGTTTGACAACGTTGAAAATCATTAGAGCCGCCACCAATATTTTATTTTAGGAAAACATTGAAAAAACCTTTTTGAAAGCGGGTGGTCTTTCGAAAACTTAGAGATGTAGGTTCGGGTCATTCGGTTGCGCATGGGGAAGGTATTAGCACCCCACGCCCTTTCTCACCGAAAGGAACCATTAATTTGATGTGGTTTTGAAATGTTTGATTTGAAATACATTGTTCTATTTATTCTCTTTTCTTTTTGAGAAATCTCTTTATTGAAAACGGAAAAAGGGATGTTTTTGGTATCTTTGAAAAGCGGAACAAAACAAAGATTTTTGAAAAGCGCGCTTGACGGGACAGGAACCCGATCCTACGTACCCTCACTGGCTGAGGGATCAAAGCAACGTAGTTCTTGTTTTTTTATGGGTTTTTTAAAGGTATGCTTGACGGGACATGAACCCGGTCCTAGGTACCCTCATTGGCCGAGGATCAAAGCAACGTAGTTCTCGGTTTTTGCGTCCAAAACGGCTTTTGAGATTGAGTTTTGGAGTTTTGAAATAAGACTCGAGTGTTCGCGAACACCAAACAAGCAAAGGCTTCGAGTGGCATTCGGTATTAACTCGAAAAAAAGGGGTTGGAGCCGGTAATCAAACAAGCAACGGCTTCGAGTGATTACAAGCGACAACGTTGTATTATTTTTGTTTTGAAAATATTTTGAAAAAGGTGGTGAGCCTCAGTGATGATTATCACTAATAGCTCGTGTTATTTTGGAAATTTGAATTGGTTTTTGTTGTTTAATTAATGTGTGGGAGCTTTCATGATAGCCAAACAAGCAATGGCTTGAGTGACTACCACTAATAACTCCTCATTAACGATCAAACAAGCAACGGCTTGAGTGATGGTTAATGATTTTATTTAAGAAAACACCTTTAGGTTTTTATTTGAAAACAAATGATTTCAAGTTTGGAAAAAGAGATAGAACATTTCAAATCTTTTCAAATCCAAACCAAGGCAACAATGAAAAAGCATAAGCAAAGCAACATGAAGAGTATTTACAAGTTGCCATGAACAAATGAATACATGATTAATTGAATACATGATTGAACAAGTACATGAGTGTATGAGCATGTAATCATGATGTGCTATATTAGATAGGCATGAATGCATGTAGATGCATGAACATTTGAGAATGAATGCAAGAATGAGTATATACAAGGATGCATGAGTACAGGAAGAACGCATGAGCATTTGAACATGTGAGGATGCATGGTTATTTAATTATGAATGAACATGTGAGAATGCAAAGAGTATAAACAAGTAATGATGCATGAGGTATTAACAAGTGAGAGTGCAAATGAATATGCAAGAGATATGAATATATGAAAAGGCATGAAGATTAAAACAAGAGAGTATGCAAAAGAATGAACAAGGTTTTATTTAAGTGCAAGTGTGTGAGGGTGTGTCATAAGAAATGGTAAAAATTTAGTTACCTTATTCTTAGGAGATGGTGAAATGTTTTAGTGTTTTTAGAGCCTTAGGAAAAAGTGGTAAAAAGTATTTTTGGGTTGATTTTATAAAGTTGAAAAGTTATGAATGTCAACTAGAAAATGTTTTGGGTCTTTTTGTAATTTAAGAAAGGTAAAAAGTAAAGGTAAATTATTAATGAAATGGTAACTTACTTGAGTGAATGTGGTGAATTATTTAAGTGAGGGTAAATGGTAAAAGTAAAAGGTAAAACGTTTTTAGGGTTTTAAGTGAAAAGGAATGATGTGGTAAGGTAAAAATGAATAAGTGGTAAAAGGTTAAAAACACATTAACATTCTTGCACATTTCTACACAAGATCAAACACAACTTTTAAGCATTAGGATGAACCCTAAAATACAACCCTATGGCCGAAACCACATGTGCCCAAATCATCAAGTTATTTCATGATTAAATTCAAGATCCACACATGAAACAAATCATACACATCAAGCATTTTATTCACATGAATCAAGAAGTGAGAAAAAACAACAACAAGCCTAAATCTTAGAGATCTAAAACCGAATCATCACCCTCATGAATCAAGCTAAATCTCAACTTGCAAGTTATGACACGAACAAAGGAATGCATATATCACATGAAAATTTTATTTATGCAAAAATGACAAAATGAGTATGAAAAAATGCAAGAACATGGTTGAAAACACAAGAAACCTCTCCTCAAGGCCAAGGGTCCACTTCAAACACCCAAGGCTCCCAATGTCCTTGACATAATGTTTGAAATGAACCCTCTAAGCCTCTTGGAGAGGATAGAGGAGTAGAAGAGAGATTTACATGCTAATAGTTAAAAAAATGCAAGAGATGTGATGTTTACCTCAAGATCAACTAGAAAAGAGTAGAAAAATGAAGATCAAAACCAAGAACACCAACAATACCACGCACACTTCAAGAAAGCAAGCTCCTTTTTGGTGTAAAAATGGAATCAAAGGTGAAGAGAAGAAGATATGTGAAGATGAAGTAGGTTTTAGGTGATTTGGTGGATGAAAGTTGGAAAATGAGGAGGAGATGAAGGAGGAGGGTTCGGTTTTGAGAGAGGAGAAGGAGAGGAGAAGAGTGCTAGGGTAAAATGAGAGTGTCTATGTGAGCTAGGTCTTATTTTGGGCTTTTATATGAAGTGAAAACTTAAAGGGTAATTAAGACAATGTAACTCTTGCAAACCAATAGGATTTGAGATGAATTTTGAATCAATGGTCAAGATGCAAGATCACATGGATTGAGGGTAATTAAAACACAAAAATGGGGAGAGAGAGGGCTGAAGTGTGCAGCTTAAGGTGAGGTGGTGAAGGATAAGCTTAATTACAAAATTGTATTTTTCTACAAAGCTTATTACACAAGTGCCATTTTAATTCAAATGAAAGGTGAGGATTGATTTTCACACTTGAATGAATGGCCATGATTTAATACAATTTGCAAACAATAAAAATAAATGGAAATGGGGTGATTATGGGCTGTTATTTCGCAGCAAGGAGTGTGAGAGAGTGAGTGGAATTGCAAATTGTACTATTGTTCTTATCCTTATCCTTTCAAAATTCAAATGATGTAGAATATTCCCTTCTAGATTATTCTTCCTAGTTCATGCCATTTTGGGCTATATCCATGATTCAATGATTGGGCTCTGAATTTTATGATCTCACCAATCCCAAAATTGATTTATTTACCCCACCTCAAAGGAAAAGACCATTTTACCCTTCTATCCAAAAACTAGGTTTTTAGGCCAAAAGGTTTAATGTTTATGCGCAAAAATAATCACAATGGGGCACAAATATCCCTCAAATAAATCATTGATGATTATCCAAGGATTTGGGACAAAAGACCGTTTTTATTGTGAAATGACCAAAATGCCCTTTCACTCTAAAAACCCTAGTTTTTTTACCTGAAACACATTTCCACCTCAAAAATGATTTTCCACCCTAGGAGTGACCTCTAGTACCTTGAAATGCATGTTGGATGACTTGTTTTGAGGAATTGTCTTTTATTTGCAAAATGACCAAAATGCCCTTTTGCACTGAAAAACCCTAATTTGTTTAAGAAGTGCATTCCAACTTCAAAAATGATTTTAGAAGCTTTGAAATGACTTTTAGAACCCTAAATGCAATGCATGATGCTCTCTTCTCCTCTGGTTATTTATTTTGGGGAAAATTAGGGTTTTGACCTAAGCCGGACAAAATTGGGGTATGACATTCTACCCACACCCTTTCCTAACTTAGACATTTTCCTAAAGAGTAACACATGCTTAACACTCACTTAATGAATTACTTGACTTAAAAGTAAAATGTTGCAAACCCTTAATAACTCAACTAAGTTAATTAATTGAATTATTTTGGGGTGTTACAACCCTCCCCTACTTAGGAGATTACGTCCTCGGAATCTTACCTCAATCAAACAAATTTCGGAATAGACTTCCTTCATCTTGCTCTCTAGCTCCCAAGTAGCATGCTCACCAGCAGCTCCTACCCAAACCACCTTCACCAACTTGATTTCTTTTCCCCTAAGGGTCTTTACTTCTCGGTCTTCAATTCTGATCGGCATTGTCTCCACAGTGAGGTTGATTCCCCATAGCATTTGCCATCGCCTCCAACGCAGCAGCTATAGCAGCATCATCTCTTCCAGCTCTTCTAGCCATTCTTACTTCACCGAATACACAATCAAGAACTGGTTTAGAACGAGCCTAAGACTGAGGCTTAAGACACTTAGACTCAATACTTGGTCGGACAAGACCGAACTTATGCTCTGATACCAACAATGTAACACACCCTTATCTAATCAATTCGATCTACTAAATTAAAATCAGAGTTTCAAAATTCCACTCAAAGGAGGGCTACATTTGATGATTTAAAAGGAAAACAGAAATTCAATTAAGTTCAAACAAATTGCACAACATTATACTAAACATGTAATCATGCGCATCACATCATAGCAAAAAGGGTCTAAGCCCGTAACATAAGGCACCTCGGCGATAAGACATCAAGTCATAATACATAGTAAAAGTTACAACAAAATGTGATAGTTTTAGTTCAAAAGACTATCTAGCGCGAAAAGTACACAAGATCGGCATAAGAAGCACTAAAATCTACTCGGCCCCCCAACCCGGTGTTACACGACCAGAGCGATACACAACCGACTTGAGCTAGGCACAACTATCACTCATGTGTACCGCAAGTTGCCGACATGAGAAGCAACATAAAAGCGGCTAGGGTGAGTCTCTTAACACAAGTAATATAATGTGAAGAAGCTTAAGGTTAGAGATAGCACTAAAGCACCTCGGTTCAATTAATACACCCACTCACCGATAGTTCAAATAACCACAACAATTATCAATCACCAAAAACACATTAAATTATGAAATGTATGCATGTATGCAACCCAACCACACGGCATTATGCAATGAGGTACCTCCACCGTCGTTATTTAGCTTATCGGCTCTCAAAGTAGTTATTTACTCGTCGTTATTTGATATGGAGACCAAAGTCCTACCACATCGAGGCCGAAACCTCCTCCGTCGTAATATGCACATGAACATGTGACTTCATGACAAATGCAATCACACACCAATCAAACATAACGCATGTGAATGCTTACACCGTCGTTCACCGTCGTTATTCGCCGTTCTACTCTGCGTGCTTCTACTCGTCGCTCTACTCGTCGCTTCTGCTCCGTCGTTCTACTCGTCGCTCACACCCGACGTCCACACCATCTGAGACATCATCACGGTGCTAAGGTCAACCCTACTACACCTGTAGAATCACCCTAGGACCTACAACCGACCTCTCAATCACCTCGGCACTCCATGGTGGACTAATTGTCACACCGAGGACCGCAACGACACTTAGGGACCAAAATGTCACCTAAGGACCAAAATGGACTTAATCGCTCGTGACTTGGCACACTTGGTGCTAAAATAGCACTCACGGTGGAGTCCCACAATGTGCTAGGCAACATTGGCGCCTAACATCACTTGGCACACTATGTGTGTACCTCGCTAACTACTCCAACTCGGTATTCTACATCACCTCGGCACCTAGCTCGGCTTTGGCACCTCGGCATGTTACACGCAAACCCTCAATTCGAAAGAGCACGCTCACGATTCACGCACTCCCTTAGGCTAGAACCTCTCACTCGTGTGGATTCACTCCTCGTACAATCTCGTCTAGTCACTTCCACTTAGGCATTTTGGCGTTTCACCTCGGTGACGCTACCTCGGCTTGAAGACTTGGTTCTCACTACCTCTACACCTCGGTAACCTTAAGTGAAACACCTACACTTCGGTTTATGCGCCTACCCCTCGCTAATGGTATTTGGACACATACTCTCCCTCAAACTCACCAATGCACTCTCAACACCAAGACACTCTAGGCGTTGACTTCCCTCAACTTCTGTTTCTCTCACTCTAAGTGAAGGGTACTTGGTTTCACGCAGCGTAATAAAGGCGCTTAACTCCCATTTTACTTCTTTTACTCTGTTTCTTTACTTAAACCCAACATGCAACCCATTTCCAAAGATCACCACACTCATGCACACTCGGATACTCTCTCCATTGGCTCCGATCCTCTCCCTAACTCTACATGCAAACTCATTTTCTTCACACTACACCGATTCACACTCGATGCCTCACCATGCAATGCTCCTTCAGACCCACACTGCAGGCAGAGTGTTACACTCCTCTCTCTTTCCCAACCGATCCACCATCGTACTTCACCACAAATCACAGCAAGAGCAAAAACACAGCAAAACATGTTATGAACAACACATAAAACACACATGCAAGGTGATCAGAACCACTCACACCAAAATACTACCAAACACAAAACATTACAAAGATTAAAAGAGTCCCCTAACCTGATCACAACCGTAGACACACCCTCTTCACTAGCACTTCTAGGAATCCTTCAAGATTCAGCTCACTCTTCCCTTTTTCTCTTGGTTCTCCCTTCGGTTCTCTTCCTTCTCTCTACGTCTCACTTCTCTCTACTTTCTTAATTTGGTAACTTTGACTATTTTTGGAACAATGTAAATGGTCTCCTACGAAGGCACCATTTAACATGTCCTAAGGGACTTAAATGAGGCCTTGGCCTTATTAGGCCGTGGGCTTCTTCTACCCACACCCTTTCCTAACTTAGACATTTTCCTAAAGAGTAACACATGCTTAACACTCACTTAATGAATTACTTGACGTAAAAGTAAAATGTTGCAAACCCTTAATAACTCAACTAAGTTAATTAATTGAATTATTTTGGGGTGTTACACACTGCCTATTGGTTGCCACGTATTTCTGGATGTTGGCAATATTCTTTTTCTTGCTATTGTCGTCAGACGTACCGAGAAACTGCAAATTGATACACAAGGTATATGCAATGTATATGGGGGTGTGGTCAATGTTGAAGTAAGAATTTCATATACTCCGATTGGTCGTTTAAATATGGCCAGATTATTGCCCCCAGTAAAGGAAGACAACACTAGTTCTTACTCTACTGATTCTGATTACCAAGAATTCCTTGCCGATTATGTATCCGGTGATGATGGGAGTGATGATGATGGGAGTGTTGTGACTAGTGTTTAATTTAAACTGTTATATATTTGTCGTGACCGGGATCTCGACGCGGACGGCTCAAATATAGATATTCTTGAAAATTTGTTTGTTGGTTGATTTTAATTTTGAAGGGTTTAAGATCTAAGTCGTACGACTCGAGTTTCTTAAACCGGGATCGACAAGATGTACATCTCGGTCAATCCCATATTTTTGGTATTTTGAAAATAGATGCTACATAATAATAAACTGATTGGGGGATTTTTGGAAAACGTATTGTTCGGTTTTAATTTTAAAGTGGTGTAGGACCAAGTTGTACAACTCAGATCTCTTAAACCGGTGTCGCGGATTTGATAAGACGTACGTCTCGACCAAATCCTAATTATATTATTATTATTATTTGAAAAGACTAAATACCAATAAATAAATACAATAATAATTAATGCAAGAAACTGAGAAAAATAATGATAAAAATTCGAAGTGGGATGCAATAGTAAAAAAGAGTACAAATAATTACGGGGGTTATATAATTAATCAGGAGGTACAAATACAAGGTCCAGATGTGTATCTTTGTTGGTTTGGGGCGCTGGCCCACAAAACAGGCAAATGGGCTCGCAAGGGGTTAAGTTATGAGCAACAGGAGGTGCATTTTGTAAAGCTTAAAATAAAAATAAATAAAAACATAATAATCTGCAGCAGGAGGTATATAAAGGGTATTTAGGGTTTTGAGGTCTCATTTATCACCTCCCCTAAATTTCCGCCTCAGAGGGAGAGAAGTAGAGAAGAGAGAAACAGCCAAACTCCGGCCATGAGAGAGAGGGAGATCCGAAGGTAAAAGGGAGGGGGATCGAACCAATGGAAGAAAGGAAGAAGAAGAAGGGGACACGCAGACAGTGGAGGGTGGCTCGCGACGGCTGTAGTGGCACTGACAGAACCGCTGGGCTCACCGGAAAAAACAAGTTCCACGGCGGAGCCTTCGCAGGCAGCACATGGACTTCCAGGTTCGTCCTTCATCTTTTTTTTCGTTTTTTTTCTTTCTATTTCTCCTCTCTTCTACTCCATTTCTTTAGGTTTCTGGTTTTGTTTTTGTTTGGAAGGTTGTGGAGTTCGTGGTGGCTGCAGTTTTGGAGGGTGGTGATTGGGATGAGTTCGATTCGTGGTGTTTGGGTGGAGGCCAAAGGTGAGAGAGGGAGGGGGCTGCGGTTTGTGCGGCGGTTTATGGTGGTTGGTGAAGTTGTGGGTATTTTGGTGGTGGTTGGAGATGAGTTGGCTTCTACATTTTTTTTTGATTTTCTCTTCCTCTGTATAGTTTTTTTTCCAGATCTGCCTCTACTGGAATGGTTAGGGATTCAGCATGAAAACCCTAATTTGTGATTTTTCTTTGAAATTCGTGTCTGACTGTCTGTCCCTTTTGACTGCTGCTTGATTGTGGTTTTATACTGATTAATTAGGTTTTACTCATTAATTATCGTTTGATCGGGCCTTAACTGTATTTCAGATCTGGAGCTGTGGATCAGGCCCATCAGCAACATGGAGCAGTTTGGAGCACCCTAATTTCTATTTTTTTGTTAATTTCAGATTTTGTAATTTATTTATTTTTGGATTGTTGTAAAAAAAAACATTGTAACTAAACAGTTAAATAAAACTACTATTCTTTTGTAATTTTTGAATGATATATTCGTTTATATTTGTTTAACTGAAAATAGTAAAAACAACGTAAAAGTGACAAACGCGAGCAAAACGACAGATTTAACACTAAAATTCAAAAATACACCAAAAACGATTATTTTTGTGATTTTTCGGAAAAAAGTGAAAAACAACGAAAAAAATTGGGTGTTCACAATATTTGTTTCAATAATTTTGCAAACTGGTATATTTGTATGGATATTTATGTTTATTTAGTACTTAGTAATTTATATTTCGGTGGTATTTAAATTAGACAACAAGTTTTTTATTACAAAGCGTAACCGTACATCAAATACGAAAGACATCAAAACGGTAAAGAGCAACATAGGCAAACAACTACGAAACTAGCGATTATTTGGGAAGTCCCTGTTCCAGAAGATAAATGACTTCTTTTGGAGTGTGAATTGTGTCCACACACAACTCCAACACACGACGTCCTGCTGGAACGTTAGCATGTCTTCCATCATGATGAACGTCATCGTCGCTCCGAATCTCCATTGCTGAATAACTAATAGAGTCGTCCTCTCCATAGTTGTGCATGTGGTAACGTAAATGACTTACGTCTTCACGCCACTCTCCCTCTGGACAACCTTCCTCTCCGCCTTTTCCTTCAACTGTGTGATTGTTATGTCCTTATCCAGCGTACAGAAGATAGGCTTAGAACAATGAACCCAAACACCATCTTCCCTGTTGGTGACAGTTCCACGGTAATGTAGCGTCGTTAGAAATTTGTCATTTGAGTACTGGGTTTGGGTTTGGCACAACTGCCATTCCATTTCAGTGGGTGGGGTGAGGGTGTTTCTGAAGAAGCGGAGAAGATGAAGCAGAAATATGGGTAGGGTATACTATTGTTGTGAAACTGAGTGAAATGTGAGAACCTATTTATAATAGGTGTTATCGAACGTGAGCTGTTGATTTTGGACGATCAGAACCGTTGAATTTCTATTCGTTAGGGCACAAGTTCCAAAGCAAATATTAGCCACTCATTTTTTGCCACGTTTGACTACTTTTTTGACTGATTTTAAGCCGTTGATAGTCATGGACAGTGGAATCTAAGTTGTCAAAATGGAATATAAAATCTGTGTAATTTAACAGTGGTTCGGCTCTTAAAAAGTGAACCGGTTCACTTGGTAAGCATCAAACCATTTCAGAACAATTTTCGGGTGTGCTTGACCATTTAACGTACTCGGTTGTTAGCGACTGAATCAGTTCGGTGCTAATCTACCGAACCGTACATATCCCGCAAAAGAAAAATTAAAATGTCTGTTTCATTAAGGGCAGTACGTTTCTTCACGTGTCTGGGTAGTGGGTGTTGAGTAGGGGGTGTGTAAGAAGCATGGGCCTATTCGAGTAGGGCAAGACCCAAACTAATACAAGTGAGGGCCATCCCACAGCCCCTCCTAGTCACCACACACCCCCAAACCTAAAATATTTCCTAATTACTCTCACGTGGAACACATGTAGAAACCCTTCACACTGTATTTTAGAATGGTCGGCAGTGAACCCCCAGACTGTTCCAGTTGCCAATCTCCGAATTGGTTTGGTGGTTAATAACCGAATGTTTAAAAGTGTGATGAATGGGGTACCTGTTAAGCTTCTCACAATTGTGCTACACATGTCATTCATATCAGATTTTAAAAGGGTTCGGGGATGGGCTACCGAACAAATTCGGGGACAAGCAACCAAACCTGTTAAAAATGTGAAAAAGGGGGTGATTGGCAAAAATTGCAATTTTAACAGGTTCGGTTGCCTATCTCCGAATTGGTTCGGTAGCCCATCCCCGAACCCTTTAAAATCTGGGGAAAAAAGTATGGACGTGCTGGGAACCGTTTTATTCATTAATGGTATTTTGGTCACTTCGCAGGGTTATAGGATGTGCGCAGACTAGGAAGGGTGTGGGAAAAGCACTGGCCACAAGTGATGTAGAAAAGTGGACTTAGCCCAAACACAACAAACTCCAAGCTACAAAAAGACAACCCGAAATCAAGTACACTAGGAAAGGAAATAGGGTCGTCCCAAACAATTTAGAAATTCTTCAAATCTTATTGTTAGGCTTCCCAGAATTTTTGTCAGTTCCTTTTGTTATGTTGTTGCTAACTTCTGGTTGAGCTCAAAGGTGAGAAACAACGTGATTCATTGGAAAGCTAGGAGTTTATGTGTAGTAATAAAGAGAATGGGAGGATGCGTTTAAAAGATTTTGAAACTCAGAACTCCTCTCTCTTATCTAAGCAGGCCTGGAGATGCATACAGAATCATAATGAGTACTGGGCAAGAATGCTTAGAAGTATCTATTGTGGGAGAGAGGATTTCTGGGTGGTGAAACCCAAACCTGAGACCTCTTGGATTTGGAAGAAAAATGGGTTATCCGCCAAAAAACACCCAATTCTGACACAAATACGTGTATTTTCGCCGGTATCCGGCCCGTCGCAACGTATTTTTGGAGGATTTTCCGCCGGAAATTTCCGGCGGATTTGGTGTTTTTGGCGGATTTTTCCACCGCAAATTTTTTATTTTTTCAAAAAAAAATCCGCCACAAATGCATAAAATTCCGCTGCAATTTTGTTTTGTGCAAAAAAAATTCCGCCGCAAATACCTATAATTCCGCCACAAACACACGCGTTTTAAAAAAAAAATTAAATTTCCTTGATAAAATAGCGCATAAGTCTCATAGGAATAGCTATACTCTATAATTAATTGTAGTGATCTAATTTCTGAAAAATACTTAGAACATACCAATTTGGATTAGTTTCTGGCTTACTTGGTCTTCTGAGTTAAAATAAGTAAATTATGAGTATTCACGAAAATGCGTCAACTATTTTTAACAGGTATAAGAAACTATTCTTGAGAAGATTATTCGAACTAGCTTCAACCCTACTTGTGTTTGGATGATTGGAATACAGGGTGCAATCCTAGCATTTCAGTGATCTTGGAACTTGGAAGTGCGACTAAGGAATTCTGAATTTTGCCATTTGAGAAAGAAGAAAAAACTGAATTTGTAAGAAGTTTGAGTGAAAGAATTTGAGAGAAGTTATGAGAAGTGTTGAGAATGAGAGGAGAATGAACCAAATTCGGATTTATGAAGTGTTGAGAATGAGAGGAGAATGAACCAAATTTGGATTTATGAAGTGTTGAGAATGAGAGGAGAATGAGCCGTTGGAATTTGTGGTGGAATTTTCTGGCGTTGCGGCGGATTGGAAGCCTTGAAGACCACGTAATTTGCGATGGAATTTAAATTTCAAAAGTTCCCCCCTTTTTTTAAATTACCTTTGCGGCGAATCTGTGTGCCTTTTTGGCGGATCCGTTTTTTTTTTACAATTTTTTTTTCCAATTCACAATCCGCCACAAAGCCTATCATTCCGCCGAAAACGCCAAAAAATCCGTCAAAAAGTTTCTGTCGAAATAAATCCGCCGAAAATGCAAAAATCCGCCGGAAAGTTTCTGGCAGATTAAAATCCGCCAGAAAATCCTATCCTGAAATTTCAATTATTCTTGTAGTGAAGGGACCTACTAAAGGAGAAGGGGAGGCGGGCCATTGGTAGTGGTTCTAGTGTGAGTATAGTGGAAGACAACTGGTTAGCTTCAGGAAATAAAGCTTATATGAAGGAAGGATGTGGTTTGACTACTGTCACAGATCTTATAGACCAATCAACCAACACTTAAAGGACAAATAGTTTGAGGGAGGCTCTACAACCTATCTCTTCTATTGAGGCTTTAAAAACTCCCATAGGTTGGTTTGAACCAACTGATAATTGTTTTGGCCTCCCTCAAAGGATGGGTGGTACAGTGTTAAATCGGGGGTATGCTAGCATTAGGGAAGGAATTATTAAGGTCATCTTGAGAACTTCATCTTCTTATCTCACTCTGAGTTGTCATGGAAAGCTATTTGGAATATTGCTAAAGTCCTTGAAAGGATCAAGGAGTTTACATGGAGAATTAAGCATAATGCCTTGGCTACTGTAGCGACCGAAAAATCCGGGAATGGATCCTTCGAAGTTCGGAAATGAAGCCGCCACCAAATTTTAGTTTGAGGACAAATTTGGAAAATCCTTTGGGTTTGGATAAGTATTCTTAATAAAAATATGGATTAAAAATCCAATATCTGTATTGGTTAGGAGAAAAAAGAACATGATTTAAATTGTAATAACAACTATAGTCATTGAAATAGGAATTATTAATCAAGCTAATCATAGAAATTGAAGTATGTGTCAAGAGGTGGGCGGAATTAACAAAGTAAAAAGGGGGATGTATAAATTTGTCTTTAAATAGTTAATAATAATAATTAAAAAAAAAACAAATAAGAAGGGATTGAGGGACATGGTTCACGCTGTGATAATGGAGGAGGTTAAACACACTTTTTATCATTTAGTTATTAGTCATCTAATAAAAAATATTAAAAATTAAAAAATAAAGCAAATGAAAATGGCAGCAAGTATAAAAAAAGGGCACATGGGTGTGCCCTAATTTTACCCATCAGCGCCGTTTCATGAAAGAGAGAGAGAGAAACTTGATGATGAGAGAAAAAGAGAGATGATATATAGCATACTCATAAATGGTGATAATATATTAAACAACCAAATAAGAAGCATGCTTGAAATTATAAACAGCTCATATCCAATTGGAAAGGAAAACCAATGACGTATGCCTACAGATCTAAAGTAAATGTCACCAACCTGAGTTTTGAGTAGAAACTGATTTTTTAAGGTAGACAAAATTGCTATTGCTCCTATGTTTTGCTTATGGATGTGTTGACTGACTGCTGATTGAGCCATTTTTGCTTCTCAGATCTCAGAAACTTTGAAACTATGTTTCAATGGATTAGGATTCTGACTTTAAACCCTAATCCTTTTTTAGGTGATTTTTTTTGTGTTGTTGTGTCCTTTTGACTCTAGTGGACTGTCTATTTATATTAAAAAACTAGGTCTAGCAATTAATGTTTGATTTATCCTGATTTGCCTTGTTTCTTCTCAGATCTGGATTTGATGCTTGGAGAAGAAGATTAGGGTTTTAGTGAGACCGTGGAGACCCAAGCCTAGCTGCTACTTGGGCAATGTTATACCCCAAATTTGTCCGGCCAATTCAATTTTTTTTAAAAAATGTATTTTTGTGAACGCCCAATTTTAACGGGTATTTTTCTCATTTTCAAAAAGCTCAAAAATATGTTTTGTTGTGCTCGCACATTTAGATTCTAATCGTGTACGTGTGTTTTTTTAACGACGTAAACATTTGACTCTAATCGATATTCCTTGTTTTCAAAAACATATCGTTTGTCATACGAAAGTCAAATTAATCGCACATGTCTTTTTGTAGTCGTTAGCAGTTTTGCAATGTTATTATTACCTTGTTATTATTATTATTATTAGTGGTGTTTATTTATTATTAGTTATCAACAAAAAGAGAGATACAAAAAATATTAAGTATATTCAATTCTGTCCAATTTTTTGCAAAAAAAAATGAGAGATACAGAAAGTAGTCAAATAGTTACACAAAACTAAAAAAAGAGAAGAAAAAACAAGTAAAAAGAAGAGAGATGCGTTGACAGCATCTTCCATTTTGGGCTAGAAGTCCACATGCTCTTTCATCACATCTTTGCTTTTTTTTTTCACAAGCAAAACATTGTTGGCCAGCTAGTCTGCACATAGCCTACTCTCTCCTAGGACCTTTAATCAAGGTTTAATCCTGCAAACATAAACACAGAAAATAAGTAGGAGGCAGTAATAAATCCAGAGCAACAGAATCATGAAATGAGAATTTGAAAGAGACATTTTAGTTTACAAAAAAACAAAACTGAAGATCTTTCCATCTATATAAAAACCAAACCACAATCAGAACAGGGGGAGAGCTCTGAGAACACAATTTTTTCAAAGAGTACTAGTTGCTCAGGGAGAAAAATCAATCTGGAGAATAAAGTGTGAGGAGGGAGATTAGAAAGAAATCAAGTGTGAGAAGGGGGGATTAATGTCTACCACAATTTTTGAGAGTAAGAAAACAACCTTTCCCCTTCACTATCCCCAAACAGTAACCACCCACCACCAAGCCAACAACTATCATCAGCACAAAAACACAATACCCTCATACCCCCATAAATCCAAATGAAGGAATAAGAAGATGGGAAGTATATATGACAAGAGGAAAAGAGAAGAGGAAGTTTACCCATCACCATGGCAAACTCGCCGCCGTCACTGCCACCGTGACCTCCGGCGAGCACTACAACAACTACATCACCACCACCACCATCTCTGATGCATCATCGCTGTGAATCCTCTCTCTCTCTCTCGGTTTCACGTTGTTGTTGCTGTTTCTCTTCATTTTTTTTAGGGATTTCAATCCCAATATATCTCGTTCTCTCCCCTTTCCTTTCTTTAAAAAAATCTTATATTTATTTTGTTTTTGATTATTATGTTACTATGTTATATGTTATTAGCTGCTCCCACCAGCTTCCTTTTTTATTTATTTCATGGGTTTTAATTTTCATAGCCCCCTTATTGGCCTCCATACCCCCATAATACAGTTTTATACCAAAATACCCTTGTCATTTTTACAAAAAATCAGATCTGGTCTACCATTTCGTGGACTTTCCGGAATCATCACAAAGAAGGTAAATCCGTAGTGTTTTTTTTTTGAATTTTTCCCGGATTGATGTGTTTAGATGATTCCGTAGGGATTTTGTTGAACTTTTTTCCGGATTTATGTTAACAACATAAATCTGTAGTGTTAAATTAAACTACGGATTTATGTGGTTAACATAAATCTGGAGTTATGTTTCAAAAGGCCTACGGATTTATCTGTCCTAGATAAATCCGGAGTCATTTTTTTTATTTAATTAGTTATTTAATTAAGTTAGCTATGGTTAATATCGTACAGATATGACTATGCCGGATGGGACGCTTCCCAATTGCATTGATCTATCGGATCCATTTATAACAAATGAGGTGGGTATTTATCATTAATTATTTTAAATAGTATTTAGAATTTAGTCTAATCCTATAATTGTAAATTATTTATAGATTTTTCATACTCGTGATTATATCGTACGTTGGGCTAGAGAGACTGGGAAAGCCAACAGAACAGTTGTTATAATCCGCAGATCCGATAAAGCAATTGGCAAAAGTGGGAGAAAAAATGTGATTGTTTTTGGTTGTGCGAAACATGGGAAACACACAGGAGTAGACGTGGATTGCTCTAAAGGTAGAAGGTTATCTTCAAAGAAGTGTGATTGTCCATTCAAGCTAAAAGCTAAACCTCTGAATCCTCCAGTTGAGGATTGGAAGGTAGAGGTTAGGTGTGGTGTACACAATCATAAGCCATCTCCATCATGTATCGGACTTCCAATATTTGGGCGATTCAGAAAGGAAGAGAAAAGTATGTTGGATGAGCATACATTGTTAAATGTCAAAGCAGAGAAGAGTCTAAGTGCATTGAAGAAGAGATTTGTGGGGAACTTGACTACTATCACGCAGTTGTATAAACAGCGCCGGGTGTTTAGGACAAGTCGTAGAGGTTCTAGAACTGAGATCCCGGAGCTTATGAGGTTGATAGATTCTGAACACTATGTGTGTTGGACCAGAAGAATTGAGAACTCTGATGTTATTGGTGACACATGTGGGCACATCCTGAGTCTATCAACCTATTGAGGATATTCCCTAGGATATTGATTATGGACAGCACCTACAAAACCAACAAGTATAAACTGCCTCTCTTGGAGATTGTTGGAGTGACTTCAACGGAGTTTACATTCTCGGTTTGCTTTGCTTATTTGTCGAATGAGCGGTATGACAATTTCAGATGGGTATTGCAGACGCTGAGAGACATGGTGGTGGTAGATATTGCTCTTCCAAAACTGTTTATCACTGATAGAGATCTTGGACAGATGAGTGCCATAGAGGTAGTGTTCCCAGAAATATACAATTTGCTTTGCCGGTATCACATAAGCAAGAATGTGAGTGCTAAGTGTAAATTGATGGTGAAGAAGGATAGGCAAGAGATGGTAATGGATCTCTGGGTGCGTATAGCTGACTCAACAGATGAGGAAGAGTTTTATCAGCGTCTACTTGAGTTCGAGCAATCATGTGTTGATCTACCGTAGTTTGTTCAGTACGTGAACAACACATGGTTGGTTCCTCACAAGGACAGATTTGTGTTGGCGTGGATTAATAAGAGGAGACACTTTGGGAATACCACAACAAATAGGTACGTAATGTTGTTCACTATTATTTTTTTATGTGTTAGACTATTAGTTTTTTTTAGAAATAGTTGTGTTTATTTTTGTTTTGGTTTAATATTAGGGTTGAAAGTGCACATTGGGCATTGAAGAGGGCTTTGGGTTTTAGTGGAGGAGACTTGTGCAGATGTTGGGAGTCAATGCATGGTATGTTAAATGCACAGATTGATAAGATAATTGAATCATTCACAAAGAGTATTGATCGTGTGGATGTCAAGCACAACACTCCATTCTACATCAATCTACGGGGTTTTGTATCGGTAAACACACTTAACCATATTTCTACCGAGTTTGATAAAACTTTGGGTTACGTGGGGACTGTAACGCCCCAAAAATAGTTCAGTTATTTATTTAATTGGGTTATTTAAGGCTTACAACATTTTAATTAGGTCAAATAATTAATTTGGAAGTTTCATTTCATTTAGGAGATGTTTGAGTAATGGAAGAGGTGTGATTAGAGGCCCATGATCCATTAAGAGACCCATATCCATGATATAAGTGAAGGTATCGAAGGTGAGAGAGTCATTTGCAATCAAAACAAAGAAAAGTCAAAGAGTAAAGTAAGAGAGTAGAGAGAGAGAGAGGTGCGATAGCTCGAACAAGAAGAAGAGAAGATCTTGGCGCGGAGAGCTCAAGTTCAAGGAAGAGGAGCTGATTGTTGGTGGATATTGAAGTCTTGGTGGAGAGAGTACTTATTCTTCAATCTAAGTGTAGGTGTGTCGAAGTATATGGAAGTCGACGTATAAGTGTGTCGAAGCGTAGGTGACGAAGTGTAAGAGAGAAGGTGTAAGGGTGTGTAAGTCGAAGCGTAGGTGTCGACTTGTAGTTGCAGAAGTGTAGCGCATGTATACCGAAGTGTAGTTGCCGAAGTGTAGCGTATATATATACTTAAGTGTAGTTGCTGAAGTGCAGTTGTCGAGGTATAGGGTATATCTACCGAGGTGTGGGTGTACCGAAGTGTAGATGTACCGAGGTGTAGTGTATGTATGTCGAAGTTAGTGTTGTCGAGGTATAAGTGTGTTGCATTGTAGGTGTATCGAAGCGTAGTGTGTCGAAGTGTAGTGTACCGAGGTGCAGTGTAGTGTACCGAGGTGTAGTGTGAGTGTGCCGATGTCTTTGTTTTGGCCTTGAGCGGCGCGAGTTCTTGCCAGCGCAATTTTGGGTCTTTGTTTGGTGCCGATTTCGTCTAAGTGGCTGAATGGTGGAGCCTGTTTGGTCCTTAAGTGACGGTTTAGTCCTTAGGTGACGGTTTGAGCCTTGTAGTGACAGTGTAGTCTACTACTTATTGTGTCTATGTGTCCGGTGAGTTGGACATTTTAGCCATAGAGCTATTGACTGATGTATCAATGTTAGCCATAGAGCTATTGATGGTGTCGAGGTGAGTGTAATGATGGTGTAATGACGGTGGAATGATGGTGGATTAAATGACGGAGGTAAATCCAATGATGGTGTCAATTCATACATGGTATGATTGTTTGTTTGAGGTAAATCCAGTGACGATATAGGCTTCGGCCTGGATGGTACCACATGCATTATACCCTTGGTGTTGGGTTGCATTCATGCATATACTCATGCGATCAGTGATGTAGTCTTGTTGATTATGAGTTAATGTGTTATAACTTGATGTTGTGTGTTATTTATTGAGCCGAGGTGTTTCTAGTTGTCTTTCCTTTAACATGATGTTTATCATACATCCTATTATATGTGTTAGAGACTCACCCTTCTGCTTTTATGTTGCTTCTTATGTCAGCAACGTGCAAGTGATCCCGAGTGAAGGTCCTTCCTTACTCAGTCTGGTTTTGGCGTCTTGCTCTGATATGTACGTAGCACTGGGGGGCCGAGTAGTCTATTAGTGTTTTTAAATTAAGTTGTTGAATTGTAACTTGGTGGTGTATTTGAATATGTTTTATTCTACTGCGTAGTGATTATGTGGACTGTTATGTCCTTAAACCGATGTGGTTGGGACTTCGTCCCTTTTACCGTGTTGCTATATATCTCGCTGTTGTTTGTTGTATTGCGCCATTGATGTTTGTTGGTTTTTCTTGAAGTAAATGTAGCACTCTCTTGTGAGTGATTTTCGAAAACTCTGATTTTAATAATTAAATATTAGTCTATTAGAAGGGGGTGTTACATTAGTGGTATCAGAGCAAAAGTTCGGTCTGTCCGACCAAGTTGTTGAGTCTTGAGTTTCCTAATCCTCGAGTCTTGTGGCTCGTTCTGAATCGATCTTGTTTAAATGTTTAGTGAAGATGGCTGGAAGGGCCGGAAGGAATGACGCTGCTATTGCTACTGCGTTGGAGGCTATGGCGAATGCTGTGGGAAATCAGCAAGCTACCGAGGATGCTGGAGCTCGTAGACTAGCTACTTTCCAGAGGGAGAACCCTCCTACTTTCAAGGGGAGGTATGACCCCGATGGGGCTCTTGCATGGTTAAAGGAGATTGAGAGGATTTTTCGTGTTATGGATTGTACGACTGCTCAGAAGGTGAGGTATGGTACTCACATGTTAGCCGAGGAGGCCGACGATTGGTGGCTTGAGGTTCTACAGAGGTTGGAGAATGCTGGTGAAGAGATCACGTGGGATGTCTTGAAGAGGGAATTTATGAGGAAGTATTACCCTGAAGATGTTCGGGGCAAGAAAGAGATGGAATTTCTAGAATTGAAGTAGGGGAACAAGTCGGTGGCCGAGTATGCGGCGAAGTTCGTAGAGTTAGTTAAGTTCTACCCTCACTACAATGGGGCTACTGCTGAATTCTCTAAGTGTATCATGTTTGAAAATGGTCTGAGGCCTGACATCAAGAAGGCAATTGGATACCAAAGGATCAGGGTGTTCTCAGGGTGATGAAGGACAAGAAGAATCAGTCTCAAAATCGTGGTAAGCCTTATGATGTTTCTGGTGGAAAAGGTAAGTCGAAAGCGAGTTCGGGAAAGAGGCCTAGTGGGGGAGATGCTCCTGCTAGCGCAGTGTGTTTCAATTGTGGGATGTCTGGTCACAAGAAGAATGAGTGCAAGGTCGATGAGAAAAGGTGTTACCGGTGTGGCAAGGAGGGTCACATGGCTGCTTACTGTGGACGCAAGGATGTAGTTTGCTTCAACTGTGGCGAGGTGGGTCACATTAGCACCAAATGTACTAAGCCGAAGAAAGAGAAGAGTGGTGGAAAGGTGTTTGCTCTCGCGGGATCCAAGGTGACTAATGAGATAAGAGGTACATGCTTTATTAATGGTATTCCTTTGATTGCTATTGTTGATACCGGTGCCACACATTCATTCATTTCTGCTATATGTGTTATGAATTTGGGTCTAGCCTTGTCTTCTTTGATGAGGGAGATGGTTATCGATACTCCAGCTAAGGGTTCGGTGACTACCTCTTTGGTGTGTGCGAAGTGCCCTCTGTCGGTCTTCGGCAGAGATTTCATTGTCGATTTGATTTGTCTGCCATTGGATGGGTTGGATGTCATCCTTGGTATGGACTGGTTAGTGGATAACCATGTTCATATTAATTGCTTTAGTAGATGCAGTGAGTTTCCGCTTCTTCCGAGGTGGAAGAATGCATTTTGTTACTCTTTGGTCGATTCTTGCAAAGTAATGAAGGAAGAAGTTATCTTTGTTTGCTTTGAGGCGTCGTTATGCATCAAAATCAAGCTAAGATTAATGAATTGCCGGTGGTTCGAGAATTTCCTGAGGTATTTCCTGACGAGATTCCGGATGTACCACCTGAGAGGGAAGTCGAATTTGCTATTGATCTGGTACCTGGTACTAGACCGGTGTCTATGGCACCTTATAGGATGTCTGCATCCGAGTTGTCCGAGTTGAAGAAGCAGCTTGAGGAATTGCTGGAGAAGAAGTTTGTAAGGCCAAGTGTGTCGCCGTGGGGCGCTCCTGTGTTGCTAGTAAAGAAGAAGGATGGGAGCATGAGGCTCTGTGTTGATTATCGGCAGTTGAATAAGGTGACGATTAAGAATAAGTATCCACTTCCAAGGATTGATGATTTGATGGACCAATTGGTGGGAGCTCAAGTGTTTACTAAGATTGATTTGAGGTCGGGGTACCATCAAATCAATGTGAAGGATGAAGATATTCCTAAGACGACGTTTAGAACTCGGTATGGTCACTATGAGTATTCGGTGATGCCATTTGGTGTTACGAATGCTCCGGGGGTATTCATGGAGTATATGAATCGTATTTTTCATGAGTATCTAGATTGGTTTGTGGTGGTGTTCATTGATGACATCTTGGTTTATTCTAAGTCTGAAGAAGAGCATGCCGAGCATTTGAGGTTGGTGTTGGAAATCTTGAGGGATAGGAAGTTGTATGCTAAGCTATCTAAGTGTGAATTACGTTAAGAGAGAAGTGAGTTTCCTTGGTCATGTAATTCTGCAGGTAATGGTATTGCAATGGATCCTGCTAAGGTTGAGGCCGTGTTGCAATGGGAGGCGCCCAAGTCGGTCACTGAGATAAGGAGTTTTCTGGGGTTGGCCGGTTATTATAGAAGATTCATTGAGGGTTTTTCCAAGTTGGCACTTCCGTTGACTCAGCTGACTTGCAAGGGGAAGGCGTTTGTTTGGGATGCTCGTTGTGAGGAGAGTTTCAATGAGCTGAAGAAGAGATTGACGACGTCTCCTATCTTGACGTTGCCTAATCCGAGTGAACCTTTTGTGGTATATTGTGATGCTTCTAAGTTGGGCTTAGGCTGTGTACTAATGCAGAATGGTAAGGTAGTTGCTTATGCCTCAAGGCAGTTGAGGACTCATGAGAAGAACTACCCTACGCATGATTTGGAGCTTCTTTGCCGCATGGTGTTTCTTACTGAAAATTTGGAGGCATTATCTTTATGGTTCTAGATTTGAAGTGTTTAGTGACCATAAAGGTTTGCAATATTTGTTTGATCAAAAGGAGTTGAACATGAGGCAGAGGAGGTGGTTGGAGTTATTAAAGGACTATGACTTCGGTCTGAATTATCATCCAGGAAAGGCTAATGTTGTAGCCGATGCTTTGAGTCGTAAGTCCTTGCATGTGTCGGCAATGATGATTAAGGAGCTCGAATTGATTGAGCAATTCCGAGATATGAGTTTAGTTTGTGAAGTGACACCTCGGAGCGTTAGGTTGGGAATGTTGAAAATTACTAATGAGTTTTTGGTTAGCATTAGGGAGGCTCAGAAGTTAGACGTTGAGTTAGTTGATTTGGTGGTCGGAAGTGGTCGGTCTGAAAATAAGGATTTTGAGTTGGATGCTCAAGGTTTGTTGAGGTATCGTAATCGGATTTGCATTCCTGATGAAGAGGAGATAAAGAAAGCAATTCTTGAAGAGTGTCATAGAAGTAGATTGAGTATCCATCCAGAAGCTACAAAGATGTATCAGGATTTGAAGAAGTTATTTTGGTGGCCGGGGATGAAGAGGGATGTAGCTCGGTTTGTTTATGCCTGTTTGACTTGTCAGAAGTCAAAGGTGGAGCATCGGCCGGCGGGTGATGCAGTGGTTGGAAATTCCGGAGTGGAAGTGGGATAGCATTTCTATGGATTTTGTGACTGGTTTACCTAGTACAGCGAAGGGGCATGACGCAATTTGGGTGATTGTTGATAGGCTGACGAAGTCGTCTCACTTTGTTCCTATTAACATCACATATCCGGTGCCGAGATTGGCAGAGATTTATATCCGAGAGATTGTGAAGCTTCATGGAGTTCCTTCGAGTATTATTTCAGATAGAGATCCGAGATTCACCTCGGAATTTTGGAAGAGTTAGCATGAGGCGTTGGGTTCTAAGTTGCAGTTGAGCTTGGCGTATCATCCGCAGACTGATGGTCAGTCAAAGAGGACCATTCAGTCGTTAGAGGATTTATTGAGGGCCTGTGTTCTTGAGCATGGTGGTGCGTGGGATTCTTATCTTCCATTAATTGAATTGACATATAATAATAGCTATCATTCTAGTGTGGGGATGGCACCCTTTGAGGCGTTGTATGGTTGGAGATGTAGGACTCCGTTGTGTTGGTATGAGTCTGGGGAGAGTGTGGTGCTCGGACCTGAGATCGTTCGAGAGACCACTGATAAGGTGAAGCTGATTCGTGAGAAGATGAAAGCTTCGCAAAGTAGGCAAAAAAGTTATCATGATAAGAGGAGGAAGGATTTGGAATTCCAAGCCGGTGATCATGTTTTTCTGAGGGTCACCCCTGTGACTGGTGTTGGTTGTGCCTTGAAGTCTAAGAAGTTGTCTCCTCGTTTTATTGGGCCATACCAGATTTTGGAGAGAGTTGGGAAGGTTGCTTATCGAGTGGCCTTGCCACCTAATCTTTCGAATTTGCATGATGTGTTTCATGTGTCGCAGTTGAGGAAGTATGTTCCAGACCCGTCTCATGTGATTCAGATGGATGATGTGCAAGTGAGAGATAATCTTACTGTTGAGACGATGCCGATTAGAATTGAGGACCGAGAAGTAAAGATTTTAAGAGGGAAGGAGATCAAGTTGGTAAAGGTAGTTTGGTTGGGAGCTGCCGGTGAGAATGCGACTTGGGAGTTGGAGAGTAAGATGCAGGAATCATATCCAGAGTTGTTTGGTTCAGGTAAAATTTCGAGGACGAAATATTCTAAGTGGGGGAGAGTTGTAACGCCCCAAAAATAGTTCAATTATTTATTTAATTGGGTTATTTAATTGGAAGTTTCATTTCATTTAGGAGATGTTTGAGTAATGGAAGAGGTGTGATTAAAGGCCCATGATCCATTAAGAGGCCCATATCCATGATATAAGTGAAGGTATCGAAGGTGAGAGAGTCATTTGCAATCAAAACAAAGAAAAGTCAAATAGTAAAGTAAGAGAGTAGAGAGAGAGAGGTGCGATAGCTCGAAGAAGAAGAAGAGAAGATCTTGGCGTGGAGAGCTCAAGTTTAAGGAAGAGGAGCTGATTGTTGGTGGATCTTGAAGTCTTGGTGGAGAGAGTACTTATTCTTCAATCTATTGAGGTAAGGGGGCTCTCTTTCACGTATAATAGAGTATATGATGAGTGTTATGTGTGAGTTAGACTCTAGGATGATCTTTGAGTTGTTTGTGTTGCTTGTTGTGTGATTGATGTTGTGTTTGCTTCACTTTGGTGAAATTGTGATGTGTGTATGTGTTGTTGATGATGGGTCATATGAGAGACCTAGAAAAGAAATGGGATTTGAGGAACCCTAAGTATCAGGACGTTGTTTTTGGGTGTTGTCACCTTTGTTGATTACTTGATGAGTGTGTGGGACAAATTTTGAATGAATACAGGTGTAGTAGTTGTTGTTTAAGCTTGATCATAGTATGAGAATCAAAGAAACGAGGGAAGATGAAGGTTAGGTATCTAGGGCGCTATTTGGAGCGAAGGGTAGTTGCCTAAGTGTAGGTGTGTCGAAGTATATGGAAGTCGACGTATAAGTGTGTCGAAGCGTAAGTGTCGAAGCGTAGGTGACGAAGTGTAAGAGACGAGGTGTAAGGGTGTGTGAGTCGAAGCGTAGGTGTCGACTTGTAGTTGCCGAAGTGTAGCGCATGTATACCGAAGTGTAGTTGCCGAAGTGTAGCGTATATATATACTTAAGTGTAGTTGCTGAAGTGTAGTTGTCGAGGTATAGTGTATATCTACCGAGGTGTGGGTGTACCAAAGTGTAGATGTACCGAGGTGTAGTGTATGTATGTCGAAGTTAGTGTTGTCGAGGTATAAGTGTGTTGAATTGTAGGTGTATCGAAGCGTAGTGTGTCGAAGTGTAGTGTACCGAGGTGCAGTGTAGTGTACCGAGGTGTAGTGTGAGTGTCTTGAGGTGTCTTTTTTTGGCGCTTGGGCGGGCGCGAGTTGCTTTGCAGCGCAATTTTGGGTCTTTGTTTGGTGTCGATTTCGTCTAAGTGGCTGAATGGTGGAGCCTGTTTGGTCCTTAAGTGACGTCTTAGTCCTTAGGTGACGGTTTGAGCCTTGTAGTGACAGTGTAGTCTACTACTTTTGGTGTCTATGTGTCCGGTGAGTTGGACATTAGCCATAGAGCTATTGACTGATGTATCAATGTTAGTGTTTGCTGGTGTTTTTAGCAAACAATCACTAGTTTTAAAATGTGAGTTTGTGAGATCAAACTAGGAAATCTCTGGACAATTGCCCTTGTACTTCAGAGATTGCATTATTGAAAATCTCTGGACAATTGTGAGATCAACAGTAAATGATACGAAGAACAGTATTGAAAATAAAACGAAAGAAACAATTGCAGTAGATGTAAAACGAAAGTAAAGATTGCATTCAAATGAAAGGAAAAGTGGTTCACAAGCACGTACAATGAATCTGTTCACTCGTATTTCGCTTTTGTCTGGAAGTTGAGTTTTCAGAGTTCTTGTGCAATGTTGTGACCCTGAGTTTCTATTACAAAATAGTATATATACTCCTAGAAAAATACGTGAAGAAAAGTAACCGCCCCCATTAAGCATAATAAACGGTATCGCCACTTCCTTGGCCTTCGACTAAATCGCTACCACACAGCATCGAAACAATGGACCCACCTTGTCGAAAGATTGGACTTTCTCTTGTCGAAAGTTCTTTGTTGCGCTTATTTCCACAGCTTTGAGTACTAAGCCTGTCGAAGTTTACTCATATTGCCAACATTTGTAAACCTTTCCTGTCGAATTGATGGTGAATTGACTTGGTGTTGACTTGGTATTGACTTGTAGCTTCCAAGATTTCATTAATGGAGAATCAAACTTATTTAATTGCTTCATTTAATGTCTTGTCGAAATTTTGAGGTAACAGATTGCCCCCCAAAAAATGTTTCTTTCGGCGAAGTGATGAAAGAAGGGAAGAAAGGGCATTTTTTGAATACTGTGCCACACTTACTTTTACCGCCTTTTGCACTTCGACAGTAAGAGAAAAATTAGTCATCATGACTTGCACAGATAAAATGAACCGTCTTATTGGCACACGTAATTTAGTTTTTGGGCCATCACGTCGCTGAAAGGTCGCAAACGTGCGAGTTATGGCGAACGTGTCAACTACTGTTTCTTCCAAACATATATAAACGGCTAGAACCCTTCCATCTTCCTTTTTCCCGTTTGAAACTTTGTGAACACTCTCTTCGCATTCTCCATCTCTGCACTTCGCAAAAACCCAGAATCTACGAAAGTTTCAAACTTTCACTCTTTTTCTTCAAACTAAACCCAGATTCAGACCTTCCTTCTCCTTCCTTTCCCATGGCTTCATCATCTGCTGCGACGAGACCTGAGAGCTCGAAGAAAAAGGCCGAGCCCAGAAAAACCCAAACCATTGATGACTTCGTTGATGAACCATCTCTGCACTTCGCAAAAACCCAGAATCTATGAAAGTTTCAAACTTTCACTCTTTTTCTTCAAACTAAACCCAGATTCAGACCTTCCTTTTCCTTCCTTTCCCATGGCTTCATCATCTGCTGCGACGAGACCTGCGAGCTCGAAGAAAAAGGCCGAGCCCAGAAAAACCCAAACCATTGATGACTTCGTTGATGAACCTGACATCACCGATGAACGAACCATCCTTTGGCAATCTCAGGTATTAATTCCTTCCACTGAAATCTATACCCATGCCTATTTAGGTCCATTGCCTAATATTCTGCTGGAGAATGATGAGGTTTCAGAAATTTTTCCTAGTCCTCCTCGTCTTCAACCTAGGGTTTTTGCTAAGACACCTTTCCACTTAGAATTTTTGAACAACCCTCTTAGGGTGTTTAGGTCGGCTCCTAGAATTGACCAACAAGTTTACATAGAGTGGCTCAACAAGATAGAGGCTAAGAAAGCCATCATCTGGAAACAACAAGGAATCTTCGACCTTATTCAGTTGTCTAGGTATGGGCCTAAGTATGATAGCACCCTAATCTTGGCAGCAATGCAGTTCTGGGACTGCGCCACACATAGTCTTCACCTTAAGTGTGGTATGTTATCTCCCACTTTGTTAGATGTTGCTGCCATCACAGGTTTGAAACCTTTAGGCGAAACCTTTAACCCTAAACTTTCTGCTTTTGATTATGATTTCACTTTCACCAATGCTTCTTTCGCTCCTTACATTGGTGACCACCACAATCTTGACACTGATGAAGTTTCTGATGCAGAACATATAGCTTTTCTAACCCTGTGGTTATCCCTTTTTGTTTTTTGCACACGTTCCCTTCAAGTCTCCAAATCCTACATTCCCCTAGCTACCCAACTCCACACACAACAGAACATCAATCTTGCCAAACTGATTTTAGGCTCTCTTCACCAACAACTTGACAATGCTATCATAGAATTAAGGGAAGATGAACCCACCACTAAGTTTTTGGCTTCTGATCCTCTGTGGTTGTTTTATATATTCCCAAATCAGTTCAACCCTCTTTAGAGACAAGAAGAACCGAGGGGATTCGACTAGCACAGTTGAAGCCCAAACAGGTAAACCTTTCTGCAGAAGAGTCCTTTTTGATTTATTTCGAAATCTTCTTGCACTGTACCAGTTTTATAGACTCCATGGCTCCCTTCTTACAAAGACCTTAAGGGCCAACTTGGTTCAAAAGACCATTTCCCTCTTCTTCTGCCGAACATGCTGAAGAGACCAACCGAATTTGGCGAGCCTACCTTTCGCCAGCACTCCTCTCCACTAGGCTTACCCCTGGCAAGAACAAAAACAATCTTGGGATCACCAGGTATTTCCCAGGCTACTTTGCAAGGCAATTTGGCCTCTGTCAAATTCGACCTGCCCCCGTGTATTTCCACAGACGAAAGTTCATGGGACCAGAATCAGAACAAACTTACGCACAAGCCTTCAAGAAGTTCCACTACCGGGCTATGAACTTTGAACCAATCAATTACAACCCAAGGTTCTCATGTACTGCGAAATTCCAAGAATGGTGGTCTCAGTATTATACTGCTGCTGCTGGGGAGGCCAATGATGCCTTTGATGCAAATCTCTTGAAGAAATTAGCATCTGCCTTTCCCTCAGGAAACACAGGTACATGCTTTTTCGACACTTAAAGCTTTCTAAGATTGAGATATTTGTAATTAAATTTCATTGTCGTTTGCTTATCCATATTTTCGACATTAGACAAACCTGTGGCGAAGCCAAAAGGCGAGTAACCAAGGCAACAGTAACAACGAAACCATCCCCTCAAGCTAAGAAGAAGAAAGCGGAAGCAAGTCCTACTCCAAATCTCACCCCAAAGAAGGTACGTTGTTATTCACCTTCTTTAAATTTGGTGAATATGACCTTTCACTCACGTCGAAAAATTTCTTCTTCCAGAAAATAGCAACGGCAGCAAATCCTCCTCAGAAGACCAAAGCCAAAGAGAAAGTAATCGTCTATTCCAGCCCTGAGGTACTATATACATACAGCGCTAATCTGTCGAAAGCTTTTCAACTTTATCACTAATTCTGTGCCCCCTTTGACTAATGAACTGAATTCTTTTCCAGGATACTAAAAGTGACGAGGATAACGTTCCTCTTACTCAAAGATCAAGAAAAAGAAATCTACTTGATCCCCAAAGGACAACCAAAGGCATTGTTATTCAAGAGCCTTCTGAATCTCAGCTCCCTCCTCCAGCCAAAAAGCTCAAGGTAAACATTCTTTCGAACTTATCTTGGACTTTTTATTTTACAACTTTCTAATTTCGACATTACTGACATAACTTAATGTAAGCAGGTGGATAGCCAACCTACTATTACCCCTGTTGTCGAATCACTGACTGAAGTTGCGGAACGAGAGCTATCCTCTGCAAGACCCTCTTTGCCTTCGTCACCACTTGGTGTAGCTGCTGAGGATATTTTCCGCGAAGTTGTCGAACCTGGGCTTCCCATCTTTGATGCAACTATCACAATTGCTGATGGCGTCGAACAGGAGACCATTGTTGAAGAGACTACTCAAGTTTTGGGAACCAAAGACCCAATAAATGAAGGACAAGAAGTAGTAGCTATTTCTGATGAGAATCTTGACGAAAACATAGCTGATCGAAGAGAAGAAGCACTTGGACAGAACGAAAATGAAGACCAAGGTACTTCTACTAAGGAGTCGACTGATAACTCATATTTATATGAGTTATTTATAATCACTCATGGATAAATCATGCAAGTTCTCTAGCAATACAAAGTTTATTTAATTAGTTTTATGTTCATTTCTGAGTTTTTAGGAAATAAAGGGTTAAAGAGATAAATCTGTGTGTTTAGGCACCAAGTGGTGCCCTTGAGAGCGTTTTGATGCTTCTTGTGCTTGTGCGGCAGAAATAGTCTTTGAGCGTTACCACGTCCTCACCACGTCTATAGAAGTGCAGTAGAGCAAGGGTGAAAGATCTTCATTTTGGCGCGCTAGTAATGATGGTCAAAGATATAAAAAGTCAGAAGATCTTCTATTCCCCATAAGCTGACACGCAGATACACTGTAGCGCTGAACAGTGTCAGGCAGAAGAGAGGAAACAGACCTGGTAGGTGGGCAAGTGACATCAGCAACACGTGAGCAAGGGGCTATTTAATGAAGGCTAAACTCTCTCAAAGGACATCACTCATACACGAATACACCTTCATACACTCACTCCAGTTCATCACCCACCTTCATCCACTTCAGAAAGTGCATTAAAGAAGATCTGGAAACAGACTTCTGTTTTTTTTACCTTTCTGAACCTTGTTTTATTTTCTGCATAACTCATCTGCTTTGTGAGGCTCGGGCGTTATAACGCCTCTACAACGCATATCTTTGAAGAGCTACTTAGGTGTATCTTTTGCACTTAGTTTCTTTTCTGTTATGTATGGTATTTGGATTCTAAATCCTCATCATTCTGTAAGGATGCTCAGCATGGGCTAAACACTTTGTAGTTGAGTTGTTGTTTTGCTTATAATGAATTTCTAGTTAATGTTATGAAGTATTGACGCATGTTTTAAATCTTTGTGTAATAATATTTCCAAACTTGTTTTGAGGTTGGCCTCTTAAAATAGGTAGATTCATAGAATACAGGACATGGTCTATGAAAAGAAATCAAAGATTTATATGAGCGAACAATGTACTAAAGACATTTAGGCATTTTTATCTAAGTCTAGACATAGAATGGATAATAGTTCATAGAACATTCTTTGTGGGTGCTTAAAATACGAGAGAGTGGGCCTATTTAGAACCTAGACATAGGACCTCTTATACTTGAAACTCGGCGTTTTGTCTTTGAAAAGCACAACTCTTTTCAATGACATTCAAACGTGGCCACGTCTATACAAAATAACATTTGTACGTAATAACGTGTAAACGTTATAACGTCTGACTAGAAAGGATTTATTCTGCATGCAACAACTCAACTCATCTCTCATCCATAATCACAACCAACATTTGCTTACTTGTTTTATTTACATCTTTAGCTTTAAAACCAAATCTTATTGCCGATTTGTTACTTGATTCTCTTGTGTTTTGAAACTTGAACTTTGAAAAGTATACCAATCCTCGTGGGAACGATCTCTTACTTAAAACCACTCTATTACTTGTACGATGTGTATACTTGCACTATAATTGCGAAAACTACACGAATATACCAACGCAACAAGTTTTTGGCGCCGTTGTCGGGGATTGTAGTAACTTTTATTGTTCAAAAATATTAGAACACAAGTTGAAAGAATTTTACTATGTTGTTTGTTGTTTCTGTGTTTGAACAGGTAGACGTTACAGCGTATGCTTAGTTCCAACTCAAGCTCTAGTTCAACTGAACCAAGGAGTGAATCTACACCTGAGTTTGATCCAGAACCTGAAAGAACTTTCAGACAACTAAGGAGACAACAAAGGTTAAGAAGGAGGCAACAACAACAAGAACTACACCCAACCATGTCTGAGCATAACACTGGTTCTAGAGGTGGACATACACCAAGAGGAGGTAGAGGACATGGTCGTGGACCACTAACTCATACAGAGACAATAGTTGTTGATGATGAACACTACCAAAGGCAAAGAACTCATCAATGCGGACCACAAGATATGGTCAATGACGAGGGACGAGCCTATGCGTGATTATGCCGTGCTCAACCTCGCTCATCTACAAACAGGCATTGCAAGACCAACCCTTCATACTGGGTCATTTTGAGTTCAAGCCAATGATGTTCCAAATGCTACAAACTGCAGGGCAATTTGGAGGCTTCCCTCAAGAAGATCCATATTCACACCTAAGGCAATTTCTGGATGTGTGCAGCAACTTTATCATCCCTGGAATCTCAGAGGATGCTTTTAGATTGAAGCTCTTCCCATACTCACTCAAGGATAAGGCTAAAAATTGGTTGAACTCCTTGGAGCCAAATTCAATTCACACTTGGGATGAGCTAGCGAGAGAGTTCCTTGCAAAGTACTTCCCTCCCAACAAGAATGCTAAGCTGAGAAATGATATCACTTCCTTCAAACAAAGGGAAGGGGAGTCATTATTTGAAGCTTGGGAGAGATGGAAGGAGTTACTGAGAATGTGCCCACACCATGGCATTCCTGTGGTGATCCAAATAGAGACTTTCTATAATGGTCTAGATCAGCCTACTAGGTTGATACTTGATGCTTCATCAGGTGGTGTCATTCTGAATATCTCCTTTTCTGAGGCATGCAAGCTTATAGATGACATAGCCACCCACAACTCTCATTGGCCATCTGATAGATTTACTCCTGGAAAAAGGCGGTGTCCATGAAATAAGTGAAGTATCGCTCTTTCTGCTCTCAGTGGCTACCTTGACCAACATGATCAAAACTTTGAGTACTTCAAACGTGGCCACGCCTGAGAAGCGACTCGCTGCGGCGATAGAATCCACACGTGCAGGGAGTAGTATGTGTTTATTGTGAAGAAGGGCATGTGTATGAAGAATGTCCTTACAACCTCGATCAGTAAACTTTGTATCTCGTAACAAAGGAAACAGTCCTATTTCCAACTCCTATAATTCAAATTGGAGAAATCATCCAAATTTCATTGGAGAAACAACAATGCAATCGAATACCACCAATACTGCTCCTGCAATACCTCCAGGATTCCCCCTCAACAACAACAACAGAGGCAGTATGTGCAGAATAACAACAATAGCAATTTGGAGGCCATGATGAAAAGCTTCATCAGTGATTGTAAGACAACTTTGCAAACTCATGAGTCTTCAATCAAAACTCTGGAAAATCAAATTGGGCAGATAGCTTCAGCTCTCACTCAAAGACAAAATGGATCTCTCCCTTCTACAACAGAAACACCATCATCATCATCCAACCCTAATGGTAATAATGGGGGAAATGGACAGGTAAATGCAATTTCTTTAAGAAGTGGTACTGAATACCCTGAACCAACTATGCATGTGGAGGAAGAAGCACTAGAGAAGGTGAAAGAAGCACCAGAAAAAGAGAAAAAGAAAGGGAAAGAGGCAAGCTCAAGTGGTGTGAAAGATACTCCAGACATTGTGATGTCTAACCTAGACGTTACAACGTCTAGTTTTGAACCAGAATCAAGATTCGTACTGAGGCTTGTACACGAGTATCCTCCTCCACCATACCTCAAAGATTGAAAAAGGCTCATGAAGATAAGCGATTCGACGTTCATGGAGATGTTAAAGCGATTACACATCAACCTTCCTTTGGTTGAAGCTTTACAATGAGATGCCAAACTATGCCAAGTTCTTAAAAGACATCATCACCAAAAGGAGAAGGCTAGGGAGTTTGAAATCGTTGCTTTAAGCGAGGAATGTAGTTTAATTATGCGAATAAACTTCCTAGAAAACTCAAGGATCCTGGCAGTTTCACTATACCATGCTCCATTGGAGATTTTTACATTGGAAAAGCTTTGTGTGACTTGGGAGCAAGTATCAACTTGATGCCCAAGTCCATTTATGACAAACTTGGTATAGGAACTGCTAGACCTACTTCTTTAAGCTTAACTCTAGCTGATAAAAGTAGAGTTTATCCTGAGGGAATATTAGAAGATGTTTTGATTAAAGTTGACAAGTTTGTGTTTCCAGTGGATTTTGTTATTTTAGATTTTGATGCAGATAAAGAAGTTCCTATCATTCTGGGGAGACCATTCTTAGCTACTGGAAGGACAATCATTGATGTGGAGAAAGGAGAATTAATTATGAGAGTCAATGACCAAGAAGTCAAATTCAACGTACTCAATGCGCTCAAATATCCAGATCCAAACACAGAGGAATGCTCGTATGTAGTTGCCATTGATCATATGGTTCAAAGGCAGTTCAACAAGGATAATGATCATCTGGAGAAGATTCTGGGCAATAATGAAATACAAGAGTTGTTAGTAGAAGAAGTGGTTCCTCTAGACGTTGTAACGTTTGTTGCAGACGTGGCCACGTCTGAGCCCCCTGCACCAAAGTCATGGACAAAGAGGTATGAATCTTTGGGGCAAGAGGAATCAAAAATCTTAAGAAGAATGTGCCTTCCATCAAAGAACCACCTACCTTGGAATTAAAGGTATTACCTGAGCATTTAAAGTATGTATTTTTAGGGGAAAATGATTCCCTACCAGTGATCATTTCTGCTAAGCTCTCCCAAGAGCAAGAGAATGATCTCATTACTACCACTGAAGAGACATAAAAAGCAATTGGTGGGAAAATGGCGGACATCAAAGGTATCACCCCACAACTGCATGCATAGAATTGTCTTGGAGGAAAATGCCAAGAATAGCATTGAAGGCGGAGGAGGAGATTAAACCCCATAATGAAGGAGGTGGTTAAGAAAGAGATTATCAAGTGGTTGGATGCAGGAATAATCTACCCTATTAGTGATAGCTCCTGGGTAAGTCCAGTACAGTGTGTGCCAAAGAAAGGTGGAGTTACTGTGGTAACAAATGATAAAAATGAGCTAATTCCAACAAGGACGATAAGTAGCTGGAGGATATGCATGGATTATAGAAAGCTAAACAAAGCAACTAAGAAGGATCATTTCCCTCTTCCATTCATTGATCAAATGCTAGACAGGCTTGCAAGCAAGGATTTCTACTGTTTCCTTGATGGTTATTCAGGCTACAACCAGATAGCTATAGCACCTGAAGATCAAGAAAAGACAACATTCACTTGTCCCTATGGTACCTTTGCTTTCAGAAGGATGCCATTTGGGTTGTGCAATGCTCCTGCAACATTTCAAAGGTGCATGATGGCCTTATTTTCTGATTTTATTGAAAATTCCATGGAAGTCTTTATGGACGATTTCTCAGTCTATGGAGATTCATATAAAACATGCCTAGATAATTTGGAAGGAGTTCTGATAAGGTGTGAAGAAACCAACCTAGTGCTCAATTGGGAAAAATGCCATTTCATGGTACAAGAAGGAATAGTGTTGGGGCACAAAATATCTAAGAAAGGGTTAGAGGTAGACAAAGCAAAGATTGATGTTATTGACAAGCTACCTCCACCAACAAACATCAAAGGAGTCAGAAGTTTCTTAGGACATGCAGGGTTTTACAGAAGATTTATCAAGGATTTCTCAAAAATTTCAAAACCCACGTGGTTCATTGTTGCAACGTGACAACATCTTCAACTTTGATGAACAATGTCATGAGGCTTTCAACAAATTGAAGACTGCCTTGGTGACTGCTCCAGTAATAGTCACTCTAGATTGGTCTAAGCCATTTGAGTTGATGTGTGATGCAAGTGATTATGCTGTAGGAGCTGTATTGGGGCAAAGGTATGGAAAATTTTTTCATTCTATTTATTATGCCAGTAAAACCTTAGATGATGCCCAATTAAATTATACTGTGGCTGAAAAAGAGCTTTTGGCTGTTGTATTTGCTTTTGATAAGTTTAGATCTTACTTAGTGGGTGCAAAAGTTATTGTTTTTACTGATCATCCAGCCATTAAATACTTAATTTCTAAAAAAGATGCAAAGCCAAGGCTTATTAGATGGGTTCTCCTCCTCCAAGAATTTGACTTGGAAATACGTGACAAAAAGGGGTGGAGAACCAAGTTCTTTGATCATCTTTCTAGGCTTGAGAATGTTGATGCAGTGCAATTGAAGAGGAGATAAAAGAAAAATTCCCTGATGAGAGACTATTGTCAGTAGCCTCAATAGTTGAAGACGTTACCACGTCTATGACACTTTCGTCAAACGTTATAACGTCTGATACCACTGCACCATGGTATGCTGACATAGTTAACTTCCTTGTTAGCAAGATTGTGCCTGTAGGATTCAACTATCAACAAAAGAAGAGGTTCTTCCACACTATAAAGCAATACTTTTGGGATGAGCCATACTTGTACAAATTGTGTCCAGATCAGTTACTAAGAAGGTGTCTAGCTGAGGAAGAACAACTCCATGTGCTGCAACAATGTCATTCAGCACCTTATGGTGGGCATTTTGGAGGTACCAGAACAGCTGCAAAGGTCCTACAATCTGGCTACTATTGGCCTACACTATTCAAAGATGCACATGAGCTAGTCAGGAGATGTGATAAGTGCGAGAGGACAGGTAATATATCAAGCAAGCGGAGATGCCACTCACAAACATTCGAAGTTGAATTGTTTGATGTATGGGAATGGATTTCATGGGACCATTTCCTATGTCTCATGGAAATCTATATATTCAGTAGCCAGTGATTACGTATCAAAGTGGGTTGAAGCCGTGGCATTACCCAACAATGAAGCCAAATCGATCAAAGAAGTTCCTTAAAAAGAATATATTCACAAGGTTTGGTACTCCAAGAGCCATAATCAGTGATGAAGGCTCTCATTTCTGCAACAAGCTAATTGAGAACCTGTTGACTAAGTATGGAGTGAAACACAGAATTGCTACAACCTATCATCCCCAAACCAGTGGCCAAGCAGAGGTATCCAACAGAGAGATCAAAAGAATACTGGAGAAAATGGTTGGTCCCAATGAGAAAGGAATGGTCACTACACTTGGATGATGCACTTTGGGCCTCTGAGCGAAGATACAAAACACCATTGGGCATGTCTCCCTACAAGCTAGTCTATGGTAAAGCTTGTCACCTACCAATTGAGCTCCAACATAAGGCTTATTGGGCATTGAAACAATTAAACTTGGATCATGCAAAAGCTGGTGAAGCAAGGTTACTGCAATTAAATGAGCTAGAAGAGTTCAGACACCATGCTTATGAAAACTCAACAATATACAAGGAAAAGACCAAGAAGTGGCATGATCAGAGAATTCAAAGGAGGGAACTAACAGAAGGACAACAGGTGTTGCTATTAAATTCAAAGCTAAGGTTGTTCCCAGGCAAGCTAAAGTCAAGGTGGTCTGGACCTTTCAAATTAATGAAAATCTATCCTCATGGTGCTGTGGATTTATTTGATGAAGAGACAAACACCATGTTCAAAGTTAATGGCCAACGGGTGAAACAGTATCATGGAGAGCATGTGGAAAGGGACAAGATCCAAATGTCCTTCAACAATTCTTGAATTAAAAGGGCAAAAGTCCAGTCAAGACTCTTAAAGCAAGCGCTCTTGGGAGGCAACCCAATGATTTTTAATTAACCAACAATTTTTGTGTCCTTTTAAATTTTGTTTTGCAGGAATAAATGTTGAAGAGAGGAGAAAGTAAAGGGTGGTAGACGTCGTAACGTCTCAGGTGCATACTAGACGTGGGCACGTCTAGGTAGTCAGGGCAGATTTAAATTAAGTCAAAGGCGTGAGTGATGACGTGTCAGAAATGATTTCCCTCTGCAGCATGAACGTGGTAACTGACCATGATGTCATCTCCTTTCCCTAGCTTGTCTAATCAACGGTTACTTTTCTCCATTACTCCACTCTACCATTTCTCAACTCCCCATAACCACTTCCCCATAAAAATCTAACCATTCACCATTATCCCACCACCTGCAACCTCTCACTAATCTCTCTCTCTCTGAAACCACAATCTTTCCCCTCTTTCTCAGAAAACCTAAAATTTCCAAAAATCCCCCACTCCCTTTCAAGCAATTTCTACGAAATCACCATGACAAAAGTGAAGCAATCTGCTACCAAATCCTCTGGGAAAGGCAAGCATACTGACCTAAGTTCATCCTCAGCCCCTATCCCTGAAACACCCAATCCATCCAAAAAGAAACCCTACTTCCAGAAAGGGGCTTTAGTCAAGAAAGCCCCAATCCTGATTTCCTTGCAACCGTCGCGGCGTTGGGCTGGCAAAAATTCGTTGTGCACAGAAAAGAGTACATTGCTACTTTGGTGCACGATTTCTACAAAGGGATCGTTGAGAGACCTGAAGGAGAGCCTTCCATTGTGTCAAAGGTGCGAGGAGAGAAAGTGAAGTTTGGGGTAAGAGTGATCAATGACTATTTCGGGCTAGGGTATTATGGGAAGGCTGTAGAGACCAAGCAAAAGACCTATGGACTGACTGAAATGTAAGCTATCAAGGACAGGATTTGTGTAGAAGGTGCTGTCTGGGAGAGAAGTGGTGAGCACGGGAGTGAGTTCAAAATCATGAAGAGGTACCTATGTGATGAAGCCAACACTTGGTTCCATTTCATAAGGCACTGCTTAATTCCTACCTCTCACACCTCATGGGTAGATAAAGAGAGACTGATTGTGATTGATGCAATCATGTCAAGAGACAAGGTGGAGGTTGGAAAGTTGATCAACCGTGAGCTCAACAAATGGAAGAACAGGAAAGATGGGTACTTGTATTTCCCTTGCATGATTACTGATCTGTGCATGGAGGCTGGGGTAGAGATTGAAGCATCTGAACTGAGGGAGCAGCCTCAAGGCCCCTTTTCAACAAAATTCAAGCCTAGGGTGAAATCTGCAGGAACTTCAAGCTCTGTTGATGCCCAGACGTTGCAACGTCTGGAGGAGAGGCGTAATGCGACTTGACAAAGTTTGTCAAAGAGCAATTTGAGTGGCAAAAGAAGGTATTTGCCCAAGTATCTAAAGGAAAGAAGGTGATTGAAGAACCTGTGTTGCCTGACTGGATGCAGGAAGAAAATGATGATGATGTTCCCTTATCAACAATCCAAAGAAGAGCCGTGAAGAAAGAGAGGGCCAAGCGAGCAAGAAGCCCACCAAAAAGGAAGAGCCCAAAGAAAGAAACGAGAAAGGTAAGTAGTGAAGAGGAATTTAATTCTCTTGACCTAGATGATATTTCGATGTTGATGCGGATGAATCAAGGAAGGTGAGCATGGAGTGTCGGTGAGGAGGAAGAAGAGGAAAGTCGGGAGGAAAGAGGAAGTTCTAGTGAGAAGACAAAGGAGTGATTCCCGTAAAACAAAACAAACAAAGAGCCAACCCAAACAAAATCCAAAACAGCTAGCCCCAAACCACCATCCCCACAAGCCACACAACCACCACCTTCACCACAAGAACCCTCCACCCATGACCAAAACACCCCTAAGACTCCACAATCCAAAGCACAAGACCAGCCAATACCACAACCACCCCCACCCCAACCAGAACCTCAAAAGCAACCATCACCCCAAAAGTGCGGGAACCGGGCGTGGCGGCGTGCCCGAGGCAACAAACACAGGAGCAACCTGTTTCCCAACCCATTTCCCCACCCAAGAAAACACGAGTGAAAAGTGCACTCACATATAACCCTTTTGGAAGGAAGAAGAGACAGGAGCTAGCTGCTAAGTCAAAACAAGCCCAAGCGAGTGGAGAGAAAGAGGAAGTTGTAGCTCCCGCAACACTAAGACAAAAGCTCCCAATAAAAAGGAAAGGTCGAGTCTTTGCAGGAAACACTCGCTCTCGCTACTAGTGCAAAGATTTGTTGCCACTAGTGTTTCTGCAAGCCCTTCCCGCTATTCTTTGAAGAATTGCCTCTGCACGTCATAACGTCTGATGAAAAAGAGGCCGCATCCAAACTTGCAGAAATGCAAGTTACCATTGAATGTGAGGCTGCGCTGGAAAAGGTAAAGCAGCAAGCAATGGAAGAGGCCACTCGAAACTAGCGAGCACCTTTTAAAGCAAGCCCAGTGCGATTCTTTGGAATGGAGGATCATCGCCAGACGTGGCAACGCCTAAAGAGCCGCAGAGGTGGAAAAAGCCCAGATGAACCCCCAATGAGCCAATGCATTTTAACCCTGCTGAGTTAGGAATGAAGATGTGGGAGGAAGCCAAAAAGAGGGTTGCTGCAGCTTCAAGTGCTGTTGGTGCAAGTGTGGGTGCAAGCTCCAAAGAAAAAGACTGTGATGAAACAACAACAACCACCACAACTGAGCAAGGAGGAGTGAGAGTGAAGAAGGAGAAGAAGGAAAAGAAAAAAGGAGAAGGTCAGTCAGGAATCCCCACCAGACAGAGCGGAAGGCTCAGGTCTGGTGCTGCAAACAAGTAAGTCCCCCATTAATTTCATCAGTAGTTGTAAGTTTTTATTTTTAGTTTTAGTTTTAGTTTTAGTAATTTATGTTTAAATGTTCTGTTTGATTAAGGCCCCCCCCCCCATAAAAAAAAAATAAAAATTCATGTTGTTTATCTTTGAGCAGTGGGGACACTGCTCAACTTTGAGTGTGGGGGGGGGGGAGAATCTCAATGTTTCCAGTTCTGTTCTGTGTTGTACATGAAATCAAATGCAAAAGCAATTTTTGTTCTTACCCTGTCAAGCAGTAAAAATAATTCTCTTTGGGCTAAATTTAGTGAAAATATGTGTGTGTGAGTAGCCTATGCATGATTAGATGAAAAGAATTGATTGCTGCTCCTACACAAACTCTGTCTTAACAAAGAATCTAGCTAGCTAGGGAATATTTTGAGCTGAAGATAGCTTTGGTAAACTGTGGTGAGAATAAAACTTGATTAAAAACATAGAATAGCAGTAGAAGCTAAGTTTGGGGGTGAATCAAGTCGTACTAAGGCTGGGTGCAGAGACTATAGGATGGTTAAGTGCAGGTGTAGTGTGAGTGCAACGTTGTAACATCTACCCGTAACGTTATAACGTATGCCGTGTGTGTTGTGTTGTAATGTCTATTCCCAAAAAGACCAAAAAGAGTGTGTTGTTACAAATAAGTGGAAAATCCACATGTATTCTGTGTTCCCTGTAATACCCTGAAACAAATGCTGAGCACTCCAAGTAAACCCTATAAAAAAAAAAAGAGAAGAGAACTCCAAAATGGAGCAAATAAAAGAGAGTTGCTCAGTAATGAGGGGGTTACAGTCTTTGCGTGTGTGAGTCAGTAAATTAGTTGCACTAACCCAGTCCTAGCACCCAATTAAGACCCTTTGTCATGCTTCAAATAAACCCGCATTTCTTATGTGAAAATGTTAGCCTAATCTTTGTTTTGAAAAATATTTTGCTGCCACCATTTGGAAACCACTCTTTCATAGGCTAAAGTAGTTTCTGAACTAGCTAGAGGAAGAATTAATGCAGAGATCACACACTCACTTTGAGCTTTAATGAATCTGGAATTTAATTATGCATTGGTGTGTGAGTGTGTGAAAAAAATTAGCCCTCGAGAGAATGAATTTTTGATCCGTTGGTTGAGTAGAGCATAACTTTGCTAGTGTAGTTGATTTCATGCTTTTGTTGTTATTTGTGTGCTGTCTTGATTGCTTGAGGACAAGCAATGATTTAAGTTTGGGGGTGTGATAACTCATATTTATATGAGTTATTTATAATCACTCAAGGATAAATCATGCAAGTTCTCTAGCAATACAAAGTTTATTTAATTAGTTTTATGTTCATTTCTGAGTTTTTAGTAAATAAGGGGTTAAAGAGATAAATCTGTGTGTTTAGGCACCAAGTGGTGCCCTTGAGAGCGTTTTGATGCTTCTTGTGCTTGTGCAGGAAATAGTGCTGAACGTTACCACGTCCCTCACCACGTCTATAGAAGTGCAGCAGAGCAAGGGTGAAAGATCTTCATTTTGGCGCGCTAGTAATGATGGTCAAAGATATAAAAAGTCAGAAGATCTTCTATTCCCCATAAGTCGACACGCGGATTAATCGTAGCTACCGAGCAGCTGTCGTAAGAGAGGAAACAGACCTGGTAGGTGGGCAAGTGACATCAGCAACACGTGAGCAAGGGGCTATTTAATGAAGGCTAAACTCTCTCAAAGGACATCACTCATACACGAATACACCTTCATACACTCACTCCAGTTCATCACCCACCTTCATCCACTTCAGAAAGTGCATTAAAGAAGATCCGAAACAGGACTTACTTTTTTCCTTTTACAACCTTGTTTTATTTTCTCGCATAACTCATCTGCCGTGAGGCTCGGGCGTTATAACGCTCTCTACAACAGATATTCCAAGAGCTACTTAGGTGTATCTTTTGCACTTAGTTTCTTTTCTGTTATGTATGGTATTTGGATTCTAAATCCTCATCATTCTGTAAGGATGCTCAGCATGGGCTAAACACTTTGTAGTTGAGTTGTTGTTTTGCTTATAATGAATTTCTAGTTAATGTTATGAAGTATTGACACTGCATGTTTTAAATCTTTGTGTAATAATATTTCCAAACTTGTTTTGAGGTTGGCCTCTTAAAATAGGTAGATTCATAGGTACAAACATGGTCTATGAAAAGAAATCAAAGATTTATATGAACGAACAATGTACTAAAGACATTTAGGCATTTTTATCTAAGTCTAGACATAGAATGGATAATAGTTCATAGAACATTCTTTGTGGGTGCTTAAAATACAAGAGTGGGCCTATTTAGAACCTAGACATAGGACCTCTTATACTTGAAACTCTGACGTTTTGTGCTGAAAAGCACAGCTCTTTTGCAACAGCGTTCAAACGTGGCCACGTCTATACAAAATAACATTTGTACGTAATAACGTGTAAATGTTATAACGTCTGACTAGAAAGTATTTATTCTGCATGCAACAACTCAACTCATCTCTCATCCATAATCACAACCAACATTTGCTTACTTGTTTTATTTACATCTTTAGCTTTAAAACCAACTCTTATTGCCGATTTGTTACTTGATTCTCTTGTGTTTTGAAACTTGAACTTTGAAAAGTATACCAATCCTCGTGGGAACGATCTCTTACTTAAAACCACTCTATTACTTGTACGATGTGTATACTTGCACTATAATTGCGAAAACCACACGAATATACCAACGCAACATCGACCAACAGTGTTGTCGATGACAAGGAGTTGTCTGAACTGAAAAAGAAAGACCCTTTAGCAGCTTTGAAGGTTATGCTGAGTCTTCAAAGTTCGTCACCGCATTTGGTCTGCAGCTCTTCCAACACTTCCCTTAGCTCTATTAATCAAGAGTCGACAGAAAGCTTGCTTCGCCAGTTAAAGACTAAAATCTTAGAGGGAAATCTCGTGGCGAAAATTGAGCAAGATCCTTCTGAATACTTGGAGATCAAATCACTCATTCACAAGATAACCAAGTTAGACCCCCCTCGAGATCTTCTCACTTTCTTCGTAGAGTTTGGCCCTATTTTCGAGAAGCTTTCCCTTCTGATCACACAGCGGTCCAATGTTCTTAAGCACATAACTCAAGAGAACCAACTTCGTGACACAGAACTTGCTTCTATTAAAACTGCTCAAACTGATATTGAAGCTCTTGAGGCACAAGCAGCAGAAAATGAGAAAGCAATTCTTTGAATGGGGCGTGGAAATCACACGTTACCTCAAGAGATCAAAATACTTCGACCAAATTGGCAAACGCGAGCATCGAAAAAGCTTAGTCGTCGAAAAGAATGGAAAGTTCTTCTTCGCCGAACACAAACAACCAAGGCAATCGGCACCATAGAGCATTTGGAGAAAGCCAACCAACATCAAGCTACTCTTGATGAGCTCGACAGAGACTTGGACCTTCTTGAGACTTCTATTTCTTTGAGTGCCAATATTCTTGAGAGGCTCAAGACCTCTTTGACGAATTTCTGAGATTTTGTAATAGCTTAGAAATTTTAAAATGGCTATGTAATTTTAATGTTGCACTACACATTGCCATTTGCGAACAATTCTCGTTTATTTACGTTTGTTCAATTTTTATCTCAGTCAATGTTGGCTTGTATTGTTTTAAATACTTGCCATTTATTCTAAAGATTCTGTTTTCGTCACCTAACTCTTCGATTTCAAAAGCACCATTCGAAAAGCATTGCAAGACACGAAATGGGCCTTCCCATCCTGGTGACCATTTGCCTAAAACTCTATCTTTTTTATCCATAGGCAACAGTACTTTCCACACCAACTCTCCCTCTTGAAATGTTTTTAACTTAACCTTTTTGTTATAAGCTTTGGCTACTCTCTCCTTCTGTCGAATGAGCATTTCTAAAGCCAACAACCTTTCTTCGTCTAAATCAACTAATTCATCAATCATCATATTCCAATAATGATCAGAGGGGATTTCCCACTGTCTTTGAAGTCTTGTTGATTGTAAACAAATTTCGACAGGTAACACTGCATCATGGCCAAATGTTAGCCTGTAAGGAGTAGTGTTGATGGATTCTTTAGGTAAAGTTCGACAAGCCGACAATACTTGGTCAAGAGTGTTGTGCCAATTTTTGGGTTTACGTCCAACATGCTTTTTAATCAAGTTAATGATGATTTTATTGGCAGCTTCTACCTGACCATTGGCTTGTGCGTAATATGGTGTCGAAGTTAATAACTTAAAACCAATTTCAGAAGCAAATTCTACCATTTTTCGACCAGTAAAAACAGTACCTTGGTCTGTGGTAATGGTTTCTGGAATTCCATATCTATAAATGATATGATTTTGGATAAATTTTATCACTGCTTCTTGATCTACTTTGGCTAAAGGTATTGCTTGTACCCATTTAGTAAAGTAGTAAATTCCTACAAGGATGTATCTATGGCCTTTTGATGAGGTTGGTTTTATTTCTCCAATTACATCTAAAGCCCAACCTCTGAATGGCCAAGGTTTCACTATAGAATGTAACTCATTTGCAGGCACATGTTGTATCCCGGCATGCTTTTGGCATTCTTGGCAACCTTTAGCAAACTCTATACAATCTTTTAAAATGGTTGGCGAGACATTCCTTGTCGAAACAACAACCATTTCATTTGTGGCCCACTTGATGTGATCCACACGCTCCACTATGCGTGACGTGTCGAAGCGCTAAGTATGCCTCATTCTCACTAAGACATTTTAATAGCACTCCTTCGTGAGTTTGCTTGAACAATTCATTTCCAATTATCACATAGCTCAAAGCTCTGTACTTCACTTTTCTATCAGTGTTTCCTGTAGGATTTTGTAAATACTCTACAATGGGTTTTCGCCAATCATTATCAATCATATTGTCAAGAGCAAAAATTTCTCGCTAAGTCAATATTTTCAAAAATGTGACGTTTTTCGACAAATATTTCATGTGTACTCATTGCCCCCCCAGTTTTTGGTGTTGACAATAGTGATGAAGAAGTGTCATTATAAAGAGAGTCATTTGAAATGAGTTTATCTTTTATCTCAATTAACTCTTCTAGGCTTTGTTTGAAACTTTGTAGCTCAAAGCAATGCATGTGCAATTCATTTGCCACTTGATTTTCGATCGTGGTAAATGTTCTAGGTGTACGTACGTAAACCTTTTTAACAAAGTATTGGCAACAATAAAATATTTAATAAGGTGTTTATTGATGATTTGTATTCTTTTGTCAATTGTTTGACAACTAATTGGGAATCACCTTTTACTTCGACATGGCTTGCCCCCAACTCTAATAAAATTTTAAGGCCTACTATCAAAGCCTCATACTCAGCTTCATTGTTGGAGCAAAAGTCTCGAATTTTGAATCTATACTTCGTTGAAATGTTTTCTGGGGAAATAATTAAAATCCCAATACCAACTCCATGTTTATGGCTTGAGCCATCGAAGTATAGCTTCAAGGATGTATGTCTAACGAATTTATCTCACATTCGACAACGGAATGGTCTTTTATAAAATCAGCAACCACTTGTCCTTTGATTGATTTAAGAGGTTGGTAAGTTAAGTTATATTCTAACAAAGCTAAAGCCCACTTACCAATTCTACTATGCAACATTGGTTTTGATAACATATGTTTAATAACATCAAAATGCGAATAAACATAAACATCTGCTGATTTTATATACTGCTTTAACTTCGTACATGAGAAATACAAGCAAAGGCATAACTTTTCTATTGGACTATACCTTGTCTCAGCATCAATCAAAACCCTACTAAGGTAATAAATGGCTCTTTCGACACCATTATCATCCTCTTGTGCTAACATGCTACCTATTGTGTTATCAGAAGCTGCTATATACAATTTAAGCATTTTGTTTCTAATAACAGGCAATAAAATTGGTGGTTTCATCAAATAAGACTTGATTTCATCAAAAGCTGCTTGATGGATTGGTTCCCACTTAAACTCCTCTTCTTTCTTCAGTCTTAATAATGGCGAAAATGATTGTGTTTTGCCACTTAGATTTGATATAAATCTTCGAAGGAAATTGATTTTTCCCAGCAATGACTGAAGTTCTTTCTTGGTCGAAGGAGCTTTCGTTTCCATAATTGCTTTAGTCTTATTTTGATTGATTTCTATGCCCTTCTTGTGTACTACAAAACCCAAGAATTCACCTGCACGTACACAGAAAGCACACTTGGTTGGATTCATTTTCAATCCATATTTCCTCATTCGTTCAAAAGAACGCCGAAGATGGTCTAAATGACCGGTTTACGAGATGACTTAACCACCACATCATCTATGTATACTTGCATAAAATCATCAATAAAATCGTGAAACATAGAATTCATTGCTCTTTGGTAGGTGGCACCAGCATTTTTTAAACCAAAGGGCATTACTACCCATTCATAAACACCCAATGCCCCTGGACATCGAAAAGTTGTTTTCGACACGTCCTCTTCAGCAATAAAGATTTGATTATACCCTGAATAGCCATCTAGCATACTGAGATAATCAAATCCTGCTGCTGAATCTATTAGCATTTCTGCTACAGGCATGACATATTCATCTTTGGGTGTTGCATTATTTAAATCTCTAAAATCTATGCAAACCCTAAGTTTTCCATTTTTCTTCATTACTGGAACTATATTAGCTAACCAATCGAAATACAGCGCTTCGATGAATCGCTCTGAAAACGACCTTCGATCTCTTCCTTGATTTTAGCCAATATTTGAGGAGCAAATCTTCTTGGTGTTTGCTTCATCGGTTTCTTTCTCAGTCGAATAGGTATTTGCAATTCTACTACTTCGACTCAGACCAGACATTTCGTTATATTCCCAAGCAAAGCAATCTTTGAACTCCTGCAAAAGTGAAATAACTTGGGTTTTGAAAGCAGCATCCAGATGTGCACTAATATACGTTGGCCTTTTAACTGAGCCATCTCCCAAATCCACTTCTTCCACTGGATCTTGAGCTTGCATACGTCTCGTCGAATCTCTAGGATCTTTTTCGAATCCTAATGGTTCATCATCATAAATGCAATCAAGTTTTTCATCTATGATTTCTCCATTTTCTTCAGATGAATTTATGGCTTCGACAGCCATTGTTTGTTGAAGTATTTCGGCTTCCAAAGCCGCTTTTACTTTATTTTCGGCCATATAGGCCGTAATCTTATCCCATGCATTGGGCACTGACATCTAAAACCTTTTTAAGAATCAGTGTCCCATCCTGTTGGAGGTAGAACACCTTCAGGATAAACACTTGTATCTTCTATTACCTCCCTTTCCCAAACAAAACCATGGTTTGGGTAGAGGTGAACTGATGAAAGCACATTATCAGAAGAGATATATGCTTGATTAGAAGATGTACATGGCGCAATATTCGCCATTTGCTTTTCAAAATTTTCCTTTGTGACATTATTCACATCAGCAAGGAAATAACTCTGGTCAGCTTCGACATACTCCACTAGACCATCTTCTTTCCACATCACAAGTCTTTGATGCAGAGTTGAAGGCACATCACCCACTCCATGTATCCATTCCCTACCAAGGAGTAAATTGTAGCTTGCTTTAGAAGCTATGACAAAAAACATGGTAGTTCTTTTTATAGTGCCTACCACTATCTCAACTTCTACGGCCCCCAAAGATCGGCCATATTTACCTTCATAATTAGTCAAAACAATATTATGAGGTTTGAGATCTGTGTCGAACATCCCTATTGTCTTCAGCAACGCTTGAGGCATCAAGTTTACTTCAGCACCTCCATCTACCCGTATCTTGTTAATACCCACACCATTGACTTTAGCTTGCACATACAGTGGCTTTAAGTGGTGTTGCATGCCTTCATCTGGCTTCTCGAAAGCAGCCATTTGGTCTTCGACACAGCCATTGTTCATAACGTAATAACAAAGCGGCTTATGATTAGCCATATCTTGATGAAATTCTCTTCAACATCATTAGGAACTGTGATGACATCATACTCACTGGGTAGGATAGACACCACATTACATATGACGTCAAAGCTAGCTTCAGAATCATCAAAATCTGAGTCCACATCTTCGTCCATGTCGAAACCAGCATCCTTCATTTTCAACGACGATAGTGGGGGAAAAATTCTCTCAGTTGCAGGCCTCCTTGGCTTTTCTATCACAATAGCCTTACCTTTGGCCTTATTTCCAGCATTTACTTGAGTTGCAGCATGTATACTCACCTTTGTAGCCCCAACAGTCTTGGTAGTCTCATTCTTTGTCGTCTTCGAACTTCCTGGCGTTTGCTCATTAGTAGCAAGTGTTGCTTTCTTCTTCGAGCGTTGGAATCGACACCATTGAGTCTTCGTCATAGGATTCTTACCCTTGTAGTTGTTTCTATAATTAGGAAGATCCCCTCTTTTGAAACTGAAGTCTGGCCTTTTATCTAGCCATTTCCTTTTCAATGGTTGTCAAACCTTATAACCTTCGACACTCTTGGCTGCCTCTTTGTCGAAGACAGCGCTGCATCTAGGGCACAACATCACTTCAGAATTCTTTAGCTTACACTTGTTGAGGAAGTCTATCAATTCCTCTTCAGCCTTAGGGTATACAAATTGCACCTTTTCATCATATTCTTCCCGAGTTATCTTCCGTGCAAAATGATCTGCATGTACAACACTCTTAAGTTTTTCAGAAGTGGACTTAACATTTTTGGGAGAACCCGCCATCTTAACGTCGACCATGCTTATATTAATTTCGACTGATTCTGCAAACATGGCTTCAGCTTGATGGAGTGGATCAGCGTCAATTTGCATTGGGGCTTTGTTCTTCTTGTCACCAAATTTAAGTCTTCCTTCCTCAGCTGCCTTTTGTACTATGTCCCTGAAAAGTACACAACGGTCAGTAGTATGTCCCAAGAAATTATGAAACTTACAATAACCCTTTTTCTTCCTCTGCTCGAGAGGAGGTACTTTCAGGCCATTAGGCACTACTATTTGGCCATCAGTTACTAAAAGATCAAAAATTTCATCACATTTAGTAACATCAAAAGTATAAGTTTTAGGCACAAATCTGTCATTCTTAGGCTCTACCGGGTTATTCCCATTTGCAGGCCTTAATAATTTACAAGAATAAGGAGGCCCAGGCTTGAGTTCAGCCACGTCTATCTCTTCTGCATCGATATCACTAAATGCAAAATCGAACTCCTCATCCACATAGGCTATTTTCTCCTTCTTATGAAACCCAACTGAGTTTTCTTTTTTATGGAATTTGGTCACCTAGCCTTTTCCTCTTTAAGTCTTTCGACTTGTCGAACTCTATCTGCTAATTGGGCCATGTCTCTCAAATTGGAGGTATCCAATTTCTTTCTAATCGAATTATCAAGGCCACCAGCAGCCATTTCGACGAGTTCATGTTCAGGCACTTGTGTGAAACATCTAGCTTTCAATAGCCTAAATCTATTTAAATAATCATCAATAGCCTCGTGCACTTTTTCACGTCGAACACCGCCAATTCTTTGAGGCTAATTTTCGATCGCCCATGTAAAATCTGTTCATGAAACGCTTTCTCAATCGCCCCCATGTAAACATAGAACCAGGGGGTAAGGTGGTGAACCAAGTGAAAGCATTCTTAGTTAGAGAATTTGGAAAATATTTCATTTTCAAACTCTCATTTTGGGCTATATCTCCTGCCTCAGTCATGTAACGAGCAATATGTTCGACAGTAGACTCGTTTGTGTCACCCCCAAATTTAGTAAACTTGGGAATTTTCCAACCTCTTCGCAACTCTGTTTGCAACACATATTCACACAATGGTGATATGAAGTTAGGCCTATGTAAACCTATGTTAAGGCCATTTTGTGCCATTATGGTTTCTACCAAAGTGGCTATATTATCTTGAGCGCAAACATTATTTCGTTGCACTTGTCGAACAACTTCATCAGCGTTTTGGTTTCGATTTACCATAACTACTTCAGGGACATGGTTTCCCATCCCTTGTTGTTCGCCTACGACTGCTTGGGCTTCGACTGTGACTGATCTCTGTGGAGTATTAGGTGCATTATTCCCACAATTGGGTACTTGCCTATTATTTCCCGTAGGAGCCCCAAAGAAATCAGCAATTCTACCCATTTGATTTGCTAACATCTGATAACTTGTATTGGTATTTTGAATCAATGGGTTGAACACCGTACCAATTTGCTGGGTTAGCATATTAACCATATCATGATTACTTTCGTCCACTTGTTGTCTTAACGCCAACAAAGACGCATTGGTTAATGCAGTAGGATTTCGACCAAGCGTGCTTTCAGAAGAAACATGTGAAGGAGAAAAGGTCGAAACATGTGGCATTCCAGTAGGCATGCCATATACACCAAAAGGATATGGTGGTAGACTCATGTTTTGGAAGCGTGTCTCTAAACTGTTTCCTGTTGCCTTATAAGGACTAGAAGGGAGCCCTATATTTGGTGGCAATGACATAGATTGCTTCGACCCAACATTAGTCGTCAACATTGTAGGAACGGTTATTGATGTTACTGGGGCTAACACTCCTTGCCCTTGTGACATCACAGGGTTGGAACTAGAGGCGTTGTTAGAATTAGTACGTACCATTCTACCACTCCTCAAGTGCATACAAATACATGCACGAACAGAACAAACACAAAGGTAATGGCAAAGGTCCCACTGGGCGTGCCAATTTGTTTGCTGGTGTTTTTAGCAAACAATCACTAGTTTTAAATGTGAGTTTGTGAGATCAAACTATGAAATCTCTGGACAATTGCCCTTGTACTTTGTGTTTTTGACGGTTTTAAGAACAGTAAATGATACGAAGAACAGTATTGAAAATAAAACGAAAGAAACATTTGCAGTAGATGTAAAACGAAAGTAAAGATTGCATTCAAATGAAAGGAAAAGTGGTTCACAAGCACGTACAATGAATCTGTTCACTAGTATTTCGCTTTTGTATGGAAGTTGAGTTTTCAGAGTTCTTGTGCAATGTTGTGACCCTGAGTTTCTATTACAAAATAGTATATATACTCCTAGAAACATACGTGAAGAAAAGTAACCGCCCATTAAGCATAATAAACAGTAACTGCCCACTTCCTTGGCCTTCGACTAAACTGCTACCACCTGCTTGTCGAAACGCTGGACCCGGCCTTGTCGAAAGATTGGACTTTCTCTTGTCGAAAGTTTTTTGTTGCGCTTATTTCCACAACTTTGAGTACTAAGCCTGTCGAAGTTTACTCATATTGCCAACATTTGTAAACCTTTCCTGTCGAGTTGATGGTGAATTGACTTGGTGTTGACTTGGTATTGACTTGTAGCTTCCAAGATATCATTAATGGAGAATCAAATTTATTTAATTGCTTCATTTAATGTCTTGTCGAAATTTTGAGGTAACAGTTAGCCATAGAGCTATTGATGGTGTCGAGGTGAGTGTAATGATGGTGTAATGACGGTGGAATGATGGTGGATTAAATGACGGAGGTAAATCCAGTGACGGTGTCAATTCATACATGGTATGATTGTTTATGGTTGATGCATTGTTCATGGAGTCACATGATTCATATGCATTAAAGGACGGTGATAGGCTTCGGCCTCGATATTGTCCACTTCGGTCTTCATATCAGTGACGATGATAGGCTTCGGCCTCGATATTGTAGACTTCGGTCTTCATATCAGTGACGGTATAGGCTTCGGCCTGGATGGTACCACACGCATTATACCCTTGGTGTTGGGTTGCATTCATGCATATACTCATGCGATCGGTGATGTAGTCTTGTTGATTATGAGTTGATGTGTTATAACTTGATGTTGTGTGTTGTTTATTGAGCTGAGGTGTTTCTTGTTGTCTTTCCTCTAACATGATGTTTATCATACATCCTATTATATGTGTTAGAGACTCACCCTTCTACTTTTATGTTGCTTCTTATGTCGGCAACGTGCAGGTGATCCCGAGTGAAGGTCCTTCCTTACTCAGTCTGGTTTTGGCGTCTTTCTCTGATATGTAGCACTGGGGGGCCGAGTAGTCTATTAGTGTTTTTAAATTAAGTTGTTGAATTGTAACTTGGTGGTGTATTTGAATATGTTTTATTCTGCTGTGTAGTGATTATGTGGACTGTTATGTCCTTAAACAGATGTGGTTGGGACTTCGTCCCTTTTACCGTGGTGTTATATATCTCGCTGTTGTTTGTTGTATTGCGCCATTGATGTTTGTTCGTTTTTCTTGAAGTAAATGTAGCACTCTCTTGTGAGTGATTTTCGAAAACTATGATTTTAATAATTAAATATTAGTCTATTAGAAGGGGGTGTTACAGGGACAGATAAAGGTCGATGTGGTTGCACGATTAGAGCTACTCATGGATTACCGTGTGCTTGTGAACTTGGTTATATGCACCTTCATGCAAAACCTATATCCCATTGGAGGTTGTTGATGAGCATTGGATGAAGCTTACTTTGGAGGGTATTGATGAGGAACGCAAGAAGCAGACATCTGCTGATTGTGACATTAGTTTCATCATGGAGGCAATATGGGGGCGTTTTAAGGATATGGACCTTAGTGAGAAATTTGAGTTGAAGAAAGGTCTTATGCCGTTTGGTTTTCCTAGCACAACATCTATGGTTCCTCCTACTTCGAAAGTGAAGACTAAAGGTGCACCAAAGAAGCGGAAATTGTATGATGTGAAACGAGATCCTTTCTTGTTTGAGCATGTGGACGAGGCAGAGAAGAATGCCACACAGAGTTCAGTCAGAAAATCTTCCCAGTTACCCTCACAACGATCACCAAAGAAGCGAGCACAGCATGACATGCATTTCATTAGGTGGATTCCTCCTCATATGCACGACTACATTGATGACATTATTAATGTAGAAGGAGATGGGAACTGTGGGTATCGATGTATCGCCCAGACCCACTGACCACACTCTTTATACTTCTCAAAAATCTTCACCCACTTCACGGGTATGGCTGTCGCACTCTTGTCGTAAAATATGGTATACCCCATCATAAGCAAAAGATAAGCACGTGCAGCAAAATTATATTTACCTGCATCCAAGTGTCTCCTGTATACATCCTCCAAAAAACTGAATCTAAGATACCCTCCTCTGTTTCTCCTACACTCAGCAGCACAACGTCCTTGCGGTATCCCCAACAATCAAACCCCCGCCTCAATAGCATCATCAATCGTAAATCGACCTGGGAGGAATAATATAATCACATATATAATAATAATAACATATACAATAATGGTAAAAATTTTAAACAACCTTTAACAAATTTAAAAACTAATAAATCTATTACCTGGCAAGAAGAATGACCCATAGACAGGCAAGTGAAGAAGATTGGACACATCATCCAAGTAATAGTCATTTCACCAAATGGTAGGTGAAACGAAGATGTCTCCGGATGCCATCTTTCCACAAATGCAGATAACAACTCATGGTTGACTATCTTCATGGGGGTGAACTGAAGGTCCGTAAAACCAACCTTCTGAACCCAACGTGCAACATCTGGATGAAGCACCTCAGGGAGAAGCTTTTGTAACTTGGCCCCATTCGCAAGAATCTTCTACTTCCCGCGATCCTGTATATATGTATAAATACATATTAAAAACAATGCATATAAAAGATAACAACATTTAACACATATAAAAGATAATAATGTATTAAAGCTATTACGTACCACTCCAATACGCAACTTAGATGTCATGTGCTCATGACTCTTACGCAGTAGAGAGCCATCCCTCGGACCCAGGTCTAGCTCCACAAACTCTGCCTGCTGAGGCTGAACAGGGTCCTCAGCCTCATCATCATCAACCTCATAATCAGACTCAACCTGCTGATCTAAATCTACATCTGAACTAGCCTCACCTGACTCATCCTCTGCCTCAATACTATCATCAGCCTCTACCTGAGTCTCTACATGGGCATCATCCTCAACAATATCATCATTCCCCACCTGTCCAATAATAATCTCCATAATCACCTCTAGCAGGCGCATCGTAGTAAACATATCTATGATCTCCTCTATCTAAAGCAGGAGGAGGCTCATAAACAACTCTAAAATCACCTGTATGCTGCATCTCAGGCACTCCCCTGTCATCATCACCTGGAGGAGCTGGAAGACGTCCACGAACACGTCTCTGCCGTTCGGAAGCGTGTCTGGCTATCCTATTTTGTGTACGCTCACTCAGTGGCTCCGACGGACCTTCATCGCTAGCGCCTCCTCTACCTCTCCAATGGATGTCCCCTCTACGCATCAAACCACTGGACCATGGAGGAATCCTTCCTCCTACACGGCTGTGCAGCACTGCAAAAAAAAATCAGCAAAAATTAAAAACACTACGGATTTATCTCCTCAGGATAAATTCGTAGTCTCTGGAAACAAATACAGTAAATAATACTACGGATTCATCCTCCACCCATCAATCTGTAGTCAAAATTTAAACTACGAAAACATCTAAACAACATGAATCCGTAAATAATCCCAGTTTTGCGTTCAAACAAGCACCAACAGCAACTACGGATTCATCCTTTGAGGATGTTTCCGTAAAATTTTCCAGAAATCAAACCAACTTGCATCATCAGAAACTACGGATTCATCTACGTATGATGTTTCCGTAGGAATTCAACTACAGATTTATCCTTAGGGTGATGTTTCCGTAAAATTTAGGAGAGAATCTTACTTTTTAACTACGGAATTATGAATTATGAGATGATTCAAACGGTTTTTGTTTTTAGTAAGGGCAAATTTGGAAGTTTTGCACAAAAGGGGGTATAGGGTTTAAGGAGGGGGTACCAAGATCAAAAGCCTTATTTCATTTAACATTTCTTTAACCTAAGATGATTTGGATCGGGTTCCAGCTTGTTACTTATTCTCACTAAAGCTCCAATTAATATTAACACCTCCTACTTTTTTAAAGACACTACTCATCCTCACTATTTTTAAAAAACTATCATGCAACCATATATTTTCTAAATATTAGTTATTAACAAGCCATTAGTAAAGACTACTCTGAATTTATTAACAATGATCGCTCTGGGTTTAACTCGTTTGATTATTATGAACAACTTTATTTACAAACAAGCCATTAGTAGAGACTACTCTGAATTTATTCGTTTGGTCATTACTAATACTCTCCAAATATTCAAAAATCATTCGAATAATAAAAAATACCAAACACACAAATATTTTCTACCCAAGAACTACGTAGCCTTTGATTCTCTACCCCGAGATACGTAAGAGCAGATGGGGGCCCACATCTGTCAAGTGCAATAATAAAAAGCCTTTTTTTAAGTCTTTTCTAAAAATGCTTCTTTGTTAGTTGTCAAGGAAAACACAAAAATAAGTAGTTTTTATTAAGTCTTTTGCTATTCATTTCATTAGGGAAATAAATATTTTTGAAGTTAATATAGTTTTCACAACCAATCAGAGGTTACCTTTTTCGAAAGAATGTTGTGGGGTGCTAATACCTTCCCCACGCATAATCGACTCCCGAACCCAAAATCTGGTTTTCACGACTGTTTTCTTTTTAAAGGGATTTTTCAATGTTTTCCCTTATAATTAAATATTGGTGGCGACTTCATTGAATTGCACGAGAGATCCTCTCGGATTTTTCGAGTGCAACAGGCAATAACTATTTTTTTTTGTTTTTTTTATATTCATTTTCAGATTTGGGTATTTTTTGTATTATTGGTATTACCTTTTTTTTTTGTATTTTTGGACCATTTGTGACTTTTAGACACTTATAGATTGTAATAAAACTAAATTTGATTTTTTGGACATTTTTGAGTACTATCTTGCTTAAATAAATTAAATAAACAAAACAAGAAAATGAAGTTGGGCCGAAATCAAAAGCGACATCGGGCCTGACTAAACAAATGTGCTAGAACGAGGCCCAATTAGAGTAAATAGGTCTGATAAGCAAAAAATACTTAAAATTAGACCGAAACCATGTGCATAGGCCCAAGTTATTAAAATAGGCTCGTTTCAACCAAAGACCTGAGCGAACTGAAATAATATGGACACGCGCTAATTGGACTCTGAAACTTACAAATGTGTGACTTAATAAATTAAAGTACTATTAACAAGAACTCGGACAAAATTGGGGTATAACAGCTACCAAAAGCATCCTAGCAATGAAGAGGATTGAGAAAGACCCTATATGTATGATGTGTGAGAAGGATGAAGTATTGAACATTTGTTCCTGCTTTGCCCATGGACATCACCTATTTGGTTTGGTTTACAAAGTTTCTCTGTACCTACTGCTCACACTCTTACAAATATAAATGAGTGGCTTGAACAATTCCTTGTCCATGTTAACTCTCAGAACAAGGATATCAGACTAACCAAAGTTCTTTCCACATTATGGTGTATCGGGAAGGCTCGAAACACCAAAATGTTTGACAACAAGAACCCTAATCCTTTTGAGATCTTAATTGGTGTTAACAGATATATCCAAGACTTCTTAAATTCTAACCAAAAACCTAACCCTACTCTCACCCCCTCACCCCTAATTCTAACTCAAGGGGGACAAAGATGGCCAGTATTATATGGTGCCCTCCTTGAGATAACAAGATCAAAGTCAACTCTGATGCTCAGTTTAACTTGAACACAGGTCATGGTGTCACATGGATTGTTTTTGTAGAGATTGGAAAGGGAAGATGCTTACAGGTCGTTGATCAGTGCATTCTAATTCACTCGTTATAGCTTTTCACTTGGTGATTTTAATTGTTCTCTGTACCTAATTTTTGAGTCTTAGCATGTTTTTAGACTTTGGGTCTAATTGGAGCAGTATAGCAATTTATTGTTTAATTCTTATTTTTTATTGCATATTGACCCTGGTCTACTCTGCAGGCCATAACTTTGACTAAGTTTATCCGATTGAGGCGTGCAAGCATGTGTTGGAAAGCTAAGGAACAGAGCTACAAATCTTCTGTTAAACGCGAAACCCAATTAGGAAGTTTTGAAGGCCAAAACGGCAAAATACCGAAGCAGTTTAATGTAAAACGGGTTTCGGGCCAGATATTAGTTTGTTAACGGGCTTTTATCCAAGAACCCATTAAGGGATTAGGTTTTTCATTTTAGTCTTATAGACTTGGCTGGAGCAGCTGTCTTTTACCATCTTACTCATTCCTACTTTCAATTTTATGTTTTATGCCCTAACCTCCATGGAAGCCTAAACTCCTAAGTCGATTCATCGGTGAAAGACTGCCGTTTACGGATTTTGAGGTACGGTGTCTAATGTTATTTCGTTTATTTCGTTCGTAGTTTTCAGATCTTTCTTCTCTATCAATTCCATATTTGAATTCTTTGTTTGCAATTTTCGTCCTTGTGTGATGCTTAATTACCCAAATTCGGTTTACTTGCAATATGCGGATCGTTTATGTATGACGCTTGTTTATATGTGAATCTGTTTTCGCAACTCTTAACAATTCGAGTTATTTAATCGCTTGTTTTATTTAATTCGAGTAGGAATTGATAGAGGATTGGTTGAATTCAATTATGATATCGATTGTGTTTTGTGGCGCTTGTTCACTATCACGATTGATTGAACACAATGCTTTGACGCTTGCTTTAAAACGGTGTGAATTAAATATAAACTAATTGACGCTTGCTTGATTAGTTTATTATCAATCAAGAACTAAAACATTGAACGAGTCTTGAACGATTATTTTGGAATCGATGATAAATCCAAGACGCGCACCCGGTGTAACACCCTAAATGATTTAATTAAGCAATTGATTAAATTATTTAAACGTGTTACACTGTTTTAAATTATAATAGAATATAAAATAGTGTTTATAATTCAGTAATTTATTTTAATTGAAGGGGATGGTGGAAGAAATGGAGAAGGGGTGTAAAAAGGGCCCAAGGTGCGCTTGGCCCAATATACATATAGCCAAAAGTAGAATTTTCTCTCATTTGTGCAAAAGAGAAAGAAAACGAAAGAAAGGGAAAAAAGAAAGGAAAAGAGGGAGAGAGAGCCGAAGCAAAGAGAAAGGAGAAGAGAGAGTGGGAAACGGCGCACCAAGGGAGAAAGAGAGAGAGTTGCATCGCAAGGAAGAAGAAGGGAAGGAGAGAGAGCATTGTTGCGTTGTGGTTTTTTGTTCGTGACTCCATAAAGGTCCTTCTCTACGGTTAATTTGAGGTAAGGGGAGTCTCACTCTATAATAGAGGAGATAATTCGTTTTATGTAGGTCATAGGTTTGATTTTTGGGTGAATTGATGATTGTTTTAGTGAATTTGAGAAAATTGCATGATAGAATTCGAATTAGGGTTTTAAATTGGGTGTTTTGTGTTCTTGATGAGTTTTGATGCATGATTGAGTGATATAACGTGAAATTGAACGTGTTAATATTGTTATACAATGTATTTGAGTAGTATATGATGATTGGAATTGAAAGGGTTTGTGAATTGGGGTTTTTGGGTCATGGGGCGCCAGTGCTAGGGATTTGGCGCCACATGCAATTTATGCTGAGGAGTTTTTGGTGTTGTGTTCTTTGTGCGGCGCCAATTTCCTAGAGAAATGGCGCTGTGTCACCGTAGAGCGATGTTCATGCGTGCGTGTTCTTTGTCTGGCGCCACATTGCCGAGAAAATGGCGCTGGAGTTCTTGTTCATGTCTTTGGGGTTGCACTGTGGGCGGTGTGTTCTTTGCTGGGCGCCAAATTGCCGGAGAAATGGCGCCCAGTGCCGCTTGTTTGAAATCTTTGTGAGTATGTGTTTGCTTTGTCCGAGCGCGGAATGTGTGTGTTTTGGGGCCCAGGAGTGAAACTTGCATTCTGGGCACATTTTCTCGTGCAAATTTTGTATTCACTGCCCAAATTCAATTTAAAATGTTTTGGCTCGAGTGGTTTCTGAGTGTGTCTTATTTTAAAAATGTCTCGGTGGGGGTGCTTTGGTGTGTGTAAATGGGGTGGTTTGGGTGAAACTTACTTTTCTAGGCATATTTCATCATGCAAAATTTTGTATTTACACGCCCAAAACATTTTTAAACATTTTTGCTCGGGTGGTTTTTGGTTTGAAAGTGTTGGGTGTCTTTGGGTCGGTGGGGCGCTAAATCAGTCTTTGCCAGGCGCGCCTAGTCTGCTTTGCTCGTGTCTCGAGATTGTGTCTCAAATCGTATGCGAGTTTGTGTCTAGGTGCATGTTGCCCGGGGCGCCAGTTGCTAGAAAAGTGGCGCCCGGTGGCGTGTGTTGCCACGGGCGCGCCAAAATCTTGAAGCTTCTGGCGCTAGTCTTTGTGTTGCACCGAGGCGCCAGAATGTGGGGAAAATGGCGCCTAGTGCTGCCAAGTGCCTAAGAGTGTGTTGTTTTGGTCCCTAGGTGACAGTTTGGTCCCTAGATGATGGTTTTGGCCCTAAATGGTGGTTTAGGTCCTTGAGTGAGGTTGAGTCCTCTAGATGAGATTAGTCCTTGGGACTTAAATTGAGTTGAGAGAGTATAATGAGATGACTGAGCATGCCATGGGGCATGGGCCGGGGGGCCAAGCCATGAGGGCTATGAAATGAGATTAATACTGAGGTAAGAGTTAATGTGTGTATTGAGTTGTTGAGAATGTATTTGTGTGTGGTTGCATGGAGTCTCATGCATACATTTGGCTGCGGTCGTAGAGCTTATAAAATGAACTGTGAAGCCTGAGGGCGGCCGGAGGGCCAGAGTCATGAGGACTCCATTATTGATGAGAATGCCGGAGGGCAATATTGAGAACGCCGGAGGGCAAATGGTACCACATGCATGATTACATTGCATACATTCTCATGAGTGCATAAATGTTATTGAGTGATTATTGGCGTGTTTGATGTTGCTATGAACTGTGATTGTATATATTACGTATTATCACTTTTATTATATAGTTCGAGACTCACCCTTCTGTTGTTGTTTACCACAGGTAGTCACGAGTGAGGGCTTTCTACCTTCACTACTCCCCGAGTCGATGCGCTCGATACGTAGCACCTGGGGGGGTTGGGGTTTAGATCTGTTATTGTTTTGTTTTGCTCACCGTTGAGCTCTCATATATGATTCTCTATGTATACTTGAGATATAACTTTGATTTCCGCTGCATGTTATGAGATTGTTTACCACGTGATTTATGGTGTTACGTATTTTGATTATGTTGATGAGATGAATTAACTGTTGAGTGTTTTAAGAGAGAGGTGTGACGCTCCATTTTGTTGAGGAATGATTTATGTTGTACTATTAGTGTGCTGAATGACTATGGCTAAATTGTGGTTCGCCACTAAGGTCGAAATTTCTTTCACCGAATGTATTTACAAGGGCATCACTGAGAGCCTTGCAAAGGAGGTCAATGCCTGTTGCAAGTAGTATCAGTTACCTGAGTAATCCCATAGTCAATCAGTTCACTATTTTATAACACACTAAACCAAAAGATGACCAGAATAGATATATATATACTCTGATTTTTGATTTAAATTATCGGGTAGAAATGGGGTGTTACATTAGTGGTATCAGAGCAAAAGTTCGGTCTGTCCGGCCAAGTGTGTCTGTTTGTCATATTGTGCATGACAATTAGGTGTCTTAACTTAGTTCTGAGTGGTTATTTATGTTGCAGTGCTAGGTTGATATGGCCGGGAGGATGGGCGCCGCTTTTCTTGAGGCCTTGCAGTTATAAGCGCGGTGTGGGTACCCAACCAGAATCGCCGAGACCCGTAGTCCGCTACTTTTAAGAGAAGACCCTCCTACCTTCAAAGGGAGGTACAATCCGGATGGTGCATCGGCAGTGAAGGAGATCGAGAGGATCTTCCGGGTGTCATCGGTACATAATGATGAACAAAAAGTCGTGCACGACACTCATACCCTATCTGAAGAGGCGATGGCCGTGGTTGGAGACCGGTGAGAGATTAGGAGCTGCCCACGAGGAGGTTACTTGGTCAGTATTCGGAGGGAGTTCCTAAGAAAGTATTTTCCGGAGGGCGTCGGAGGGCGAGAAAGAGATAGAGTTTCTTGGTGAAGCAGGTAGTATGACAATCCAGAGTATCTTTGCTAGGTTTCTTGACCTTGCTAAGTTCTACCCACACTACTCGAGGTGAAATTTGAATTCTCAAAGTGCATAAAATTTGAGAATGGTTTGAGAGCCGATATCAAGCGGTGTAGGGTATCGTAAGATCGTGAGTGTTCACGATCCGTTGGATCGCTGAGAATCTATGAGGCTGATAGCAATGCCCGTGCTAGACTTATGAGGGATCAGAAGAGTAAGTTTCAGAGCAGGGGTAAACCATATGAGACATCGGCTGGTAAGGGTAAACAAAGGTATGCTGGTCATGGTAGGCATGCCGGTGGTAGTAGGTTTGCTGAGGGCAAGAAGCCCAGTGGGGGAGATGCCTCATCAGATATTGTGTGTTTCAAGTGTGACAAGCCAGGTCACAAGAGCTTTGATTGTAAGATGGAAGTGAAGAGATGTTTTAAGTGTGGGAAGAGTGGTCACATGGCATCCGAGTGTGATCGCAAGGAAGCTGTGTGTTTCAACCGTGGTGAAGCCGGTCACATTAGCTTCAAGTGCCCCAAACCTAAGAAGGAAAGATCTCTTTGGGAGGTGTTTGCATTGGCGGTTTCGAGGGGACCTAATGATATTAGAGGTACATGTTTCATCTCTCGGTACACCTTTAGTTGCTATTGTTGACACGGGTGCTACGCACTCTTTTATTGCATCTGTTTGTCTTTGAAAAGTTAAATTTAGTATTGTCTACTATGGAGAGGGATGGTTATCGACACTCCAACTAAAGGGTCCGTGAACTACTTCTCTAATGTGTGCTAGGTGTCCTCTGTCGCCTTGGCAGAGATTTTCTCAGTTGATCCGATTTGTTTGCCTTTGGGTGGGTTAGATGTGATTAGGGCATGGATCGGTTAGTAGATAACCATGTGCACATCAAGCGTTTCTAATAAGTCATTAGTTTTCTTCTTCCGAAGAGGAAGAGTGCGCTTTCTTTGTCTGTGAGCAATTGCGCAGGTAATGAAAGAGGTGGTCGGTTGTTTGCTTTGATGGCATCTATGTCTGCGAGAACCGAGCCGTGGTCGATGGGTTCTGGTGGTGTGTGAGTTTCCTAAGTGTTTCTGATGAGATCCCTAGTGTGCCCCAGAGAGGAAGTTGAGTTCGGGATTGAGCTTGTGTGCAGTACTAGGCACGTGTCTATGGCACCGCACGGGATGTCGACTTCCGAGTTTATCTCGAATTGAAGAAGCGGTTAGAGGAGCTTCTTGAGAAGAAATTTGTGAGGCCTAGTGTGTCACCATGGGGAGCTCCGCTTTATTGGTAAAGAAGAAGGATGGGAGTATGCGTGCGTGCGTGGACTACGACAGGTTGAATAAAGTGACTATCAAGAATAAGTATCCTCTCCCGAGGATAGATGATCCGATGGATCACCGGTGGGTGCTAAAGTGTTTAGCAAGATTGACTTGAGGTTCGGGTATCACCGCATTAAGGTGAAGGATGAGGATATCCGAGCAGCGTTCGAACGAGGTATGGGCATTATGAGTACTCTGTAATGCCGTTTGGTGTCACAAATGCACCGGGGTGTTTATGGAGTACATGAACCGAATCTTCCATAGCTATCCGGATCGGTTTGTGGTAGTTTTCATTGATGATATCTGCTTTGTACTCAAAATCGAGGAAGAGCATGCAGAGCACTTGAGGTTGGTCTTTGGAGGTCTTGAAAGAGAGGAAGTTGTATGCCAAGTTGTCAAAGTGTGAGTTACGTTTGCATGAGGTGAGCTTCTTGGGTCACATTATTTCCGGTGATGGTATAGCCGTGGATCCGGCCAAGGTTGATGCGGTGTTGCGCGTGGGAGAGCCCAAAGTCCGTGGATCGAGATCGGGAGTTTCTTGGGGTTGGTGGTTATTACAGGAGGTTCATTGAAGGGTTCTCTAAGCTAGCCCTTCCATTGACTCGATTGACCAGTAAAGGAAAGGCATTTGTGTGGGATGCAAAGTGTGAAGAGAGCTTCCAAGAGCTAAAGAGGAGGTTGACCACGTCTCGGTGTTAGTGTTGCTGTGCGAGCAACCATTTGTTGTGTCTTCGCGATGCTTCCAAGATGGGTTTGGGAGGTGTATTGATGCGGGATGGGAAGGTAGTCGCTTATGCGTCTCGGCGATTGAGGACGCATGAGAAGAACTATCCTACTCATGATTTAGAGTTGGGTGCGATTGTGTTTGTCTTTGAAGATTTGGAGGCACTATCTCTATGGTACTAGATTCGAAGTGTTCGGTGATCACAAGAGTCCAAGTACTTGTTTGACCGAAGAAGAGTGAATATGAGACAGCAGGCGTTGGTTAGAGTCTGCTTGAAGGACTATGATTTCGGCTTGAACTATCACCCCAAGCAAAGCTAATGTCGTGGTGATGCTTTAAGTCGGAAAACTTTGCATATGTCACCTATGATGGTGAGGAGTTGGAGTTGATTGAGCAATTCCGCGACTTGAGTCCAGTTTGTGAGGTGACACCCAGTGTCGATTGGGTATCTTGAGGATTGGGAATGACTTCTTGGTTAGTATCGTCGAGACGCCCGGAAGTTAGATGTGAAGTTGGTAGATTTGTTGGTTCTTTGGTGAGCAAGTCGGCGATGGGGATTACAGTTGGATTCCCGGGTGTGTTGAGGTTCGGGACGAATTTGTGTTCCTGATGATCTTGAGTTAAAGAAGATGATAATTTGGAGGAGAGCCATAGGAGTAAGTTGAGTATTCATCCAGTGCTACCAAGATGTATCATGATCTCAAGAAACTATTTTGGTGGCACAGTATGAAGAGGATGTTGCGCAGCTTTGTATATGCATGTTTGACTTGCCGTAAGTCAAAGATTGAGCACTGAAGACTGCGGGGCTGATGCAACCTTTAGAGATTCCGGAATGGAAGTGGGACAAAGATTTCTATGGACTTTGTGGTTGGGTTGCCAAATCTGCGAGAGGGTCCGACACTATTTGGGTGATTGTGGATAGGTTGACTAAGTCCTTTCATTTTATTCCTATCAACATCACCTATCCAATGCCAAAGTTGGCTAGAATATACATTCGTGTGATTGTGAAGCTTCATGGGGTTCCAAGAGTATTGTGTCGGATAGAGACCCGCGGTTTACATCCGAAGTTTTGGGGAGCTTGCGGGAGGCTTTGGGGTCCAAGCCGAGGTTGCGTTCACTTTATCATCCTCGGGACCGATGGTGGAGCGACGAGAGAAACCATCCAGTCTTTGGAGGATCTTTTGAGAGCTTGTGTGCTAGAGCGAGGAGGTGCGTGGGATACACATCTTCCACCGATTGAGTTCACTTATAATAACAAATATCACTCGAGCATTGGGATGGCTCCTTTTGAGGCAATCAGATGGGCGGAGGTGCGAACTCCTTTGTGGTTGGCATGAGTCCTGGTGAGAGTGTTGTTCTTGGACCAGAGTTGGTTAGGAGACTACGGAGAAAGTGAAAATGATCGGAGAGAAAATGAAAGAGTCCCGCAGCCGATGAAAAGTTATCATGATAGGAGGAGAAAGGACTTGGAGTTTCAGTGGTGAGCATGTTTTCTGAGGGTCACGCCTATGACCGTGTTGGGCGTGCTCTGAAGGCAAAGAAGTTAACTCCAAGGTTTATTGGACCGTACTAGATCACCGAGAGGGTTGGAAAGGTTGCTTATAGGGTGGCTTTGCCGCCTAATCTTTCGAACTTGCACGATGTTTTTCACGTGTCACAGCTTCGGAAGTATATTCCAGACCCGTCTCATGTGATTCACATGGATGATATGGAGGTACGTGAGAACCTCACTGTGGAGACTATGCCAGTGAGGATTGATGATAGAGAAGTGAAGGTGTTGAGAGGAAAAGACATTGCCTTGGTCAAGGTAGTGTGGTTGGGAGCTACTAGTGAGAGCATGACTTGGGAGCTGCAGAGCAGGATGCGGGAGTCATATCCGAGTCGCTGAATCGTGTATGAATTTCGAGGACGAAATTTCCTAAGTGGGGAGAGTTTGTAACACCCTAAATGATTTAATTAAGCAATTGATTAAATTATTTAAACGTGTTACACTGTTTTAAATTATAATAGAATATAAAATAGTGTTTATAATTCAGTAATTTATTTTAATTGAAGGGGATGGTGGAAGAAATGGAGAAGGGGTGTAAAAAGGGCCCAAGGTGCGCTTGGCCCAATATACAAATAGCCAAAAGTAGAATTTTCTCTCATTTGTGCAAAAGAGAAAGAAAACGAAAGAAAGGGAAAAAAGAAAGGAAAAGAGGGAGAGAGAGCCGAAGCAAAGAGAAAGGAGAAGAGAGAGTGGGAAACGGCGCACCAAGGGAGAAAGAGAGAGAGTTGCATCGCAAGGAAGAAGAAGGGAAGGAGAGCTCCATTGTTGCAGTGGTTTTGTTCGTGACTCCATAAAGGTCCTTCTCTACGGTTAATTTGAGGTAAGGGGAGTCTCACTCTATAATAGAGGAGATAATTCGTTTTATGTAGGTCATAGGTTTGATTTTTGGGTGAATTGATGATTGTTTTAGTGAATTTGAGAAAATTGCATGATAGAATTCGAATTAGGGTTTTAAATTGGTGTTTTGTGTTCTTGATGAGTTTTGATGCATGATTGAGTGATATAACGTGAAATTGAACGTGTTAATATTGTTATACAATGTATTTGAGTAGTATATGATGATTGGAATTGAAAGGGTTTGTGAATTGGGGGTTTTTGGGTCATGGGGCGCCAAGGTGCTAGGGATTTGGCGCCTGTGCCTTCAGAAAGGTGGAGTTTTTGGTGTTGTGTTCTTTGTGCAGGCGCCAATTTCCTAGAGAATGGCGCTGTGTCACCGTGAGCGCTTGATGTTGTCGCGTGCGTGTTCTTGTCTGGCGCCACATTGCCGGCAGAAAATGGCGCTGGGTTCTTGCTTCATGTCTTTGGGTTGCACCTGTAAGGCGGTGTTGTTCTTTGCTGGCGCCAAGTTCTTTGGAGAAATGGCGCCAGATGCCGCTTCGAGTCTTTGTGAGTATGTGTTTGCCGTCCCGGCGCCAGAATGTGTGTGTTTTGGGGCCCGGGGAGTGAAACTTGCATTCTGGGCACATTTTCTCGTGCAAATTTTGTATTCACTCCGCCCAAATTCAATTTAAAATGTTTTGGCTCGAGTGGTTTCTCGAGTACAGTCTTATTTTAAAAATGTCTCGGTGGGGTGCTTTGGTGTGTGTAAATGGGGTGGTTTGGGTGAAACTTACTTTTCTAGGCATATTTCATCGTGCCAAATTTTTGTATTTACCGCCCAAAACATTTTTAAACATTTTTGCTTTCGGGTGGTTTTTGTTTTGAAAGTGTTGGGTGTGTTGGGTCGGTAGGGGCGCTAAATCAGTACGCCCAGGCGCCTAGTCTGCCACGCTGTGTATCTCGAGATTGTGTCCAAATCGTATGCGAGTTTGTGTCTAGGTCCATGTTGCCTGTGCGCGCCAGATTGCTAGAAAAGTGGCGCCAGTGGGTGTGTTGCCACGGGGCGCCAAAATCTTTGAGTTTCTCGCGCTAGTCTTTGTGTTGCACGGGGGCGCTGAATGTGGGGAAAAATGGCGCTAGTGCCGCCAAGTGCCTAAGAGTGTCTTTGTTTTTGTCCCTAGGTGACAGCTTTGGTCCCTAGATGATGGTTTTGGCCCTAAATGGTGGTTTAGGTCCTTGAGTGAGGTTGAGTCCTCTAGATGAGATTAGTCCTTGGGACTTAAATTGAGTTGAGAGAGTATAATGAGATGACCGAGCATGCCATGGGGCATGGGTCGGGGCCAAGCCATGAGGGCTATGAAATGAGATTAATCTTGGTAAGAGTTAATGTGTGTATTGAGTTGTTGAGAATGTATTTGTGTGTGGTTGCATGGAGTCTCATGCATACATTTGGGCTCGCGGATCGTAGAGCTTATAAAATGAACTGTGAAGCTTTGAGGGCGTGGGGGCCGAGTCATGAGGACTCCATTATTGATGAGAATGCCGGGAGGGCAATATTGAGAACGCCGGAGGCAAAATGGTACCACATGCATGATTACATTGCATACATTCTCATGAGTGCATAAATGTTATTGAGTGATTATTGGCGTGTTTGATGTTGCTATGAACCGTGATTGTATATATTACGTATTATCACTTTTATTATATAGTTCGAGACTCACCCTACATTGTTGTTTACCACGGTGTAGTCACGAGTGAGGGCTTTCTACCTTCACTACTCCCAGAGTCGGTGCGCTCGATCACGTAGCACCTGGGGGTTGGGGTTTAGATCATTATTGTTTTGTTTTGCTCATTTGTTGAGCTCTCATATATGATTCTCTATGTATACTTGAGATATAACTTTGATTTCCATTGCATGTTATGAGATTGTTTACCACGTGATTTATGGTGTTACGTATTTTGATTATGTTGATGAGATGAATTAAGCTGTTGAGTGTTTTAAGAGAGAGGTGTGACGCTCCATTTTGTTGAGGAATGATTTATGTTGTACTATTAGTGTCTTTGAATGACTATGGCTAAATTGTGGTTCGCCACTAAGGTCGAAATTTCTTTCACCGGTGTATTTACAAGGGCATCACCGAGAGCCTTGCAAAGGAGGTCAATGCTCATTGCAAGTAGTATCGCTTACTCCGAGTAATCCCATAGTCAATCGAGTTCACTATTTTATAACACACTAAACCAAAAGATGACCAGAATAGATATATATATACTCTGATTTTTGATTTAAATTATCGGGTAGAAATGGGGTGTTACACCCGGAAACCGGTGGATCGATTATTTTCTGACCATTGAACGAGTCTTGAACGATTATTTTGGAATCGATGATAAATGGATCAATCAGAAAATTCAAGCTAATGCTAAAATTGGTCAGAAAATCAGAAAAAAATCAAGGAGTAGGACTCACGAAGGGAGCTTAGGCCGAAAAATCCAAAATTTCTTCTTTTACATTTTCGTTTCAATTATTTTAATTTTTCATATTTTCAAAAAAATCCAAAAAAAATTTGCATGTCTTTGTTTTGATTTTATTAGATTTTTAGTGGTGTTTTTAATTTTTTAGATTAGATCTAATTCATTTTTGATTTTCTGCCTTAATTTTAGCATTAGCTTGAATTTTCTGATTGATCCATTTATTTTGATATTTTTTTTATTTACCTAATGTTTAGCGATTTTTATTTGTTTATTCTGATCCTGATTTTGTTAACTATGACATGACTGCCTACTTGTCTACTTGCCTTAGGAAGGAATGAGGTCCTGAACAAATTGGATAGAGTCTAAAGCTTCATTAGGTTGCATTCCAGCTTCCTTAACCACATTTGATGAGGATTCACCATGCTGTTTATGTTGCATCACTTTCATAGGAACATTTTGCTGAGCATTAGAAGGTTGAGCATATCCCTTTAAAGGATTAGGATCAGAATTGTCCCAGGGAACATTATTGACACTTGTAAAAACTTCCTTGGGAACATAAATACTGACCACTTGAGCATTCTCCTTAATATTAGCAGTGCTATATCCTTTACCTTTCGAACATATTTAGCCACTGTTCTTGGCCGAGCAACATTACTTGGAGCTTTTTGCTCCTTATTGTTCTCCACAGAATGTATCATCGTTTTTAAAGCAAGTACTCGACTCATGACCAATGTTCAAGAAGTTCATACAAAAGGAAGGTAAGTTTTCATATTCAATACCCACAAAAAGCATAACCAAATCTTTCAACATGAATTTGATTTCTAATCTTAGCTTTCAAGTCAATATCAACTAGAATACGAGCAAAATGGCCAAAAGCTCTATCAAAATAATTTTTGCTAGTAGTGTCATCCAGACATATAGGTGTGCCAACACTACCAGCTATAGCAAATAAAATTTTGGGGCGCCAGTATTCTTGTGCAAGATCGGTCAGCCTAATCCAACATTGAGCATTTGTATTTGTATGCTTTATAGGATTAAAGTCGGGTCGCTAGGCAAACAACCGAAGCAGACCTAGCTTGCAATTCCAAGAAGGCTGAGACTGTATCCTACGTAAGTCATCAATGGAAGAAAATGAGAACTCATAATAACCCTTTCCTAGAGAGATTAGACCCACTTACCTGCTGGTTTCCAAAGATCTTGAAGTTTGGAGCGCAAAACGTCAATCTTGAAAGGAGAATCCCCTTAGAAAATAAAATTTTCCTATGTAGGTGTCTCTTGCATCCCACAACATATTCGTCCTCCAGAATAAAATAACTAATTCATATCCTTTGATACACGCACGAGGAAGTTGACTAAGGGGTATACCACAAATTTTTTCGCTTGATCCAACAACAGCTTGAGCAAAATATTTATGAAGCTTATCCAAAACAATTGTAGCAGAATCCAAATCATGCATTTTTACCACAATTTTATCCTTGGAATTCGGTAAAAAATTGGTGTCACTGTCAGTGTGGAAGCTTTGAGCAATTTTTTCCCCATGAGAAATTGGTCACACATCCTCAGTCACCAAATTTCGAGCAGGCACGTTACCCAAGGGGGAACCCACCGGTAGGACCTGTAGGGAAGCAAGAATTTCAGAAATCTTCCTTAAAAGCTGCGCAAATGCAAGTCCAGCAGAGATTGCTTCATGTCGCACCAGGTCATGTAAAAAGGGATCCCAAACGATGTGCTATCAGGGACATGTGCTGACGCATTGATGTGCGACACGACATTGACAGGCGCAGGGATGCTGACGACACAGGGCACATGGGTGCAAGGAGATGCCTGAATCTGACGCTTGATTGGACACGGGAAAGACCAACAATAGGTCCAATGGTAGTGACTTTTCGGGCATAGGTGGAGGCTGGGCACGAAACCCTAGCAGAGCCGAAAAAAGACCAAGGTCAATATAATGTTTTTGAATCCAATTCAACCTCCTTTACAAGTGTTTTTCTTTATACCCATTGTTTTAAAATACAAGTTTATATGATTGTAATCTTTTAAATTCATCTAAAATATTATAATTAGTAAAAAATTATTATACTAATTTCGATTTTATCTATTTTAGTAATAATATAATTTATTTGTTTACCAAGAAAGTATATCATAGAAATCAAAAACTCACTTTTATTTATTTTCATCAACAATTAATAATTTATGAGATGAAATTTAAATTAAAAAACAAAATTTATTTAAAAATTAATACAAATAAATTGTATTAAAAATTAAATTTAATAAGTGATAATATGATTAATAACAATAATAATCGTTGTTTTTAATTTTTTAGTTATAGTAATATAAAGTGGTTCATAATAATAAGAAAATAGTGTAAAAATAGTATTAATATTAAAAATTTTAAATAGTATTATTTAGTTGAACTTGCATGATCATATGGAAGTCCTTTTCACATTAAAGTAAGCAATGGCAATTTATTCTCCATGGTAATTTACTTTAAAGTTAATAATTGAAACTTTTAAGTTTTAACTAAAAAAAAGTTCAAGTCACATATGTTTCGGATTGGGCCAGAGGCCCACTCGACCAAATGGGCCCAAGATTAGCCCAAGAAATGACTTATTATTGCGCAAGAAGCGCTTGATCCGCGGAGATCCAACGTCTAAAGCGCATACTCAGAACTTGTATAAATAGGGTCCAAAAAGCCCAAGGAAAAGGTACGCTATTCATACCCATTTGTGCTCCTGCTCGATTGAAATACTCTGACTTAGGTGTCGGGGTGCCTTTACAGATACTACCCGTGCGCGTTCAAAACCTGGTCCATTCAACCAACTCACCGATCGGGCCAACTCATATTGATCAGGTACGATCAATATAGAATATAGATAGATATAGCTAGATGTCGTTGGTATTGAAACTTGAGTGGACAACTTGAAATTGTAAGTTTTTAAATTCCACAATTTCTATATATCATGTATGATTGCGCTTTATTTTTAGACATGTTAAAGTGTTACATTCTTCTTCAGTCCATGTTAAATTCCACAATTTCTATATATCAAGCATGAAAGATCCCAACATGCTCATTCATCGTGGCTTAAATGGGGACCCAGATCCTCTCATGTCAGGATTCGGTCTTGTAACCCCATTCACCCTAATCTCCTTCATTGGATCACCATCATACTCAATCTCAATCATTGAATTATTTTATTTTAAAAAAGTCTAAAAAAATTGTTGTTTCTGAGTTCAAAAACGAATTTTCGAAAATAACCAAAGAGATTACTGAGATGAGTCGCGGACTAGGTCGCTCTCTTTAAGACGTTTCGCGGCACTGCTCTAAGGTGCAAGCAGACTATCAACCACGACGTTCTCAATATAAAACAACCCAGATACGAAACTCACTGCACTGTGAAGATTCGTTCGAGATAATACACCTCAAAATATGGTACGTAGACCACTCTATACGGTTCATAAACCGCTCTGATGGAGTAGAGAAGAAAAGAATAATTTAGAGAGAGAAGAGAGAAGAAACTTGGAATATCGTCAAGTTTCGGTGTGAAAATCTGAAGTGAGGAGTGGCCTATTTATAGGCGCAGCTGTGCTTGGAGCGCAAGCCATAGCTGTTGCGATCCAACAGCTATAAACGGCTCTATTCGATCCAACAACTATATTTTAACTGCTTGGAACGCAAGTCTTACTGATTAGATAAGACTTTGCAACAACTCTATCAGATAACAGCTAGTTCGTTGTATCTGGACGGTTCAACATATCGGGACAGTTAACGCACCAAAAATAAAATAAAATAATTATTTTCGCAAAAAATTAATTACACCTCACAGCCCATGCCCCGGCCCGGTCCGTGCGTGTGTGTGGTGGTCAGTTATTGTGCGTGCTTTCCCGTTTATAAAACTTGGTACCCCTTGGGGCCCAATCCCAAGTTGTGAGGTCCTACTTATAAACACTCCAAGAGTGTCTACTCTTAGCAATGTGGGACTTGTTTTTCAATTCACACCAAAAGTCCCAACAATCCCCCACTTGAATTTAAAAAGAAGTTTCAGAAGTAGCGTCAAACGCTTCTATAAGATTGTGCATAAGCAAAGGTGTCTACGACTTGAACCTTTACGTAGCGGTTAGGATTTCGATTTAACAAGAGTGACTCGTAGTCTTGAACTCTATCTCAAACATCAAAACCACACACAACCCTTTCAATAGGTGTATTCTCAAAAGCCCATGCTTCTATGGCCCTGCACGTCTATCCTAGTTTAGTGAACGCTCTAGGAATTTTTGCCCAGAATTCCATAGGAAGAGGCCCCACTTCCACATTCACAAAGGTGAGTCTATCAACAACATTTCTGTAGCTAGGTACTCCACTCTACATAGATTATAGATCTCATTAAGAGTTTCTATTATCTCAACCTTACATCGCTTCAGGAATCATGCTTTTTTACTTTTAATAGCATGTTCATCTCCTATCACTTCACGACTTGTTATTACCCATTGAACCTAATTCTTGGGATCTCCAGTCTTTTAGGTCGGGTTACCATCGTGAGTGACTCATGGTTCTAAAGGCAGTAGTCCCATCCTTTTAGATATATTTTGGACTTTCTCTCTGGCTAATCCTTTTGTCAAAGGATCGGCTAAGTTCTCATCAGTGCGTACATGATCCACTCTCACAGCTCCCTTTGAGAGAAACTCTCTAATGGTGTTGTGTTTACGACGTATCTGTCGTTTCTTACCGTTATAATAACGGTTCTCTATTTTTGCAATAGACGCGGTACTATCGCAGTGGATCAACACAGCTGGCATCGGTTTTTCCCATAAGGGAATCTCTGTTAGTAGGCATCTTAACCAACTAGCTTCTTCACTAGCGGTTGCTAGTGCTATCATTTTAGACTCCATAGTGGACTGAGCCAATATGGTATGTTTCTTAGATTTCCAGGAGATAGCACCACCAGCTATACTAAATATATAGCCACTGGTTGCTTTGGAATCATCTGACAGTGTATTCCAATCAGCATCACTGTACCCTTCAAGTACTGCTGGAACTCTCTGATAGTGTAATCTGAGATTCATGGTCCTTTTAAGGTATCTCATGACTCTCTCAATAGCATGCCAATGCTCTATACTAGGTCGACTGGTAAACCTGCACAGCAATCCCACGACATAGGCAATGTCGGTTCTAGTGCAATCAGTGGCATACCTTAAGCTGCCAATGATGCTCACATATTCTGCTTGCCTAACACTATCACCTGTGTTCTTGAAAAGTTTGACACTAGGATCATATGGTGAGCAGGCGGGTTTACAGTCATAGTAATTATACTTCTTTAGGATCTTCTCAATGTAGTGAGACTGATCCAAAGAAATACCTTTCTCAGACCTATTAATCTTAATACTAAGGATTACACTTACTTCTCCGAGGTCTTTCATATCAAAGTTGTTGCACAACATTGATTTCACTTCGTTTACAGCATGAATGTTTGATCCAAATATGAGTGAGTCGTCTACGTAGAGACATATGATAGTGCAAATGTCATTTTCTGTTTTGTAATAAATACATTTGTCACTTTCATTCACTTTGAACCCATTCGATATAATCAGATTATCAAACTTCTCATGCCACTGCTTAGGAGCTTGTTTAAGACCATACAGAGACTTATCTAACTTGCAGACCTTGTTTTCTTGCCCATGAATTACGAAACCTTCAGGTTGCTCCATATAGATTTCTTCTTCCAGTTCACCATTTAAAAAAGCGGTTTTCACATCGATTTGGTGTACTACTAGATTATAAATGGCAGCCAACGGTATTAGTACCCTTATGGATGTGATTCTAGTAACGGGTGAAAACGTGTCGAATATATCTATATTTTCTCTGTCTAAAACCTTTGGCTACAAGGCGAGCCTTGTATTTATCAACAGTGCCATCAGGTTTTAGTTTCTTTTTCAAAATCCATTTGCAACCTATTGGTTTGCAACCAGGAGGCAAGTCAACCAAGTGCCTTGTCTTGTTAGACTCTTGAGAATCCATCTCGTCATTTATGGCTTCTTGCCATAAGTCAGCATCCAATGAAGACAGAGCTTCTTGAATGCTAGTTGGATCCTCCTCTAAGGTATAGACCGTATAGTCGGGCCCATAGTCTTTAGCAACACGTGCTTTCTTACCTCTTCGAGGTTCTATTTCCCTTTCTACGTTGTTTTCAACGCTCCTAGGCACAAAAACTTGACTAGTTCCGGTGCCCCCACTATTTCTTGATTTAAAAGGGAATTTACTTTCATAGAAGTCAGCATCATTTGACTCAATGATCACTTTTACATTCAGGTCATAAAACCTGTATGCTTTGCTATTTACTGTATACCCAATGAATACACATTAGGCTCTACTGGCGAGTTTAACTCTTTTTGGGTCTGGGATCTTGACGTAAGCCAGACAACCCCAAGTTTGAAAATAAGACACATTTGGTTGTCTTTTCTTTATGATTTCATAGGGAGAAATTTTATTCCTAGACTTAGGAACTCTGTTTAGTACATAACACACGGTTAATAGAATTTCCCCCCACCAGTGATTTGCAGCGCCAGAATTAAGCATAATAGCAACAATCAGTTCGGTAAAAGTTCTATTTTTTCTTTCAGCTTTACCATTTATTTCAGGAGAGTATGGTGCAGTCGTCTCATGTATGATTCTATTCAACTTATAAAAATCATTAAATAACTGGGAATCATACTCAGTTCCTCTATCACTACGAAAACACTTTATCTTTTTCCCAAATTGATTTTCAATTTCATTTACAAAAACTTTGAACATATCAAGCGCTTCACTTTTATTTTTCATGAGATATACAAAAGTGTAGTCTGAGTAGTCGTCAATAAAAGTGATAAAATAGCGTTTACCATTTCTGGTTAAAGTTCCGTCAAGTTCGCAAATATCAGAGTGTATTAAATCTAATGGCTCTGATTCTCTAGTGACGGATTTATGTGGTGTTTTTGTAATTTTCGTCTGACTACAAAATTCACATTTTTGAAAATCATTCAACGAAAGTTTGGGAATTAAATCTAAGTTGCTCATATTAGAAATAATGCGCTTATTAACATGACAAAGACGAGAATGCCAGATATTAAAATCACACAACATATAAGCAGAAGGAGAAATTTTATTGATAGAAACATTCAATTTGAACATGCCAGCAGTGGCGTACCCTTTCCCTACAAAAGTACCATTTTTGGTTAAGGTATACAAATCCCCCCAATAGTCTGAGTGACCCCTGCCTTATTGAGAAGGAAACCAGAAACCAGATTCTTCCTTATCTCAAGAGTGTGCATCATGTCCTTCAAGATCAATATCTTTCCAGAGGTGAACTTCAGCTCAACATCTCCAATACCAACAACAATAGTGGTGTGAGCATCACCCAACATCACTTTCTGATTTTCAGCAGGCGTGTATGTTTTAAACATAGCACGATCATGGCACACATGGCGAGTGGACCCAGTATCCATCCACCAGTCTTCAGAGGCTTCAATCATGTTGATTACTTCAGTAATCATAGCAATAAATTGCTCTTGATCGAGTTAACTGCGGAGAGCGAAGATTTGGCTTGTTCTACACACTTCGTGCCATCGGGTTTTCCACAATTGAAACAATTGAATGGAACAACTGCAGCATCATTCTTGGGTGGTGGTGGAGGTGGCAACTGAGGTCTAGGATTTGGGGACCTTGGTAGGTTCCCATTCTTGTTGCGGCTCCTCTGGGCTGAGGCTGACCACGGTTCTGATTCTTGAAAGGTTTGCCAGTTGGCTTCAAAACTGCTCCTTTTTTCTTGTTGTTGGAAACAACCAAAACTTCGTCTTTCAGATCTTGATTCCGAGATACCTCCTCAATTCGGAGTCGGGTTATCAGACTTTCATGCGAAAACTCTTTGGTTTTGTGCCTCAGAGTATTTTTTGAAGTCCTTCCAAGAAGGAGGAAGCTTATCAATAGTAACAACTACCTGAAATTGCTAATCTAGGGTCATGCCTTCAGAGATAATTTCATGAGCTATTTTCTGAATCTCATGTGACTGAGTCTCTACAGATTTGTCATCTGTCATCATATAGTTGAGGTAGCGGCTGACAACATATTTTTTAGTACCAGCTTCCTCAGTGTCATATTTCTTTTTCGAGAGCGATCCGCACTTCTCTGGCGGACCTCACAGTCTTTGTAATAATCATAAAGATCATCACAGAGTCCATTAAGAATATAATTCTTACAGAGATAGTCATGCTCCTTCCATAGTAGTATCTCCTTAGCAGTTTTATCCTTTTGCTCTTTATCATCGCACTACGCCAGATTTGATTAAAAAAGGCGCCCCTATAACCAGCGTTTTTAAAAAAACGCTGCCCATCGCGTAGAACGCGTGAGCCTTACCCAGCGTTTCTTTAAAAACGCTACGCATCTCACATGCGTTCTTACCATATACTCAGCGTTTCTCTCCAAACGCTGCGCATCACGCGTAGAATACTCAGCGTTTTTACACAAACGCTGCCCATAACACACGCGTTCTCACCATATACTCACCACTTTGTTTCTGTTATATGTAATTTGTGTTCCTCTTAGCAAATTGATTACATTATGTATTGGATTGGATTGGGTACATGCATGTAATTTGTAAATATAAAAAGAAAAACACACAAAATGTAAAAAAATTAAAAAAAAATTTAGACAATATTCAGCGCTTTTGATGAAGCGGCTGGGTATTTAGTAACACAAATAGGCAATATTCAGTAGCTTTTAATAAAGCGGCTGGGTATTTAGTAACACAAATAGGCAATATTCGTAGCTTTTAATGAAGCTACTGCGTATAGGGGTAATATTCAGCTTTTTTAAAAGCGCTAAGTATCTGAGGGGCGCTTTGGATATATTCAGTAGCTTTTTAAAAAGCGCTAAGTATTTGGGAGGACGCTTTGGATATATTCGTAGCTTTCTAAAAAGCGTTGCGTATCTGGGAGGACGTGTTTTGCAATGGGTGGCGTTTTTTAGGAAGCGCTACCCATTGTTGAGGTGAATAGCCAGCGCCACGTTCAGCAGCGCTCAGAAGCGCTGCCCATGGATAAAAAAAAACGTTGCCCATCTACTAGATCTGTTGTAGTGTTGGCTTCTTCCGAGACTAGAATCTCATCAGTCAGAACATTGACAACCTTTTTCACATGTAAGTAAAATTCCATCTTTTGTTGCCAACGTCTGAAGTGAGATCCTTCAAACCGGAAGAGTTTGTTGAAGTCAGAAGCATTGGGATCAGTAATTTCTTCGGTAGTCATGGTTAATTTGAAAACGTCTTAAAATTGTTGTTTCTGAGTTCAAAAAGGAATTTTCGAAAATAACCGAAGAGATTACTAGGATGAGTCGCGGACTAAGTCGCTCTCTTTAAGACGTTTCGTGGCACTACTCTAAGGTGCAAGCAGGCTATCAACCACAACGTCTCCAGGATAAAACAGGCCAGATACGAAACTCACTGCACTGTGAAGATTCGTTCGAGATAATACACCTCAACATATGGTACGTAGACCACTCTATACGGTTCGTAAACCGCTCTGATGGAGTAGAGAATAAAAGAATAATTTAGAGAGAGAAGAGAGAAGAAACTTGGAATATCGTCAAGTTTCGGTGTGAAAAACTGAAGTGAGGAGTGGTCTATTTATAGGCATAGCTGTGCTTGGAGCGCAAGCCATAGCTGTTGCGATCCAACAGCTATAAACGGCTCTATTCGATCCAACAGCTATAAACGACTCTATTCGATCCAACAACTATATTTTAACTGCTTGGAACACAAGTCTTACTGATTAGATAAGACTTTGCAACAACTCTATCAGATAACAAGTTATTTGTATCCGGGCCGCTTCAATGACGGGACGATTAACGCACCAAAAATAAAATAAAATAATTATTTTCGCAAAAAATTAATTACACCTCACAGCCCTTGCCCGGCCGAGCCGGCCGGACGATGGTGGCGCGTGTGTGGTGGTCAATTAGTGTGCGTGTTTTCCCGTTTATAAAACTTGGTACCCCTTGGAGCCCAATCCCAAGTTGTGAGGTCCTCACTTATAAACACTCCAAAAGTGTCTACTCTTAGCAATGTGGAACTTGTTTTTCGATTCACACCAAAAGTGTCAACAAAAATTTAAGAAGAAAGAGATAGAGATGGGTGACGGGAGAGGATCACATTCCGCTTAAATGGCCATATCAACAACATTTCTTGAGGCGGTGCATTGTGAAAGTCTGTGTGCCTTTCACCAGAGGATTATTTTTTGACAAAAGATCCTTTTAATTATTGTTGGAAGATGCATTGGAATAATAATTTTTAAAAATGAGTGATCATATCGGAATAAAAGGATTGTTTCAAAAACAGGAAATAATTAATGCATGTGCTTCTTTATATTCTTGTCTGAAATGAAGTTCCGTTATCCAACCGTACATTTCTTCCGTACTTGGCATAAACGCGTTTTTTTTAAGAAGATGAAAACTAAAATAGTATTGCATCAAAGACAATACCAAAAAAAAAAAAAATAATATTGCATCAAAGTCGTTAATTTAATTTAATAATCACCGACAACCGCGTATTGAATCTATAAAACCAGGCACTTTCTCCAAAGGGTCATGTCATACGCAAACTTGCATGTTAGTAGTTTGAGAAAAGCAAAAAATCAAAGCCTCAAAGGTTGTTTATTTATCGAGTGAGAAAATGAGGCCTCATGTGATTTGGTCGAGTTTCCTTGTTTTGTTTCTCAGTGCAGTTAGAATCCACGTCCAAGCAAGTGGTTGGCTTAACGCTCATGCAACGTTCTATGGGGCTAATCAAAGTCCCACTAGCCTTGGTAAGTAATTTTTAATATGCAAAAATAACAACTAATGCATATAAATTTGTGGCTTAAACAACATATTTATCGTATAGTTTGGAATGACTTCTAGTTTATAATGTTTAATATATTTTCGGTTTTTAATTTTAAAATATACACATATCAATACATGTATATACTCATATCAAGTGAAGACTGATAGTGCAATAAACAATAACATATATTTAAAAATTGTGAAAATAACTTTGTAACATTTTCACCATTTTCAAATGTACTATTATTAGCTATGTATATCATCTCACTTTATCTATATGTGTGTATTAATTATTGAATTCAAAAAATGAAAATAAATTATAAATAGGGAAAACCGTCTATAATTTTCTTCTTTAAAATAATTTTATACTTATAGAATATTCATAGAGAATTAAACTTTAAAAATGTAAGAGGAAAATTTTAATTTCAACATATATATAAAGAAATTATTTGAAAATCTTATACGAATTATTAATATATTATTTATTTTAAGAGTAAAAAAACAAATTAATCTCCCACTATATAAACGCCGAGACCGATTCTTGTGAAATAATTTGATATTTTTAAGAGCATTTCAGTCCTTATTAGAGACTAATATAACAAACATTTGATATTTTTAAGGACCGAATATATATTTTCCATTTCACATGGATACCAAATTGACGTCCATATTTTTTTGTCAGTGACAAATAAAGATATTCAATCTTATTTTAATATTTGTTTTTGGTACAAAAACATATATATCAAATATATTAACTATTTGTGAAAATATCAATTATTTCTAGAGCTGTTAATTTTGGCCCAGTCTAATGGCCCGACCCAATGGCCCAATGTTTTGAGTTGGACTAGACTCAAAAATATAGACCCAGAAAGAAGCAGACCTTTTTGGCCAAGCTCAGTTTACCCATGGGCTGTAATGAACCTACTTTTTATACTTTTTTAAACAATTTTGGTGTTTTCATTTGTTAAAATTTGAAGTGGGTCGGCCAGGTCTGCTAGGCCCAGGATCTTGGACTGGGCCAGGCTGAAAAAAAACATAGCCCAATAGATAATTGGGTGATCCAACTCAACCCATTTTTCAATTTTGGCGATTTGGGCTGGACCGGGTCTGGCTGTCCAGTTTGTCACCCATTATATTCCCTTACACAATCACAATCGAAGTGACAAAATAAGAATGCTCGCCATGCAATGACTATCATTAACAAAATAAAAAAACAAATAATATTTAACATTTAATTACTTCAATTTTGAGATTTTCAGGGGGAGCTTGTGGTTATGATGATACATTTCATGCTGGATTTGGGGTGAACACAGCAGCTGTGAGCACTATGCTTTTCAGAGGTGGTGAGGTTTGTGGTGCTTGCTACCAAGTAATATGCGACAATCGAATAGACCCAAAGTGGTGTTTTAGAAGGCGTAGTGTCACTGTAACTGCAACCAACTTTTGTCCTCCAAACAATCATGGAGGATGGTGTGACCCCCCTCACCATCACTTTGACATGTCCATGACTGCTTTCTTTCGCATTGCTCGACATGGAAATGAAGGCATTGTTCCCATTCTTTATAAAAGGTATGTATATATGTATAGAGCTATAGAGTTATCAAACATGTGGTCTGAGTCTGGCTAAGCTCGGCCCAATCCATTGGGCCAAAATGTAAAAGTGGAATGGGTTGGGCTAGCCCAATTATCTATTGCCTATTGGGCTGCGTTTTTGTAGCCTAACCCAACACAAAACCCTGGGCCTAGCGGGTCGGCCCGACCCACTTTACATTTTTACAAAGGAAAAATATATTCAAAAAAGTATAAAAGCATAGGTCCCGTTTGGCCCATGGGTCAATTGGACTGAGCTAAAAAGACCCGTTCTTTTTGAGCCTTGACATTTTGAGCCCATCCTAATCCAAAACACTGAGGCGGCCCACTGGGCTGGGCCAAAATTTACAGACCAAAACACCATCTATATCGATGGAACTTTTTTAATTGTCGGTTATTATAGATATGTGTATGTGACTTGACCTACTAGTAATACTATTATATAGGGTGGCATGCAAAAGAAGAGGGGGAGTGAGATTCACATTAAAGGGGCAAACGAATTTCAACATGGTGATGATATCCAACGTGGGTGGTAGTGGGGATGTGAAGAGCGTGTGGATCAGTGGATCCAAAAGTGGAGCATGGTTGCCAATGCACAGGAATTGGGGAGCTAATTGGCAAAGCAGGGTAGATCTGAGGAACCAGAGACTCTCATTCAAGATTACTTTGGTTGATGGCAACACATTGTTGCTTCTCAATGTCGTTCCTTCAACTTGGAGGTTTGGACAGACATTTTCATCCCACAATCAGTTCCTTTGATCATGAATTAATGATTGAGGAAAAGAGATATGATTCAACTCCCAATAATTTTTAAAAGGCAGGAGTGGAGAGATATGTTCCATCATATATACTTAATTAATTTCTTCTAATTATATTTTTTTATCATTCTTATGGTTTCATTGCTTCAAAAAAATCATTCATATGGTTTCATAGAATTAATCTATAAAGCAGTACTAATAATTAATTAAGGGTGTAGTCTGCTTCTTTAGTTTTTGTTTTTTTGACGTGGAAGTGATTTCAGAATCTTCTTCACAATCAAAATGCATGTGATATACCCTAAAAAATGCAACATGTGATATGTTCAATTGTAAGGAATATTTTTATTTTTTGTCAATGGATCGATTCTCGTTCATTCATAGCCAAAAGGCCAGAGAAATTACACCAAGTGTAAACATTTACCCTCTATTGGGTAGAGTACAATATCTTGAAAAATCTAAGTTAAAAAGCCTTTAAGCATCAAATTTGCTCATGACTACATTGTTAAGATCAACTAGAGATTAGTAGATAAAATTAGAAAGTGGAAGATGTAGTTTAAATAAATAGTTGAGAGAACTGTACGTAGAACTCTCACTTGGAGTGTCTAGAATATTTTCTAGATTCATGTAGAACTCTCCCTTGGAGCCTATAAATAGGGAAGAGCTTGTCATTTGTAAACCAAGCAAAAAAACAAGCAAAAAAATCCAGTATTCTCTCATTTTAGAAATCATAGTCTCCTCTTTTCTTCCTCCCAAAAGTTTTCTAAAAATGACTATGCTTTCCAACAAAGTGGTATCGGAGCTAAGGTTCTGGTAAGAAATCCTTCTATAGTCATGGCAAGCAATGGTGTAGCATCATTCTAAGTTCCACTTCTAAAAGGAAGCACCTATGATAGTTGGTGCATCAAAATAAAGGCTCTTCTTGGAGCAGATGATTTTTGGGAGTTTGTTTAAAAAGGTTTTAAGGAATCTCAAAATGAGGATTTCTTAACTCAAGCACAAAATAATATTTTGAAGGATTCAAGAAAGAGAGACAAGAAAACTCTCTTCCTCATCTACCAAGCATTGGATGAAAATGAGTTTGAGAAAATTTCAAATGTGACATCCACTAAGGAGGTATGGAAGAAGCTTCAAACCTCTTGCAAAAGAGAAGACAAACTACGTCTCCAAACACTAAGAGGTGAGCTTGAATCCTTGCATATGAATGAGTTTGTTTGAAGTGCCAGTAATGATTATATAATCCACATACATTAGTGCATAGAGTGTCATACCATGAGTTGCATATACAGAGTGATGGATCACATTTGTTGGCCATGAAACCAAAGGTAAGTAGCACTTGTGTATGTCTTTCATACTAGCCCGTGGTGCCTATTTTAGGCTATATAAGGCTCTGTTGAGATGGCAAACTTGAGATTTGTTTGATGATTCAAATCCTGGAGGTTGCTTCATGTAGATTTCTAAATTTAGATAGCCTTTGATGAATCCATTATGTATAGCTATCTGATGCACTTCCCACTTGAGAGTGACTGCTAACGTGGGGATGATTCTAATAGTTATTGGTTTCACAACAAGTGAAAAGGTTTCTCCAAAGTATTTTCCTTGTACATGGCAAAACCCCTTTGGAACTAGGTGTGCCTTGTATTTATTAACTAATCCATCAGGATTTTGCTTCACTTTAAACACCCACTTGCAGCCTATGGCTTGTTTGTGGGGGAGGTAATGTTGTTAATGTCCATGTATCATTACTGATGAGAGAATCATATTCTGATTTCATGGCCTCAATCCACCTGGGATTGGTGAGAGCCTGTTTGATTGTAGTTGGCTCGACAACTATTAATAGAATTTTGGGTTCCAAGTTTCCTATTTTAGATCTAGTAACCATGTGGTGTCTAGGTTGAGGAGTTGGCATGGAGACTGGTACTGGTGTGGAAGGTAGTAAACATGTGGCCTTAAAGTAGTCTGTTTATGAGGTGTGAAACCAAATACTTTGAGGTATCTATGGTTGGAGACTTTGTTGAACAAAGCTTGATAGGTGAGATGAAATCGGGATGGCTTGAGGTGGGGAGTCTGCTTATAAGTTGTGTAACTGTAGTAAAGGCATGGTCCCAGTAGGATATAGGTATTGAGGCATGAGAAAGTAGGATTAGTCCCATCTCAACAATTTGTCTATGTTTTCTTTCAACAGCCGCATTTTGATGAGAGGTGTGAAGGAAAGTTAGACGATGGATAATTCCTAGAGGGCTTTTTTTTACACCCCCCTCATTATCATTCCCACCCCATAAATACTGCTTTAGGACAAAAATGCCCCCAAAGAATAGTGAAAATTTGAACTACCTTAGAGAGAGGTAATTCCGTAGGGTGTTTAAGGTTTTGGAATTAAAAAGCGAGGTAATTCCTGTTCACATTTTGTGAACCGGAATTACCTCAGTTTTTGGTAATTCCGAAAAACCTCAAACCCCCTACCGGAATTACGTGGTATTTACGGTATTTCCGGAAAAAAAATAAAATAAATTAAAAACAAATTAAAATTAATTAAAGACGCGTTTTTGATTACGAAACGAAATAATACATGAAAGTTCTGAACGGAAACAACAAAACACAGCAACAAAGAAAATGAAAAGACGGTAGAAATTAGTGAGATGGTGGTTGGAGACGTCGAAGGACCTCAGCAACGGTCCTTCTGGACTCTCGAAATGGACACCATTTTCTCTGTTTGTGATTGTGCCCTGATGGTGAAGGGCAGTGAGTGCAGAATCACGTCATAGGCTCTGCAGCGCCCACGTGTAGTCATCATAACGCTCATGAGACAGATATGCAAACGCAACAGGAAATGTCAACTCAGTGGAAGTGACACCAACAATCTCCAGCAGAGGCAATGCATACTTGTTGGTCTTAAAGGTACAGTCCATAATCAAAACAGTCGGAAACATCCTCAATAACTTGATACTATCAGGATGTGACCACATGATTTTCTCAACAATATCAGTACCTTTAAGTCGTCTCGTCCAACATAAGTAATGGTTCGCCTGAATCAGTGTCATAAGCTGCTGCATCTCAGTCATACTACCTCTCTTTCCCTTCCTGGATCTTCATTGCGGGTTCTATACAACCCGACTAATGTTGCTCAAGTTGTTCTTAATCGACCTTCAATGCTTCAAGACTTTTGGATGCTTTCACTCCCAAAGACAGATGCTCCCCAACAACTGACCGCTCCTCCTTGGTAAACTTACCAAATATAGCTGCTCCAAACAAAGTCTTATGAGGCTCATGATTGTGAATCCCATACACCACTCTCACCTTCCAATTAGAATTAGGAGGTAACATTGGTTTAACTTTCAATTGAAACCTACAACCACATCTTTTCGATGTCTTGTGTCTACCAGCAGAACAACCAACATCTACTCGACTGTATGTGCCTCGTCTCTCACAGCCATAAACAACCTTGTTCTTTTTCCCTTTCCCATTCTCCGTTGTCTCGGTTCGAACAATAACCACAATGATTCCGTTCGCTTTCCCGGTATCTCTAGCCCAACGTGTCATTGCATCTCGAGTGGGAAATATCCCAGATGTCGTAAAGGCAGCGGTTAAATCCATAATAACCATCTATTTAAAAAAATATAAATGTTATATAAAAAAAATTTCAAACCGAATTTACCTCTGAAAAAGGTATTTCCGGAAAAAATTAAATTTAAAAAAACAAAATTTCGGAATTACCTTTTCTGGGGATAATTCCGGTTCAAAAATTGTGAACCGGAAATACCAACTTTCTGCGATAAATCCGGAAAATTCACCTCTAAATTCCCGGAAATACCTTTTTTTATGGTAATTCCGGAAAAACCAATAACTGTGGTGGGTCCGGTACGTTTTTTATCAAATGATAGGGGAATTTAGGGGTTTTTGGTATTTATGGGGGTGGAAGTGATAATGAGGGGGGTGGGAAAAAAAAAGCCTTCCTAGAGAGGTGAGGTATTGAGTGAATTGTCTAAATTCACCACAAAAATTAGATTGCGCAACCTTGATAGTAGTGTTAAATTATGTTTCAATCAGTGCTTGAAACTAAGTGAAAGCTAGTAATGCATCAGATCTATTCGTAAGGAAATACACCCAGGTAAAATGTGTATGTGCATCTACAAATGCTATATAATAATTGTAACCAGACATAGTAGGTGAAGGGGAGTGTCCCCACAAGTCAATGTGTTTTATCTCAGACCCGGAAAGGAGAAGGGTCGGTGGTGGGCAGTTTATGCTTCTGTCGATTCTGGGTTGAATGAAGAATTTATTTTAGTAGATCTCTAGGTTATGTATAGTATCCTTCCATTGGACCTGAAGTTGGTCAAGGCACAGCCTGCCTGTATGAACAAACAAACTTTGTACAACCAGCTTATGTGGAAAAGATTCGATATTCTATGCTAATAGACTCGTGACATCCATGTACTGAGTCGTCAAATGAGCCACGTTAAGAACGCCCAAGCTTATACACATTGGCTGGCCCATAGAAAGGCTTATGTGTGTATCGTGGTGAAAGTAAGTGCATATTGCCTATGATATTTACCCATGCAACATGATTTACACATAGAAAGCTCAACTTTATTAGACAATGGAATATTATACATTTTGAGAATTTAATTGGCAGTGTTTACATTGGCATGACCTAGTCTAAAGTTCTAGAGATTATACTCATTGACAGGTTTATTGGTGACAATGCCATGTGCTTGTGTGATAGTGTTAACAAAAGGTGTTGACTTATGCAAAGACTCGAGTTTATGTATAGGCTTTTGATGAGACTCGAGTTTTACTCTAGGATTGATAGCAACTCAAAATGGAAATGTCTTGAAGGAATAGAGGCCATCACGACCTTCCAAACCTTTGAGCAATACAGGCTTAGGCAAAATGACTTTCCAAACCAAATCCCCTTCAACAAACTTCATATGTTTTATGGGTTGTTATAAGCCTTAGGAATTTTCTACTTAGATGGCTCAATTTTGCTGAGAGCAACTAACCTATCATTATGAATTGCTGATAGTCATCTATGTCTAGCAGATGTTGTTTAGCCACTCTTAATGAAGAAACTTTAATTTTTAATAGCAGAACCACATCATCTCCGTAGGTTAGCCGATAGGGAGTTATCACAGTGGTTGTTGACTAAGAGTTTCTCATAGCCCATGGAACATCATTTGGAGTTTGATGCCATTTTCCTTGGCTTGTCATCAATGCTATTTTTCATCAAGTCGATAATGATCTTATTGGTGGCCTCTTCTTCCCCATTGGATTGAGAATAATAGGGCATTGAATGTATCAACTTGATCCCAAATTGCTAAGCAAAAGCTACCACTTTATCCCCTGTGAGCATAGTACCTTGATCGGTGGTAATAGTCTCAGGGATTCAAAATCTATACATAATTTGGTATTGAATAAAATTGATGACTTCATCTTGCGACGCATTAACCATCGGCTGAGCCTCCACCCTTTTGGTAAAGTAACTTGTGGCCACTATGAAGAAGTTATGCCTCTTGGAGCTAGCTGGGTGAAGTTTTCCAATCAAGTACATATCCCCTCTTCTGAATGACCTTGGCTTGATCAGTCTATGCAGTTCCTCAATTGGCACTCTTTGAATAGGGACTTAAAGTTGGCAAGCCTCACACCCTTTGGCATATTGAAATCAGTCAGCCGTTGTGGTTGTCCAATAAATATGACTATAAATCAACCACTTCATGACTAACCCAACTCTATGGGAACCACATATGCCTTCTTGTACTTCACCCATGGCTCTGTAAGATTCATCTTTGTCCAAGAATTTTAAGAACACTCCATTAGCACTCTTTTTATAGAATAGATCATCTACCAGGATGTAATTAAAAACCTTCTGCTTAAGTTTAAAGTTGACGGGCCGAGATGCTTCTCCAAGCCAAGTAGTTAAGTCGCTCCAAATTACGTCGAAGTGATTGAATGGAATGAAGGAAAATTATCCGAGATGCTCATGCTCGCGTTGATCCGATGAGGGGGTGGTACCTACACACACTCTGATGCCTAAGTTAGCATATGGATTAGGTGATGTGAGGTAATAAACTTGTATCTGTAATAGTGACGGATCAATGCTTTTATAGGGAATAATGCCTGCACGTGTCATGCTATAATTGGCACATCAGCTAGTGTTTTTATCCGTTGGATGAGAGGGACGCGCTAGAGCCATTGATCCCTCACGGGTCATGTATTCTATTTTATTAGGCTTGAATATTGGGACGATCAGGAACAGTTTCCCCCCAAGTCGAAGTTCAAGAGGATGGAGAGCCTTGACTTTGATAAGTAACCGACCGACTTTAACTTGATTCGGTATTCGTTCATCTCTTGTCCACTAGGTGTGTAGCGGCACCGAGATGATTAGCTCGATTCTCGGAGACATAGAACATTGTCTTCTTCCGAGATAGATGAGATACATTTACTATTTCATGTTCAGGCGAATGATGAGACGATTGCTTTTTTCATTGTTGAATTTGTCAGAGGGTGATTATGGATTGTCGAGTTGTTCTGTGTGAACGCCACTTGGAAAAAGGCTAGTGGTTTTCAACAAAGTGTCGCTGCGTAATGATTTCTGTTTCAGAGTGGGCTCAAAGCCCAATACAGCTCAGAAGGCACAATACAGCCCAACAACTGGCATGCTCCGCAAGATGCGGCCATGCCCGCAAAAGGCGCAACGGAGCGTCGAAGTGTCGGAGTGTCTTTGCAGGTACCACCCGTGTAATGCCCCAAATTTTATTAGAAATTATTTGGAGTTGATTTGATAGGGTAGTGGACCAAATTGGAGAGTTTTTGGCATAGGGACTATGTTGAGAAGGACTAAAATTGATGTTAGAAATACTTAATATATGATGATTATTATTATTATTATTATTAATATTATTATTATTATTATTATTAAAAGCAAGTTTCTAGGGAAAACCAAAGTGGTTATGGGAGGGAGGAAAAGTAGCGTATGGTTGGGAATTAAAAATCAAATTAAAAAGGGTTAGAGTGTTGATACTCATTTAAAAAGGAATCAAAAATAGAAAGAGGAGAGAAAGAGAGAGTGTGAGTCGAAATAGAGAGAAGAGAGGGAGAGTTGCGAAGAGAAGAGGAAAAAGAGGAAGAGGAGTCGCACAAGGAGAGGGAAGGGTCGTGTGTTGCCGTGGTTTCGTTCGTGTCGTCTTCATCGTGGTCTTGGAGCTTACGTTATTCGAGGTAAGGGTGGGTTTTAACACTAATAATGGGTTATGATGAGGGTATATGGGTAGTTAGGGTTTGGTTGGATTATTTGCGATGTTGGATTGAAATTGATGATGGTGCGATGTTGCTATTGTTGTTATTTCGCATGATATGTTGTTATTGAGTCTTCAATGGTGTTTGTCTTTATGTGATGATTGATTTTGATGATATAAGATGTTGATGATGATTCTTGATAATGGCGTGCGTGTGGGTTGTGGTTGTCGATCATATCGTGATGTTGATTCGTTAAAAACCTGGTTTCTAGTGGTTGTTGTGCAAAGAGGGAATTGATATGCTGAAATTTCGTTTTGAAACCGTTTTGATAGGTGTCCAGTATTTCTGTGATTGTGACTTCATTATTGGCCCGAATTGCGTGGGGTTTGTTTCATTGGAAAGTAGACACGATTTCCTTCACTTTAGGAACTGGTTTCGCTAAATTTGAGTCAGTATAACTGGAGAAAACATTTTTACAAAATGGGTAAAAGAATCTGAAAAACTGTATGAACCCGTATGGGTATAGGTTCAATGTTTTGTTCATAACTCTTTCCACCGAACTCGTTTTCGAATGATTTTTATCTCATTGTAAACTAGACTCACGGAGATTCAAAGTAGACACGGATTTCGTTTCATTTGGTTGAGAATTCAAAGAGAAAACTGGGTTACAATTTATTTAACAGTAAGTCGTCGAACTTACGTACCACGAGAGAGGTATTTTGCAAAAGCTGTACTATTTGGGTACCTAAACAAATAAATAAAAATTATTTCTAGAAACTAGACATCTTAAGCTTTCAGAGGATATTTGTTTGCAAAATTCGACATCGTTTGATATGCTAAATTAATTGTCGGAGTTCGTACGCGATCATTGAAAAATCTTTGCTCCTTAGCTCTTTGGTAAAATGATCGAGCGAATAGGGCGTTGTGGTGGTTATTGTCGCTGCCCTTGTGTCACGTGTGTGGGCGCGCCTAGTCGCGTAGGTTCGTGGCATTGTCTAGTGGTGCCGTGCACCAATTTGTGGTGTTGCGTGTGTCTATTATCTTTGGTGTTGTCTGGTGGTGTTGTGCGCCATTTACGTCTTTGTGTGTTTTGGTTGTGCGCGTTGTTTGGCGTGGTGTGTACAGTGATATGTGGCGGTGTGATTACGTAAGCAGTGAGAGTTACGAGGTAGCCGTGATGCTACAACACGTGGTATTTACGTGTGATAATAATTTTGGTGGTATGGTATTTATTAATTAAATGCTCACGAGTATGTGTATCTATGCATGAATCATGAGTCGCATTGTCATATGCATCTTGAGGTAGCCGTGATGCTACAACACGTGATTATTTTGGTGGTATGCCCGTCGTGGCCTTTTTGAGATCGGTCGCATGCATATGCCCAGAGGGGTTGCATTCATTCATGAGTCCATTTATAACGAGTGTTGGTATCTATTTACTAATGGAGTTTGTACCTTGTCTTAGTGATATGATGTGTTGAGTTTTATGTGCTTCTTTGTGAGTTACCCGCTACTTATTTACTTCTTTGTCATTGCTTATTATTTCATTAATGCTCACCCTTACGCTTGGAATGTTGCTCTTATGTGGCAACGCCGCAGTGCCGCGCAGTGAAGGTCTCCGGCTTTCCTATCTTACAGTCGGGTCGTGTCGTCGCTCTGAGCGATGTAACAGGGGCGTAAATGCTATTTATTTAGATTTCAATATTTATTTGAGACTTGAGTTGTGGTTTTGAGACCCTTTATTGTGAAGACGTGTTTTGATGATTATTTTTCCGCTGCTATGAAATTTCGAAATTATCTGACGTTATTAATTGAGATTGTTTTTGAGAGTAAAGTGTAACGCCTTTTTCGATATGTCAAAGTTAAATTGCGAAGAACTCTGATTTTATTTAAAATAAACGAGGTTTAGAAAAGGGTGTTACAACCCGCGTGCGACCAAGACTTCTATACGACCAGTCCAACCGTGATCGAGCTAAGGATAACACCAGGACTTCACTTCTATTGGTCAGGTACGATCAATTTCCTTGTTTTCGGAGCGTTATAATGACTGTTTATTAAGATTTCCTCATTTGGGATGTCGTCGCTTCGTTTTTCTTCTCATAGTATATATAGCCAAATACTTTCCTCATTTGCACACTTATGTTCTGATTTGTAATGATCACCCAAGATAGGCTCTGGATACTTTGTCACCTTGCTGGGAAGTCTCCTTTGTTGTTCAAGTGCTTCTTTTGCCAGGTATTTTCAGATCCTTTCCTTTTGTGTTCTATACATCCCCAGGAAGTCGCCTAGGTTATGCGTTGGCAACTCCTTCTTATAGCGAGATCCTTTCCTTGTGGCAAGATCTCTCTTCAAGGGGAGGGGGTTTGCATCCCTTCGATCCTTTCTTTTTGGGGACTTGATCTGTGAGACGAGATATTTTGAAGGTTCAGTAATTTTTGCTAAGTGAACTCCTTAAATAATTTCTTATTTGAATAAATAACATGTAATGGGTACTAAATAATGAATAAAGCATGAGTGATTAAAGTGGAAAAAATGAAAATAATCTTATTTGAAACTAATATTGAACACAATTAATACAAAATTTAGGATCTTATTGAAAATTTATAATAACTTTAATGCGAGTTTTTTTAAATTTATTGTTTTCCATATATTCGAAATGTCATAATATGTGTATTTTTTCAAAAAGTAAAGAAGTTGAAATGCGGTGAACGTGGATCGAACACGTGACCTTCAGATCTTCAGTCTGACGCTCTCCCAACTGAGCTATCCCCGCTTGTGTGTTTGTAAATATACAACTATTACTTTTCAAATTCTACTCAATTGTTCTGATCAAACAATTTCCCTCATTTTAACATGCCTGTCTTTTGTCAACCCACAAAACTTCCGCTGAACGAGCTAGAGTGGACTAAATACGATCATTCAAACGCGATGGGCTTTTGTCTACCCACAAAAGTTAAGCCCAATAACCCATGCCCAAAAAATGGGTGAAGTCAACATAGCTAAAATTACTTAACCAGAAAAAAATAGCTAGAATTAGCCACTTGGGTCATTCCGCTGAGCACAATGATTGAAGATGTTTTGAATGGCATGGCCAAAGGCGAGTGCATGTATATGGTAATACTTATTATTATTATTTTGGCAAAATCTATGGTAACACTTGTATTTAGATTGAGCATCTAAACCATCCTTCGATGCTGCGCGTGATCTCCATCGATGCTTCGCAACAGTGGCGGAACTTGACCAAAAAATTAGAGGGGGCCAAAATAGTAACAAATATATAAACAAAAATTAACTATGTATTCATAATAGTTTGTTTGGTTTAGTGGTCAAAGTTATCTATGTCAATTTTAATGTCATGAGTTCAAATCTTGTTTTATGCAATTTTTTATATTAATTTTTGAGTTTACTTCTATATTTAAATTAGTAATTTAGCTAGTGAGTATCACAAATAACAATAACAAGTTGTCAACAAGTATTGTGAATAACATAAATGTAAATAAGCAAGTAAAGATAGATGATAAGTAGAAATTCAGAATAGAGTAGTTGAAATGCTTTTCACTATGTAAATCCTTTAAAACAATTTAATGTTATGTTTGACGTTATAGCGTTGGGTGCTGTAGCGTTTGATGTGTGTCTTTCGGTCACTAACGTCACGTTTCGTTACAAGACTCTTATGTCTAAATTCTAAATAAGTTCACCCTTGTATATTAATCTCCCACAGTATTCACCCTATGAACTATGCTTTCCTATGTCTAGGTTTAATCATGGATTGTTCTAAGTGTCCTTAAAACAACCACTTACTCATATTAATCATTGAGTTCGAATTGTAAACCATTTCTGAATTTACAAAATGTACTTATAATTAGTTGATCAGTTCTAAAATAAGTTTGAAAGAAGTTTCACACAAGGATTAAAACGCAACATCAAAACATTACATTAAAACTACTAAAAAGTCATTACAAAGTTACAAGCATCCAACTACAAAAAGCTTAGCTCATGATAAACATCAACAAGAAAATACAAGCTATGATGGGAACCATGTTCATATAACTGAAAATACCAAAGAAGGAGAATAGCATAGAAGTTACACTATTCAAACTCCTTTGCACAAATCTGTCCCGTGACATCGCAGCAGTGAAGTGAAGAATTTTTACTTTGAGTTTTTGTGAGTAAGCTTGAACGAAAATGGAGAGGAGAATGTGTTAAAAACTCCTCCAACCGAACCAAAGAAGTATGAAGTGTGTTAGAGAAGAAGACCCTTTGCAAAAAAGAAAACAAGCCAACTTGCTCAAAAAGGTGATTTGACAAGCCACCAACCAAAAGTAACCTCCACATGCAAGTGGACAAGTGTCCTTATAAAGCCTTTTGGTTGGTGACTTTAGCAGCAAAAATATTCTTTAAATATGGGCTGAAATGACATAAAGTATGAGCTCCAAAATTGTGCTTTTTGCTTTTCTCTCTCTTGCTCACGCAGGAGCGCAAACGTTATAACGTCAAATCTTTGCGGCGATGAACAAACACATTAAAAATAACAAGAGAGCACCAAAAGTGCCAATTTGTTACATAACCAGTTCCTAACCCTCCTTTACACTTCGTAACACATATTTACATAATTAAACAATAATATTACTTAAGAACTTGCATTAAATTAAGTAATAAGAGCATAAATAACTCATATAAATATGAGTTATCATGTACCATGATACAACAAGTAATATAGTGATTAGAAAGGTCGAACCCACAGGGATTGTTGTAAGCTTTGCATGTTTAGAGAGCATAAATTAGTGTGGCTACACTACTCACAATTTTGAGGTGTTGAGAATGAACTAACAGAATATAAACAAGCAATAAAGATGTATAAGAAATCAGTGAGAAATGATAGTTGAGATGTCTTTACCAAACAAGTCACTTCTAAGAGTTTAGTGTTTTATGTGATGCAGGTACACAGAATGCAGCTGCATCGGTACGTGTCTTTCAGTCACTTTCTTCAGAGTATCATTACAAGCTTCCTATGCCTAGGCATGCTAAATAATTTCACTCTTGCCTCTCAAGCATCAACTGTATCACCCTAAAGACTATGTTATCCTATGTCTAGGAATTAACATGGTTTTAACAATCTTTTCCTTATTAAAGCAAGCTTAACAAAGATGTTGTTAAAAACACTTATCCTTATTAGTTCTTGAGCTCTTAATTGTAAACCATGTCTGCTTTTACAATTGTACTCATTCTAAAGTGATCAATTTCAAAAAATGTTTTGGAAGAAGTATTAACTTGCTTAAAAGATCATTATAAGGCTACAACAATCTATGAGAAGTGAAGGAAGAAAGCGTCAAGTCCTTCCTTACCTCCTTACAAATCAGAAACTATCTAAAAACTAAGTCTAAAAATGAAAAACTAATTGTAAGAACAATCTATGAGAAGATGAGATATCATTGAAGTGAGGAGTGATGGTCCTTTATATAGGCATTGAGCTTTCCTTCAAGAGAGGGTTTGCTTGGGGCCAAAGTTAACCAAGATAAGTTAACCATGGTTACTTTTCAGACCTTACATAAAGCAAGTTGATCTTCACATGAATCACATGAGGAGGTACAATAATGAAGAGCCACATGTCCTTGAGTGAGTGACTACTCCAAGCTAGTCTCCAATAGTAGGCGCCGAAATTTGCAAGTTGGCATGCGTCTCATGACTAAGCTTGACGTCACAATCAAGTGTTGGTGCATCAAAATGGTCCTTGGATGATTTGTGCATTTGTTGTCTGTTTCTGGTGCAGGAGCACCAAGTGCAGGTGCACTGTGATAATCTGGTGCTGGTGCATCAGGTGTTGATTCTTGTGCTGGTGCACTAACTGCAGTTGCACTGAACAAATACATCAAACATACCAAAATATATGCAAAATGCTTAGGTATTTGCTTAACCCTTCTTGAAACTTTGAATGTTGTTCTTTACTTGTAAAACTATATTAGTTTACTTGAATTTGAGCAATAATCTAAGTTTAATTATATGAATAACTCTATATAAAATAGAGTTATCATTAATGTTGCATTGCATCATTCTGAATTCCTCTAAGGTAATACACAGCTCTTCCAGTTATATCATCATGATCGTACCTGACCAATAGAGGTTGAATCGCCGCTGCTGCTTTGCTGGCCGGTCGCTGAAGGGAAGTCTGGACCGGTCTTGAATGCCTTCGGGTGGTACCTGCAAAGACACTCCGACGCTCAAGTCAGAGGTGTGCTATCGGGCAAGATTCACAAGGTAGGATTACGTACCTGATACTGTAGATGAGGGTGGTATTTATACCACCGGGGGTGCCCTTGCCGTTGCGTAAAGTTCGGTCGGTCCCCGAGAATTGCGTCCCAAGCCATGTGCTTGGGCCGTATTGTTGGATTGGGCCGCTGACCCACTTCTGATGTGACCTCTTGGTGTTGCTAATACACCCCGGAATAGTTGCCCCCCAAGCCTAGATCACTTAAGGGCGGGCTGAGGCTTGAATCGATGCCCCCCAGTGGGCTAACGCCTTTAGAGACTTCTCCACTAGTAATGGGTCGGTCGCTGCCGCCCGTGGTCGGTCGTTCGTGTGCGGCGTTTGGCCTTCGTTAGTACAATTTAATGCGTAATGAATGAGGTGACGTTCACATTTCCCAAGGTATCTTTTGGGGTTCCACACGTAACGGATAGGAGGGAACGCTGTAACACCCCAATTCTACCCGACTATTTTATTAAAAATCAGAGTGCGGAATTTTCAACTAAGCATACATTGGAGCGTCACATTTCAACATTTAAATTTTCAACAACGTGTAATCAATAAAACATTCAAAGTCAACAACGTAAATCTCCATTTAATAACCACGAGATACGTAGCACATCATAAGGATCCAACAAATCGTAGCAGAGCAAAATAAACTCTCATAAAACATCATCTCAACACCAACGGTTTCGGTAAAATACAAATCCAGAAAACATTCAAATAATAGAGAAATAGTCTATATGATAAAACGTCTAATAAATAGTGTTCGTTTCCCCGGGTGCTACGTATCGAGCAAGACGACCGCGACTCACGACTACTAAAGGGAAATCACGGTCTTCACTTGTAACTACCGCACGTTCACGACACATCGAGGTAACATTTTAAATGCAGAAGGGGTGAGTCTAACAGTATAAAAGAATGCATAATAAGTAACATATTAGAGTCAAAACAACTATAATTACTACATTTCAACAACTTCATTATACTTCAACAGCATCACACAGCAACAACATCATTACACCGCAGTGTCAATGTACTACAACAACAAGCAACCACAAACTAACGACAACACCGTGACATGAAAAATGGATGAGATGCAACCCACAACACGGGTATATGCATGTGGTACCAATCAACATAAACAGCCTTTGTGGCTTCAACAACAACAGACCGCAGCCTACAACAACGTGGTATGCATATGCCATGTATGGACACCATGTGCGACGTAACCGGAAACAACATTTCAAACAACATGCACAACGACATCATCAACAACAACACTTGGTCACATTTTACCCAACAACACAACATAGGATTTTGGTCTCATAGACCCAACAACAACAATATAAAATTCTAACCTTAGGGACTCAATGTGACATCCGGGGCCGACGAGGGCGGGGAGTGATCGCCGGTGCCCAAAAGGTGGCATGGCAAAGAGCGGCTCTTGGCAGCTTCAAAGCGAAGGGGCGCGTGAATGAACCGAATACGCATTTGAATGAGAGGGATCCTGAGGCTGTGCAGGTATGGGACTGTACAGTTGAAAGGAAGGCTTAAAAGAATTGATTTGGACTACCTATACCAACAAGGTGCGATCATACCAGCACTAATGCACCGGATCCCATAAGAACTCCATAGTTAAACGTGCTTGGTTTGGAGTAGTAGTGGGATGGGTGACCTTCTGGGAAGTTTCCCGGAAAGCATGCAAGTGAGGACAAAGCATGCTGAAAGACTCGTGTTGGTTCGTGGAGGCGATCGGCGATTAGAAGCGATGCAGGATGTTACGATGGTATCGAGCGGACCTCCTCTCTCGATCGATGTGGTTCGAGGACAAACCAAGCGGAAGCTGGTGGGCATGTGACATCCGGGGCCGACGAGGGCGGGGAGTGATCGCCGGTGCCCAAAAGGTGGCATGGCAAAGAGCGGCTCTTGGCAGCTTCAAAGCGAAGGGGCGCGTGAATGAACCGAATACACATCGGAATGAGGGATCCCGAGGTCATGCGGTATGGGGTATGCATGCGGTTGAAAGGAAGGCTTAAAAGAATTGATTTGGACTACCTATACCAACAAGGTGCGATCATACCAGCACTAATGCACCGGATCCCATAAGAACTCCATAGTTTAACGTGCTTGGTTTGGAGTAGTAGTGGGATGGGTGACCTTCTGGGAAGTTTCCCGGAAAGCATGCAAGTGAGGACAAAGCATGCTGAAAGACTCGTGTTGGTTCGTGTGAGGCGATCGGCGATTACGAAGTAGTGCGGGATGTTACACTCAACAACAACCACATTTATTTTAGCCTTATGATATGAAATTCTAGCCTTAGAGACTCAACAACAACAACATTTGTTTTAGCCTTATGATATCTTAGAGACTCAACAATAACAACATTTGTTTTAGCCTTATGATATAAAATTCTAGCCTTAGAGACTCAACAACACAACATCAACATCATCATCATCGCGGTCTAATTTTATAGTCTTATAACCCGACATCACCATTATTTATTCATTACTAGACACCACAAGGCGTTACCACACTAGGCAGCACGGTATGGCGCCCCTAAGCAACACAATCAGCAACAACACAACATTTAAAAAAAATACAGCAGCACATAGGATGCTAAAACGAAAGATCATCGTGAAACAAAACATCAACAACAAGAACAATCTGACAATGACATAACAAAACGAAGAACGAAGCAAAAACAAAACAAAGAAACATCGAACATTTGTACATATAAATCGACACACACACACACACACACACACACACACACACACACACACACACACACACACACACACACACACACACACACACACACACACACACACACACACACACACACACACACACACACATATATATATATATATATATAAACGAATAACAACAATATTTATACATATAAAATCAGCAACACAATATAATACATATAAAAACATATATATATATATATATATATATATATATATATATATATATATATATATATATATATATATATATATATATATATATATATATATATATATAACATTTATACATATAAAAACAACAACAGCAACATATATATATATATATATATATATATATATATATATATATATATATATATAAAAGCACAATTCAATTAAGCATAATATCAAACACGTTATAGGCAAGGTAGTTCTAAATTCCCACATACAACCCATCATGTCTCCCATTATACGGTTTAACCCACCCTTACCTTAAGAACTTGATGGAGATTAAACACCTTCTAAGAGTCACCAACCAAAAACTCAGCAACTATTCTCTTCCTTCTCCCTTGAAATCGCGATTTCCTTCCCTTCTCTTCTCCTTGTCGTCGCGCCTCTCTTCTTTCCCTCCTCCTCTTGCGTTTTCTTTCTTTCTTTCTCAATTGTGTCTAAGACACTAACCCTAGAGCTTAAATATTATGGGTTCTAGTGTCTTGGGCTCTCTTTACTACTTAGTTAATTACTAACACTACTCCCTTTTTAATTAAACCATCACTCATTCATTTACCACACACCACCCTTAATTAAAACACCATATATTTATTTTATTATAACCAACCAACATAACACCTAATTTATTTAATCTTCTATTTAATTTATTTAAATATGGCTAACCAACGTAACACCTAAGTAATTTAATTAAATGAGTACTTAAATTATTTTGGGGCATTACAAACGCGAGCAGTCGCTTCAGGCGAGAGTCTCGTCGTTTCAAATCTGACCCAATACGCACGTTGGGCCCCTCAATAAATAGAGAACTCGGTTAGCTCGATTTCCACACTCCTGGAATCGAACCTCTGCTGCCGATGAGCTCTCTACTAATGATCCGAAGCGCCGTTGTGCTAAAGCTGTCTTTTCGTTTCTCCCTTCTCTAGTTGCTGCATTTTCAGGTATGCCGCTCTTCCAAGCTTTCCTGCTTTGCATTTGTTTAAATTCAATCCCCACGCCTCATGAAAGGGGAGGCGTCCGGTCGGGGGACGACCACGTCGCCCCCTTTTCTCGAGCGTGCTGGCTCAGTCGACCTGACGAGTTCTCCTTTCATAGGTGGACCTGGCAAGGACGAAGCAAACTACCCAAATTGTTGGTGCCCCCACACAAAGTCTCGCACGTCAAATGGCACAACCTCGCGGGAGGAGGTGGAAGCGGTAGGTCGTCAGTCGTCCGTGCCTTCTCAAATCTTCGAGATACAGCCCAGGCGTTCTTTAGAGGGCGCTTCTTCGTCCAACCATTCTAGTGTTTCGGGCGATTCTACTAGCTCCGACACGAGCGACGGTATTTCGCTCTCTACCTCAACCGAATCCTGGTGTCCCCTGCCACCGCCCCAATCTTCTGTTCGAGAGGACGAGGGAAGTGACAGATTAGTCGACAATGAGGGAGATGTGGACATGGCCGATGTCGCCCAATCCAGTCTTGGGAACCTTCGGGATGAGGTGATCGACTTGGATGCTGACCCTTGTGAGGTCATGCCCATTCGTGAAGACGCAACTGGAGCGGTCGATGAGGAAGCGGCCGGCCATGGCAAAGAGGTTGGTGACGAGGTCGTAGAGCAAGTCGGCGATCAGGTGGAGGACCACGCCGAGCCAGCCGCTGTCATCGACCCGACGGACATTTCTTGGGTGTCTCTTAAGATGAGGGCTTTCAAAAGTTTCATTGGCCCGGACCATCATTCTTTGGATGATCTGCAGGCCCTCTTCATAAAACCGAGATGGAAGGTGAAGGGCATGCAAGACAACGAGAACATCGCGATCGTTGCTTCCAACGTAAAGTTCACCATGCACCGGGTCGTTTTCGAGAAAATGGAAATCGTCCCCCTTTCACATCGATGCAGCAGGTAGTCCTAGGTCATCTGGGGGTTGCTCCATCTCAACTGCACCCCAACGGTTGGGGCTTTATGAAGACCTTCGAACACCTTTACAACCGGCTGGGACGAAGGGTGTCGACCCAGCTTTTCCTCACTTTGTTCGAACTGAGTTGGCACGGTAAATACAGTACCAATATGGCGCGCAAGGAACAGGTGCCCTTTAAGAACCAGAAGTCATTCCCTCGGAAGTTCTTTAAGACCTATTCTGATTCTCTACCGGGCGGATGGAAGAACCAATACTTTTGGGTCATCCCCGATGTCCAAGTCGCTGTTGACATTGTGGAGGTTTTTCCGGACGGCGAAGCAGGGGTGCCTTTCTTTCCCCTCTATTGGTGGGAGGCTCACTTTGCACAAAAGCCGAGCGAGTACACCTTCGCCGTATCAGAGCTGGATGATGAAGATAGAGAAACCCTGGCCATGATTACGGAACTGTCCAGCCTACTACCGCAGAACCCTGAAGGAGACATCCCCTACCGGCCCTTTTGTCTGCACAAGGGGGAGAAATTACTGTCCGAGCTCAGTCGGTCTAATTTTCATTTTTGTTGTTCATTTCCCTTATTTTGGTCGGCTGTCTAATATCTCTGTTTCTTGTAGGTAGAGTTTTGAAAATGTCGGGCTCAGACTGGCTTAACCTCGAGAAACTCGTCACTTCCAGCGGGCAAAAGAAAGCTCCTGCCACCGAAGTTAACCAGAGGCAGGATACCCCCCGTCCCAACAAGAACGCTAGTGGGGGATCCCAAGGAAGAGACGGGTGATAAGTCCATTTTTATTAGTTGTCTTTTTTGTACTTATTTTAAGTAAGTTGTTTGGTATTTTAGTTCAATTCTAGAGCTATTTTACTACCTTTTGTTTTGTTTTTATTTTCAGGTCAAGTGTTGAGCAAAGTAAGGGAATTTAAGCTTCTAATGCATAGGAATGAAATCCCAAGGCAAAAGGAGTGAAAGAAGTACCAAACGAATCAAAAAGAGGCAAGAAAAGAGGGAGTTTTATAGCCAAAAACAGGCCATAACACGGTTGGCCAAGTTATAAAACATGGCCATGTTTCGCTAGAAAGCTGAAGAGCCAAAATCTAATTCTGCAGAAAAACACTGGCTGTGTAATAAAACACGGTTGCCAGTGTTATAAAACATGGTCGTGTTTTTCCAACTTCCTCCAATTGTTGTTACTTTTCTTCCTTCACTTCTTGTAACTGATTCTAAATCAGATTTTATGACTTAAAGGCCTATAAATAAGCACGAAATTCTGAGTGCTAGGCATGTCATTTCTTACTTGTAAACTCACTCTAAAAGATTTATCTAAGTTCTTGCATTTCTCTTAAGCTTTTGTTCTTTTATTTTCATGTTCTTTACCTTCTTGCACTTTTAATTTCTGTTCTTATTTTCAACAAATTTATATTCAGTCCTTTATCGCTTTCGTTTATTTTCTGTCATTTACATTACGCAATTTACAATCTGTCATTTACAATTCTTGTTATTTATCCTTTATGTCTTTTTATTCTTCTTCTAAGTCTTTGTCTACAATGATCATAAGTGAGTAGATACTTCTAGTCTTGGGATTGTGGGAATAATCCAATGATAGATCCCTAAACAATTCCAAGTCTAGACTCTATTTTATTGAAGTTTTTATATCTAATTTAACCTCATCGATTTCAAAGCTATAATTCAAATATCAAGCGAGTGCAGAAAGGTGAAGTTTGATATTAGAACTATGAGGTTAAACAAGATGATCAAACATGAGAATAGTTTTGAGAGTCTTGGGACAACAAGGTTTGTACTTCAGGGGTCTTGGCAATAATCAACCATGAGAATAGGTTTTGATTATTGTTTCGAGGCACACTCTTGTATTCCGAAAGGAAACATGAGTTACCATTGAATACCTTGTCCTTAGAAAAGACTTTAAATAAAATAGAGAATGGATGAGGGATTGTGAAATGTTTCTATCATTGAGATGAAACCACAATCCTAGGACGTTTTTATAATTCTGAAACCAACAATCATTCCTTCTTCTAAAAATTATTCCTTTCAGCTAATCAAAACTAAAAATTAGATTGGTAATTGCTTAACTCCCTGTGGATCGATACATTTTTACTACGAGATAGAAACCGTGCACTTGCGGCCTATCAACGGGCAAACACCAAATAAGCGGCCGATGCGGGAAGAAGAGAGGCGGGCAGAGTCTCCCATCTTTGAGGTGACAGACTTGACCGAGGGAGACTATGAGCACTTCAAGACAGATCCTCTGGACGTATGTGGCGACCTGTGCAAGTCAGCCAGCAAGGTGCTGAAGAAGCTGAGGACCAATCAAGCACGTAAGTCTCGTGTCTTCATGTGAAATAGGGATGTTGACCGTTCGCTGACCTTTACTTTCTGTTTCAGGTGCTGAAGCTGAGAGAGATGCAGCCGAGCTAAAGCTTAAAGAGCTCGAGCCCGAAATTGCCGCTCTGGAGCAGACCAAGGCAAAACTGGTGACGGCTGAAAAAGACAAACAACTGGTCGTTGAAGAGAGGAGAAAGTTGTTGGGCAATAACAAAGAGTTGGCTGACTAGGTGAAGTCTCTCAAAGCCAAGGTCGCTCGCCTTGAGGAGGAGAAGGAGGCGGCCATTGCCGCGAAGGTAGCTGAAGTGGCCGGGATGGCAAGAGTAGCAGTTGTCTTCCAATTTGACAATGATGTTGCCCAGATGAGGCTGTTCAACGCCGCTCGGGGCATTCAGTATGACGACAAGGTCATGAGGCCCGATCATATGGTCGAGGGTGATGAGATCGTGCTGCCCCTCAAGAAAGATGATGACGACAAAGTGCTCCAAAAGCGATCGGTCATCTTCCACCGTCAAAAGAAGTGAATAGCCATTTTCCTTTGCCCGCCTGCGAGCGGTGTAATCTCTATAATCCAAATACTTTTGTTCCGCTTCGAGCGGATGAATGTTCTGGGCGCCCGGCTTCGACTGAGCGTCTTTATTTTGTAATGAATTACGCTCTTTTCCATTAATTTGCTTGTTTGTTGTTAGTTTATTCATCATTAGTTGATCGCACCTTTGAAAGTACTCATTCTAGGTCGATCATCGGCCGCTATTATTGCCTTTCGGCCGATCGTCGGTCGATATTTGGGCTTTTCGAAAGCACTCGTTGTAGGCCGCTCGGCGGCCTACGCTCGTTTGTATGTCATTGCTTAACCCTTGGGCCATTCGATGACACTCATTTTGGGCCGTTCGACGGCACTCGTTTTAGGCCGTTCGACAGCACTCGTTTTGGGCCATTTGATGGCACTCGTTTTGGGTCGTTCGACGGCACTCGTTTTGGGCCGTTCGACGGCACTCGTTTTGGGCCAACTCAGTGGCTTCACGGTCGCTCTGCTGCTACGCGCATGATGAGCGACCAGGCATACATTCTTACATCAAAAAGTAAAGTACCAGTATGATTTTTAAAGGTTGGGCCTCAGTAAAAATCCCAGTGGGGAAAAAGAGCGCCCGCCTGATATTCATTTATTGATTGGTTGTTCATTACACTTAGACATAATACTTCCTAAGCTTATCCACGTTCCATGTCCTGGGGATGGTCGCCCCCTCCATGGTTTCTAATTCGTAGGCCCCCTTGCCGGTCTTATTGACAACCCGTATGTCCCTTCCCAATTAGGAGCGAACTTTCCTTGCCGAGCGTTATTGTTTCCAATGTCTGCACGCCTAAGGACGAGCTGCCCGATGGGGAAGTCCCTTTTCTGAACACGAGCGTTATACCTAGCAGCGACCTTCTGTTTTATCAATTGTTCTCTAAGCGATGCTTGGATGCGCAACTCTTTGATCAGGTCTAACTCTTCTCGTATAGCCCAGTCGTTGTCGATCACAGTTGGGGAGTTCATCGTCCTCCAGTTTAGCTCTCCCTTTTCAATGGGGATGACGGCATCAGTTTCGTAGACAAGTCTGAACGGTGACTCTCCGGTCGATGAATGGGGGTCGTCCTATAGGCCCATAAGACGGATTGCAGTTCTTCGGCCCAGTTTCCTTTAGCTTCGTCCAACCTTCTTTTCAAACCACGCAGAATGACTCTGTTGGCCGCTTCAGCTTGGCCGTTGGTCTGTGGGTGCTCCACCGAAGTAAAATGTTGTTTTACCCCTAGGCCGACCAACATTTCCCTGAATTTCTTATCTGCGAACTGGGTCCCATTGTCCGTGATCAGCTGCTGGGGAACTCCAAATCGGGGTAGCACATTTCGGCCGAAGAACTTGCTTTCCTTTGTTGCAGTTATGGTTGCTAGAGGCTCAGCCTTGATCCACTTGGTAAAATAGTCGACTGCGACTATTAGAAACTTGAACTGACCCGGAGCAGGTGGAAATGGCCCTAAAATATCAATCCCCCACCAGGAAAACGACCAAGGTGGGGTAAGGCTTTGCAGTTCTGAAGAAGGAGCGACGTAAATGTCAGCATGCACTTGACATTTCTTGCATTTCTGGACCAAATTCCTTGCATCTTTGTCCATGGTCGGCCAATAATACCCAGCTCTGAGGGCCTTTTTGGCTATAGCCCGGCCGCCCTGATGGCTGCCACAAACACCCTCATGAATGTCTCTCAATTCATGGTCGGCTTCAATCGACGACAGACACCTTAGAAATGGGGATGAAAATCCTCTTCGGTATAATCTTCCTTCAATCACAGAATACTTGGTCGCCCTTAACCTTAGCAACTTCGCTTGCTTTGGGTCGCTCGGCTCTTCCCCTGCCACAATGTAACCCAGGATGGGGGCGCTCCAGTCCTTTTCTTGGTCGACGGAGAGTACGGCCAGCAATTGACTTGGCTTAGTTGAGACACTCGGCCGACTCAGAGTTTCCTGGATCAAAGTTCTGTGATTTCCAGGGGCTTTGGTGCTAGCCAACTTCAAAAGGATGTCAGCCCGGACGTTCTCTGTTCTTGGTACGTGCCTTACCTTTTCCCAGTCGAATTGCGGGAGGAGTTCTCTCACTTTAGCCAAGTAGTTCTTCAGAACGTCGTCCTTTGATCATACAACTCTTGAATCTGAGAGACGACCAGCAAGGAATCTGAGAGCAGTTCAAGGCGATCGACGTTGAACTCCTTGGCGAGCTGCAACCCAACTATACATGCTTCGTATTCTGCCTGATTGTTCGATTTGTGGAAGGCAAACGTTAGAGATACCTCCACTGTGAGGCTTTAGAGTTTTCCAGGATTAGGCCGGCCCCACTCCCTTTGCTATTAGAAGAACCATCAACATGCAGGGTCGAAGTCGTTGTCGAACGATCGTCTAGGACTGGCGTCATTTCAGCAATAAAATCGGCCAGTACCTGGGCCTTGGCGGCCGACCTAGACTCAAACTTTATTCCGAACTCGCTGAGTTCTACCACCCATTTGATCATGCGGCCCGCCAGATCCGGTCGATGGAGGATTTGGTTAATGGGCTGGTCGGTCCTTACCACGACCTGATGGGCTACGAAGTAAGGCCTCAACCTACGGGCGGCCACCAGTAACGCAAGGGCTAGCTTCTCAATCTTTTGGTATCTTATTTTCGATCCTTGCAGCACCTTGCTGATGAAATAGATCGGGTTCTGTTTTGAGTCGTTCTCCCTGACCAGGACGGCGCTCAAGACTTCTTCGGTTATTGCCAAGTACAAGTATAGTGTTTCATCCGGCAGCGGTTTGGTCATGATCGGCGGATTTGACAAATCTCCTTTCAAGTCGTCCAATGCTCGCTGGCATTGCTCGGTCCACTCGAAATCCACCTCTTTCTTTAATAGCTTGAACAAGGGGAGTGACTTGCAGGCGGATATGGGTATGAACCTTGACAGGGCAGCGACCATGTCGTTCAACCGTTGGATCTCCTTCTTGGTGGTGGGCGGCCTCATATCGGCGACCGCCCTGCACTCATCAGGATTGGCCTCAATCCCCCTTTCTGTTAAATGGAAGCCCAGAAATTTGTCGGCCCTTACTCCAAAGGTGCACTTCTCTGGATTTAGCCTCAAGGAATTTCTTCTAGCTTCCTCAAAGACCTCTCTCAGGTCGTCCAAGTGATCTTGGTCGGTCTTGCTCTTGATGATCATATCATTCAAATACACTTCAGCTATGCGACTGATCTGCTTCCTGAAGATCTTGTTCATCATTCGTTGGTAGGTCGCCCCTGTGTTCTTCAGGCCGAAGGGCATGACCTTGTATTGGAAGTTGCCACGATCGGTCATAAAAGCGGTCTTGTGGAGATCTGGAGGATACATGGTGATCTGATTGTAGCCAGAATAAGCGTCCAAGAAAGACAAGAGTTTGTAGCCCGATGCACCATCGACCAACTTGTCAATGTTGGGCACAAGGAAAGCATCCTTCGGGCATGCCCTATTTAGGTCGGTGTAATCTACACACATGCGCCAGTTCCCGTTCTTTTTTTTCACCAAGACGACATTGGAGAGCCAGGTCGTGTATTTGATCTCCTCGATAAAGTTGGCCTTGATTAGGTCGTCAACGGCCTGAGCTGCGGCTTGAGACTTTTCTTCGTTCTGGGTCTGTCTTCTCTGAGCGACCAGCCTGGCTGCCTCATTGGCCGAGAGTTGATGACACGCAATTTCTATGGGGATTCCAGGCATGTCGGACGCCTGCCATGCAAATAGATCCGCATAATCCCTTAGGCATCCAATGAGGTCTTGCTTGACCTGTTCAGGTAGGTCGCTCCCCAACTTGACTGTTTTTGCGGGGTCGTCCCCTAGCTGAACGTCAACCAATTCCCCATGAGGCTCTGGCCTTTTCAACTTATTTTTCAGCTCACGGGCTAAGTCATCATCACCATCCTCTGGGTCGTTGTCAGGATCGTATCGGGCATCCAGGTCGGCAAGATTGACTTGGTGCCCTTTCCCAAGACTACGAGGGTCTGCACTTATTTCTTGCTCCATGTCTTAGTACAAATAGTGGCTTCTCTTGGCCGCCTCCATGTCGTCCATTAGGGTGACGACCTGGTCGTTCTTGTCGTAGAACTTCATTTTCAAGGGTACCATAGAGGCAACGACCTCTAACTTTCCGAGCGTAAGCCGACCTATGATGCACTGGTAGCACGATTTAATCGAGAGGACCAAGAACGTCGTCTTGACCGTTCTGTACGAGGTACTTCCGTTTGAGTAGTCCTCGAAAGTGACCAAAAGTTCCAACGTTCCCAGCGGGTAAGTGGTCGACCCATTAAATCCAGTCAACGGAGTTGGGTCGACCTGAGGAATAATTTCGCCGCGGTCCACGTTCAACTTGTCGATCAGTTCTTCAAACATGATGTCGGCCGAGCTTCCTTGGTCGAACAATAACCTTCTGACTTCGGTGTTTGCCATTACTGCGGATACTACCAAAGGAACGTAGTTGTTGATCCTTCCGTCCAGCAGATCCTCGTCTCCAAAAGAGATCGGCGGCCTATTCGAGGTCGGTCGTTCGGCCGATGTTGTTCCGACCATGAGTATTTCATTCCATTTCCTCTTCATGGCCTTTTTGGATTCCCTGCGGTCCAAGGGATTCCCTCCATGGATAACCATGGCGACCCTGCGGCCTCTAGATTGCCTAACGTCCTCTTGGGAGGTATCTTTATCTCTGGCCACTTCAATGGCCTCTGTTGCCACTGTCTTTCCTTTATCTTGGGCGGGCTGCCTCCCAGTTCTCTCTTCAGGTTGGTCGGCGCCTTCAGCTCTAACATACTGCTTCAGTTTGCCCTTCTGTATAAGGACTTCAATATCGTCCTTCAGGGCCATGCAGTCGTTGGTGTCATGTCCCTTAATTTTGTGGTACCGACAATACTTATTGGTCGACCGGCCCCCCTTCTTGAGAACAAGGGGGTCAGGTCGTTTCACCCCAACAAACTCGTTGTTTTGGCAGTCCATGTAGATCTGTGCTATGGGGGTGTTCAACCTCGTACGCTGCTCGTATTTCTTAGGTCGGAAATTTGGCCTGCCGTCACGGTGTCCTTCTTGCCCTTTGGCCGGCCTGTTGTGTTCTTCTTTGGGTCGCGCGCGGGTGCCCTTTCTAGCGGCCAATGTTTCTTCGTAAGCCATATGATCATTGGCCCTTCGAAGAAACATGCTGAGGTCCATGTAATGGTTTAAAGTGAACTCCTCTGCAAACCTGTGATCCGGTCTAATGCCACGCTTGAGGTACTTTAGCTTATCTCTGTCTGGCAGGTCGCGAATTGTCTCGGCCTCAACGTTGAACCGGTCTATATATTGCCTCAGTGATTCATTGTCGCCTTGAACGATCGAGTCCAAGTGTTCTTCGTACCGGTACTAGCAACGATTGGTCGTGTAATTAGCCAAGAATATCCCAATCAAACCTTCCCAAGAGGAGATAGTGTTGGGTCGTAAAGACTCCCACCATTCTAACGCCCGGCCGTTGAGCGACTGAGGGAAGAGTCGACACTTCATTGTCGGACCCATCTCTCTGTAGCTACAGTAGTTGTTGAAGTACCTGATGTGTTTGTCTGGATCCCCACGACCATCAAATTTATTCTGATTAGGCGGCTTCCTCAGGTCTCTTGGAATGCGGTAACACCGTATTTCTCTTGTGAAGGGTCCATGGCCAGTCGGGATGTAACTCGGCCCAAAGGGCTGCATAGTAAGACATGCCTCGTTGGTCGGCATTCCGTAGAATCCGCCGCCCAACTATTGGTCGTACAACGGTGGCATTTAAAATGACCGCCCCCTAGGTCACTCGGAATGGTGCCTCCTTGGTCGCTGGGAGACATCTCTGATCTCTCCATTCCAGTAGTCGTCAAATTCATTGTACGAGTCCCAGGACCGGCTTCTCGACCTTCGAGAGCCGGAGGACTCGCATGAAGAGTGTAACACCCCAAATCTACCCGTTCGTTTAAAACTAAGCATGCAATGGAGTGTCACATTCGACATTTAAAATCCAAACAACAAGAAAATCAAATAAAAAGTGGAATCACTCCGGTTGAGTTTACATTACCGAGAAATAACAGACATTTCAAAATCCACAACTTTAAGTTCAAACCGAATAAAGCAATAAAACAACAAGGTAAAACAGTGTTCATCCCCTCCCCGAGTGTTACATATCAGAGACGACACCGACTCAGCTGACGAAGGTAGACAAGCCTTCACTCACTATCACCTGCACGTTACCCACATAGGGGTAACATTCAAACAGAAGGGGTGAGTCTCTAACAGTATAAAAGCATGTATGATAAGCAGTATACTAGAGTTCAGGCAACCATAATTACCACATCATCACACAACAACATCATTAACAACAACATTATTAATCAACAACATCATTAACAACAACATCATCCATGTCAATCACTGAAGGGAAATCATCAAAGTAATGAATGGGAAATGAAATGCAACCCACACCGACGGGCATATGCATGTGGTACCATCACCGAAAAATAGCCATCTCGTGGCATCATCATCAACATTGAGCATAGCTCTAAGGCCGAAGCCATACATCTCCGGAATATGCATATGAATGCATGCGACACCATGAACAACAGTCAAACATCATTATGCAACATCACCATCATCGTTAAGCGGTCATAATTGACCCAACAACACCATCATCGTTAAGTGGTCAGATTTGACCCATCGTCTATCACCGTAGTAAATACAACACATCAATTATAGCATTCAGATCTAACACCAATTTCCCCAACCACACCAAAACCTAAGACACCAATTAGTTTACAAAACAGCAGGCCCGGGGCGCGCACAGACACAAAACTGGCGCCTAGGGGCAACACAGCACCCCCCTGGCGCCACACAGCAACATAGTTGCCGCCTGGTGGCAACACTGCACACTCGAGCGCCAAGCGGCCTGGACACTTTGGCGCTGGGGGCAACACACGGCACCCTCGGCGCCAAATACAAGCAACAAAAATGGCGTCTGGTGGCAACACAGGCACACCTAGGGCGCCAAACAGCAACACAACTGGCGCTTAGGGCAACACAGCATGCCCATGCGCCAAACAATAGGAAAACTGGCACCCAGTGGCAACACAGCCACACAGGGCGCCAAAACACAGGCAAACTGGCGCCCAATGGCAACACAACCACATAGGGCGCCAAAACACAGGAAAACTGGCGCCCAGTGGCAACACAGCCACACAGGGCGCCAAAACTCGAACAAACCGGTGCCCGATGGTAGCCTTGGCGCGCCTGAGCGCCAAATACAAGACATAAATGGCACTAGCGGCGCTATTATTGACTCAACAAGCAACTTTATTGATTTCCCACCATTACCATCCCCAAACACCCAATAAAAATCAACATGGCATTTCATCAAACACCTAACACGCACTCTAGACACCACCTACACATTTTATCAAACACCTAATGTGCATCAATTCACCATCAAATCATACACAAGTCATTAACAGCAAAACGAAATCAAACACCACATATTTACATGCAAGAATCATTCAATCATATTATCAAACACATCACATGCAATATAGTTCCTAACCTCCCACATACACCCCATCATACAACCCATTATAATATTAGAACCCACCCTTACCTTGGAATTTGCCGAATAAGGGACTCTTCTACGAAACTCTAAGAAACCACGGCAACAACTTTCTCTCTTTCTCCTTCTTTCCTTCCTTGCGCCGTCTCCTCCCTCTCTCTAGCGCTCTCTTCTTTGTTTTCTTTCTTTCTTTCTCTTTTACTCTCCAATTTTGTGGATAACTCTAACCCTTAGTACTTATATCATTGGGCTCTAGTGTCTTGGGCCCTTTTTACCACTTACTTAGTTACTAACACCACCCCATGATTTAAATGAAACATCCTATTATTATTTTAATATAACTATACTAATAAAATACCTAAGTATCTCAATTAAATAAATAGTTAGAGTATTTGGGGCGTTACAAAGAGTACCTCATAGGCGAGAGATCTGATTCAGGACGATAACTGGAGTCCGTGTAATCATAGTCGTAAGAGGGGGAACGGCGTCTGCGCATGTTCCTGCGAGCGGGCGACCTACGTGCCTTGTTCCTGCATGCAGGTGATCGACGAGAGGTACTTCCGCGGTGGGTAACGTTTCTTCGAGGAGGCGTTCTGGGTCTACGGGAAGGAGGCCCATGAGCGGAGGGCTCTCCGTCGTCCGCTCGCTGGCGAACTGGAATCGACCCTCTCTCGAATCGAGAGATCAACTCGTCCCGATCAGCAATGAGTTGATTCTTGTTTTGCAGCACTTGAAGAAACGCTTGGGTGATATGCTCTGGTAGAGGCTCTGCAATTCCTGCCTCAACCAGTTCGGCCGGGATCTATTGTTGGACGGGATGCAACACCGGTCCTTGGCTGCACTGCACCGATTGTTCCTGGCGTAACGCCCCAAATATTCTAACTATTTATTTAATTGAGATATTTAAGTATTTTATTAGTATAGTTATATTAAAATAATAATATGGTGTTTCATTTAAATCATGGGGTGGGTTTAGTAACTAAGTAGGTGGTAAAAAGGGCCCAAGACACTAGAGCCCAATGATATAAGTACTAAGGGTTAGGGTTATTTACACATTTTGGAGAGAAAAAGAGAAAGAAAGAAAGAAAAGAGAGAAGGAGCGCTAGAGAGGAGGAAAATCGGCGCAAGGGAGAAGAGAAGAGGGAGAGATTGCGCAAGGGAGAAAGAAGAAGAAGGAGAGGAAGCTTGTTGTCGTGGTTCTTAGAATTCGTGGAAGAGTTCCTTATTCGACGAATTCCGAGGTAAGGGTGGGTTCTAATATTATAAAGGGTGTATGTGGGAGATTAGGAACTATAATGCATGTGATGTGTTTGAATATATGATTGAATGATTCTTGCATGTATATTTGTGGTGGTTGATTTCGTTTTGCTGTTAATGACGTGGGTATGATTTGATGGTGAATAGATGCACATTAGGTGTTTGATAAAATGTGTAAGTGGTGTCTAGAATGCATGTTAGGTGTTTGATAAAATGCCATGTTGATTTTATTGGGTGTTTGATGATGGGTAACGGGAGAAAAGTCAATAAGGTTGCTTGTTGGGTCAATAGGCGCTGCTAGGCGCCATTTTTGTTGATGTTTGGCGCCCCTGTGCACCCAAGGCTGCCACTAGGCGCCAGTTTTCCTGTGTTTTGGCTCCCTGGGTGGCTGTGTTGCCACTGGGCGCCAGTTTGCCTGTGTTTTGGCGCCCTTTGTGGCTGTGTTGCCACTGGGCGCTATTTTTCCTGTGTTTTGGCGCCCTGGGTGGCTGTGTTGCCACTGGGCGCGATTTGTGTTTTGGCGCCACAGTGTGTGTGTGTGTTGCCACCGGGCGCGATTTCTGTTGTTTGGCGCTTGGGCATCTTTGTGTTGCCCCAGCGCCATTGTGTTATCTTGTTTAGCGCCCAGTGAGCTTTGTTGCCACCAGCGCCATTTTTGTTCTTTGTTTAGCGCGAGGGTGTTATGTTGCCCTAGCGCTAGTTGTCTTCTTTGTTTGGCGCCCTAGGTGTGTCTGTGTTGCCACCAGGCGCCATTTTTGTTGTTGTTTGGCACTAGGGGGTGTTGTGTTGCCCCCAGCGCCAGTGTCTGTCTTTATTTAGCGCCACATGTGTGTCTTGCAGTGTTGCCACCAGCGCCAAGCCGTATTCTTTGTGTGGCGCCCAGTCTTTGTGTTGCCCCCAGCGCCCGATTTTGTGTCTGTGTGCGCCCCGGGCATGCTGTTGTGTGAACAAATTGGTGTCCTAGCTAGGTGTTGGTGTGGGTTGGGAAATTGGTGTTAGTTCAGAATGCTATAATTGATGTGTTGTATTAACAACGGTGATAGACGATGGGTCAAATCTGACCACTTATTGATGATGGTGTTGTTGGGTCAAATGTGACCACTTAACGATGATGGTGTTGATGTTGCATGATGTTTGACTGTTGTTCATGGTGTCGCATGCATTCATATGCATATTCCGGTGATGTATGGCTTCGGCCTTAGAGCTATGCTCAATGTTGATGATGATGCCACGAGATGGCTATTTTTCGGTGATGGTACCACATGCATATGCCCGTCGGTGTGGGTTGCATTTCATTTCCCATTCATTACATTGATGATTTCCCTTGAGTGATTGACATTGATGATGTGGTTGTTAATGATGTTGTTGTTAATGATGTTGTTGTTAATGATGTGGTAATTATAGTTGCATGAACTCTAGTATACTGCTTATCATACATGCTTTTATACTATTAGAGAGACTCACCCTTCTGTTTTGAATGTTACCCCATGTGGGTAACGTGCGGTGATAGTGAGTGAAGGCTTGTCTACCTTCGTCAGCTGAGTCGGTGTCGTCTCTGATACGTAACACTCGGGGAGGGGATGAACACTGTTTTATTAGTTGTTTTATTGCATTCTTTGATTTGAACTTAAAGTTGTGGATTTTGAAATATCTGTTATTTTTTGTGGTGTAAACTCAATTGAATGATTCCACGTTTTATTTGATTTCACGTTGTTTGGATTTTAAATTTCTGCACTCTGATTTTTAATAAAACGAACGGGTAGATTTGGGGTGTTACATTAGTGGTATCAGAGCAGTTCGGTCTGTCCGGCCAAGTTGTCGAGTCGTCGAGTCTATTAACCCTCGAGTCTTGGTACTCGTTCTAAGTTATAGTTATGTTGTTGTTTATTACTGTTACCTTTGTTGGTTTTATTTTTTTTCTTCGTTACCTTGCCTTGTGTGTCTATTGTGCTTTTTCCGAGTAAACTTGTATTGTTGGCATTTGATTTGTAACTTTTTGTCTTCTTGATCTTTAAAATCATATATTCTGAGCTTTCATGATCTGACTTGGTTATTTTCATTATGTGATTTTGTGAGTGAAAATTAAAATGGTTATTGAGTCTACTTTTATCTTATATTAAACCATTTTTTGGACGTTCAGAGTGTATTTCATTTATTTAATTGAATAGTACTATATCTTATACTAAGCCTTTTTATGGTTCCTTTATATACTTACTAATGCTCTATGGTTAGTGCTTTAGGAAGTTGCTTTGTTGATTCCTTAAGGTTGCTACTTGACAAATAATACTAGAAGTATAATTTTCTTACATGAATGTTAAAATTACTGATTTCTTATTATATATATATATATATATATATATATATATATATATATATATATATATATATATATATATGATTCAGATTAGATGTAATGATTTTAAATGCTATATGAGTCATGATTGCGAACTCTAATTGTCTACAATTAGTGTTTATTATTTGATCTTTTAATAATTGGTGCTACGTGATTTTGAAAACTTAGATTAAAATTGTGAACTCCCACTGCTTGTGCACTTCTATTAAATTAGCTTTATTGTCAGATGCTCTCGTAGGTATTCATTTATTTTAAAATGGTTGTATAAAATCAATTTCTATAACGTGTTTCCATCACTTATGTTGAACTTGGATATATTTATATGTTGCTATTATCATCTTCATTTACTTTATTTTGTTTCACTCAATTTCTTGATTTTCTGAAGGTGTGATGTTGTGAGCCCACTAGTATATGAAATGGCGTTTACTTAGTGTAGGTGTTACCTTGTTTCCTCTTTTATAGGGGCCTAGAGATGTTTTAATAACTTTCCCGAACACAATTTTATGTATGAAACTTCTAAAGTTAGACCCTTGATGTTGTGCTCGTTTTAATTAGATGTTTCACAATGTGCAATCGATCAATGTTGTAGTATTAAGTATTCTAGTTTCTCTCCTACGAAGCTTAGTAAAATATGTTTCACTTACTTCTTTATGACCCAGAGAAAAGGATTTTTGAGTTGTTGTGAACTATTCCTTAGTTTGTTCTTACTATTCTGTTGACGTGTATAGGTGTCTAATTTAACTAAAGTACTAATAAGTTTTGTGTTTATCCGACTTAGCAAAGAGATCATTGTGAGTACATGACTTCTACTCACTTGTTATTACTATTATTATGCTAGGGTTATTATTTTCTTGTTTTGCTTCTATGTTAGTTCTGGTTAATGACTTTGTAAGATTTCCATATTAATTGATCTTTATGTTTTCAGGTATGTGTGTTGTGTGACTGTTGTTTTATCTGGGTTTGTACCATAGTGTTGTCGGTGTTGTCGTGATAACATAACTATACTTGGTTGTGCTATTTTAATTTTAGTGAACCTTATTAAATATCCTTAGAATTGATTCTTATGCTTATTGGTGAAATGCTTAGTTTTAGATTCTATGTTTTTTTTATTGCGACTGAATGTTGTGAGAATTTTCGTCTTGTATTATCTGCTATGAATGGAGAGATGGTGGTTGATACTCCAGCCAAGGAGTCGGTAACCATTTCTCTGGTGTGTTCTCAGTGTCCCTTGTCGATTTTCGACAGAGACTTTGTTGTGAATTTTGTTTGTTTGTGTAGCGACCGAAAAATCCGGGAAAGGATTCTTCGAAAGGTTCTTAGGAAGCCGCCACCAAATTTTAGTTTAAGGGCAAATTCGGAAAATCCCTTTTGGTTTAGGATAAGGCATTGTTAGGGTTCGGGAGTCATTATGTGTGGGGAAGGTATTAGCACCCCACGACATCCATTATCTAATTAATTTAGATTTATTTAATAATTACCCTTTTTATTTATGGAGAAAAGACTTATTTAAGTTTTTGGTTTTTAGTGCTTGACAAGGGTTGAGTCTTGCTCCTACGTACCTCCGGATGCAATGGAGGAATCAAAGCTACGTAGTTCTTCCTGAAAAGTTTATGGGTTGGTGTTTTTTAGTGTAGGGATCCTAGGATTCCTTGAACTGTACAGCTCACTGATTCCTAGGACGCTGACTAACCCGACTGTACAGCCGACTTAGTCCTCTACTTTTTGAAAATAATTTTAGGATTTTTGAAGAGAGTTGTGAGATGGGTTGATTTTAGAATAGGTATTCTAGGACCCCCGAACTGTACAGCTCGTTAGTTCTAGAACGCTGACTAACCCGACTGTACAGCCGACTTAATCCCCTATTTTTTTAGGAAAATGGTTTGCCTGTATTTATTAAATTTGCGGGTTACTGAATCAGCATCTGACTCATTGGCCTAAAATAATGACTAACCCGGTTGTACAACCGACTTAGCCGTTATTTCTTAGAAAAGTAATTTATTCGTATTTGTTAGGTTTGTAGGGTTCTTGAATCAGATGCACTCATTGGCCTAAAATAATGACTAACCGGTTGTACAACCGACTTAGCCGTTTATTTAATTTTGCGAGAAAAGTAATTATATTTGAATTGGAAAAAGAATTAAAAAAAGTGTGAAACAAGGGGTGAACACGATAAGTTGGGGTTTTATTAGTCGTAGGGTCTCAGTATAAATAATAAGGGGTGTAAAAAGGAAAGCCCAGTTTGCATCGGGGGAGCCCAGAATGCGAACTGGTCTTAAGTAGGGGGGGTGTGCGCTGGAATAACGGGGTGCAGCTATGAATCTGAACACTAAATCAAAACTTAAAAAAACGGATACGGTTTATAAACCACAAACCCAGAAAAGGAAACCCTAACAAAACCACTTCATCCCCTTCCCTTGTTCACTCCCCTGCGGCGCGCTAGAGAGAGAGAGTGACTGGGCGAATTTTTTGCCGTCCTCCACGGTGGAGGGCGTGAATCGCGCGCCTCTCTGCGATGGAGAGTCACGGCGATGAGAGAGAAAAGGATGGCTTCGGTTTCGATGTTGGGTGGTCATGGAGTGACGCCGGCGAGGGTGGTGGACGGTGGTGTTGAGCGTGACGCCGGCGAAGGGATTACCGCCGGTGAGCTTCGCTTTTCTTTCTCTGTCCTTCTTCATCTTTCTTCTCTTATTTTTGTTTTTTTTTGTCACTGAAAAGGTTGTTTTTTGGGTCTGTGTTTTGGGGTTTCTGGGTTGCGATTGAAACACGGTTGTAAATGTTCCTGGGTTGCGATTGAAACACGGTTGTAAACGTTCCTGGGTTGCGATTGAAGGGCGTTTCATGGTTTGTTGTTGGCTTGCGATTCTGAGTTGGCATGTTTTGGGTTTGCTGTGGTTTTTTCTTCTTCATTTCTGTATTGATGCTTGCTGTTTGATAATTTTCTTTACAATAAAAGGAGTCTATTCTTGATTCAAAAAACAACAACAAACAGAAACACAGTTTTCAAGCCCAACCTAATTTAATCGCAGGAAACAACAAAAAAACTCGATCTGATTGTTAGACTAATCTAAAGAATCCTTTATTATCATCCCTTTTTTTTTTTAAGGAACCTGACTTGTTTGAGCCAATCACGTTTTATGTTGCATGAAAGACAAACTATCTGATCTGAATATGGGCTTAAAAAAAACAATAACTTGGTACTAACCTTTACTCCGCTTACGTAAGCTTCACATTAGGCTTCTTGATCAAGCGGTTGTATATGGTATTGTAACTTACATCGTGTATTGCTCGATCTTACTCCTTTTTTCTTTAACAACCAAAACTTCAGAATTGTTTTTAGCGGATTAGGGTTTCGATGTGAAACTCTAATCCTATTTTGGGTGATTTTAGCAGTAGTTGTCTGCCTTCTTTCTATGTGTTTTGACTGCTAATTGACTGCTTATTTATAGTTAAAAATTAGGTTAGGGCATTTATTGTTTTTGACTGGGTTTTGAATAATTTTCAGGTCTTGGTCCAAGCCTATCAAGCACTGCAGCAGACTTGAATCACTTTGCTGGAACCCTATTTTCTTTATTTAATTTGTTATTTTCGGATTTGTGTATTTTTTATATATTTTGTATTACTATTTTTGTATTTTTGGACTTTTTGGACTCTTAAGGGCTTTAAAATTGTAAAATTAACTAAATAACATTTTTTTGACATTTTTGGACTTATTTGACTCTTAAACATTTTTAAATTGTAAATTAAAATAAATAGAATTTTTGACATTTTTGAACTATTAAGTGTTTAAATAAATTAAGTGAACAAAATAAATAAGAATAAAAATAGGAAAACAGGAATCCGGCCAAATACAAAGACGAGAGCGGCGGATTCGACAAAGCTAGCGCTAAAAACGAGACCAAAAATAAAAGAAATGGGCGCGTTAACTAAAACCCCAAAATTAACTCGGAATCGCATTATTAAATCTGAATTTAAACCAACTTTTTGTGAAAAAGACTTTAGGTAGACCTGCTTACGTACGACTAAACTCGAATACGGACGTTAAATTGAAGAACGCGCGAAAAGATCGATCATTCGGCGTGCGTGCCTAATTTAAACAACGGCGTTTGATTTAGTTGAACGAGTGATTGAAATTAGTAACCGAGACTCTACACTAATAATTCTCGCAATCATGCGACTCCGAAACACGCCCTTACTAAAAATAAACGACTAAAGCGAGAAAAAGAAGACGGACAAAATTGGGGTATAACAGCTGCCCCTCTTTATTAATATTTTACTAGAAAGTGCTGAGCTCTAGAACTTTCGTAGTAGAAATAGGAATAAAGATAAGATAGACGCTAATTTTGTCCGTTTGAGGGGGGAGGTTTGAGAGATAAGAGGAGTGGTTAATACTTGGCGCGTGTAGAGAGTTGAATGAAGGGTCAACAAGGACTGAAGGAGCACTAAGGCTCTGAAGGACCACTCAGGGTCTGAAGGAGCGATAAGGCTCTAGAGGACCACTTAAGGTCTGGAAGGCTGCCTAAGCCTTAATTGAAGGACCATCGTGGTCTGAAGGAGCGCAACTAGCTACGGTACTAATTAAACGGTCTGAGGGGGCCTTTATACTCGGCGGCCATGATGGGTCAAGATCGGTCTAGAATCGATATGTTGACCATGAAGGGCGTACATTGTGTCTTAGGTGACACAACTCGCGTCCGAAGGACCACGCGGGTCTGGAAGGTCCGCGGGCTCGACTCGACGTTTGCGGTAGCCGGGCCACTTAGGCGCGAAGGGCGTGGTGCTCGAAGGACCACTCGGGTGCAGGATCAGCTCGGTGATGCGTGATGCGATACGGGATCAACGCTTAGAGCTTTGATTTTAGAGGAACAAAATATGAGTATCGACACTTGAAGTCGATTCAGAGGCAATACATCATGTAATGGACATACAACGCCAATAATACATGCACATGCAACGGTGATTTTGGTGGGGTGATGGATGAAATAGGTGATTCCTTTCTCTTTTTTTTTTTTTTTTTTTTTTTTTTGCTTGCTTTTTATTTATTTATCCGATGGATGCGTGAAGTATGAATGTTAATATGATGCAAATGAAATGTTTGAATGCAAATGCTATGGTGCATGGTGTGATGATATGAAATGACCGATTGAGTGCGTGAAACATTTTTGTGATGATGAGATGTGAGACTTTGGATGCGAGAGGCGGAGATGAATATTGATAATTCTTTGGAAAGATTAGATTTGATTCAAACTTCGCAATCTCAAGGTTGTTATTCTGACAGACAATCGATGTGAAAAAGTACTTGCAAGCTCGCTTCTTTTTCTCTTCCATTATGATGCCCCACGATTCACAGAAATTTAGGTCCACAAAGTTAACTAAGTGGATTTTGATGATCGCATTATCAACTTGTGTTCTATCTCATTGAAGCATTGTTAAGAAAACATGTATAGTAATGCGGACATAGATGAATGAGTCGATTAACTTGGTTCAAGGTTATCGACGAATCGCGACGCATGAAAGGATGAATGACCGGTCTTCGTCAATGTCATGAAAGGTAGGTTTTTCCAAGCCAAGAAATACGAGATTGCCCCAATTTAGATTTGATGATTGTGAGTGAATAACTTGCCCCTGTCTAGTGCTAACAAGCTAGAGGTGTAGAAAATGATGACTGGGGAATGCATTGGCTTTGGAATGAAAGGCGGAAAGCAAGAGACTTTGTCTCAACCCAAAGAGTTTGGTGTTGCCCCATTTATGGTAAGGACAAGATTGCCTGACTAGAGTAGTAGCATTTTGGGTAATGAGTTGAGAAATTGCCCGGTATGGTTTTATGGTCATGAATATAATGAAGGGATGAGATGGGTGTCGGGTGAATTTCCCCATTTGTAGGTGGAGTGAAGAATGACAGGATTGCCCCACTTGGAATGGTGTTTCGAATGGTTGCTTTTAGTGAGATTGGGAAAGGTGACAGAGTTAGGGTTATGGGTTTTTGGAGATGGTTAAATGCGGCTGTATAGACTGGGAGTGGTATGGGAAGCACACTGGACAAATTCCCCAAGTTCAAATAGATGGTGAAAGGGATGCCCCACTTTAGGATCTAGGTGACGATCCTAGTATAAACTTTTGGTTACCTTTAGAATGACTCTCAGACTACAATAGTCTTGAGTTTGCTATGATGAAAACTACACTTGGTGATCACTAGACCTTGTCTTAGTATAACTGTAACTTGTGGTGCAAGCCTTTTGATTTTTCTTCTCCTTTGAGTTTTTTTTTTTTTTGAGATATATTTTTTTTGAGCAAACATATTGTAAATAAATAAACTTATTTGTCCTAAGATTAAAACTTTGAGGAAACAAAAGCAATCGGTCATTGATCGGAATGTGGCCGATGGTTTAGTGATTTATGAGGGAAATGATAATTGGGCTCAAGGTAGTGTTTGGGGATTGATGGGACGGATGATTTTTTTTAGCGGTATGATTTGACTAATGGTTAATGGTTTGTGAAATAAGGTGTTATTAGGCTCAATGAAGTGTTTGATGATTGATGAGACAAATGATTTGGTGAAGTAACTTGGCTAATGGGTGATGATTTATGAAGGAAATGGTTGTCAGGCTCAAAGGAGTGTTTGAGGGTCTAGTAATTGATGTGTCTCATGGTAGGATGGACTTGTTTAGGGATGTGACTTGGCCAAGGGTTTATGAAGGATAGGATATTGAGGACAAGGGAAGTGTTTGGGGGTTTGTTTCAGACAAGGATTTCTTATGCATTTAATGGCGAGAAGTATCAGCTCATAATTGTACCACTTTTGCTTTTTCGTGGTTTTTCGATCCTCTTCTTTTTTATTTCACTTTCTTTTTGATTTTGATTTTTCTTTTCTTTCTTTCGAGCTTTTGATGTGGAATTGATCCTTGTCTAGGGTGATTGAAAGGTTTTTAGATTTTGGCTTAAGGTGGGTAGCATGGGGTTTTTTCGAGGGTATGGGAAGATGGTCAAACTTCATTTCAAATCATGATTGCTCGTTTTCTCAAAAATTAACTTAAGGACAATAATTTATTTACTTTTATATATTTGCTCTTTTTCTTTATTTCTCCTTTTTTTATATGCCCTAATTTTTGCTTAGGCCGCTCTTACGAGTTTTCGACCTAACGGGCCTTTTTGAATTTATTATTTTTTTTGTAAAGGACTTGCACCAAGGGAATACAACGTTGACAAAGTTTTTTAGAGATCACACATTTTCCCCAGTATGGAGGGCCTAAAGTGTTATTTCACTAGGGGAACCAACCAGAAACGTCAACTCTGTAATGATGTGGGGAGTATGTACCTTATGGGTGGTCGGGGTGGGATTAGACTTTGACAGGGGATGATGGTAAGGTAGGGACGCTAACTGACTCAGACAAAAATGAACACACATGTTACCCAAGTCACTACACAAATGTTTCGCAGAGAGTTAACATTTAAAACATGATAGAAAATTTTTTATGGGCATTTCGGTCAGTTTTCATGGGATGGAAGAGATGCAACGTTTGGTTAAAAAAATGTGAGCAAGCTAAAAATTTGAAAAACGGAGTGACTTGAAACACCTTGAGCTCGCAACGAAGTATGACTAAACTTTTTCAAAAAGAATTATTTATCTCACAAGAATGCCTCACCTCTCATCACAATCTTTCTCTCAAAATTATGTTTTTTCGTTTTTATAATGCATGATGTAAGTATGCAAATGAATGAATGCGCGTGAAATGAGAATGCAAATGAACGAATGAATGTATGTGAAATGCGAATGTGATGTATGGGTATGAATATATGATTTTATTCGTCATGTCGGGGAATTATAAACTTTTCATTGGAGAGTAAAGTACAAAATTTAATTTTGACTTCAAATAAGCGTGCGACTTCTCCAAGGTAAAGATTTAAATTCACGACGGTCATAAAAGTGCATGCAACAGTAGATGTTTATTTGCTGTATGCATGTGGTATATTTTCTAAAAAAGTAGTAAAAAAAATGATTTTTTGTTGTTTTTGATTTTTTTGATAAAAGACAGTATGCATAAATATTTGTTTGAATGCGAGGGTATAAAGCTCCTTTGTGACCCTAGAAATGCATCTTACAGAGTGGGTCTAAGGTTTCTTTTATAGTGAACCTCACAGGGATAGTTCTAAAGAATCCTACACATGGTCCCTAGAGCCAAGGACTCCAGTCAAGAACATCGACCCCAAAGATAGGCAAGCTATTAGAAGGGATAGCATCCTCAAAAGGAATCAAACTCTAGGTGAGATTTTCGTGACCACCCAACGAGACGTACGTCCCGCAGGCCATCACTACGCAATCTCGTTCTAACTTAGGTTTATGCTCGAGTCCGAGTAGAGGACTTTTCTCACGTGTGTGAAGTGTAGAAGTGAAGTGTGTGTAGGAGCGATCTAAAAAACAACCCAAAAGCTGCAAGCAGACAAACAAACGTATATACAAATATTGTCTTCTATCCTAGAGTTTATATATAACATAAAAATATAATATGCAAAGGATAATAATAAATAAACAAATAAATAAAGGGAAGGGTAAAAATTAAGTTAATCCTAAATAATTAGACTAGGTTTTGACTCTCTAAAAAGTTAAGTCCCCAGTGAAGTCGCCAGCTGTAGCGACCGAAAAATCCGGGAAAGGATTCTTCGAAAGGTTCTTAGGAAGCCGCCACCAAATTTTAGTTTAAGGGCAAATTCGGAAAATCCCTTTTGGTTTAGGATAAGGCATTGTTAGGGTTCGGGAGTCGTTATGTGTGGGGAAGGTATTAGCACCCCACGACATCCATTGTCTAATTAATTTAGATTTATTTAATAATTACCCTTTTTATTTATGGAGAAAAGACTTATTTAAGTTTTTGGTTTTTAGTGCTTGACAAGGGTTGAGTCTTGCTCCTACGTACCTCCGGATGCAATGGAGGAATCAAAGCTACGTAGTTCTTCCTGAAAAGTTTATGGGTTGGTGTTTTTTAGTGTAGGGATCCTAGGATTCCTTGAACTGTACAGCTCACTGATTCCTAGGACGCTGACTAACCCGACTGTACAGTCGACTTAGTCCTCTACTTTTTGAAAATAATTTTAGGATTTTTGAAGAGAGTTGTGAGATGGGTTGATTTTAGAATAGGTATTCTAGGACCCCCGAGCTGTACAGCTCGTTAGTTCTAGAACGCTGACTAACCCGACTGTACAGCCGACTTAATCCCCTATTTTTTTAGGAAAATGGCTTGCCTATATTTATTAAATTTGCAGGGTTACCGAACTGTACATCTCATTGGCCCTAAAATAATGACTAACCCGGTTGTACAACCGACTTAGCCGTTTATTTCTTAGAAAAGTAATTTATTCGTATATGTTAGGTTTGTAGGGTTACTGAACTGTACAGCTCATTGGCCCTAAAATAATGACTAACCCGGTTGTACAACCGACTTAGCCGTTTATTTAATTTTGCGAGAAAAGTAATTATATTTGAATTGGAAAAAGAATTAAAAAAAGTGAAACAAGGGGTGAACACAGTAAGTTGGGGTTTTATTAGTCGTAGGGGTCTGTATAAATAATAAGGGGTGTAAAAAGGAAAGCCCAGTTTGCATCTGGGAGCCCGAATCTGGCCCGAACTTAAGCTTAAGTAGGGTCTTGCTGGAATAACGGGGTGCAGCTATGAATCTGAACACTAAATCAAAACTTAAAAAAACGGATACGGTTTATAAACCACAAACCCAGAAAAGGAAACCCTAACAAAATCACTTCATCCCCTTCCCTTGTTCACTCCCCTGCGGCGCGCTAGAGAGAGAGAGTGACTGGGCGAATTTTTCGCCGTCCTCCACGGTGGAGGGCGTGAATCGCGCCGGTCTCCTGCGATGGAGAGTGCGACAGTGAGAGGAAAAGGATGGCTTCGGTTTCGATGTTGGGTGGTCATGGAGTGACGCCGGCGAGGGTGGTGGACGGTGGTGTTGAGCGTGACGCCGGCGAAGGGATTACCGCCGGTGAGCTTCGCTTTTCTTTCTCTGTCCTTCTTCATCTTTCTTCTCTTATTTTTGTTTTTTTTTGTCACTGAAAAGGTTGTTTTTTGGGTCTGTGTTTTGGGGTTTCTGGGTTGCGATTGAAACACGGTTGTAAATGTTCCTGGGTTGCGATTGAAACACGGTTGTAAACGTTCCTGGGTTGCGATTGAAGGGCGTTTCATGGTTTGTTGTTGGCTTGCGATTACGAGTTGGCATGTTTTGGGTTTCTTTGTGGTTTTTTTTCTTCTTCATTTCGTATTGATGCTTGTTTGTTTGATAATTTTCTTTACAATAAAAGGAGTCTATTCTTGATTCAAAAACAACAACAAATGCGAAACACGCTTTTCAAGCCCAACCTAATTTAATCGCAGAAACAACAAAAAAACTCGATCGATTGTTAGACTAATCTAAAGAATCCTTTATTATCATCCCTTTTTTTTTTTAGGAACTCGACTTGTTTGAGCCAATCACGCTTTATGTTGCATGAAAGACAAACTATCCGATCCGAATATGGGCTTAAAAAAACAATAACTTGGTACTAACCTTTACTCCACTTTCTCGTATACTTCATTAGGCTTCTTATCGCGGTTGTATATGACTTGTAGAATTACCATCGTGTGACTGCTCGATCACTACTCCTTTTTTCTTTAACAACCAAAACTTGAGATTAGTTTTTAGCGGATTAGGGTTTCGATGTGAAACTCTAATCCTATTTTAGGTGATTTTAGCGATGGTTATCCGCTTTCTTTCTATGTGTTTTGACCGCTAATTGATCGCTTATTTATAGTTAAAAATTAGGTTAGGGCATTTATTGTTTTTGACTGGTTTTGAATAATTTTCGTCTTGATCCAAGCCTATCAAGACTGCTGCAGCTTTGAGCTGAATCACGCTGAACCCTATTTTCTTTGTTTAATTTGTTATTTTCGGATTTTTGTATTTTTTATATATTTTGTATTACTATTTTTGTATTTTTGGACTTTTTGGACTCTTAAGGGCTTTAAAATTGTAAAATTAACTAAATAACATTTTTTTGACATTTTTGGACTTATTTGACTCTTAAACATTTTTAAATTGTAAATTAAAATAAATAGAATTTTTGACATTTTTGAACTATTAAGTGTTTAAATAAATTAAGTGAACAAAATAAATAAGAATAAAAATAGGAAAACAGGAATCCGGCCAAATACAAAGACGAGAACGGCCGGATTCGACAAACTGCGCTAAAACGAGACCAAAAATAAAAGAAATGGGCGCGTTAACTAAAACCCCAAAATTAACTCGGAATCGAATTATTAAATCTGAATTTAAACCAACTTTTTGTGAAAAAGACTTTAGGTAGACCTGCTTACGTACGACTAAACTCGAATACGGACGTTAAATTGAAGAACGCGCGAAAAGATCGATCATTCGCGTGCGTGCCTAATTTAAACAACGGCGTTTCGATTTAGTTGAACGGAGTGATTGAAATTAGTAACCGAGACTCTACACTAATAATTCTCGCAATCATGCGACTCCGAAACACGCCCTTACTAAAAATAAACGACTAAAGCGAGAAAAAGAAGACGGACAAAATTGGGGTATAACAGTTTGCCGCTGATGGTTAGAGCATAACAATGTCCATATTAATTTTCGTAGACAGTCAGTGAGTTTCGGGAGTGTTGGGTCTGGTCTGTTACCGCTAGTTAGTTGTGGAAGTTGATGAAGGTACATTTTCGAGGACGAAAATATTCTAAGTGGGGGAGAGTTGTAAAGCCCCAAATATTCTAACTATTTATTTAATAGAGATATTTAGGTATTTTATTAGTATAGTTATATTAAAATAATAATATGGTGTTTCATTTAAATCATGGGGTGGGGTTAGTAACTAAGTAGGTGGTAAAAAGGGCCCAAGACACTAGAGCCCAATGATATAAGTACTAAGGGTTAGGGTTATTTACACATTTTGGAGAGAAAAATAGAAAGAAAGAAAGTAAATAGAGAAGGAGCGCTAGAGAGGAGGAAAATTGGCGCAAGGGAGAAGAGAAGAGGGAGAGATTGCGCAAGGGAGAAAGAAGAAGAAGGAGAGGAAGCTTGTTGTCGTGGTTCTTAGAGTTCGTGGAAGAGTTCCTTATTCGACGAATTCCGAGGTAAGGGTGGGTTCTAATATTATAAGGGGTTGTATGATGGGGTGTATGTGGGAGATTAGGAACTATAATGCATGTGATGTGTTTGAATATATGATTGAATGATTCTTGCATGTATATTTGTGGTGGTTGATTTCGTTTTGGTGTTAATGACGTGTGTATGATTTGATGGTGAATAGATGCACATTAGGTTTTTGATAAAATGTGTAAGTGGTGTCTAGAATGCATGTTAGGTGTTTGATAAAATGCCATGTTGATTTTATTGGGTGTTTGATGATGGGTAACGGGAGAAGAGTAAATAAGGTTGCTTGTTGGGTCAATAGGCGCTGCTAGGCGCCATTTTTGTTGCTGTTTGGCGCCCCTGTGCACCCAAGGCTGCCACTGGGCGCCAGTTTTCCTATGTTTTGGCGCCCTGGGTGGCTGTGTTGCCACTGGGCGCCAGTTTGCCTATGTTATGGCGCCCTGTGTGGTTGTGTTGCCACTGGGCGCCAGTTTTCCTGTGTTTTGGCGCCCTGGGTGGCTGTGTTGCCACTGGGCGCCAGTTTGCTTGTGTTTTGGCGCCCTGTGTGGCTGTGTTGCCACTGGGCGCGCGATTTTCTGTTGTTTTTGGCGCTGGGCATGCTTTGTGTTGCCCTAGCGCCCGATTGTGTTCTTGTTTGGCGCCCAGTGTGAGCTCGTGTTGCCACCAGTGCCATTTTTTATTCTTTGCTTAGCGCCAGTGGGTGCCGTTGCCCCAGCGCCCGATTGTCTTGCTGTTTGGCGCCCTAGGTGTGCCTGTGTTGCCACCAGGCGCCATTTTTGTTGTTGTTTGGCTCCGAAGTGCTTGTGTTGCCCCAGCGCTAGTGTCTCAGGCCGCTTGGCGCCACGTGTGTGCTGTGTGTTGCCAGCGCCAATCGTGTTCTTGTGTGGCGCCCGGGGTGCTGTGTTGCCCCTAGACGCTAGTTTTGTGTCTGTGCGCGCCCCGGGCATGCTGTTGTGTGAACAAATTGGTGTCCTAGGTGTTGGTGTGGGTTGGGAAATTGGTGTTAGTTCAGAATGCTATAATTGATGTGTTGCTCTAAGGATTTTAGATTTTACCACCACATCGTCTATACATACTTCCATGATTTTGCCGGCTATTTCATGGTAAATTGCATTAATTGCTTTCTAATACATATCTCGACATTCTTTAGGCCAAAAGGCATAATCATCCACTCATAAATTCCCAAGGCACCTAAAGGCATTCTTATGAGTGTTTGGCTTGGCTACATATATCTGATTATAGCCAAAATAACCATCCAGGAAATTCAAGATGGCATGGCTTGCCACACCACACTCATCCTTTGGAGTGTCTAAGTTCAAGTTTCTATAATCTATGAATACCCTCACTTGGCCATTCTTTTAATCATAGGAACTACATTAGGCAACTACACTACATACCTAGCAATTCTGATGAAGTTTTCCTTCAATAACCTTTCAGCAACTTTGATTTGAGGCATTAGCTGAGGGTTGAATCGTCTAGGTGGTTTTTTTTAAGTTTGGACCCTTATTTGATAGAAATTCTATGTTCTACCAGCTTCTTTTCCAAGCAAGGCATCCCATGAAAAGCAATCTTTGTATTTCTTTATGAGATCAACTACTTGTTCCCTTTGCTCTACACTCAGAAGCCCACTTATCTTGGTCATCATAGGTTCATGTAGACTTCCAAGGTTGACTTCTACTAAGGGATCTTAAGACTCAAAGGTACCACATAAGCCGACTTGGCCAACTGGATACTTGCCTTGTTAGTCGATGACCTGAGCTCAGGAATTTCTTGGAACTCCTCTTCATCATTGTGTGCTTCCAAAATGGCCTACTCTATTATAGATTCTACCTCAAACATCTTGAGCCGATCCATCAAGCTCCATATCTATGGAGGGGTATCAATCATTGGAGTTATTGATAGGTCGTGAATCAGCCGAAGTTTTCAACTTGAAGCACTCCTTGCTTAAGTTACAAGTTTCTACTCCTCCCTCTTCATATCCTTCAGTTACTAATATGAGGCCTAGGTGAGGAGAATAGAACAATGCCTCAAGCATTTTCACTTTTGTAGAGAAAGGGTTATGGTCGACTTCAAGGACTCCAAATTTATGACTAATCCAGATTACTAGCTTCTGATGTAATGTAGATGGCACACAATCACTAGTGTGGTTCCAATTTCTGTCAAGGATCAAAACATAGGAAGGCTTACCCTCTATCACAAAGAATGCATACCTTGTGACTTTGGACAAATAACCACATCAACTATTGGAACTCATAAGACATCTGAAGCACGACCCCTGAAAATTATCGTCTTCCTATTAGTGGGGATCAAGTCCTTAGAGTTATTGCCAAACCTCTTCATGGTAGCCAAAGTCATTATGTTCAACACAACACCTCCATTCACAATCACATTGTTGAATGGATTTCCATTGATATGGGCCTTGATGTATAAGGGCTTTGTGTATTTAGTCATCTCAGAAGTTGGTGCCTCAAATAGCATGCCATCTGTCACCTTATTTTTTTGGCTCGGCAAGGGTATCCCATTTTGCTTCCTCAACAAATACATCTCCTTCTAGCACCTCATTTTGTCCTTCAATATTAAAAAATTCCATAGGAAGAAATCTTATGGTTTCCATATCGGCCATTAAGCCATTAGTTTGTTCATTAAAGATATAGTCGAGATTGAGTCACTGAATGGGTCCTTTGTCTTGGTAGGGATATAAGGACAAGGGCTATAAGATCTAGTAGGGCTGTAATGGCAGTTCATAAAACTATCATTTAGTTATTTTACCCAATCATTTTATTAAACTCGGGATCTTCCTTTGAGAGGTTCTTAACTTTATTTCACTCAAGCCATGTTCGCAGACGGGGCTCCCTAATGCGAACTGGGCTCTACTTTTTGCACCCTAATTTTTAATAATACCGCACCCCCTGCATCTAATTACACCTCCCTTATTACTGTTTTACCAATTACTATGTTTCTCCTATTTTATCTTATCCAAATCATTTTCTCAAAAGTAAAAAATACCCAACACACAATTAGCTTTTATCAAGAACTATGTGAGATTTGATCTCCTACCAAGGGGCATAGGAGCAGAGGGGAGAGCTCACCTCTGTCAATGCACTAATAAAACCATTTTTTTAAGTTTCCGTCTAAATTACTTTCTTTCCTATTTCTCAAAAATGACAAAAACAACTTACTAGTAAGTCTTTTATTTTAATTCATAAAAGGGTAAATTCAATATATTTTAAATTAACTTTTTTTACACATTTAATTAAGAGGTAGCTAGCCTTCTTTTAGAAGGATGTCGTGGGGTGTTAATACCTTCCCGCACATAAACGACTCCCGGATCTAAACCTTGCATTTATCCAAACCTAAAGGGATTTTCCGAATTTGCCCTTAAACTAAAATTTCGGTGGCGGCTTCATTTTTGAACTTCGAATAATCATTTCCTGAATTTTTCGGTCGCTACATTAGCAGATATAGTAAATAATCTAGTTTGTATTTTCTAATGTGAAATTGGACTTGTGCTTAAGTCACACTTTTTAGTATTGTGAGCTAATTAGTAAAGGGAATTAGCACTCTTATTAGTTGTAACGATTAGTTTATATAAATACCATTCATATACTGTAATAAAGAGATAGTTCCAGAAATTTAGATTATCTTCTATGGTTTCTCTCAAGTGTGTGTGTGTGTGTATGTATGTGTGTGGGAGTTCATCTTCTATGGTTTCTCATGCTCCAAAAAATGGTATCAGAGCAATTGTTGAAGCGTGAGGAACATCTGTGAGTGAAAGTTAGGTGAGTGAAACCTGCAATTGCAAGTGAATTGGTGAGAGAGCGAGAAACCTTCAATTCACACCTAAACACAAGTGAATAGTGAGGAATTCAACAATGGCGACTGCGAATTGACATTTTCCAGCAAACTTTCCAATTCTCGATGGAAGAAATTATATTTAGTGGTGTATGAAGATGAAAGCGATCCTCAATTATCAAGATGTGTATGATTTGGTGGTGACCAGACTCGAGGTGTTGCCAGCGAATCCAACTGATGCGCTACATAATGCAAACAGAGATGCGAAGAAGAAAGACTGTAAAGGACTTTGTATTCTTCATCTGTGTGTGAATCAGGAAATTTTTGAGAAATTGAAGAAGGTACGATTATAAACCCTAGGGAGACAATACAAATTTCTAGGAATGGAATATAGTGAAACGATTGCGAAATACTTTACTAGAGTTCAATCAATGACAAATCAAATGCAATATTGTGGTGAAACATTGTCTGATGCATCGATTTTTGAGAAAATCCTGCGATCTATTGCTGCACGATTTCATCATGTTACTATGGCGATTAAAGAATCGAAGGATGTGTCAACAATGAAATTAGAATAACCTCAAGGATCTCTTGAAGAACAAGAAAAAAGAATGAACGAGTGGAATGAAGTCTAGCACTGAACAGGCATTGGTTTCACAAACCAGGCAATATGAATGGTTATAATCAAAGAGGAAGACAAGAGGAAGAAACAATTTCAGAGGAGGAAGAGGTAGGGATAACACTTTCAACTCGAACTTTAGTAAAGAAAGTTCTAGAAATGATAAAAACAATCATGAACATAATAATAATAATAATAATAATAATAATAATAATAATAGAGGAATTGGTGGAAGAGGTGTGCATGAAAGAGGCGGTAGGAAGAAGTTTGATAAGAGTAATATTAAATCATAGTAACCAAACTAAACTAAACTAAGTGTTTTAACACCTTCAACACCCTTCCCTTTAAATCATCTCTTGAGGGAGAGATTTATCATCCATTGTGGTTCTACCTGAGTCGGAGGATTAGTTTCTGCAGTTGTGCACAGAGGATACTAAGTTTACATCAAAAAAAATTATTTTAAAACCTGTTATTAAGTGATTGAATATTGGAAACATACCAATAAAACTCTAGGGTATCAAAGTGTTCACCAATCATAAATAAAATAAAATGTCTTCTACTTTTGTTTCATATAAATATTTTGAATACTAAATTAACTAAATAATGCAATTAAAAATAAAGCGTCTACATTTCAAAGCTTAAGCGTCAAATCAAGATTGAAAGATTCTACTTTGGAGCTTTCTTCTATCCCTGGCTTGTAATGAGGATCAATAGTTGTTATTTGAGTTACCTTGTCTATGTCTTGGCTTGATGAATTAGCGGTAGCATTTGGGAAAAGTTGAAGTGTTTGAATACTAGCACTTCTATTCTCTAGGTTTACTCTTGAATATGAATTTTGTTGAAAACGTTGAAGTGCTTGAACACTAGCACTCTCTCCTTCCTCGAGTGATACCTTTGAAAATGGAGTATTGGGAAAAAGTTGAAGTGTTTGAAGCTTTACTCTAGAATGAGGAGTAGTGGTTGCAAATCCAGAACCACTAACATTAGGGTTTTGACCTAACTTTTCTAGGGCACGCTCTTTTCTATGTGCTTTTTGGTGTCCATACAAAGCATGTGATGAATGGAATTCTTTCAAGCAATGGTGGCACAAGAAAAACGATGCCTCTACTCTTGCTTTCTTTTTGGTTGGATTCACCATTGAATACTAAGATGTGGCTATGATGTTATAGAAGCCTTTGGAAAAGGACAATGATTCACACTAATGTTTTATGTGCAGAACTTTTGGCGTGACATTGAAAGGAGTGTGCATAGATGATGTTATCTATTCTATTCTATATATAATACAATGGTGAATAACCTGCGTTGCCTCATTAATGTCATCCATTTATTGGTTCCTCATAACAAACTATATGATGTTAACCTTATTTAATAATAATAAAAATAATTCAAAACAAAATTAATTAAAAAATTCCATAACTGTCCTTAATAATTTATGGAAAACAAAAAAAATATATAATCTTTGTGTGATTTAATTGCCTTAATAAATGCACAATTAAGAAAAAGAAATTTAAATTTAAATGCAATAAATAATAGTCAATACCTCAATTTAATACTTGTCAGGAAAAATAGAGTTTTGATCCTCACAAGTACTTAAGGAACGATTTCGGGGAGAGAGTTACACAAACAAAAAGATAATGCTATTTATTATATTTATTATATTATATGTGTCACTCTCTCTCCAAAATTGTCCCACAAGTACTTTTAAGGATCTGCACTCAGAAAAATAACTCATATCGAATTATTATATGTTCCCTATTAAATTTAATACAGTATTTTCATTTAATACATTGGTCAGGGAATTAATGTTCAGTTTTGAAATTCCTCCCAAAATAGAAGATATATATTAGGCATTTATATATTTTATACACCCAAAACTTAGATATTAATTAACCATCCATTTCTTTTGAGAAATGGAGAGGATCCCCACCCCAAAACAACACTCTATTTGTAAGGGTTGCACTAACCCAATGGTATCAAGCACTAGACAGCAAAGCAACCAATGGCATAGGCTCTGTTTGGTAAAAATTAGAGGATGGTAGATAACATAATAGATGAGCGGATAGCGGAAAATTGTTGTGCTTGGTAAAACTAGCAGTTAAAATAGTTAGTAATTAATGTAAAAAGACTTAAAACGATATTTAATTAATGATGACAAAATGTTAAATCAGAAAAGATGAGTAATTTAAGAAAAATAATAAATATAAAAATGAAAGAAATTGTTCCCAGCCGACCGCCCAGGAAGGCTCGGATTCGCAACATATGTCGACTCGTCTAAGCCTAGAAGAGGAAGACTGACGCACGAAGACTGCCTCTCCCTCAGCGCCGAGATACTAGTCGGCTATACAGGACGAGGGACCGCCCCTCGGCCAAAAGGGTCGACGTCTCCTACAAGCTCGGCCTTAAGCAGGAATCTAGCTAGATATATTAGGAAAGCCCGAGAATCTCGCCTAAGATCTCGCATACTTATGAGCATTAGTGACACCTTGTAATATAAATATAAGCCCCCGAGGCCAACAGAAATGATTGATGTTATTCTGATCATTCTATACTCCTTACTCTATTCATCGTGTTCTTGCTATATCCTATTCCAGGGAATAGTTAGGAACATTGGCGCCCACCGTGGGGCATAGGTAAAATTTTCCTACCCAACTTCAGACCAGAAAAGCCTACCCCAGCATGGTAGGGACCAGAGCTAACGGTGGTGCTTCCGCAAGCACCACAGATCCCAGAATATTTGAATTATTGGAAGCAGTAAGAGCACTTCAGGAACAGAACGCAGAGCAAGCTCGGAGGAATGAAGAGCAGACTCTCCGCGCCCAGGCACTTGAGGCTAGGGAGGTCAGACTCCATGAACAACGGGTCGCCCTTCAGAACAACAAGACGGAGGTTGTCCGAGCACCCCTGAGGGTGTTCCAAACGTTCACCGAAGAAATCGAAGCAGTGCCTATTCCCCCCCGGTTTCGAGAGCTAGCCATCGGGACCTACGATGGAACGGGAGATCCTCAAAGCCATGTCGACGCCTTTCAGACCCAGATGATGATCAGTGGTGGCAATGATGCCATTAGCTGCAAGATGTTTGCAGGAACACTAATTGATGTCGCCCTCAAGTGGTTCAAGGGATTGACTGCCCGATCCATCGCCAATTTCGAGGACCTTGCGAGCCGCTTCGACCAGCAGTTCTCCGCCAATAAGAAAAAGCTTATCCACCCTGGGATCTCTTTTACCTCAGGCAGGGGCCGCTGAAGCCACTAAAGAAATACTTGGAGCTCTTCAACAAAATAACAGTGCAGGTGGAGGACCTGGACGAGAAATTTTTCGTGACGGCTTTCATGAAAGGGCTCAGGAATAGAATCTTTAGCGAAGTGCAGTCCATCACTACTCCCAGGAACATGGACGAGGTCAGAGCAAGAGCAGACAAGCACATCAAAGCCGAGGATACAGCTGCCTCCAAGGACGCTAGAGATGCCAGAGGATCCCGAAGACCCCACTCGCCACCAGAGCGGGGAACCAATTAGAACCCTTCCCAACCTCGGCTCGCCGAGACCAGGGAGGAAGAGCACGAAACAGGAAGTCTCGTCCGAATCCAACGAACTCTTACACGCCGCTCAGAGCTCGGCCATCTGCCATTCTGAACGACGGACTTGCCGACGGAACCATCACCAGGCCGACCCTTTTTGTCGGCACCATGGATAAGTATCCTGAAGCTTATTGTAGGTTTCACAGGACAGAAGGTCATACCACCGACGACTGCTGGACCTTGAAGCGGCAGATTGAAAAACTCATCCAGCGAGGATTCTTAAAGAAGTTTGTACTCTCGGACGAACAAAAGAAGAGGCGAGCGGAAAGCCCTCAGAGAAGACAACCCCCCAAGAGGGGAGGACCAAGGAAGGAGTCCCAGTGATGGCATCCTCGGAGCCGTCGGTGACTATTTCAAAAGTCGTGAAGGTGGGAGTGATGGAGACACCACGATCGGGGATGGAAGACCGATCGATAAGTCGGGAAGACGCCACAACCGGCTATGGATGGTTCCGGTTGATGAGTCGGGATGAGCGCCACGGTAAACCGATAAGCTCTTAGAACGGCTCAGAAGAACCAAAGAGACACGTCTCTAAATTTTTACTCAAAATTCAACTTGTTTATTTCATAAAATGCACTACAATATATAGGGCTCTAGTCCCAATTGACTCAATGACACCCTAAAATTTTTAAATCTAAACAAATCTTGCAATAAATGTAAAAATCAAATCCTAAAATTCATATTTGAAAACAATCAAATAAGAATTAATTCTAGGAATAAAAAGTAATCCTAATATACTAATCTAGAATAAACCAAATCAACATTAATGTTAAATCTTAACTAAAATAAACAAACCTACAGGCATTAATGCCTTTATTTATTTCTCCTAAAAAAAGCAATTAAATACATTATAGTAGTGTGATCTTCAAAATCAAATAAAAATAGAGATTCCTTGTAGGTTTTCTTCCACATGTTCAAAGAACCCGAAGATGAATATTATTTCTTTGTAGAATTCCTTCCACATGCTTAAGGCATTTAGGATCTCATCATTCTCCCTTTCTTCGAGAAGATTTGTCCTCAAATCTGAATTTGCAAAATAAATTAATGGGTTATTGAAAAAAATTCTCTCTTTTTTCTCTCTTCTTTCTTTTTGAAATTTGGATATTCCATCCAGTTTCCTCTTAAAATCTTTATTTTTTTCAACAATGTTCCTATTATTTTTCCTTGCCTCTTCTTTTCTCTCAATGTTCTTCTTCTCCTCCACTTCTTTACCATTCCTTTCCTTTTCCCTTTCAGAAGCACACTCTAAATCCTCTTGTGCTTTACGGAGATGCTCACATAATATTTCAGAAATATCACCCATCATTTTTTCTATTTTATCATCTATTCTTTTCTCTCTCAGTTTCTTCTCTCTGATGTATATTTCATAATCGCTTTGCCTTCTCTCCATCTTAAACCAGACACACACAAACAAAAAAACTTCCAAACAAATAAGAAAGAACGGAAAAAAAATTGCCTTTTTTTCTTTTCTTCTTTCTTCTTCTTCTTTTTTTTCTTTTGTTTTTTTTTTTGAATTTTTGAATTTTTTCCGTTTTTTCTATTTTTTTTCAAAACTAAATAAAATGAAATCAACTAAAATTTAGAGACTAAAATTGAAAAGGATAAATAACACCTTGATAGAACCTAAGCTCTGATACCAGATGATGGCATCCTCGGAGCCGTCGGTGACTATTTCAAAAGTCGTGAAGGTGGGAGTGATGGAGACACCACGATCGGGGATGGAAGACCGATCGATAAGTCGGGAAGACGCCACAACCGGCTATGGATGGTTCCGGTTGATGAGTCGGGATGAGCGCCACGGTAAACCGATAAGCTCTTAGAACGGCTCAGAAGAACCAAAGAGACACGTCTCTAAATTTTTACTCAAAATTCAACTTGTTTATTTCATAAAATGCACTACAATATATAGGGCTCTAGTCCCAATTGACTCAATGACACCCTAAAATTTTTAAATCTAAACAAATCTTGCAATAAATGTAAAAATCAAATCCTAAAATTCATATTTGAAAACAATCAAAGAAGAATTAATTCTAGGAATAAAAAGTAATCCTAATATACTAATCTAGAATAAACCAAATCAACATTAATGTTAAATCTTAACTAAAATAAACAAACCTACAGGCATTAATGCATTTATTTATTTCTCCTAAAAAAAGCAATTAAATGCATTATAGTAGTGTGATCTTCAAAATCAAATAAAAATAGAGATTCCTTGTAGGTTTTCTTCCACATGTTCAAAGAACCCGAAGATGAATATTATTTCTTTGTAGAATTCCTTCCACATGCTTAAGGCATTTAGGATCTCATCACCCAGCAGAAGGAAGGCCGTGAGGTAGCAGGCCGAGGAGGGTTCTCTGGCGGAGGTCCCTCGTCCTCGGTCAGAAAGAAGTATGTAACGCCCCAAATTTTATTAGAAATTATTTGGAGTTGATTTGATAGGGTAGTGGACCAAATTGGAGAGTTTTTGGCATAGGGACCATGTTGAGAAGGACTAAAATTGATGTTATAAATACTTAATATAAGATGATGATTATTATTATTATTATTATTATTGTTATTATTAAAAGCATGAGAGCTTTGGTATCATCTTCTTCAATTGTAGTGTTGGTGTCTTGGAGGGGTTTTCTTGAGAGCTTTGGTATCATCTTCTTCAATTGTAAAAGGTATGGGGGCTCTCTTTCATAGTTAATAATTTATAAACCATGAAATCATAGGGATTAGGTGTTAGGAGTAGTTGTTTAAATTGATTCATGAAGTATTTGAGTGATTAGGTGATTGTTTGATTTTATATGTGATTATATTAATTGTTGTATGGAGATTGAAATGTTATTGCATTGATTGTTGATATTAAGGTGTTATAACATGATTTTAATGAAGAATAATAGGTAGAATGAAAGTGATGGCTAGGTGTTTGATGATTTGCTTGAATGAACATGATAATGTTTTACAAGATTGTATGGTGTGATGTTTTATATGTGAATGTTGTTCTTGATTGTTGGTGTTAATGTGAGTTACATGAATTTAATGCAATATGGTGTGTAAATGGTGTTTGGTGTTTAAGTGTTGTTGATGTTATTGGGTGTTGATGATGAACTTTACTTGTTTATGGTTTTTGTGTGTTTTCTGCACACTGTTTCGGTTTTTCTCAACTGGTACTGTTTGGTTGATTCAAAAATTGTGTGGCTAATTGTTTTTGAAAATAGACTTAAGGCCGGTCGTTTTGGCACTGGTTTCGTTCAATTCGGAGTTGTGTAGCTCAAGTTATGAGTCTCCAAAGTTAGGTCAAATTTCTGGAGTCAAACTGGGAGTAGGTTCGGTTTTTGCAGGTTTTGTGTTATCAATTGAACTCCGTTTTGAGTGATTTTTATTTCATTGAAAAATAGACTTAATTCTCTACGAAATAGGCACTGATTTCACTGAATTTCATTAAGAAATGAGAAAGAAAATTTGGTTGCAAGTTGGGTAAAGCGTTCTGTCCGATTTTGGTACCTCAGTGTAGTATTTTGAAACACTGTACCAACTGGACACTTATTTTGAAAAACTAAAATCATAGGTAGAAACTACTCTCAGAGGGCTTTCCAATGAGTGGTCTTTTGTAATTTTTCGATGTAGCTTTCTATTTTAAATAATTCGCCGAAGTAGGAGTACTGCTGTAGGAATCCAACACTTTGTGCGGGTGTTGCCAATGTTACCCGAAGTGTCAAAAATACTGTTTTGGTCCCTCTGAACTCTTTAGTCCCCAAAAATGTTATTTTGGTCCTTAGGTGTGGGTTTAGTCCCTGGTGTTGACTTTAGTCCTTGGAGTGACTTTAGTCCTTTGGTGTAGAATTAGTCTTGGTGATCTTTTAGTCCCTATAGAATTACTATTTATGGTGTGGTGTATTATTGGTGAATAAATATTGGTGAGTTGGGGTCTATGACATTTCTTTGGTGTTGGTGAGCCCACAAGGCTATTGGTGAGCATGCTATTGCATTATTTTGGTGATTTGGTGTTTCTGGTGCATAGTCATGGTGTCGCATTATCATATGCATATTTTGGTGAATAGGCCTCGGGCTCTTAAATTTTGGTGAATGCCCTCAAGGCTATTTTGGTGATGGATCCACATGCATATGCCCGTGGAGTATTGGGTTGCATTTCATGCATTACATACATGTTCGTGATCGATTGGGTGTTCATAAATTAATGGTGTATTTGATCGAATCTGTAATTCGTGTGACCGTATTTACGTGTAATCAGTATTTCGTGTAATCAGTATTTCCGGTGTATCTGTATTAATGGTGTATTTGAACTGACTGTTTAACTGGTGTGCCTATTCTACTGTGTTTCCTGTTTTATCTATTATTTTCTATGTATAGAGACTCACCCTACTGCGTCGTGTTGCTTCGTATGTCGGCAACCTGCAGGTGACGGTGACTGAAGGTGACTAGAGATCCTTCTTCTAGTATGGTCGAGTCGGCTCTGATATGTAGCACCAGGGGGATGTTTAGTTTGTTATTTCCTTTATATTTTGAACTAAGACGTTAAGTTATATTTTCCACTGCTGTAGTATTTTGTCCTCGGACATTGTTGGTGCTATGTATCATATACTGGAGTTCATTTTGATTAATTGTTTTGGAGTCATTTAATGTGTTTTGTTTTAAATGTGACACCCTCAAGTGGTCGCACTAAAAGTTTTTACGCACTCTGATTTTCAAATTAATTAAATAGTAGTTATGTAGAAGGGGGTGTTACAAAGTACGCCCAATCCATCATGTTGGTTTCCACAAGCACTGTCGAGGCTCCAGTCCCGATCTATCCACCGATCTCTTTTGATATTGCAGATTTTAACGGAGTTCAGCCCCATTCTGACGACGCGATTGTGATATATGTCACCACTAGCGAATACAAAGTGGCCCGGGTACTTGTAGACGGTGGAAGCTCCGCCAATGTGATGTACTGGAAGTGTTTCAAAGACCTCAAGCTACCCGAAGAATTGCTGAAGGAAGACCCAGGAACGCTCGTCGGTTTCACTGGCGAACAAGTAGAAGTCTGAGGCTATTTGGACCTGAGAACAACCTTTGGCGAGGCAGAGTCGGCCAAAACAGTGGTGCTCAGGTATATGGTCGTAAATGCAAAATCCTCTTATAACATAATTGTTGGCAGGCCCCCCCCTCAATGCGTTGATGGCTGCAATCTCTTACCCACCTCTGCTTCAAATACCCCTTGCCCAATGGGGAAGTCGGAACAGTGAGGGGCGATCAAGCAATGGCCCGCAGTTGTTATGCAGAAAGTGTCAACATCAAGGCAGTTCAGAAAGAGCGAAAGGGGAAGAGCTCCCACTGCAGCTTCCTTGACCTGGACCCCAGAATGTATGACCCAGCCGAGGAAGGAAAAAGGCCACGGCCAGCAGGCGACTTTAAGGAAGTTGTGATCGGTCCAATGCAGCACCAAAAGACAAAGATCGGCACGAGGCTGGTGGCCGAAATCGAGGACCAACTTGTCAAACTCCTTTCAGATAATGTCCACCTATTCGCATGGTCCCCCTAGGACATGCCACTTTGTCTGTCACAGATTATCACTAAACCCCTCTGTTCAGCCTGTGTCACAGAGAAAAAGAAAACAGGGATCGGAAAAAACTGAGGCTATAAAAGAAGAAACAGACAAGCTACTCTCGGCAGAGTTCATCCGAGAAGTGAAATACCCAACATGGTTGGCAAACCCTGTACTTGTCAAGAAATCCAACAGCAAGTGGAGGATGTGCGTTGACTATACAAACCTCAACAAGGCATGCCCGAAGGATGCCTACCCTCTGCCTAGCATTGACGGCATTGTTGATGGAGCGTCAGGTTTCAAGCTGCTCAGCTTCATGGATGCATACTCTGGCTATAACCAAATCAGGATGAGCCACACTGATGAAGAAAAGACCGCCTTCATGACTGGCCGTTCCAACTACTGCTACCAGGCAATGCCCTTCGGTTTAAAGAATGCCGGCGCAACTTATCAGCGGTTGATGGACAGAATATTTGAAGAAGAGATCGGCCGCACTATTAAGGTATATGCCGACGACATGGTCGTGAAATCGACAACAGACCAAGATCACGTGACCAACCTGGCAAAAATATTCAAGCTACTAGAAAAACATGATCTCCGGCTCAACCCAGAAAAGTGCTCGTTTGGCGTTCAGGCGGGGGAGTTCCTGGGATATATCCTCTCCCACCGAGGCATCGAGGCTAACCCCTCTTAGTGTCGAGCGATCATTAGCGCCAGAAGCCCATCCACAGCCAAAGAGGTGCAGGTATTAGCAGGTCAAATAAAGGCACTCTCCCGGTTCCTGGGACGATCGGCAGACAAAGTGAAGCCATTTTTTCAGTTACTCAGAAAGAATATGAATTTCAGGTGGTCGGAAGAATGTGAACACGCACTTCAGTAGCTCAGACAGTACCTAGCGACACCCCCAATTCTCACATCACAAAAACAAGGTATACCCCTACAACTATACCTGGTTGTTTCCAAAGATGCTTGTAGTGCAGTCCTGGTGTAGGAACAAGAGGGAAGCCAACTGCCAATATACTACACTAGCAGAATGTGGAGAGCGGCAGAACTGAGATACCAAAAGATTGAGAAGGCCGCCTACGCAGTAGTCCTCGCATTCTAGAGCCACTCGGTTGTGGTAAGAACTGATTTGCCGATCCGCCAAGTCCTTGCAAAGCCAGACCTAGTCGAATGAATAGTAGCATGGTCCATAGAGCTGTCAGAATTCGACATAAAATACATGCCCAGAGGTCCCATCAAAGCGCAAGCCCTTGCAGATTTTGTTGCAGAACTAGTAGAAGCAAATCGTGAGATCACCCCAGTGGACGACCCTTCTTGGACGCTCTCTGTAGATGGATCCTCCAACACAAGGGGGAGCGGTGCAGGGATAACCCTTGAAGGTCCAGACGGCATCCTCCTCAAACAATCTCTCAGGTTTAATAGCTACAAACAACCAGGCGGAATATGAGGCACTCATCGCCGGTATGGCACTTGCAGCTGACCTCGGCGTCAAACACCTGAAGGTGCGAAGTGATTCTCTCCTCGTAACTGCACAAGTCACCAATGCCTTCAGCACCAAAGATGAATTGCTCGGAAAATACTGCAGCAAGGTACAAGAACTTAAATCTAAATTCATTTCTTTTGAACTAACCCATGTCCCTAGGGAACAAAATGGAAGGGCCGACATGGCCAAGCTGGCCAGTACTAAAAAGCCTGACAACAACCACTCGGTGATACAGGAGTCACTATCTGAACCCATCATAATTAAAACTTAGGTCCACTCGATAGAGGTGGAACCGAAGAGCTGGATGACCAATATAGTTGCTTACCTGCATGGAGAACAGTTGCAGCTACAGGAGAAGGAAATGAAAAAGCTGGAAAAGGCAGCCGCTAAATATGTCCTCATTGAAGCTGAACTATACAGAAGAGAATTCTCTAGACCCCTCCTCAAATGCCTAGCAGGTGAAAGAGCTGAAAGAGTCTTGGAAGAAATTCATGAGGGAGTGTGCAGCAGCCACATAGGAGGACAAGCCCTCGCAGCTAAAACCCTTAGAGCCAGTTATTATTGGTCAAGCCAAAAAGGACGCCACCGAATATGTAAAGAAATGTAACAAGTGTGAGCGCCATGTCGCCATCCCAAGAGCACCGCCTGCCAATCTTCAAGCAATGGTCTCTCCATGGCCGTTTGCTGTATGGGGAGTTGACATCCTTGGCCAATTCACCCCATCGGTAGGACAGGTTAGATACTTGCTCGTGGCCATTGATTACTTTTCAAAGTGGATAGAGGCCGAGCTCATAACCACCATCTCGGCAGAGAGGGTGAAGAAATTTTACTGGCAGAAGCTCTTCTGTCACTTCGGCATCCCAGGCACTATTGTAACGGACAACGGTACGCAGTTTGCCTCTGATTCAGTAGCTCAACTTTGCAAGAAGTGGGACATTATTAAGCATTCACCTCGGTCGAGCACCCCCAAACCAACGGGCAGGCCGAGGCTGTAAACAAAATCATACTAAACGGCCTCAAGAAAAAACTGCATGAATCCAAAGGAGCCTGGGCTGAAGTACTTCCACTTGTGCTATGGTCATACAACACCACTCCACTGTCTTCCACTCTGGAGACTCCCTTCCGATTGGTATATGGCAGCGATGCCCTCATTCCCATAGAAGTACTGGAGCCCAGTCCGAGGAGAACTCTCATAGAAACAGTCCCAGATGAAGCCGCCCTCAGGGCAAACCTTGACCTGGTTGATGAAGTAAGAGAGCTGGCGAAGGTGAAGGAACAGACGGCAAAACAACGAGCTTCAAAGAAGTACAACTCAAAATTGTTGCCGAGACTTTCAAGGCAGGAGACCTAGTCCTCAAGCGATCAAGCCGTGTTGGTGCCATAGGCAAACTGTCTGCAAACTGGGAAGGTCCGTTCAGGGTCAAAGAAGTCATCGGCCAAGGAGCTTTCAAGTTAGAAAAACTAGATGGGGGTAACATCCCGAGGTCCTGGAATGCCGCCAACCTTCGGTTCTACTACAGTTGAAATCAAGCTACAAGTCATCGGTTCTCATCGTCACTCATTCACTTCCTGTAACATTTGTATGAGGCAGTATAAAAGCCCCAAATGTATTCCATCTCCATTATGAATAAAGAGAATCGATTGTCAAAACAAACGAGCTATACAAGTTATTTTCTCCAAACAAAGCAACTCTCTATTCTGATCTAAAGACTAAACAAGAGAGCAGCCACAATAACAAAGTCCTGACAGGCAAGGACCGAGCAACGTCTCGATGTTGCCCTTGGGCAATGAAGACTAAAGTCCTGACAGGTGAGAGCGGGGCTGACGAGCCACGCACCACCCTTGGGCACACCAGTTCGGTTTGACGTGGACCTTCGTCTCACCGGAAACCGAAATGGAGCTTGCATCGCATAGGCTAAAGTAACTGCCGACGACGCTAACACGCTCGGTGCGGTGTAAGAGCTTTTCGAAGGTGAAGGCGATGCTAACGCGCTCGCCAACAGAGCCAACGTGCCCAGCATCGCCGAAAAGCCCATTAAACCCAAGTCCCGATAGGTGTAGACTGGCCTGAGAGCCGACATACAGCCCTTGGGCACTAACAAGGCCGCTCGCAAAACCGGTGAAATAAGCCGAGGTAAAATAAAGACACCATGTTTAAAAAGCGCGAAAACAACCGGTAAAATAAGCCGAAGTAGTATAAGACGCTATGATTAAAAAGCACAAAAACAACCGGCGAAATTAGCCGAGGACGAGACAATAATCGAAGAAAAGCACAAGAAAATCAAACATAAACAAAGGCCCAATGGCCGAGCAATCCGAAACTCACAACAAAACAGAGGTAACTTAAGTTCATTACAAAAGAAAAACCTTGTCTTTGATTTGCAGGGAAATTAAAACTAGAGGATTTGCACATGGCCTTCACCATCGGTCGAGACTCGCGCATGGAAAAGTTGAGGGGAGCGTCGTCTGCTGCATCATCGGCAGAAATATAAGCCCTTGAGTGTCACTCAACAGCTCATCAACCTTATCAAAGTTGAGGGGAGCGTCGTCTACTGCATCATCGGCGGTAACCGCACCCCTGGGCGTCCCTTCAGCAACCTCCTCATCCACAAGCTCACCATTCACCACAACCTTGTCAGGATCAAACCGACCGATGTCAACTTCAAGGAAAAGGGCCTTCAGTTGCTCCAACGCCCTGTCAAAACCATTGTCAAAGTTTTCGGCAACCGAGGCCTTCACCTCGTTGATGGCTGCAACCAAGTAACCACCTACAGGCAAATTGGGGAACAACTCCCAAATCCCTTTAAGCACCCCGTTGTTGCTGGCGGCCTCAGCCTGCGCCGCATCCAACTCCTGATTGGCCCTTTCCAATGACTTCCCCAACTTCTTCTTGTCGGCAGTCAGATCAAACACCTTCCCCTCAAGACGGCGTTTCTCCATGTCCCACTTTCCCAGTTCTTGCTCCAAACGACTCTTCTCAACCTTACAAGCCTCCAACTCCTCTTTAGTCTTCTTCCAAGCTTCCTCCAGTCGACCATGCTCGGGGGCAATTTTTTTGAAAGCATCCTCAGCAAGATGAGCAAACACCGAAGCATAGTGGCCATAAGTCTTCACCGCCACCAACGTCTGCCGAATCCTCAGGGTAGCCACCTTTGCAACATCACTGGTACCAGCAGTGGCGTTGAGCACATTGTTCAGAGGGTACCTGGAATCAAAGGTTGACCGAATAGGTTCATTAGCAGGACCGTCGGCCCTCTTCCGACACCTCAGCACGTCCTTCCAAGCAATGTCGATGGCCCCCTCCCCATGTGCGGCAGTCCAAGTTCAATGGCAGCACCAGTCCTCTGCCTCTTTGCAGCAGGAATCTCTGAAAAGGGAGGGGGACGAGAGCCACTCGTATTTTGAACAGCAACTGCATTCTCCGAGCTCAGCGGCACTTATGAAATCTTGGCCGGACTCTTGATAACAGGGGAACCTTGATCAGAAGAAGGAGTTGGCACTACCACAGGCGAAGAGGAGGACTCCAGAGGTACCCCTTGTTTCTTCTTCTGCCTCTCCTGGTACTTCTTACGCTCGGCAACACTAAGGGAGGACATCCCAAAGCCACCTGAAAAGAAGAGCATTCTCTGATAAAAAAAAAAAAGGGATGGCCGAGGGATGGAAAAGAAAATTACTTAAGTAGTCAATTAACGACTCGGCATCATCCACTAGGCCTAACAGCAGCGAGGATTTCAGCATACCCGAAGACTTAACCCAATTGTCTAACCGATCCACCTCTACCTTCTCAACCGAGCTCAAGGCCCTCCTCTCAACAGAAAACTTATCCCTTGGATTCCTTGTGCAACTCAAAGGGAACCGCTCGTCACCTGCCTCGTCAACCAGCAACAAGGGACACTTCGGTCCCGGAGACAAACGGAACCAATAATGCTTAAAGCAGAACTTATAACTACTTTTGTACGAAGCCATAAAAGGGCGACGCTGGTGATTACATAAAGATATCCACCGCATCGGGTCCTTTACCGACGAGCGGAAGAAATACAAAAACTTACAGGCTGAGACTTCCTCCCCAAGGCATTCACAAAGGACCTCGAACGCTCTCATATGGGCCCACCCAGTGGCCGAGCCCTCATCCGAAGGGTAGCATAGCATCTGCCGAACACTAGCAAGGGAAGCCTCGGTGCGAAGCTCTGAATACGAGTCGAGCACCTCTTGATCCATCCATGAAAACTCATCATTCCCAGGTTGTCCGCCGCCAGAACCCCCTTCTTCGGCCATAACAGATGGGTTAGCCGATCTTGTGGAATTAGAAGGGGAACCACTGTTATAAAGCTCGTCTATTTCTCTCACCACACGACGGCAGTTGTGCATCAAACAATAGCCGCATTTAACGGTGGTAGCACAATTGGGGTTGGGACACCGATACTCAGAGGTTACCTCCCCCTCACTATCACTACTTATTTCAACTATGGAAACCATTTCTATTTTTGCAGGAACGACGAATGCAACAAATACGGACCCAGGAGGGAAGCAAAAAACTACCAAAAGCAGCAAGTGGTACGCATAAAACAGAATGCAAAAGAATAAGACGAGAGGCCGCGTACCTGAAGAGAGAAACACAGAAAATCACGAACACCACCAAGAGGGAGACGAAGCCAAAAGCAGGAGAGCAAAGGCAAAGAAAGACACGAGAGGGAAGCGATAGCAGGAATGGAAGAGAATGAAACAAAAAATCCAAACGAAGGGGCATGAAGCTATAAGACCCTTTTGGAATGAAAACGATCCAACAACGCAGACCCCACCAGAGAAATCAACAACGGAGATTCAAAGCGGTTCAAATTCCGGGTAGTAGGGTGTGGCACGTGTCACACCCCCAATGGAGCATTTGAAAAGCGTAACGGTTCCTGAGGGCATCATAATGACGCCTCCCCTTTTCAAGCCGAAAGCAACACCAGAGGAAGTGGGAGAACTTCAAGCTTCCATCAGGATTGTCGGCCAATTCCGGCGGAACCCCACGTCGAGCGGCTGAGGTGTCACCTTCTGCACTCGGCCGACGAGATTTCCCAGCCGACTGTTTTTTAGCCTTCTGAACAACCCCAGCACTCGAAGATAAATCGCCTGCAAAAGAGAAGAGCTAGAGTTCGCAAAGATCAATAACCCCCACTTTGAACCTCTTGACAACCCCCACATGCCAGCGGCAGATGGGGTTGTTCAAAAGGCTCAAAAGAGGGGACACAATCTCACAGTAAGGTGGGACGCATAAGAAAGCCATGAACAATCAAGGAAGCAAAGCAAGGAAAACCCCCTATTTATACAAGGGAAGAACGAAAACTCCTAGGGGTTACGTTTACGATGTAACAGAAATCCATGCAAGTCTAAACTGACCAAGTCAAGGAAATACACAAAAACCCGCGCAGGACCAAAACCGAGCATCCGTGTTTTGTTGCACAAGTGATTTATAATTACGCAGCTTGCGATCCACATCATAAATGGTTGTACTTTCCGGACGCAAGAAAAAAAATACGTTAAAAACAAGGACAGACAGATAACTTCAAGACACTCCTCCGAAAGAGGGACTAAGAGCGCCGAAGACAAACCAAAGTACCTTGGAGCGCCTTCGCACAGAGTGCTCACCGCTCGAGGGACTGTGTTCCCAGTTGACCGCCCAGGAAGGCTTAGATGCACGACACTTCCTAGCCGACTCGTCTGAGCCTAGAAGACGAAGACTGAAGCACGAAGACCGCCTCTCCCTCAGCGCCGAGATACTAGTCGGCTATGCAGGACGAGGGACCGCCCCTCGGCCAAAAGGGCCGACGTCTCCTACAAGCTCGGCCTTAAGCAAGAATCTAGCTAGATATATTAGAAAAGCCCGAGAATCTCGCCTAAGATCTCGTTGCATTCATGTGTAATACTTATGAGCATTAATGACACCTTGTAATATAAATATAAACCCCTAAGGCTAATAGAAAGGGCTGATGTTATTCTGATCATTCTATACTCCTTACTCTATTCATCGTGTTCTTGCTATATCCTATTCCAGGGAATAGTTAGGAACAGAAATATATAGGTCTAATCATGAAGAACTGCTAACTATTAAGTATATCATAGCTTCTTCTGATACTGTTTCTATGAGCTGATCACTCTTTTTTCTAGTTTAAAGGCTTCCATATCTTAAGGCTCTTATTCAATTGCAGCTTTTTGTGTTAAGAAGCTATGCGTACATTTATTTTATAATCAAAATTGAATATATTGAGAATTTGCAAATTAGCACAAGGAATGAAACTACACCTAGTAACTACATAATTGTTATTTATCCTAGCATTTATAGTGCAATAATCCTGCCTTCTTATCAAAATTCTGCAATAGATGAGTGATTCGGCAGCAACACAAATATTATTTCTCCCTTCCTTACCAATCAATAAACCATGCAAAGTCACTATTTTAATTTGAGCTAATAATATAATATGTCTTTACAATCAGCAACCACGGCATTGAACAAAATCTTATTTCTTGAGAGCCACATTCACCATACTAATATAACTAAACTAAGTGTGTTAACCCCTTTACCGTCCTTCTCTTTCACTAACACTAGGTTAGTACTTCTTAAGTGATATCAAAAACAACTAAACCCTTCAAAGATTAATTTACACAATTCTTCAATCCTTGATTTTATTTTATTTTTAAACTAATTAAACCCATATAAGATTAATTTACGTGATTTTTCTATCCTTAAAATTTCAAAAAAGATTAAACTAGAATGCAAATTTAATTAATATATAAGAACAGGAATATACAACTATATCATTGTCCCTTTTTTCAAATGAAAAACAAGATAGAACAAAATAGGGAATTTTATGATACCCTTGAGTTTTCTTGTTATTGATAAATATAGGCAAAATTAATTCAAAATCTAAATTTATTTTAAAAAAACATGTTATTAAGTGATTGGATATTGGGTACATACCCAACAAACCTCTAGGATTTCAGAGTGTTCACCAATCATAAATAAAATAAATTTTCCTATACTTTATTTCATATAAATATATTGAATACTAAATTAACTAAACAATGCAATTAAAAATAAACCGTCTACACTTCAAAGCTTAAGCGTCAAATCAAGATTGGAAGATTCTACATTGGAGCTTTCTTCTATCTCTGGCTTGTAATGAGGATCAATAGTTGTTATTTGAGTTGCCTTGTCTATGTCTTGGTTTGATGAATTAGCGGTAGCATTTGGGAAAAGTTGAAGTGTTTAAAAACTAGCACTTCTATTCTCTAGGTTTACTCTTGAATATGAGTTTTGTTGAAAAGGTTGAAGTGCTTCAAAACTAACATTTTCCCCTCTCTCTAGTGTTACCCTTGAATATGGAGTATTAGGAAAAAGTTGAAGTGTTCGAAGCTTTACTCTTGAACCACTAACATTAGGGTTTTGACCTAACTTTTCTAGGGCATGCTCTTCTCGATGTGATTTTTGGTGTCCATACAAAGCATGCGATGAATGGAACTCTTTCAAGCAATAGTGGCACAAGAAAAACGTTGCCTCTGTTCTTGCTTTCTTTTTGGTTGGATTCACCATTGGATACTAAGATGTGGCTATGATGCTATAGAGGCCTTAGGAAAAGGACAATGATTCACACTAATCTTTTATGTGCAGAACTTTTGAGGTGACATTGAAAGGAGTGTGCATAGATGATGTTATCTATTCTATTCTATATATAATATGGTGAATAACTTGTGTTGCCTCATTGTCATCTATGTATTGCTACTCATAACAAACTACTCCCTCCGGTCAACAATATAAGAGAAAAAACTGGACATCTTATATACCAAGAAATGACATTGAAATCAACTATTATCATTTAATAAGGCTTAAAAGTTTATCTTCTTTCCAAGATTGCTCTTTTCATTTAATGATTATTTACACTCCTAATTAATGATAACATTATTAACTACACCACTTTAATAGGGGTAAATTTGTGATTGATCATTTATTACATCTCAAAAATTGTCTTTATTTTATATATTCTGGACCACCAAAACTCAATTTTTTTTTTGTTATATTGTGGACTAGAGAGACTATATGATGTTGACCAGATTTAATAATAATATTAATAATAATAATAATCCAAAAACAAAATTAATCAAAAAAATTCATAACTATCCTTAAGAATTTAAATAGAAAACAAAATACATTATAATCTTTGTGTGATTTAACTGCCTTAATAAATGCATTATTTAAAGACATGAAAATTAAACTTAAATGCAATCAATAATATTCAATACCACCCCTCAATTTAATACTTGCCTGGAAAAATAACTCGTATCGAATTATTTTCTGCTCCCAATTAACTTTAATACTGTATTTACATTTAATATTTACATTTACATTTAATACATATTGGTCAAGGAATTAATGTTCAATTTTGAAATTATTCCTGAAACAGCCCCCTATTTGTAAGGGTTACACTAGCGTAATGGTATAAAGCATTAACCAGCAAAGCAACCAATGATATAGGCTCTGTTTGGTAAAAGTAGAGGATAGTGGATAAGTTTGCGGTTAGTGGATGAGCGGATAGCGGATGACTAGCTGATGTATTAAATGTAAAATTACATAAAAAAAATATTTAAATGAGTAATGATAAGTAATTTAAGAAAAATAATTGATGTAAAAATGATAACAAAAAAAGTGAGACGTTATATGCTATTTGCTAAAACGTTACTTGAAATAGTGTTTCAAAAAACATTAAATGCTACCTGTTTCTAGTATTTTATGTTAAGGGTCTCTGTAAAACAAATAAATTTGAGATGTGTGAGAAAAAAGGACTCAAATTAGATATTGAGTTCACCGGTTAACAAGTTTACACTGCAACCCCAATTTGTGCGCTTTTTGAGACGGGTAATGGTGAAGATGGAGAATTCAGTCACACAACCAAACAAATCAGAGATTCTAGGTAATTATCCGATTGAATTCGGGGCGTAAAGTAGTTTAACAAAACACGAGAATCACACCGTGATAGAGCATAACATCATGAATCCTTCTATCACTTCGCACCGACCATTTTCGAAATGAAAAGTTAAGTAAAAACAAACTCAGGCAATCCACGAAAATCAATCCCAAGCGGTAACTTCCCAAGTATAGAGAGTAAAAAACTAATAGGATTGCTAAAAAAGGAGACCGGAGTGAGGCACTCGATTGTCGAAAAGAAATTGCACTGAATTGAAATAAGTTTGAAAATACAAAAGAGGTTTGCTCAGACATACATTGTTCGCCGCCATATCCAGAGGTCCTAGGATGTGTTGGCATTTTTTTTCATATAAAATGGTATTCTGACGGCTCAACGTCGTCCTTTCTCAACTTCACCCTTATAATTGGGCTTTCATATAAGCTTTCGAGCTCCTTTGTCTGTACTTTAGAGTCAAGGCTACGACTCTCGTTTTTTTCTTCAAGTTTAAAGGGGGCATCTCGATGAGGTGGTGCTCAGTTAACAACATTCCAGGTCAAAATATTATCTTCTCGTTTGACTCTTCCGTCAAGAATTGGAAACCCAATTGCTTTCGGGTTCGAGCTGCTGCTGGAAGCAAGCCTCCCTGGACCCTTGAGCATTTCCCATTCTATTGGACCCAAGATCCATGACCTATTAAGGAGGTCGAGCTGAATCAGCTTCCTCTCGAGGATCGGTCTTTGGTTGAGTAGCTTGAGGAGCTTCCGACCATTGATACACTTATCGTGATAGCTCGATGTCACAAAACTATTGGTTATCCTTTATGTGTGATCCCGAGTCAATACCCCTAGTTTTTAGTGCTCTCATTTTTGTATATAATTATTAACATTTATTTTTTTGTAAATCACGCAGTTAGGAAATTATGGACAAGGCTACCCTCCCAGAAAGGCTTGAGAATGCCAAGAACAAGAAGGTCCCTTCAACAACAAGTAGGTCGAGTGTTGCTATGACCTCGAGTAAGGACTTAGCTAGAGGTTCGAGCTCGTCTCCTTCTCCTCCTCCCAAGAAGGTCTCGATTGCTCGAGAGAAAACTCCCAGCCCAAGTCAATCAAGAGATCGGCTATGCGAAACACGGCGACAATTCTTCTTCCTCCGAGGTGTGGCCTTCCAAAATGGTGAAGGGGCCTCCAAGAGGCATCAAAATGAGTATTCCTGATAGCTATAAGTATTATGAGCACTCGTGGGAGTTTTTTGATGAAGGGCACAAGCATAATGATTCCGTGTGGAATGTCGTTGTCCATCATAGTCTTCGCATTGACCAATTTGTGGGTACGCAAGATGACCAAAAAACGGAAGCTATGGGAGAGCTCATAGTTTGCCGAGCCGCTATGTAGCAAAAAATGGGGAGAAAAAACTTCATTCATTTTTTTGGAAAACCACCTCCTCCTCCTCCTCCTCCTCCTCCTCCTCCTCCTCCTCCTCCTCCTCCTCCTCCTCCTCCTCCTCCTCCTCCTCCTCCTCCTCCTCCTCCTCCTCCTGTTTTCTTATTTCGTGTTACAAATTTGGATAAAATAATATTTATGAAAATACCTAATTATCTATAGGTTTGCAATGGAAACAAATGAACTGAATAATGCTTGTGTGATCATGGCAAGAAATCTAATTAGTAATTTGTTGAGTAGTTGTACACGTTAACATGTATTTGGAATAAACTGAAAGAAATATAGCATTCTAAGATATGTTTTTTAATAAAGAAAATAGCATTCTAGGATCAATCTGATGTATTTAGTTCAACCTCAGTGAAATCATTACAACAATGTGTATAAGCGGCAACTTGATTAAGAAATATAACTGCATATTCATGAATCAGTGAAATCATTAATTACAACATTGTATTACTTCTCATTCTTCAAGACTCCCAAGAAGGTGATAAAGGAATTGACGACGCAAGCGATGATTCGGTTAGACACGGGCTTGGGAACAGTTCTGAAATAAAATTATTGGAAGAGGCGTGGAGCTGTCCGTGGAGAGTGCGTGAGATATTTCCAACTTTGTTTGAAAGGTCGGACAATCAATTAGGTGCAATAGCTGAATTTAGTGATTGGCTCAATGGTACCTGTGTGGGTTTGGAAGTTGTCTTGGACATGAACCTTGAATGATGAAGAACAAGAGGCAACTGATTTTCTCACAGAAACTCTGAGACAAGTGAAGGGCGTGTACGGGTGGCTTGTAAACCGATCTGTCAATTCGCTGCTAGATGACAAGAGAAAGAAGCTTATCAAGAAATTGTGGAAGTCATTGGCACCGTCAAAATACATTGTGCATGCATGGAGAGTCTTGTTGGACAGATTGCCAACACGGTCAGCACTTCAGCAGCGTGGTATCGTGAGTTTCAACCCAGCTCCTGCGTGTGTAATGTGCTTCGGGATGACGAAAGGTCCTCAACCCTTTCATACATAAATATGGTGAATCTCACATGGGGATCAAATATAACTATCATACAAAACTCAAGATAAAAAATAGCTGCTAACCACACAAATCAAGACCCAGCAGCTAAAATGGTCTAATCTTGAAGAATTCACAAGTATATCAGCTTCTTCTGACACTGTTTCTAAGTAACTAATTAAGCATTATTATTATAAAGTTTCCAACCTAAATCACCCACATCATTGTAAAGTTTAGACAACTGCAAGGGTTTTTGACCCAATACAGATATTATTTTTTCCCCTTCCTTACCAGTCAATAAATATTGGATATTGATTTGAGCTATTAATGTGTCTTTACAATCAGCAACCACACCATTGAACAAAATCTTATTTCTTGAGAGCCACATTCACCATACTAACCAAACTAAACTAAGTGTTTAAACACCTTCACCACAGAGGATGCCAAGTTTACATCAAAAAATAATTATTTTAAAACATGTTATTAAGTGATTGGATATTGGATACATAACCAACAAAACTCTAGGGTATCAAAGTGTTCACCAATCATAAATAAAATAAAATGTCTTCTACTTTTGTTTCATATGAATATTTTGAATACTAAATTAACTAAACAATGCAATTAAAAATAAAGCGTCTACATTTCAAAGCTTAAGCGTAAAATCAAGATTGGAAGATTCTACTTTGGAGCTTTCTTCTATCCCTGGTTTGTAATCAGGATCAATATTAGTTGTTATTTGAGTTGCCTTGTCTATGTCTTGGCTTGATGAATTAGCGGTAGCATTTGGGAAAAGTTGAAGTGTTTGAATACTAGCACTTCTATTCTCTAGGTTTACTCTTGAATATGAATTTTGTTGAAAACGTTGAAGTGCTTGAACACTAGCACTCTCTCCTTTCTCTAGTGATACCTTTGAAAATGGAGTATTGGGAAAAAGTTGAAGTGTTTGAATACTAGCACTTCTATTCTCTAGGTTTACTCTTGAATATGAATTTTGTTGAAAACGTTGAAGTGCTTGAACACTAGCACTCTCTCCTTCCTCTAGTGATACCTTTGAAACACTACAACAGAATTAGTATATAGGCAGCGCTTTTTTTCTTCCATGGGCAGCGCTTTTGAGCGCTGCTGAATGTGGCGCTGGGTATTCCACTCCAACAATGGGCAGCGCTTCTAAAAAGCGCCACCCATTGCCCAAACACGTCCTCAAATAGGCAGCGCTTCCTAAAAAGCGCTGCCCATTGCCCAAACACGTCCTCAAATAGGCAGCGCTTCATAAAAAGCGCTGCCCATTGCCCAAACACGTCCTCACATAGGCAGCGCTTCCTAAAAAGCGATGCTCATTGCCCAAACTTGTCCCCCTATAGGCAGCACTTCCTTAAAAGCGCTGCCCATTGTTTAATTTTTTTAATTTCTTTTCAGTTTTTGTGTATTTTCCATTTTATATTTGCAACAAAAAAAATTAAATCATACATCCAAAATATTTTTTAACAGTGATATCTATGAATTTGTTGTATTTAAACCTGAATTAAATCATACGTCATAAAAAAATTAAATCATACATCCAAAATACATTCAAAAAATTAAATCATACATCCAAATTACATCCAAAAAATTAAATCATAAACTTATTAAATCATACATCCAAAAAATTAAATCATACACTCATATATATTATATAATAAGTTATAATCTCTTGGTACAAGAATACTAAGCTAGTTTACTTGATACAATTGAACTACAACTCAATATGTACATTATCCATGTTAGTCACTCACTGGCATCTGTCACCAAATTAAATCATACACTCATATATATTATATAATAAGTTATAATCTGAAAACTTTTGCTCTCTGAAAGTTCTCAGATTTAGTAAAACCTGCTTCCCATGAGAATTTGATTCCCATGAAGGGTAACTACTCTGGAAGCTGCAATGACAACAGAAGGTTAAAAAAAACAAATAGTCATGAACACTTCACATTTGAGGATCAAAACAAGCACAATGAAAATAAATTGGAATGAAACTTTAAAGATAAGTCTCATGACTATGATGAGCACTGTCATTAACATACCTCAAAAAGGATTTCTCTAACTTCCCCTGGGAACTCCTTTGGCTTCGAGGTGCATCGAATGGGGAACAATAACTACTGTTTCCATGCTTTTGAAAATCGAAGACACTAAAACTGCAATAGTATCATACATAATTATTATGGTCTGCCTACCATTAACGATTAAAATCGGGAATAAAAAAGGTTTCATATAAGCAGCCGAAAAAACTGTCAGACAGTCAGAGACAAAAGGATTTAACCTAAAAAAAATATGAAAGTTAGAACAATCCACTCTAACTTGCATACATGACCAACACCTTCAACATCCACAGTAAAATCTGAAATGAACTGCAAAATATCATCAACCCGCTGCAAAATGAAAAGAAACACACTTAATAACGTATTCTATATGGCATATTAAAAAGTTACACTATATAGTATAGTGTATAAATAATAAATATAGTAATGTCAAAATACAGCAAATGACCTTTGGTACAACCAACAGGAGTAAGTATGGAGTGAGGAAAATTGAGGCCATCTCCTCAAGTAACATCATCCCAGTATACTGCACCACCAAAAACATGAGCACAAGATGTAGTATTCAAAATCAAAACTGTGTTGTCATGAAACCATCAAAGAACATACGGGGGCGTTTAATGCAAATATGCTAAATCAACACCAGAAAGCTAGCTACCTGGAATAAGGTTTCAAACTCGATTCGGACCACTTCAGTACTTTCCTTGCCACGCCATCTCTTAGGCATATAATGTGTATGCTGAACTACCATAGACATTGCTCCTTCGGGGTCTAAGACCAGAAGTTCATTAACAATTGCAGCTCGGCTAATAGCAGTTATAGTTCCAAAAACAGCAGCATACCACAACAAGTTCCGACCAAATATCTGCATTGGTTATTGCATTAAAAACGAAAGAAATTGTCAATTATTGTCATGGCGTGTTTGTATAATTTATTTTTGACGAAAGCATTGAAAAAATATTACATGACCCTCTAGCAGAGACTCCTCTAGAAAAGCAATGATGATTAGAACTGCAGCAAATCCTCCTGATACAAATGAGATGAATTTTGCAATGATAGATATGATGGGTGAAGGAAATTGTTTGATATAATCAGAAGCATATAATACACTGCTATTAATTCGATGCCTGAAGAGATGGTCCACCTATAACACAAGTTATTTGTAAGCTTGTTGAGCACAAAAGTAGAAAAAAAATACAAGTGACATTATGCTAAAAATATAATTAGGTGCTAAATTTCAACTATTAATTAACAGTTAATACAATACCACTTTCAAACAAGTAAAATCTACCATGAAAGTACAACAGAGAACATTCACATTTACAATACATTTTCCAGAATGTCTGATATAAGTTACAACAATAACCAAGCATTAAGTCCAAAAAAAAAAACATTTATCTCTAAATCTCTCTTGAATTCAAGAAGTAAATGAGCAGCAAAAAAGGACCAAAAAAGGAATAATGATATACCTCATTGAATTCCCTAAAGACCCATCTTGACAAATTTGACCATCTCCGAGACGATGTTGTGCTCGGCCGGTGATTATAAAATTGTTCCGCATGCCTCAGGAAGTGATATACAACCATGAATATGACAAGAAATGGAGAAAGTAAAAGCATTGCAAGCCCTACTACTTTAAGCCTTTTCTTTAGTGTCCCTGGATTTGACACAAAAATTCCTGCAGAGAAAACCATCATTGAAATTGGAATAGTATGGTTATCAATGTCATAATGTATTATCCGAAGGAACTCTTATAAGAAAGAGTCTTGTTAACAAGTGACTGCAGAACACTTATTAAGGAATCAAAAATTAAATAGTATGTAATGAAAAATACAGTGTTTTACGCTTTATTATATAGTTGGAGTTTCCATTTTTGGGTCTTTAACAAATGCTCCAAGGGAACTTGTTAACATTAGTCTATAAGAAAATACCAATCGTTCCTGAATATAAAAAGTGTATGAGCAAATGTATTTTTACAATAATTAACATACCGATCAAACATGCTTTGCAGGATGCACCAATTCAAAGTCCACTCAAGAGTCTTGGTTAGTACTAGACGATATTGTATTCCATTAGTACCAGATTTCACTGTTGGACCAACACCTGGAACCCAACTAGAAATGGGAAAAGCAAGCAAACCCTTGTTGAGCATTCCAATCAAGTAATTCTCCTTCCGCATCAACCTCATCACTATGTCATGAGCAGTAAGATCCTTCACCACACAGAGTTGTCGCGAGCTTTGCAGAACAACAACCTTTTCAAGAACTGTAGCCAGGGCATGGTTTGAATTTCACTGTCAGCTTCTTCTTCCCATCGCTTGCACTCGAACCTATTCCAACATCAAACAAATAATTAATAAATAACAAATACCCTAAGATTTCAGATCTTGAAGATAAAATCAAAACGTAATAATAAAGAATGAAAAGAAATTATACATGTATACGCTACCGCTCTCTGCTTGAGATCGAGAACTTGAACAACGATCGCAGGAAGATCGATGAAGAAGTCGGACGATGGATTCGCGAGGAGGGTGGAAATGGCGTGCAGGCTAAAAGAAGAGGCGGCGACGAGGGCGATGGATTCGCGAGGATGGAAGACGAAGAGGGGAAGAGAGGGAGAGGAGAAAAGACGGAGTCGTGTTAAAAGAAGAGAAGATAGATCGGTTGTGTGAGAGAGAGAGAGAGAGAGAGAGAGAGAGAGAGAGAGATGCGTTGTGAGAGAGGAAACGAACGGGCCAAAAAAAATTAAAACAAATACTCAGCGTTTCTAAAAAACGCTGAATATGTGGTTTTTCGTTCTAATATACGCAGTGTTTTCTAAAAAACGCTGATTATTTGGCTTTCTCGTCCTCTCTATACGCAGCGTTTCCTCAAAAACGCTGATTATTTGGCTTTCTCCTCCTCTCTATACGTAGCGTTTCCTCAAAAACGCTGATTATTTGGCTTTCTCGCCCTTCTCTATACGCAGCTGCTTTTTTTTGAAAACGCTGGGTATTTTCCTATCTCGCCCTCTATACGCGCAGCGTTTATTAAAAAACGCTGGTTATGTGCAATCTCTTCCTCTCTATACGCAGCGTTTATTAAAAAACGCTGGGTATGTGGCGCTCTTTTTTAGTCATTCTGGCGTAGTGAAAATGGAGTATTGGGAAAAAGTGGAAGTGTTTGAAGCTTTACTCTTGAATGAGGAGTAGTGGTTGCAACTCCAGAACCACTAACATTAGGGTTTTGACCTAACTTTTCTAGGGCAGGCTCTTTTCTATGTGCTTTTTGGTGTCCATACAAAGCATGCGATGAATGAAATTCTTTCAAGCAATAGTGGCACAAGAAAAACGATGCCTCTTTTCTTGCTTTCATTTTGGTTGGATTCACCATTGGATACTAAGATGTGGTTATGATGCTATAGAGGCCTTTGGAAAAGGACAATGATTCGCACTAATGTTTTATGTGCAGAACTTTTGACGTGACATTGAAAGGAGTGCGCATAGATGATGTTACCTATTCTATCTGTACTATTAACATTTGCAAATAATTTCATTAAACTATTTGCCAAATGTCATCTCCTAAGCTTTTTAGCAATCAAAACACACTTACTAATTCTTCTAATGCACACCTCTTTCTTTTTCTACTTAATTATTTGGGAGGTGACTTCTCTTGCACACCTTATAAGGGCAATCACAATACAAATACACCACACTCTCTCTCACACACACACACACTCTCTCTCTCTCTCACTCAATGCTTTTGGAGGTATTCTTCAATCAATACTATTTTCACCTATGTTCTATGACCCACTATCTATTGTTTGGCAATCATAAACTTATAAGGCAACCTTCAATGTTCAATGCTCTTCCCTTAAACTCTATATTTTTGCCTCTTCTCATCAAATTTGCATTGCTTCACTTTTCAATGCATGTAGTTGTTTCACCTCCCGCCAAGGACAATATAGATTTCAAGCCATATTCAAGAAACCAAAAAACATGAATACCATGATGTCGACATTGCAATGCACAACATCAAGTAAACCAAAAAGAATGAAAGGGAAACCGGCGAACAAAATCATGAATTTGCGTTAAAATCGAAGAATATTACGGTAGATATAGAGGAAGCGGATTGGAAGGAACCTCTGCAAAAATTGAAAATCAGAACTAACGGAAGAAATGAAATGGGTAGAGGTTTATGTATTTTTAAGTATTTTTTTTGGTTTTTCTCCTCTGTCCATTTTCTATTCCTATTTAATAATTGATTAAGAGTTGTGTATTTTTTGTGTTGTCAGACTGTCTCTTCCTTCTTCGTCCAAGCAATGGCCATATATTTGGTTTCTTTTTGTTGTAATATTACAAAAGTTAATATATTTTATATATTTAATTATTTATATTAAATAATTTGTTTTATTCAAAAATGAGTTTAATCACTTTGTGAAACCGTAAGTTACAATTTTAATTAAGCATTTATATCATTGTCTTCAAATTTTTACATTATTTCAAATTAATTCATTGAATAAGAATTCATTTAACCGTTACATTTCCTTTTTTTCTCAATTATAATATCAATACGTTATGTCTTATGTTATTATACTAGTATGTAACCTGTGCGATGCACGGGGAGCAACTTCGTTTTAAAATATCGAATTAAACAAAAATTACAAGGGAAATAAATAGAATAGTAGAATGAAAAACGAAAGATTAATTATATGTAAAGTGTTAAAATATGGTATGAAATATTATTTTAAAAACAATATGGTTTTTGTCAAAATAAACAAATATTGTTAGTTGTTTGTGTTGTAAGAAAAAATCAGTATTTTTATGTGTTATTAATGTTTATGGAGACTATACCTATTGTCAGATCAGTGATTCAATACCGTAATTTTTACGAAAAGTAAAAACAAAAAATATTGAAGTGTGATGAATTCTCTGCACTAATTTATTTTAGGTCTCACAATCAATGCAAATGAATATATACTTTGCAATTTGAAATTTTCGGTTTTAAATTATTTACTTTTTATAATTCAATTTTCATTCACTTTTTTTTGACCAAAAAATTTCATTCACTTAATAAGAAGTTTAATGCAAATCATTATTACTATTTTTTATTGTCAAAAAGAAAAGCTTAATAATCTAAAATTTTCGAAATTTAAATTAGTATAGGTCTATTATTGTTATGGTTATAATATTACACAGTTTCGAAATTAGCATATTTTAATTATGATATAATTGCAATTTCAAGTACGTAATTTGTTTGTATAAAATTCACGAATAAAGTATGTTGTTCAAAGTTTGAATTACGTTACGAACATTATATTTAAATGTTAAAATGCGAAACTCACAGTTTGTTTAGTAAATAAGAAGTTTATTATATAAAAACAATTTCAAAATGTTAATTAGTATAGGAAATGTCCATCCTTGCTTATGATAATAATTTTCGAAATCATTATAGAGAAATTATGACTATAAGCGTAATTTATGGTACGTAAATGAATTTTTTTTTAAATGAATTTATAGTAAATTACGCTTATAGTCACGTAAATAAATGAATTATTTTTAATTAATGAAATCAAATTGTGACACAACACTGAGAATCATCTCATTGATAATATATTATTTAGGCAGTAACTGACATTAATATGTAGCATCATAACCTTCCAAATTTGTCGAATGACAATTGAATGTCATAGATTACAGCTACATTTTTTTAAACCCGTAGATCCACAAAGGATGTCGATGTGTTAATGTGTAGATGAGCTAGGACAATGAGATGATTCTCAGTGTTGTGTCACAATTTGTTTTCATTTATTGTGTTACCCATCAAATGCGGCAATGAGAACAACTAGAAGAAATTGCTTTGAGCAACAATTAAAAATGTATAATTATTAGATTAGATTAAATTAGATGAGGTGTTGATTATAAAATTGAAGTGCGGCAGAGTTGACCAGGACAAAAAGCAGCTGCATCGGCGTGGTCAAAGACTTGTATTTGGAGACCAGACCTATAAATCAAATTAAACAATTAACTCAAAAAGATATAAAAATGGGTTTTCGGGAGTCAATAAAAACTTAAGAACATAATATAATATTTAACCCGTTAGCAGTAATAACTTCAGCGATGCGAGCTAGCACTATAAAGCTAAATTCTTGTAAAAAATTGTAAGAACATGTTTTAGTAACTACAGTATGCACTCACTAATAAATACATATAAGTATCGTGATGAAATTGAACTGGAAAAAAAAAAAGGTACACATTGTTTGGTTGGTGATGAAGATCAAATAGTGTTAAGTTCTCATGTTGAATGGATTTTGCCACCAGAATGTGAAGATATATATAGTGAAACAAAGGTTAAAAATGGAGGGGAAGCAAAATGATTTTGAATTTTGAAATTGAAAAATAAATGAATTATTTTTAATTAATGAGAGATTTCAGATTTTGATAAAAATGGTGGGGAAAAATTGTGTTTGAATATGTAAAATGGAAAAAAAACAATGTTGTGAAACGTATTGAAAATTTTGGGATGTCAATTTCAAGCTAATCTGATTTATGTATATTACCAATTAAATGTGTGGTCTAATTAATTAAATTGACCTAAATTGTCTCATATTAATTATTAACGTTAGGAAATGAGATGTAACTGTAACGCCACAAAAATTTAGGAATTGATACAATGGTTTTCAACACATTTTCCTTTTTTCTTTTAATACATTCCAACGGTCTATGTGGAATTTGTGGACTGTGGTGGACAAATGAAACAGCTGCTGATGTGCCACGTCGATATTGCATTGAATGAGAACCCAAAGAAATTCGAAGGTGTTGACACCTAGGAAAAAATGCTTTGAGCAGCAAACAGTTTTGTATAGCTAATAGCTAATAGATAGATACATATATAGATTGGGATTTTTCTGCGATGACCAACATTGGTCCTATATTTTTTTCAAAAAAAAAACTTTGCTCCTTTATTTATTATATTAAAATGAATATATTTATTATATTTTATTTGTATTTATTTGCATTTAACAACACATTTATGTTTTGTAACACTATAGGGAGTTATGTTTTAATAATTAAATTAAAATGAGAGATATAATATACATTTAAATATAAAAATAATTGACAATGAGGATTCACATTTAATTTTTTTTCTCAATAATTGCTCAGAGGATGTAGGTTTCTTGTTTGAGCAACATTCTACTTTGTATGTTTTATAGATAGATTATAGATTATTTGGTCAAAAAAATAGAAATATATATACATTAATACAGAGAGATAAAAAAACAAATATATACCATCTTACTTTAATAGTGAGCAATCCCTCTACATATTATTGTGTGTGTAATTCTCTAGTTCTTCTTAATTACTTCACTCCCGATCTTAAGGAAGAATAATTTATCTTCTACAGTCATGATGTGTATCCCAACTGAAAATTGTAGTAAGCTTAAAGCCTATAACATAACTTCAATGATCTCAAAAAATTTAAACAAATGAGAATTGCCAAAATGTCAATGAGGTGAAACAATTAAATGTAAGCAATATAGATTAGAACCGAAATTTTCATGCATTTTTGTACAGTAATAGAGATTAAATAAATCACTTGTACTCCAAAAAAAAAGAGATTAAATAAATCACTGCGAATCTTGTTTGAATCATGGAAAATTGACATTAGCAGCAACCATTTATTTACTCCTTCTGAAATAGTAATATTAAGAATAATATCAATAGCGGTTTATGATAGAAAATAATCTCTAAAAGAAAGATAACATTTTTCTTCCTTGAGAATTGGCATGCCCTCTGGATCAGTAGCATGGAAAGATTGACTTATCAAAAAAAAAGTAACATGGAAAGAAGTCAAGAAGCAGTATTTTGACTTTCACTGGAATTTGAATAAATGGAAATGGGTGTGAATGAAGAAATGCATTATTGAAATATGTATATATATATATACTAAAGCCGTTGAGTGGTTATCATCTAGATGAATCTAGCTAGGAATTCAGCTATATGTGTTTTGACCCTATTGATATAGTATTCAATACGTTAACTTTTTTTTAATTAAATTATATTCAAAACGTTAATTGAATTGAATGTTATAGAATTGGTTTTTTTTTTGTTTCAAAATATAACAGATTTGGATTTCAATTAATAAAGCACACTAAAGGTAATTTAATGTCAAATTTGAAACTAAAAATTGCATTAGCCAAAGAAATGATGCATTGTGTGGTTGATGACTGGGATTATTATTGCCACATATGATGAAAAAATAATGCCTATGTGGAGTGTCTGAGAGAATGACACATTGGATTTATGGCTTTGAGGAGCCTATATAAATGTATTTTTAATAGATATCAAATCATTGCATTATTTTCAACTTTAACTTTGTATGCTTTATTCAATTATATATTTATATATAGCTATAAATAGTGGTTTAAAGCCAATACAAACTCATGAATTTGGTCTAACAGTTTATTTTAAAGTTTTTTTTTGACAATAACGATTTATTTTAAAGTTCAACACTCATCTATATATATACCTAACAATTAAAAATGATTTCATTCATTATGTTTATACGTGTCAGCTCTACAACCATCTGGCATTAATTTTCATATTCTTAAAACTCAAAATAATTCAAAATATACATATAGACTCGAGAAATTAGTTGAGAAAAAACATTAGAAGACATAACTGATTGCAAAATTATTACTCTCATAATTATCCGTGTTCTAAAAATCTAATAATTCCCAGTAAAAAAAACGGATAATTCTGTATTCAAGTCACATACGTTTCTTTTTTTTTATTTTTATTTCAAAACACATATGTTTTCTAATGTTTAAACTAAAATAAAAGGCATATTGTAATCTTCAATGAAAATCTATGGTCAAAGTGGAAGCAAATAATAGGATAACCTCCTTGAATTTTACAATTGATTGTTCAAAGAAAAAACAATATGAAGAGGAAAACGTTATACTTTTTTTTGCAATGAATGCTTTAAAGTATACTTTTAATCACTACTTATTTTTGTTACACTTTTTTTCTCTGAAAAAGGTTTTGCTACACATTTAATCACTACTTTAATTGGTCCTTTAAAAAACACTACTTTAACTGGAAATAAGTAGGGGATCACTTGAATACTCACAAACTTTGTATCTTCATATTACTTTAGTACGTAGCACTTGACAATCTAATGGGAGTAAGAGATAAGGGTTTCCCAACCCCAAATTTGTATTTTTCCCTTATCTTGGGTATTCCTCGGCTTCCTGTGCCAGCGCTCTATCTTGAACAGATTTGTAACGATTTTTTATTTTGTATTGTTTCTCGTGCTTCAGACCAAAAATGGATACTATCGACCAGATCTTGCGAAGATGAGGATGGCTTCCTCTTTTTGTCATCTGCCTTTTAATTTGAAAGAAGAATATGATAATTAAATCAAGGGGAAGGGGAGATGTTTTCCTTCCCTCTTAGGTTTTAATCTCCGAATGTTCAAGTCCAACCTCTCAGGTTGTGGTCTCCAAATGTTCAAGTATCTCCCTTCCATCTTAGGTTTTAATAATGATTTTTTTCTTTTTCTTTGTACTTGCAGATCCTAATGGAAGACAAATATATTTCTTTCAACCTGCTCAACACTTTCCTCATCACAATTGTTTTAAGGAAGTAGCCATAATTGAAATATAGCTTTGATTTATATTTTTGTAACATTTTTCATTTCATCCATGTAGTAGATATTTTATAGCAAACTTTTTATTGTTTTAGAGTTTTAATTTTCGATCGTTTAAGATGAACCACGCAAACCATTCTTGAGGACTCAGAACAAGACCTTAGTGAAATGTAAAAAAGTTGTTTTGGTACTTTCCGATAATGATGCTCAGAGCAATAAAGCCATATATGTTATGAAATAGTCAAAGCTATTGCAAGAAGAAGAACAAAAGAATGAGAGAAAATGAGAGTCTTATTATTTCTCTTTACAAGTACATCTTTACATATGAGAGTGAGCCCTATTTATAGGGTGGAGATTGGAAAATGAGTAGTCAACCATAAATGCCATTACACAAAAGATAATATGGAGATGATGGGTGAAACTAAATGGATATCCAATATCTAATTTTCATAACACTCCCCCTTGGATGTCCATTGAGGATATGCCTCATTAAAACCTTACTAGAAAAAACCCAGTGGGAGAAAAATCTAGTGAAGGGAAAAAAAGAGTACAATATCCTGTCAATGAGAACTGCCTCGTTAAAAACCTTTCCAGGAAAACCCAGTGGGACAAAACCATGGCAAAGGAAAAAAGAGTGCAGCTATTCTCCCCCTGAATGAAGCGTCACTTCAGAATATGAATTTCAACATCTAGAGTTTCTCCCTGAGTGCATATGGAGCAATCTACTCTGATGTCACTTGTGATGTATCCTCCTTTGATGGAGCTTTCAGTATTATCTTCAAAACATCTTCCTTGAACTGTTGACATTTTGGCATGAATAGGTCGTTTTGTAGATCAAAAAAAATAAATTTCAATGTCACCACATGTAGATATTAGCTGACTCGATCTGGCTTCATCTAGATCAGAAAAATACTTTGTATCTGCATGGTTAATTTGTGTAACATACATATATGATTTACTCATTAGGATAGTCAAAAATGTAATATGCATCCCATTTTGTTCTAATGCCTTTTGGTTTGTAATGAACTATATTGCTACTAATTATCACATAATATTATCATGCCAATGGATATAAGATTTGGTAATATGCATGCATGCTTTCATAGTCTTCAGGACTGAGATATTTCATATGTACTCAATTTAAATAATTTTTTTGTAGATCAATATGAGACATTCTTTCTCAAAAGAATTTAGTTAAAGATATTTCATTTTATCTTGAATCCTTCTAGGATTTTCCAAGTAGAGGTCACCTACAGGATCAACCTCAAAAATCCATCAGATATAATTTGATGTCATTCATATAGACCTCTTTGTTTGAACAGTCTATAGTTTTTTTATTGGAAGCTCTTCAGGAGTTCTGATAATATTTATGTCTCAACATAGACATCAGATATAGCAAATTCTTTCCCAAATACTTTTATATAACTATAAGGATAGGTGATGTCATTTTTGTATCCCTTCTTTAGAATATAAATTTAGGCGATTATACCATATGTGTTCAAATTACATTATCTAATGTGGGATTGATTCAATTTGAGTAATCATCTCGAGATTCCAAAAGTGAGCATTGTAATATTAAATCCTTCGGGGGTCTTTGATTGTTATGACTATCAAATGAGTCATACAAATTAGTTGTAGCAATATTCATATTGTGAAAATTGAGCTCTTCATGCACTACAAGGCTAATTAAGTACTGAAAAGTACTTGCATCCACCCTTGAGCAACATGTCGAGCTTTGTATCTCACAATTTTACCATTCTCATTTTGTTTTTGCACACAAAAAAAAATCCATATGTACTCGTCTGGTTTCACATCTTCAGGTGTTTGGACTACAGGTCCAAAAACTTTTGTAAATTGAGCTTAATTCTGCTTCAATTTCATCTTTCAATTTTGGCCAATTCTTGCTTTGCCTACAATTTTTAGTAGACTTTGCTTCATGATCCTCGCTATCAATTATCAAATTTAGCGCTATATTATATGTGAAAATATTGTCAACGTTGACTTCGTTTCGGTTCCATTGTATTTCATTCTTGACATAAATCATTGAGAGCTCTTTAATTTCTGAATTTTTAAGGTACCTGATTAGTTCTTCTGGAACTGAAATGTTAATTATGTCTATTGACTCTTAGAGTTTCTATATCCTCGCTTGGACCATCTTTGGTTTTAGCTCCTTTTCTTGTTCGAGTATTTTTATTTTTGGAACTGATTGGTCTACCACGCTTCATGCGCCATGGAGACTCAATTGCAATATTAGATTGTCCAACAGGGACATCCTTTTTTATTGGAGCATTAGCAGCTGATATATATGATTTGGTCACACCTTTTGGATCAGTGAATGCATTTGGCAGATAATTTGCCAAGTTTTGCAAATGAATTATCTTTTGAACTTCTAGTTCACATTGTTTATTAGTTTGAGGATCAATACGAAATATTGGTAATTCATTCCTCACGATCTCTTTTTCTAATCGCTTATTCTCTCCCCCTAATGTTGGAAAATTTCATTCATCAAGTGATAATCATCAAACTAAATTATAAACAAGTATCCAATTATTGGCTCAAGATAGTTTATTATACATGGATATTAATATCCAATATATTCCCAAAATTCTATGAGGACCTATCATAGTGCATTGTGAACGGAGAATTTGGATCATACGTTGCACATCCAAAAATTCTAAGATGGGAAATATTAGGTTTGTGACCAAAAATCAAATTCAAAGGGGAAGAGTTGTGATAATGTGTTGGCTTGATGCGAATCAATGTTGTAGCATGCAAAATTGCATGTTCCCAAGTAGAAATTGGAAATTATTACCTCATAAGCATTGGTCATATAATTAACTTTAGACATCTGAAGAATGGTTCTTCAAGACCATTTTATGAATGAACATGTGCTACGTGATGTCAAATATCAATTCTGATAGACATTCAATACCCGTCAGATGCTTTCTAGAAAATTTAGATAAATGAGTTCTTAGTGAAGTTAGAGGAGCAAACAATCTCACAAACTTCCGGTTGTGAATTGACGACAAATATATGCATGTGCCAATCTAGTTGATGCATCAATTAAATTCATAAAATATCTAAATGGTCCACATGGTGGGTATATTGACTCATAAATATCACCATATGTATTCGTTCTAAAAACTTGAGATATTCACTTCCATTTTTTTGTTAACTTATTTGATTGAAAAATCTTCTGGTTCCTCAATTGATAACCACATGAGTTTTCAATTATTTTTTCGCATCATTATGAATCCAGGATGGCCCAACCAGTCATGCCAAACAACAAATATATATTTTTTTAATTTGTAAACTTTGGTTTACAACATGTGCTTCTATTGCACTGATATAAGTGTAGTACAAACTAGGGGAAATGGCAAACAACTTTTCCACTACACTTATTTTTTTCAATGTATGTCTCGTTATATAAAGATATTCAATATCTCTTTCCATTTATACGAAAATCTTTGAAACTTAATAAATTTCTACGAGACTTAGGGAAATATAATGCATTGTCAATGTGCAAATTTCTTCCTCCGGATAACAACATATTAGCTCTTCCGGAGCCTTCAATTATTTTTGAAGAGCCAGATATAGTACTAACTTCGGTTTCTCGCTTCACTAAATAGGAGAAATATTTTTTTTCTTTAAAATTATATGGGTAGTTCCATATCAGCGAAACACGTTTCTCCATTATTGATGCTAGTGTCAATACTCATTCTATCCTAAAATAAAATAAAAATGATAAAAGATTGGCATGAGAACGTTAAGTCTCTACAATATTATATGCTTACAAATATCAAACTTTAGGAGCTGCATAAAATACAATTTCTCGAAGAAAAAAATTTTTGAGTAGAAAACTATATTTGCTTCTCAAGGAAAATAAAGAGCATAGAAAGTCTCGCTCAGTAGAGAACTATATATATTTGATAAACAAATATATAAATTCTTTTGAACTTAAAAGTGTCTAGTTCATTAGGACCTAGTCATACAATCAATTCTTCTTATTCCCTTTTTTTTTCATGCAACATTTTTATTTGGAATTTCCAAGCATAAGAAAGAAGAAAAGCTACATTTTTTCATAAGACACTACACCACTATTAGGAATAACAAATGTTTTAATCACAAATGATACAAATTACACTTAAATAGGATGATAACATTTAGCATATCAATGATAATCACCACAACCTTTTGTGAATCAAAATTATAATGTGAATCATTCACACTTCTAGGAATGAACTCCAATCTATTGAGTGACTTGTGAGTACTCTTTCAATCACCATAACACTTAATCCAGACTCACAATATTATTGAAAATACTTTCTCATTTTTCTATTACATGAGAAAATTTGAGACATACATTACATGTCTTTTCCTTTACTTCAAAACATACTAAGATCAGATAGATCTTATAGATTTTTAGTCATAGTCTGAATGTCTAGTTCTTCAGAAACTTGACCAGAAATCTCCATAAGAGGTGACCAAAGGAAAATGTATTTTGTGCAATCCTCCAAGGATGCTTAAATTACCAATTCATTAGTTCTTCACGAACTATACTACAAAACTTCTTCAATGATAATCAAGAAAACCTTACTATGAGCAATCCTTCAAGGATGCTTGAATATTTGCTTTCTTTGAATTTTTATTTTTGATAAGTTGTTCTTCGAGAACTATCACAAATTCACAGACAATGATAAGGAAAATTATTCTTTGTGCAATCCTACAAAGATACTTAATTACCAAATCATTAGTTTTTTAGGAACTATATACCATAATCCTTCAGGGATTCAGGGATGCTTGGATATTAATTTTTTTAAGTTCTTCAAGATCTATATCATAAACAATGATACATAGTTCTTCAGGAATTATACCACAATTCTTCTTTGTGCAATCCTTCAGGGATGCTTGGATAATCGATTTATTGTACTTCAGGAACTATATCACAAATTTCATCAAAATGATAAATAAATACAAAATGAGATAAAACAAAAATAAGATCACAATTAAAAAATAATGAGAAGAAGAAGAAGAAGAAAAATTATTCTTGCAATAGATCTTTAAGATGATTATGCTATCAATTATATGCTAGCCAATACATAAATTTTGACTCAAAGACAATACATAAGTTATTAAATAGATAAATATAAAACTGGATAAAAAAATGACAACATATAGAAGCATATGAAAAGGCTTAATTATTGATCTATTCATATCAGTTAAGGAATATTAAAAAGAATATACTTAGCATTGGAACAATCAAACAACTAAATCACACAACAATAGATAAATAGGAGAAATAAAACTCCTTAAACCATTTGAGTCTATTGACCTCTAGCCAACTCTCGAGATATTAGCCATTTGGTATTGAAGATCATATGTGAAACTAACACATCCCCTGATAATGATATTGTTATAAATAACACATAATATTTTTGGTATAACTCTGAAAGAATCTACAGACATGATTGGCCCAAAACAACTTTTAGAATATCTAATAGAAAACAACATAATCTAATCAAATATATCATAGAATTGACGAGTTAATCAAAATTAAATAATATAGCATCATGTAAAGATGAATCCAAATCCAATATATATTCACACAAAAATGGAGAAGTTAGCTTGACCCTAAGAGATTATTATAAATAAAGCACAAAAGAAAAATTCAACGAATAAATTGTAAAAAAAAATTATCAAGATCTATTTATCGCAGCAATTGAAACATCAAAATGTTTAGAAGCTTATGGCTTTCAAAACTATTGGATGATAAAGATTATAGGATTATAGGATTTCTGCTAATAGATGTACATAAAGTATAGAATGATATGGGAAGATGAACCGATCTGGAAAGATGAATATAATCCAACTAATACACTAATAAAAGTATGGTATACATTTTGATGAGTGGAGCCATCGACTTATAATCACCAGAAAACTAAACATATAAGGTAAAATCGAATTGATTAACCATGGAACCAATATTACTACCTCAGTTGGTTAGAGCGTCGTGCTGATAACGTGTTATGAAATAGTCAAAGCTATTGCAAGAAGAAGAACAAAAGAATGAGAGAAGATGAGAGTCTTATTATTTCTCTTTACAAGTACATCTTTACATATGAGAGTGAGCCCTATTTATAGGGTGGAGATTGGAAAATGAGTAGTCAACCATAAATGCCATTACACAAAGATAATATGGAGATGATTTACATTTTTATATAATCGATCTTAATTTAAAATGTGTTTACATTTTTGTGTTTATTCCAGAAATATCTTATTCACTTCTCATTTTGTTAAGTTGAGTGGAGTGAAGGACACGGATAAAAGGATGTGTGAATCTACCCAATGAGTTCGATGCTCAACTTGCCCGATGCTCATATTAGCCACGTCCATAGCCGTAAAGGACTATTATGGTTACCTCCTCTTACTTAAATATGTTTTTAGTCCCCTACAAAATTATTTTTAAATAAGTCCTGTAAATAAACCCTTTCATCGCCTCATGGAGCATAACCTCATCACAACAATAGTTCAACAAGGTATTATAGGTAACTAAATCTGGCACACACCCATTCCCCTTTCATCGCTAAAGCCTTATCAATCCTACCCATCCTACAAAAACCACTATTTAAAGCATTATAAACCAAAGTAGTAACCTTTACACCACTATTGATTACACAAACAACTAACTTATATATATATATATGCCAAATTAACATTGCCAACACTCACATACAACCCAAAAACAAGTGATGCGCACAGGCCTTAAAATCAGGGGTGGAAATGAAACGAGAATAGGTGAAAGGGGTGAAGAAGCTTTGTGAAATGACAGGGCGCAGCTGTGGGCAAGGTTGAAAGTGACAAAGAAATATGCTAAGTCAGTAATTAAGTTGATACATCTGGAAATGAAGATGGAGAACATCGGCATTGAAGAAGATAAACTCTAATTTTGATTTGGGAATTTTTCCAACTCAGCCTTTAAAATAAACAGAAACAAAATAATAATTATGTGGCAAGCCACATGTGAACTTTGTTGGACACATCAGCATGTATTTAATAGAGTTACTAACGGAAGGACAATTATAAATTTTTTGTATTTGCATGGACTTATTTAAAAAATAATAATTTTGCAAGGACTAAAATAAAAATTCGGTATTTGCAGGGACTAAAAACATATTTAAGTCTTTTTTTTTCAAACCCCATATATCATCCCTAATATAATCTCCATGTGAATGAAGAAATGCAATTTTTCAATGTTATTGCCTTTTTCATCAATGATATTGTGTTTTATTTTTTAATTGTCAAACACTCTAAATTTTTAGTGTGGCATGCATTTCAAATTATGTGTTTTATAGTTCTTGAAGAAGACAATTCCTTTGTCTCAAAAATTACCTGATGCAGCTTCCTCTCTGTCTTTTCCCGTTTATCTGTTTAGTGAAAATCCACTTGACTTTCATTTTTTAAATTAACTTATGTGGATTTGAATGCAAAAGCTAAGTAGCTATTTGTAGGTTAGAAGATTTTCTTGCATTATTTCAAATCTATTTTACATTGAATAGAATTATTTTCATGCAATATTTGCTGTTTTCATGCATGCATTTTAATTTGTATAGATTTATTTTAGTTTTGTTTGTTTCCTTTTGCATGAAATATCTATAGTGTGTGAGGTCAAACTATGATTTCCCCCTATGTTTTCCTAACATTTATTTTGAATAGTGTTGTGGATAATTTCAGGAAGTAATTTGCATATCTTAAGAAGTATCGAGGCAAAGGATAAACTGTTGACTATATCATGATCATGAAACAAGCAGCACATTTTTCCTATGAGAGGGGTTTTTTAGTCATTTTATTAAGAAATTGGACTTTTAAATTCAATGATCAGTCAATTACAAATTTTTAGTTTGACAATTTGTTTAGAAATTTCTAATAGTTTAGGGATCTCCATATATAGTATCTAAACTTATTTATGTGATCAATCTTCATGATATAAGGTCATTTACACCGGAAGATATAATGAAGTATATTCGAATACAATATTTATCATATATTTAATATCTATTACTTTCTCCTTTAATATGTTATAAGGAGTTCTTGATAAAAACTTATAAAGATATAATTTTATTAAACTAGACATAATTTAAATGGCATAATATTACTATTTAACTTACTATTGAGGTATATTCTTAATAGAATTTTTTATTAATATAATTTTAAACTTAAAATTTATATTACTGCTACACACTATGTACGTAGCACTACGCATGGTGGATCTACATATTATCGAGTTTTTTCCAATGCCTATTCATTATTAGCATTATTTAAGTATATACTCTTTATTGTACGTCATATAATATTACTATTTAGGTGGATTTTAGAATGAGGGATCAACAATGTCCTCATTTGTGTACTAATAATAAATTGACCGTATGATATATTCTAAAATGTTATGAATGATTGAGATTTCATATTGGTAGATACTGTCTCAACCACTATAGGATTTTGTGTTGCATCATACGATCAATTTTATTGGTACACCAGTGAGTGAAATTGATAGAGATGAATACAAAATATAAAGCGAAATGGTATGAAACATTCAAGCACCTAACCTAAAAATCTGAACAGTGACACCCTTTCAGCGATGAATCGATTTATGGATTTAGGCTTCCGTGAAGGTTAGGGTACAAAACTTAAATTCAAAGTAGAAAATGGTAAAAAGTGCCATAGACGGCTGCTTACCAGCGAATCTTATATGACTAAAACGAAAACCCTAATGACTAAATGGGTTATTGGATAAAAACCCGATAAAAAAGTAGTATCTGGCGCAAAAACCCGTTTTACATTAAACTGCTTCGGTAATTCTAAATTTTGACATTCAAGACATCAGAATTAGGTTACAAGCTCAACAGAAGAATTGTAGCTTTGTTCCTTAGCTTTGTAACGCATGCTCTCACACCTCGACCGAATAACCACAGTCAAAGTTATGGTCTTCAAAGTAGACAAGGGTCAATATGCAATAAAAACAAAAGTTAATCAATAAATTACTATATTGCTCAAATAAGACCCAAAGTAGGATCGTGCTAAGACTTAAACATTAGTTACAAATCATAATTACCAAGTGCAAAACTATAAAGAGTGTATTAAAATGCATTGAACAGTACCATCCAATAGCAATAGCAAGCAGTAGTTACAACCTATACTTTGAGATTAGAGTGCCTGGCAAAGATCCCTTATGGTATGGTACTCAGATAGGGCACCTTGAAAGTCATGTTTCTACTATGTGTATTCCCAATGGAAATATATTCCTTTCAAATGCATACTAATTGCTTAAGTTTCTATGCGCACTACCCTTAACCCTGTTGTAAACCTTTTTAGGTATCTTTAATCAAGGTGGTACTTAAGTTTAGGATCTTTTGGACAATTTCATTTGGCAGAAGGATTGGTTCTTTTGAACCTTCCGTGAACCCTTTTGTAATCATATTTTGTTTTCCGGAACATAGTATGGCTTCATTTTCGGAAGGAATATGATGCTTTCATTGTGCACATGTATCTTTGACCTAGCTCTTCAACTTGATTACATAGTTGGTACCTCGTATTTAATGTGTTATATTGTTGTTTGGTCATTTAATTTAATTAGTAAGGATAATTAAATTGAGGTTAAAATAGTAAAAGCATAATTCTTAAGCCCTTTCGGCTCACTCTCGTTCCACGATTGGAGAGATTGTAAAAAACACTAAGAGTGTGTTTGGATGAGGAAATTTTTGAGGATAATGTAATTTAAGAGTGTAATTCAAATACTTCAAAGCAAATTAACTTGTTCGGATAATAAAAATGGAGAATTCTCAAAATGAATGAATTTCATGAAGTATTTTAGTAAGACTAAGTTTAGGGAATTTGAAATATCACCTAAAAGTGAAGAATTTGAAATTTCTCTTTGGCTAAAAATGTTCTTTAAATTTTTTTTTTTTTTGCATAATTATTTTCTTCAAAGAAAATACTTTTTCAAAAATTCCAAATTAATCCTCTCTCTCTCATTCATTTTCCCCTGTACACACAACTTTACATTCCTTAATAAACAAATCAGGTGGAAAAAAAAACAACATCCAAATAAAACTAAAGCAACAACTATTATTTTGTCAAAAAAAACAACTATTTATCGGACAAATCAAATATACTGCACATAATAATAGTTTATTGATATAAAGAAATAAAATAAAAAAATACATTGAGAATTGATGGAGTCTACTACTATAGTCTATAGTGCTTCAATTTAAGAATATGAAAAATATGTAACCACGTTAATCTAAAATAAAATAAGACTGAAACATGTAAAAATATAAGAACAATTATTTTTACAGTATGACGGCCCCGACATTTGGTGGATCGGTCTCATCGGTCGTTCAACTCACATCTCATTCGACTCTTGGGTACAGTGAATAATTTTAAAAAATATAAAAAAAAAATGAGAATTTCCATTACTCTATCCAAACATGAAATTTCAATATTGAAGCATTTTAATTTTCTCATCCAAACAAATAATTTTGAAAATGAAAGGATTTCAGTAGATGCATTTAAATTGCCTAGAATTTGAAATTCCCTAGAAATTTCAAATGCCTCATCCAAACGCACTCTAAAATAATCATCTCTCTCTCTCTTTCTCATTTCACTCCTCAACCAAACATGGAAAAACCTCTCTCTCTCCCTCCCTCCTAAAAAAACACACTCACAGAGTCCACCAATTTAGAAGTAGGACTCACATTATTTAATGGACTTGCGTGAATTTCAACTAGCATTTAGACAATAATAAGGGGAGGAAGTAGTGGAGATAAAAGGGGTGTAGGTAGGTAGAACCCTCTTCACTTTTTTTGCTTTTTTTTTTTCATGCTTCTTAGAATCTCCTAGCTACTCACTAGACACCCATTTGTCCTATGAAAAGACCAAAATACCCTCACTAAAATAAAGAAAATTCCAAACTCAACTCTCACTCTCATCCCATACACCCCCTAAACCTCTAAACACTCATGCATTACTCTCACTCTCATCACTCCCTCACACTCCACACCCTTACCTCAATCTACTCTAACATCTCAAGCTGAAATCTACCTCCAATTAGTATCAACATTAAGGTATGTAGCCGAATCTATGAATTTGTAGCTTTATTTCGCGCATTCTTGTTCATTTACGTATTTTTTCTGAAAACACGCACGATTCGGACCTGCAGAGGTCGAACACGCGCGTTCAAGCGTGCGTCGAACCATATGGTTCGACAGGCCGTGCACCGAACATACTAAAATAAGGTGTCTCTGTATTGAGGTGGTTCGGCCAAGCGTGCGCCGAACCCGTTCACATTTCTGTTGTCCGAACCTACCTGATACACAGAATCTGCAGAATTTCTAGTTTTTAACCAGTTTGTGTGATTTTTTTCCCAACTTTGTAGGTTTGAAGATGAATGAAACTGGCCCCCTATCCCTATCACTAGCTAATTCAATTGTTGTGGATCATTCAAGTTCATTTCAAATTGATCAAGTCTTTGCTACTCGTGATGATTTGTTGAATTATGTTCGGTCTGTTTCCCGTACACTTGGGATGGTTACAGTTATCAATCGATCAGACAACGGACGAGGTCGGGGAAAATATTCTGTGAGCTGGTTTGTGAAAAGGCAGGGAAGTACAAGCATGTTGGATGGTTTCTACGGGGAGTAGAAAATATTGTTGCAAGTTTCGTCTGAAAGGGAAAGTTCATTAAAAAACTTGGAGGATGGATATTGTTTGTTATGTGTGGCATACATAACCACGCATTACAGACTTACCCTCAAGGCCATCCCAATGATAATAGATTAACAACTGAGCAGAAGGAAGTGGTTTCAAGAATTACGAAGAACTTGATTGCTCCGAATCGAATCTTGTCCGAGCTGAAGTTATCAAAAGGACGACCACTTCAACCTGAAGTAAATTCACAACGTACGGTCGAGACAGGGTAGGACTGAACTACAACAGTTGATGAATTTGCTGAAGCGTGATAGGTATGTTTATTGACACAGAGTTGATGAATGGACTGACATTGTGAAGGACATTTTTTGGGCACACCCAGACTCAGTGGAGCTATTGAATACATTTCCAATTGTTTTGATGATCAATTCCACATACAAGACCAACCGGTATAGGTATCCGTTGGTTGAGATTGTCGGTGTGACATCAACAGAGCATACTTTCTCGGTTTCATTCGCTTATGTCAATTGGGAGAAGAATGGTAACTTTATTTGGGTACTTGAAAATTGAAGGGATTGTTTAGAAGACCGGAAGATATGCCAAAGGTGATACTTAGCGACTGTGACACGGCTATTATGAATGCTTTGGCCATTGTTTTTCCGACTTCCGAAAACTTGTTGTGCCAATTTCACATAAAGAAGAATGTCAGGGCAAAGGCAAGGTTGTTGATCCACCCCGTGGTTGTTGCTGAGGGGCAGGAAGAGCGTCCGAAAGACCGAGTTGATGAAGTCATTGAATATTTTCAAAAAGTTGACCACGTGAAGATAGAGGAAGCTTATGAATTGGCTTGGGGCCAATTTGAGGCGGTGTGTCAACCTTTTGATAACTTTGTTTCATATGTGAAGAAGACGTGGACCGACCCCCATAAAGAGAGATTTGTGGAAGCGTGGATAAACCGTCATATGCACCTAGGCAACACCACCACCAACCATGTGGAGTCGGCACACTCGACTTTAAAGAATGTTCTACATGACAGTAGGGGCGATATGTATAAGTGTTGTGATTCGGTGAATGAGATGCTTAAGACACAACATGGTGAGTTGAAGCGACATTTTGAGCTGAGTCTAAGCAGAGTCAAATATAATCATTGGAACAAAATTTATGACAACCTTAAGGGCTTAGTTTCTTCATGTGTAATGGATTATCTCAACAAAGAGTCTAAGTGTAGCTTCTTTGGGATGACCTCTTCCGAATGCGGATGCGAGATAAAAACAACGCACGGTCTACCGTGCGCATGTCAGCTTTCTAGGTAATTCATTGAACTAACTCTTTTAGTTTTCTAAAACATAGAATGATTATGTTTGTAATCTGAAATTCATATATTTTGTAGTTACATGGTGAACCCGTCTCCCATTTCGTTGGATATAATACATAATCATTGGAAGAGGCTTACTTTTGTTGTTTTCTCATAATGAAGACGAGACCGGATCCCCAAATGATGATCTTAATTTGAAGATTGAATTTGAGGCTATACAACGGAGGTTTGATGCCGCTGATCGTGCTGGTAAAGTAATGATAAAGCAAAAAGCACGTGAGTTGGCATTTTCGGACACTACTTCCATGTGTCCACCTCCACTGCTCAGTCACGCAAACAGCATACTCCACCAGTGTCAAATTCATCAACTCCAGAATAGAGTAGAAGTTCCACCCCAAGTACCTTTCCGGTACCTAAAGGTGGACCTCCTAAACCTACAAAAATGGATAAAAGTGGAGTTCCTACACCGCCATTACCAAAGAAGTTTGATCCTACTCCCTCACAAATCGAGCAACCAACCCAAACAACAAGTTCCAACCCCGAACTCACTAAAATTCAGGGACTAACACTAAACCCAACCCCTCCCATCATTCGGTCAGAAGCATACAATCAATTCATAGATTATATGTCGAAGGAGATGCATCACTTTGTTGAGGATATAGTGAATGTGCAAGGTGACGGTAATTGCGGGTTTCGGTTTTTTGCTAGACTACTTGGAAGAGGTGAGGACGATTTCTAGAGCGTGAGGAATGAATTATTTGAAGAGTTATAGAAAACATCGAATTGTACACCACCTTGTTTGAAGGAGGGATGTCCAGAGTCCACCATATTATGAAGGCTTTGAAGAAACAACATAGGGAAGTTACAGGAGCAGAGAATTGGATGACTGTTCCAGAATGTGCTTATTTGGCTGCAAATAAATACAAGGCCACGATTGTTTGCTGGTATCGTGCTCTTCCCTTTTCTGTTTATCCATTTTTGATTGCACCAATCAAGACTATACCGGTCTTCCACATATTGTTCACAGGTAACCACTTTGTTACGCCGGTTATGAAGAGAGGCTTCCCAATGCTAGGAAAAATTACGCCGTGGACAAATTGTCGGAAAGAGATAGTAAAGGACTGACCCAGACAATATACATGACCTTTGCAACAATATAAAGCTTTAAACCCCTATTCACATGCTCCTCAAACTGTTGATTTGAGCAAAGATTGATTTTGATGTATTTTTTGTATTTCTTTGTCAATTTAATAATTTCGTTGTGCATAAGACAATTGTATTAAGACAATATCATGTTTTGTTGATCTAATTGAGTGATTTACTTTGATTCAAGTAGTTATTTTAGACGTCAAATTACAAGTTTTTTGGAAAAAAACTGCTGCACAGGTTGCTGTCTAGAAACTGATTGTTTCTGTCAAGTATCAGGACGGTTCATCCCTCACAGAGTCGAACAAGTTCGCATTTCATAAAACCGAACACTACAAAACGTAGGATTCCATGGATGTCCAATCGAACCGTCTATTTTTCATTGTTCGATGGAGGTCCAGTCGAACTGGTTCGTTTAGCCGTCCGTCGAACGGTCCATTTTTGTCAGTCACATACTTTTCACGTGAGGGTAATTTGGAATTAAACCAAGTTTGGGGGGTGTCTAGTGAGTAGAGGGGGTTGACGGAGTATGGGCTTTTTTTTTGTCAGAATTCACTTTCTTTTTCAAAGGCGTTTGTTTTTCCCACACCCTCTCCTACTCAAAACACACCCCATAAGGGTGTGAAAAGACCAAAAGGCCAGCCAAAACCTCTTTTTTTTTCACGAAATTTCACCTGTTCGAACACGGGCCTTCGAACAGGTTCGAATGACATCGTTCGTGTGTGTTAAATCTTGACTTTACACCCTCTCGTGCGTAATTTCACCTGTTCGCATGGGGTCATGCGAATAAGTTCGCATGAGGGTGTTCGAACACCCTATTTTATTACAAAAAATGGACTCTCACACCACATTCACCTTTTTACCTGTTCGGTTGACCTCAACCGAATATATTCGGTTGCCAATCCCCGAATCGGTGAAAACACGCACTCTGCTTAAGGGTATTTTTAGAATATTTGGAGTTAAGGGGTGTGAAAGAGTAGGAGGGGGTGTGGGAAAAGCAAAACCCTTTTCTAAAGACGAGGAATTTAGATGGGCCTTCTTCCTTTACAGGCTTTAAAAGCCCATAGATCACAACGTATCAGTTCGTTTTCTCGGTTTCATTTTCATTTTTCCATTTCTTTCTGCTAGGTGCCAACGGCAGAAGCTCTCGCGCCAAAATACAATCACCGATTTCTCTCGCGGATTCAACGGTTCTTTTTCTCGCTTCGATTCTCGATCTTCTTTCCAATCCCTGTTAGGTAACGTGTTCTTGAATCTCTTCCATTGCTCTCAGTATTTTCATAATGCTCTTGACCTAAAATAATTTTTTCAAATTTTCAAACCGTTGCCAGCTTCTTTTTTCTGTATTTTCCTTCTGATTTGTGGAATTAGTCACTGAAACTTTGATTTTATTTACTACTGTTAGCCTAATTGAAGAGTTCATGTTTGGACGAAGTGATTGAATTGAAGTTCTGCGGAAACGACGAAGGAAACTAGCCAGTAGCGTTTAGGTAAATTTTCAGTGACGATACTGACGCCATTTCTTTTTTTGCTTTCTTTACTTTACTTTGAATATATGTCGTTTAAATTTGTGCAAATTTTAAAAAGCGATATGATGCATTCATAAAGTCAAGGATTTTGTTCTGGTAGCTAAATGTTTTATTGAGTTGTTTACATGGTTGTTTTGGAGGTGCTATCATTTATTCCAGATTAAATTCTGTTTTACTCCTTGGTTGTTTGTGGAACTTAGTTATTTGGTACAGACAAATCGATTTAGTGGGTGAGAAGACATACAATATACTTAAGAAGAAAGATTAGAACAGAAATCATGGAAGAGATAATAAAATAGAAGATTATTGCACTAAATTTGTTGAAAAGCATTTTGTACCATACAATATTTTCCCAATTTGTTATCTTCATGGTCATGAATGAAAGACTTATTGATGGTAAAACATGAAGGGATGTAAATTCGTTGTACTGTTCATTTTTCGGATCATTTTTCCATTTTTGGCAAAGGTACGCCGCAGGCATTATGAATAATATGAATTGTTTTTATGTTTGCTCTGCATTCAAGTTTCATCTCCTTTTGATGAAACTGCAATTAGTTAACTCATAAATTACGTAAAATTTTGTTGATATTAGAGGTACTGAGAAGAAGATATTGATTTGTTGGTTTACTGTTTATGATAAGCAAACGGACAAATTAGTTCACCAAAATGTGTAAGGAGTTGTTAGTAATCAGTGTGGGTGGTGGGTGTGTGAAACAGATATCAGTAAGCTGGGAGTCTGAACTTTAAACTGAATTAGTTTGTTCATTCAATCGGTGTGTGTAGGTTTGTCTTGTTCTTGTCGCATCTCTGTTTAGATAAGCATCAGTCAGGATCTAAAATCATTGTTAAAAAATTTCAGCTTTTAAGATTTCAAGTATTTAATCTTTATTCATAAAAAAGTGTTATTTTCTGATTGTAAAATATAGTGATGTTATATTGGCAATTGTTTATTCAGATGTATTTATAGATTCATACCTAAAGAAAGTTGTCCTGTTCCTTAACTAATCCGTGGCTTTACTATTGACCTAGTCAAAGTCCAAATATATTTTCATTCAGTTGGTATTTTTAAGTTGGAAGCAACTGGCTGCTTTAGGAGTAGGTGTATTGCTTTGATTATCATTCTCACCATAGCTATTTGCTAGATTATGCCTGTTACTTTAGTCTATATGCTAGCTCCATTTCCTCTCTACCTTTGGAAAAAATCGGAGGTCTTATTGATCCATGAAGATTCCTGGTGCATGGCTTTGTCTTGCAGGTATTTCAACTGTTAAGACATGTGAAGTTAGTATCCAACAGTTAAAATGCGATGCAATCAATGCTGGCGAGAAGTGGAAGGACGAGCTATTTCAACAACATGTGGTCACCTATTATGTATCCAAATTGCAGCAATGTTTTCATTGAGTTCCTCCTTATTTTTAATAAAAATATTATTAACATAGTTCATGTCAAACTAGGTTGGTTTTGCTATTGTTACTGTTATTCCAGTGCTTAACTCATATCTGATTTCCTTAATAATGTTAAAAGGCACAGAAGATGCCAATAAGATACTAAATAATGATGGAGCATGCCCTGTTTGCGATCAAGTCCTTTCAAAGAGGTCAGGATTTGAGAGATCTGTTGATTGTTTCTGTACAAAAGCAAACACCTGATTGTATTATGCACCTGATGTGGCTTTCTTTAAAAAGATCATTGAATAGAACTAATCACCCTCTGCTATTTGTATTTTCATTTATTTTGGTGATGATATCATTTATTCGAGATTATGTGTTGTCAATTTAGAATCATAGATATGGTGGCACTAATATTCCGTCAACATTTATTATCATTACTTGACCAAAATGTGATGTTGCTGCCCTCATCATAATTGTTTTGTGTTGTTCATTTATAAGCTTCAGGGATGACTTGTTTTTGTCTAATTTTTATGTTTCTCTTCTTATCAGTCTCATGAAACCTGTGGATGTCAATCCCAATGATGAATGGGTAAATGTGAGTAAGCATTCTCCTGTGTACTACTAGCTACATAGTACATGTAGCTTACTTATTTTCTGTAACTTGATAAAAATTATTCCTGTTACTCTTGTGTTTCTTTATTTCCAATACTAGTTTGCAGCCAATTATTGTGATGTTTTCTGCTGCAGATGGCCATGGCAGGAATATCTCCACAGATATGTATCCTTTTATGCCCATCGTTTAGACTCTAGACATAACTGCAAGGAAATATTAAATTAATGTCATTTACTCATGTTAAACCCTCTGTTGTAGTACCTGAGGGTCTGGCTAACGTCAATGAAATGCATATTCCAGAATTCAAGAACGTAAGAGGGTACATTTGACCAAATGTTTTATCCTAACCAAACTTAGTGATGAAGACTGCATATAAAAGTGTGATGTTCTACATTGGACAAAAAGAACTGGAGATGCAGTTTAAGGTGAACAGGATTGTTGCCCAATGCCGGCAGAAATGTGAGACGATGCAAGAGAAGTTTACAGAAAAACTAGAACAGGTGCATACTGCTTACCAAAAGATGGCCAAGCGGTGCCAAATGATGCAACAGGAAATTGAGACCTTAACCAAGGACAACCAAGAACTTCAGGAAAAATTTGCTGAAAAATCCAGGTCTATGTCGATCACTTTTCTAGCTTGTACAAATCAAATCTCGTCATTTGATGCCTCTAAGTCATTTCAATTTCAGGCAAAAGAGAAAATTGGATGAAATGTATGACCAGCTCAGGAATGAGTATGAATCGTCGAAGCGGTGTGCAATACAGCCTGCAAGCAACTTTTATTCCAGAAATGAGTCTGATTTGTTCTCCAACCAACCTAACATAATGGATGAAAGAGAAACTGGCAGAAAAGGTAATCCTTTATTTTGCAACAGTCAAGATGATACTGTTTTTTTTATAAATAAAATATAAAATAAAATATTACTGCTTTTAGTGTCAATAGAAAGTGTTTTATGGTATATTGAAGTTCCGGCTAACTTTAAAACCAAATGTGGTAGTATCTATTATATAAGGAAAATAATGGAATATGAAATGATGAACTTTATGATCTTGTTTCTGTTTAGATATTTCCAAAATTAGATAACTGATTTGTTGCAGGTCGGCCGGTTTTCACTCCTGACACTCCAGGACCAAGAGAGGATGTATGGCCAGCAAGGCAGAATAGCAACAACTCTGGTCACTTCGACATCTCTGTTGGCTCACCAGCTAAACAAACGGTTGTTGCAGGGGATGCTGGGAACAGAAGGGTTGGTGGCCACCCATCAATGTCTCTGAGGAACTTGATACTGTCTCCAATAAAACGGCCTCAGCTCTCACGAAACCGCACCCATATATTCACGTAAGGAAGAAACTCAAGTTTTCTTATTTTCCTCTACTACACATTTCTTAATCATCATGTATTTTGGTGTTTCAGGTTGTAGGCTCAAAGTAGGCTAACCTTCAATGCTGTCAATTAAGCTTTCTGGTTTCGTTCAGCAGGGAAAAATGAATCTAAAATTTACACAGTTGGATTTGGTGTGCGTATAACCTGCTATGATATTTTAAACTTCAGTTTCACCTTCAAACCCTGATAGATGAAGAGCTCCTAACACAACAACGTATGTATGGTTTTTGTTCTTTTTTAAAACATTTTAATCCTCGTTGTTTTCATTGGGCAGGGAAAAACAAATCCTAAATTTACACAAATGAATTTGTTGTCTGTATAATGTCCTATGACATCTTAAACTTCAGTATGACCTTCAAACTTTTATAGTTGCACAGCTGCAGAACAATGTATATATAATTTTCGCAGCCACTTATTTGTAAAAAAGAAACTTAAATATGCTTTTGGATCTAATGATACATCTATTTTCTGTTTATTTCCCCACTTTGGTCTTCATAATTTTGTTTTAACATGCCTCTGCGCCATTTGGTTTCTGTGAGTAAACAACGAAAACATGCGTCTTCTCAAAAGTTGTTTTTGTCCTGATTTCCCTCTTTTTTTTCATAGGAAATTTTCTACTAAACTACTGAAATGGGAAATTATTAATGTAAAAATTGTAGAGTTAAATTTGCTTTTATATTTTACAAAATTGAGGCCTTTTGTTGATACCTAAATTAATTTTGGCCGAACTTTACTTCCTACCATTTGAGTTGCAACCGATTTGGTCCCCACCATGTGTTTGACCACCAATGTGGATTTACACATAACTGTCCCTACACCTTGCAACTTCATTAATTCCTATAAAATACGCTTATTTTTTTGAGTAATGCTATATAGAGCGAACCATTTCCTTCGCAAATTCACGAAATGAGTCGTGGTTGAATTTACAAGACCACGTGGCGATTGTATGCATTTCCATCGCCAACCTCTTCCATTCTTTATCTCTAATCAGTAGATCCCCTCACTTTCTTTTCTTTATCTTTTTTTTCTGACAAAATCACATCCCTTCCTCTCATCTCTCTCAGTGCCAGTTTGAAATATACTCTCTCTTGGTCTCTTTCACTTTCTCTGATCGTCAGTGTTCCCAATTCATGATGGATTACATCTCCTTTTTCTGCAAATTCCACGACAACAACCCAGCACTCAGCACAAGAATCCAATAAGTGTTTTTCACAATACTCTGGAATGATATCCACTTCACCTTTTAGTTTGGGTCCTCTAAATGATTCTCTAAATGATTGAGAGAAGAGGTTGTTATGTGGTGATTGAGGTTCGGAATGATGGAGCACCGAGCAACTATATGACCGCACTGAGGATAGGGATGAAGAGTGTGTGTTATGTTGCGACCGTGAATAAAGAGGTGTACCGTAGAATTAGCCAATCAGTTAAACATCCTACGGAAAATATAAGGTACCAAGGTATTGAATTGGTACAGTTAATTTTGAAATAGCATAGATACGGAACGTACCTGTTAAAAATTCTGTAGAATTTTAAAGGATATTTTTTATTTTTCAATGAATTAGATTCCATCGACACTTTTAATTATCGGCTTATTTTTAGGTAAATTTCTTTAACAGTCATTGGAATCATCATCATTTATTTATTTGTTGTGGTAAATGCACCTCAATAGATAGAATTTCAACAGCCTAGATTTGGCATCCATATTTTTGCTCTACGGATCACATTAAATGGCATCTATTATAAATAGTCACACTTACCCCCTTGTCACACCAACTAAACATTTGCTTCTTCACCCCCTCTGAAATGGAGTTCACTGTCCTCCATCATCGCGAAAGTATCACCATGAAGGAAAATTGGGTTTGGTTTCAATGTCTCATTCATGTTTTCTATAGGATGAAAAATGACATCTGGATCGCCAATTCTGAAGACCTAAAGAGCATGGGCGCCTAAACAAAGCGCAAAACGAAGCGGGAGGTCGCCGCCAGTCTGCGAGCCATAACGTTGGCCATGTTGACCCGATTGAAACATACGAATATGCGTTGGAAAGGCGAAAGCGAGCTACGACTTTCATGTTGAGTCAAAATCCAATTCGGCGTCTTCCACCCGTTTACTGCTCGCCCAAAGTGGGGCGTCAAAAAGTCAGATCGCGTGGCGACCCAAAAGTCTGTCGATCACGGAGACCATAACTTCGTTCACGTTCATCCGATGGGGCGTGTGAGCATGCGTTGGAAAGCGAAGTAGATCTACGACTTTCATGTTGAAGTCAAAATCCAATTCGGCGTCTTCCACCCGTTTACTGCTCGCCCAAAGTGGGGCGTCCAAAAGGCTGATCGCGCGTGGCGACCCAAAAGGTCTGTCGATGCGGAGACCATAACCGTTCACGTTCATCCGATGGGGCGTGTGAGCATGCGTTGGAAAGCCGAGAAGTAGATCTACAGCTTTCATGTTGAAGTCAAAATCCAATTCGGGCGTCTTCCACCGTTTACTGCTCGCCCAAAGTGGGGCGTCCAAAAGTTGGTCGCGTGGCGACCCAAAAGGTGCGTCGATGCGGAGACCATAACCGTCCACGTTCATCCGATGGGGCGTGTGAGCATGCGTTGGAAAGGCGAGATGCGATGCTACAACTTTCATGTTAAACTCAAGTTATATTCGGACATTCTACACCCGCTTTCGGGTCATCCAAGTAGGGTGTCAGGCTCTGAAAGCGAAGAGCGTAGGCCCTAGCGGTCTGATCGGCGCCATCGAAATGGCCCAAGGGTCGAAAGGACCCTGAAAGCAGTAGGCCAGGCGGTCTGATCGAGTGCCATCGAAATGGCCCAGTCGAAGGACCCACCCGACAAGAGTAGGCCAGGCGGTGCAATGATCGGTGCCATCGAAATGGCCCAGGTCGAGAGGAGGACCCACGACAAGTGTAGGCCCAGGTGGTCTACAATCGGCGCCATCGAAATGGCCCCGAGGTCGAAGGACCCACCCGCAAGTGTAGGCCAGGCGGTCTGCAATCGGCGCCATCGAAATGGCCCAGTCGAAAGGACCCGCAAGCGAGTGAGCCAGAAAACGGTGCTGAATCGAGTGCCATCGAAATGGCCCAGTCGAAGGACCCCTGAAGCGAAGTAGGCCACAGGCGGTGCAATCGGCGCCATCGAAATGGCCCGGTCGAAGGACCCACAGACAAGTGTAGGCCGGCGGTCTGCAATCAGCGCCAGAGTTGGCCCGATCGGCGCCGTCGAGTTGGCCCGTCCGAATGTCGCCGCGTTGACCTCGTCGAAGTGCCGCAGAGTTGGCCTGACCATGATGTCATCGAATGGCCAGAAGTCGGCGATGACCCGATAACGAGCATTGGCTGCCGAACACGGCGGAAGAGGCCAGGCTACTACTGACTATCGCAACATGAATGGCGGCGACCACGTGCCTTCGATGGCGGCGACCACACCTCGGCGATGGCGGCGACCACCGCCAGACTTAGCGTGGTAGCGACCACGCGCTTGAAGATGGAGACCAATTGCGCAATACGGCGGCCCAGCTTACAACCGACATGGGGCGGCGATTGAAGCCTCGGCCGCTCTTGGCGACTGAGGCTTGAGGGCAAGCTGTTAGGGGTGTATCGGCAATTCTGAAAAGCTTCGATAGCGGTTGGTAAGCGGCCCGACCAGTATGCCAAACCCCAAGCGGCGGACCTCGCGCGCGATATATCGCCCGTTCCGCGTGGCGCCAGTGCGTTATCTCGCGCGTGAAATCTGCGGCGACTGCTGCCGGCTGGCGTCGGGTGTCGTTGCGAGTACCACCGCGTCGCGGCAGACCCGAGTTTGGCCCGAGTCCTCAGCGGCCGTTTAGTCTCTCGGCGACGAGGCGAGTCGCTTCTCGGCGGCCGAGGCCAAGTCGCTTCCTCGGCGGCGAGGCGAGAGTCGCTTCCTCGGCGGCGGGCGAGTCGCTTCTCCATGAGTCGCTTCCGCCAGCGTCGGCCAGTCGCTTCCTCGCGAGTCGCTTCCTCGGCGACGGGCGAGTCCTTCCTCGGCGACCGGGCGAGTCGCTCCTCGCGAGTCGCTTCCGTCAGCGTCGGCCGAGTCGCTTCCCTCGCAGTCCTTCCATCGGCCGGGCGGGCGGCGCCCGTGCGGCGAGACCCACGGTTCGGCCGAGGTCCTCTGCGACCAGTCTCCGGCGGCCGGTCGCCTTACATTGGTCGAGTGCGATCGATTGATGCGTGCGCCGGACGATAAGAAGAAGACTGAAATCGTTGAATTTAAATCGTCGGGCAGGCTGAAGTTCCAGTGCGCATGGCTGCGCGAACTGGCGGCGATGAAAGAACTGTGAAAGAACTTCTGAACGATGTGAAAAGACTGTGGAACTGGCTTTGATGTTGAAGGACGATGGCACTGTTGTGGCGTTTGTGAAAGGAAGTGAATCTGACGTGAAGAAGTTTGACTGGCTGAGTCTGGCGATTGTGTTGCTCGGCGAACTTTGCTGCTTTGTCATTGAAGCGAACTGGCTGTCATCGAAGACTCATCGATCGTTGGCGTTGAGCTGGCTTTGAAGTCTTAACTGCAGCGGTGATTACTGCGATGTTTCTTCCGGCATTACAGCCGGTGTCGCTGCTGGCAGTCCTGCGAGGTGAATAGCGTGCGACGATGCCGTGTGTGAATGGCGTGTATATCTTTGTGGTCGGCGTTTGGCGGTTTGCGCGGCTGACCGTCGGCTATTGGCTAACTGCTATTGTGGCGATACACCGAACGATGCCCGGCTGGGTCGGCAAGCGGTGGTGACGAATCGTTTGCCCGTGTTCGTGTTATGCGACTTTGTTGCGTTGCGCGATGTGCTCCATCTGCTGAGTGTGTGTGGTTGCTACCACGCGTAAATCGGCGGTGGTATTGCCAGCTGCCGGCGATCGGTGCCAGCGGCTGTGCATGTGTCGGCGCGACCATGCTGCGATGAGATTATGGTCGATCTCTTCGGCGTGTTCGGCGATCGATGCCGTTATTGGTCATTGTTGACACCGATCGTCCGATGACAGCGATGGTTGTGCGACTTCCGGTGGCGCTGGCGTCAGGTGATGCGATGACGACCGATTGGAGCGGCTTCGATGGCGCCGATGAGCGACCGGTGGCGCTGATGTGAACGCTGGGGCTGCTGCAGTGATGGTCGCCGACCGCAGCCATTTGACCTGGCGCTTCGATGCTGTTCGCTGAAACTACTATTCTTTGGGTCGCCCGACCGCTGGCCATTCGATGGCACTTCGATTATGCGCTGCTCGAAACTGTTCTTTGATCGCCGACCGCTGAGCCATTCGATGGCACTGCGCTGTATGAGCAGGCGCTCAAAGCCTTACTGTTTGTGGGTCGCCGACTGCTGACCATTCGATGGCGCTTCGATGCTGAGCGCTGAAGGCTACTGTTGATGGTGCGCCGACCGCTGAGCCCATTCGATGGCGCTTCGATGTAAACGCTTCGGCATTTCCGTTCTTCGTTGTAAGTAGGGCGCCTGCTTGGATGACGAAAAGGTGTAGAACGTCTGAATATAACAGGTTTAACATGAAAGTTGTAGCACTGCATCTCGGCTTTCCAACGCATGCTCACTGCCCCACCGGATGAGCGTGGGCGAAGTTATGGTCTCCGTCTTTGAGCGGACCTTTTGGGTCGCTCACGGGCGACCAACTTTGGACGCCCCACTTTGGGCGAGCAAGAAACGGGTGGAAGACGCCCGAATTGGATTTTGACTTCAACATGAAAGCTGTAGATCTACTTCTCGGCTTTCCAACGCGTGCTCTGCGCCTTGCCGGATGAGCGTGGGCGAAGTTATGGTCTCCGTCTTTGGACCAGACCTTTTGGGTGCGCTCACGGGCGACCAACTTTTGGACGCCCCACTTTGGCGCGAGCAGAAGCGGGTGGAAGACGCCGGGTGGATTTTGACTTCAACATGAAAGGCGTAGCTCAGCTACCGGCTTTCCAGCGCATATTCATATGTTTTAATCGGGTCAGCATGGCCAGCGTTATGGCATTCTCGAGTTAAAGGGAAAAAATAGAGAGAGCTTCGAGAGGTGATGGTTGTAGTCGCTATTAGAGATGAATATTCGGAGCGACGACGCGTAGGCAATCACAAAAGTTGTATCCTTTCGAGAGGTGATGGTTGTAGTCGCTATTAGAGATTCTTAGTTCGAAATATAGAAAAAAACAAAAATATCATTATAGGTTTGAGGGATGATAGTTTTATCTTTACATCCCATCGCTCTCACCCACTATGAGGATTAGTCTCTCTGCGATGGCGGGTGGGATACCCGATTTATAGAAAATATATAATTAACTTAAATTTTAATTAATGGATTGATGGGATCATAAAAGAATAAAATTAAAATAAATATTTATATGTATTTAAATGGGAAAAAATAAAATAAAAAATCCAATTGGAAGTGGAGTCCATCGAATTCAACATCGTTAATTGCTGCAGCCGAAACCAAAACCAAAACCCACAATTATTAATGCAACCCATACTTGTGATCACCCGACCCGTTTACCCTTATTTTTCATCATCAACACCAATTTTGGGTATCAACCCTATTAGAATCGGATCTAACCCAGATTCGCTACGCACCGCAATCGGGTTATCTCTCTATCTTCCTCTGCAAACCCTATCGTTTTCTGCCGGACAATCCGATCGGATCCAAACACGGCAATCACCTTCTCTCGTTTTTCTCTCTAAGTACGTCTCTCTTTCTCTCTAACTTTATTTCTTTTAACTGCCAATTGCGTGATTTCATGGTTCAATTTTGCTCCAAGTAGAACAACAGTTATTTGTATTGCAATTTTGTATGATATTATGGGTGTTTTGTTACAACTTTTGCTTCTGTCTTCTGGTTCTTATTTTATACTATATATTATATCCAAAAAGGTGGAAACTTTGTAATGAACCTTGCCAGTTCATGGTTTTAAATTGCAGCGTTGCTCAAAATTTATGTTTTTTAGTTTGTTTTTTCATCAATTAGCGGGGACCTTTATGTTCAGTTTGTAATGTGTGTGAGTGATAATTGACTAATATTCTGTTTTTTTATTCAATTACTTGTGGAGTTTTTTCCGCGGCTGCATAATGCTGCTACATCATGACTTTTGGTATCTCTGTGACTACGATTGAGGCTGCATTGGCCATGATTTGTCGCCGCATCGAAGATCGCAACATTACCCCAGTCCCCAGCTACTATTTACAATTTTTGTTTTAAATTAAGGTTCCAATCCTAGTTTGGTCCACAATCTCAGCTTTTACAGTTGCGGCAGACATCATCATGACAGGGATGTTACAGTCCATCATATGATCTGTACAGGTGGTCTGGTTAGGCTTAATGTCCATATCCCCCTTACTGGTCTGGATTGCTGTGTTAGTTCTTTCATTTTGGATGGGCTTAATTGACTGGATTTCCCTAAGGACACACTGATCCCTAGTTCTAGCTTTTGGATTATTTTCTGTGTCTATGCATGTTGAAGGTTGAGTTGATTTTTGAGGCAAAATATGTCTAGTTTCTGATTTAAACTCATGGTTCTTTTCTTTCCATATAAGGAGTATGCTATGATTTAAGTAGATATCTTCCCTTTTGAGCAGGAGAAATTCTTGCTATGTCTAGTTGAGTGTTTTTAACTTGAAGTTCACAAATGTAATATTAATTTAAAGTTTCATAACTCTCGTGCGATTGCACCGTCATATTTGTCTCAATTTTCTATGACTTCATAGATCATAATTTAACCTCAACTGCTATTTATGATCTTGTTTTTCAGTAATGTATTCAATTAAGCTCTTGTGATTTTACCTGTCTAAATTCTGTAAGTTTCGACACAATAAATTTTCAAAGTGAAGCTTTATCCCTCTACTTTTTTGTTCTTTCCCCTTCTCCCTTATTCACGGGAGAATGATACTGGTGTAGCCTTCTGCAATATTTTATGTACCCTTTTGTTCAATTCTTTGCTGCTCAACAAATTTTTGATGTCGAGTTTTCTCGTGTGAGGTTTTGGGTGATGACTTAGCACTTTCTTTTGTATGACATGCAGATTAGTTGTAATCTCAAGCCTATGTGATGGAAGTATCAAATGATCCTGCCACTAAGAAACCGAAAAGACTGACATCTGTTGTGTGGAATCACTTTGAAAGGATTAGAAAGGCTGACGTCTGTTATGCTGTGTGTGTGCACTGTAATAAGAGACTTAGTGGATCTAGTAACAGTGGAACTACTCATCTAAGAAATCACTTGATGCGATGCCTGAAAAGATCAAACTTTGATGTTTCTCATCTACTTGCAGCAAAGAGAAGGAAAAAGGATAATACTGTCAGCCTAGCAAACATTAGTTATGATGAAGATCAGAAGAAAGAAGAATATATAAAGCCAACAATCATCAAGTATGAACCGGAACATAGGAAAGATGAAATCATTAACTTTGGAAGTAGTAAATTTGATCAGGAGAGAAGTCAGCACGATCTTGCGCGCATGATCATATTACATGGATACCCATTGACTTTGGTTGAACAAGTAGGATTCAAGGTCTTTGTGAAGAACCTCCAGCCTCTCTTTGAGTTTTTGCCTAATAGTGGTGTAGAGATTTATTGTTTAGAAATCTACAGGAAGGAGAAAGAGAAAGTGTATGACATCATAAACAAATTATGTGGTAGGATTAACCTGTCTATTGAAATGTGGTCTTCAACAGAAAATTCTTCGTATTTGTGTCTATCTGCACATTATATTGATCAGGAATGGTCATTGCAGAAGAAAATCCTGAACTTTGTTACACTCGACTCTTCTTATACTGAAGACATGCTTCCAGAAGTGATTATCAAATGTCTCAATGAATGGAATATTGACTGCAAGCTATTTGCCTTGACACTTGATGATTGTTCCATTGATGATGACATCACTCTACGAATCAAAGAGCGAGTTTCCGAGAAAAGGCCTTTCTCAAGTACACGACAAATACTTGATGTACGCTCTGCAGCACATCTCATAGGTTCCATTGTTCAAGATGCCATGGATGCATTGCATGATGTGCTCCAAAAGATTCGAGAGAGCATCAGATATATTAAAAGTTCACAAGAAGTGCAAGGAAAATTTAATGAAATTGCTCTACGTGCTGGTATTAACTCTCAAAAGGTCTTATTTCATGATTTTCCTCTTGACTGGAAGTCTACGTATATCATGCTTGAAACTGCACTAGAATACAGGGGTGCCTTTTCACTCTACCAAGAACATGATCTCTCCTATCCGTCAACTCTATCTGATGAAGAGTGGGAATGGGCTAATTCTATTGGTGGATTTCTGAAGCTTCTAGTTGAAATTATGAGTATCTTCTCAGGCAACAGATTTCCTACTGCCAATATATTCTTCCATGAGATCTGTGACATCCATACTCAATTAATTGACTGGTCCAGAAGTCCAGACTATTTTATCAGGCCCATGGCTTTGAAGATGAAAGCCAAATTTGATAAGTACTGGAGCAAGTGCAGTTTGGCTTTAGCTGTAGCTGTTGTCCTAGACCCCCGTTTTAAAATGAAGTTGGTTGAATACTACTACTCCCTGATTTATGGCAGCACCGCTTTGGAACGTATCAAGGAAGTTTCTGATGGCATCAAAGAACTTTTCAATGCCTATTCGATCTGTTCAACAATGGTTGATCAAGGGTCAGCCTTACCTGGTAGCAGCTTACCTAGTACCAGTTGTGGTGCCAGGGATAGACTAAAAGGCTTTGACAGATTCCTTCATGAAACATCCCAAAGTCAGTCCATGACAACAGACTTAGACAAGTATTTAGAGGAACCGATCTTTCCTCGCAATTCTGATTTTAACATACTGAACTGGTGGAAAGTCCACACGCCAAGGTATCCGATTTTGTCTATGATGGCTCGTGATGTTCTTGGGACTCCAATGTCAACCTTGGCACCTGAATTGGCATTTAGCACAGGGGGCAGAGTGCTGGATTCTTCTCGTTGTTTGCTAAACCCCGATACTCGAGAGGCTTTAGTATGCACACAAGATTGGCTCCAAAACGAACCAGAAGGTATGTTATTATTTATGTTTCTTCTCTGCCCTTAGAATAATCCTTGTTGATGGTTTATTTCTGATGCATTTTTCTTACGATTCCTTTTTATCAGCTTTAAACCCATCTCCAATCCAATCTGCTCTGCCTCTTCTCCTCGAATCAAGTTAAAATTTCGCAGGTATGGTTTTGTAAAAGTTGTATCATATATTAGTAATCTCTCCACTTTCCATTGTCGAACATTTTGCTTTCTACTTATTTATGGGCTGTGTTCCAAGGCTGATGGTTCTATCACTGGTTTCATAAGTTATTTTTGTCATTTTGTCATACAATGTCAGGTCTTATCAAAGAAGCTAGCTTAGAATTATTAACCGCGCCTTCATGTCATTTCTTGCTGGGAAGTGATCTATTGCAAATATTATGTGAAGAAGCAATGTATGTTCTTAGAACAACCAAATAGATTTTTTCATATTTAGAGCTAATGCATTTGCTTAGCCTTCTTATGTTTTTATTGGACTTACATTCAAATGAATCTGATTTTGTATAGAGGGTTGCATGCCCTTGATCTCAAAGTCGCCCCATGCATCCTCTACTATTCCCCCAACATGGCTGCACAGTCAGAGTTGGTATTAGGGCATAGTTTTAACTGTCATTTCATCTAAAACACCTCTATCAAAGTAAGCACTAATCTACAACACTCTTTCATTGGATAGGTTAGATAATCACATATGGTAGAGTAATTGATGCAGCATTGGTATAACATACAATGTGCATGCTAAAATGTCCCCACCAGCTAAGGTACCTTCCCCATGAAGTAGAAAGGAATTTATCTATAAGGCTTGGCAATGAGTCTTTGGGAATCTTGTTACCAAGAATATTAATTTTAGCTATCATTTACAAGTATGTTTCGTAAGTACATAATTTTAGCTATCAGGGGTGCAATTGTCCCCAGAACATTGTGTGGGTCCGCCCCCTTTAATGATCATGTTTTGATGGTTGTTTGGAGAAGTTTCGTGGTGGATGGGAGATTGAAGTATAAGTATCAGTGCTTGTGAGTTTGACTTTGTTGGGTGCATGCAACATGAAAAACCAGGTATACATGTGGCGAGTCAGGTTCAAATCTTTGGTGTGGTAAAAACTTTGTTGTGAGGGGAGAGCCACACGGACTAGAAAAACTGGGTATACATGTAGTGAGCCAGGTTCCCTAGCATAGATCAGTCACCGACAAAGTCGTGGATACTGTGTGCACCAATAATACATAAAAAAAACTACAAGTTACTAAAAATGGCATCTCACTAAAATGAAATTTTAGTATCTTGCTCCAAAAAAAAAGTATCTTGCTCTAAGTTCACTTTGCACCAATAATCACTAAGGAAAATTTTCTTTTGAATGTTGATTTTTTTCAAAAGAAATTTTTTCTAAGCGATTATCTTTTTAAATTTTTTTACACAAAAAGACTCTTAAATTGGGTTAGTGAAATTAAACCATGCATTAAGTTACATCAAATATCCCTTTTATTCTATGTATTATTTTTTAGATGGATGACTTTCGTCAACACCTTAGTTAAACCGTTGTTAAATAAGTACTTATTATATATTTCATGTATAAGTTATTTCTATGAGAAAAAAACTATGGTTACAATTATAAAAAAAGGCTATATTGTTTTTTTTTTTAATGAGGGTTTTGCATAAAAAAGTTTTAATGAGTCTCCATATTCATTTCTTTTGTTTTTTTAAAAAATAAATAAATTATTAAGCCATCTTGTATAACTTATTGAAATAACCTAAAACTAACTTAATTATATCTCTTAAGTCATTCTCATAAGCTTTCTTAAATACTCTGACAATAAATTGTACTTGTAGAAAAGCGAAAATAAGCTGAACTGAAATGTAGTTTAAGTAGTATATGTTTATTTTATGAATTTTATTTATATATACTGTTGTTGTATAATATTTTTTACGACGTTAGTAAATCACGAAACATGTCAAAAAGTGGTTTGACTTTCTCTCAGCTACTTTAAGAGTCACTCATACAATATACTTTTATTGATTGATGGCGTAATAAATTTTACAATGTATGTTCGCATCGATTAAACTCTTATTTGATCATGTAACATTGATAGACTGGGACTTCTTTTCTAAATTAATAAAATTAGATATCAAAGTTTTCAATTAAGCTACAAAACATGTCAAAAAAATGAAGTTTAAAAAATCTTATATGTATATAAGCAGAAGAATGAAGGGATGGTGTTTAAAGTAAAAGAAAATATTTTACATTAACAATAAAATATTTTAAAAAATATTCTATACATGTACATCATCACCCTACAGATAGAGAATAAAAAAAGTTGGAATGTGCTTTTTAAACCATAACCGTGTGGGTGTGTTACTTTTTCTTTGTGCATGCCTTGTGTGTTGCGACAATGATATCAAAAAGTTTATACCTTTTAAAAAAGAATTAAAATGTGGAACAAATTCCTTCCAAGTGATTGGGTAACAATCAAAAGGAAGGGGAGAGGCTCTCTGCATGGTCCAGCCAAAAGAATCCCCTTAGTGTATGTTGCGTATGTTTGAATGGAGGGATTTTGAGGGGGATGATTTATTTTTGAGGTTATATCTAATTTAGTCTCCGACTTTTCACAAATATTAATTTAGTTTTCAACATTTACAAATGTGTGTCAATTTAGTCCTTAGGTCAAAAATTGTTAATAAAAAGTGTCAGCATAGAGATTAAATTGATAATAAGTTATATAAGTCGGGACTAAATTGATAATAAATTATATAAGTCGGGGACCAAATTGACACTGTTTACTAACAGTTGTTGACAAAAAGGCTAAATTGACACACATTTGTAAATATTGAGGCTAAATTGATATTTGTGAAAAGTCAAAGATTAAATTGAACATTTTTGAAAAATCATGGACTAAATTGGGTATAGCTAGTGGCGGATACACTTTGTTAGGAGTGGGGTCAATTGCCCCCACCAATCAAAATTATTTTAGCTAATTATATGTAATAAAAATTATTTTGCCCCTATAGAAAAATAATAGTTGCCCCCATGAGTTAATTGTTTTTTAAATGAATATTAAAGAATACTAATTTGTTCTTTTAGTTCGCCAACTAAACTACTTTAATGGGACAAATAGAGACATATTTGTTTTCATAGAAATGAAAATTATCAACTTAGTCATTTAAAAACTCAAATATTAGTCAAACTAATTTTTAGAATATCCAAAATGTCTCTAAAATTATTATAAAATGACTTACTCGACTGATATTAGATGACTAATTTAATATTTTTCATTTCTCAAAAGACCAAATAAACTATTATTTTTTGTCAAGTAATAATTAAAGATTGAGTCTTTGCTTATTTTTTATCTTAAAATTATATATTTTATAAATGTTTATAATATTTTTTTTCTAAAAATTACTAGACTATTTTCCGTCCCCATGACATAAAGTTTCTGGATCCGCCACTGGTATATATAACCTCATTTATTTTTATCTAATTTGGATCAAGAAATCATATAAAGTTTCTAAAAATAAATAAGCTGTGATTCATCCATCATATTATTCTTTCAAGAGCATCTCTCCCATTCTTCTCTAAACTATTTAAACACTTCCCATTCTCTCACATTTCTCTTTCTAAACTGTTTCCTTGTTATTATCTCTCTCATACAAGTTCAAAGTCCAAAGAGGCACCCTCACCTTCGCATCTTCCGGTTAGTTTTATTTTCTCTCTCTCTCTCTCTCTCTATAGATAAATTTTGTGATTTTTCTTGTTTTGATTGAATTGAGCAGAGTTCAGAATGACATGATGGTAACACTTAGTCTATAGATATGGTAAAAGTGCTTGATATGGTTGTGACGTTGCACTTCTTTTTATTCATTGCTTTAAGATTTTCATCTCGTTTTTACAAGTTATTTTGTTGTTGTTGTTGCTGTTAACAGACATGTTGAAAGTAGTTGCTGATGTTGTTGTTAATCATATAGATCAAGCAAACTCATCTTATACAATTCGTTTGATTATGGTAGAATTAATCTTTTTTAAAGAATGAAAAACATGTAAGCTAAAAGTTCTACTTTTTCAAAATTCAATTTTACTCACCATAAAAACAGTTTTAAAAAGTTAATCAAAAGTAGCATAGAGTTGAGTTTTTTAGTCTAAAAAATTTTTCTTTTTAAAAGGAAAACAAATTAGTTCAATAAATAACATACGGATCATTACAAAATAGATAGAGTAAGTTGTGTTGAAGAATTCCCCATCGACAATTTAGAACTTGCTCTATGAGCAAAGTGTACAAAGAAATGAGTGGCGATACACAACATCCGAACATATAGTGAATCAACATCTTTCGCACATAGTCACCGACACTATATAAATGAAAATCCACAGTCTTTCCCCCAATTTATGGATCATTTTGTGTTACTAATGCGCACATGATTTGTCTATCATCGGTCTCATGATTGTACAACTTTACCAGTTTTCTAAAAGTCGATTGATGCATGGAGAAGATGTCACAATAGGTGTCAACCTCAAAATCCTCTTTACTCGATTAGGATATACCCAAATCGACACAAAATTACTTTAAAATACAAATACTTTCCGAGGCATTTTATCAAAAATCAAGGCTTCGAGCTTACACTAAAGAAATTTAAACCCAAACTACACAAAAAAGAAGCCACAAAAACGTAAAATGTAAGATTATCATTAGATTTAGAGCTTGTATTAGGCAATATAAATTCAAACTATTGCATTGCCATGGAAGCTTTGGAGGTAGACAAGGGGCATCGACTCGAATGGTTGCGAAGTAGCCGGTGATATAGGGAACCAAAGTGAGAGAGCTAAATCTGGTGGAAGGGAACCATCCAAGGGAAACTTTGATTTGGAGTTGCAAGAACTTGCTGAGTAGTTTTCTACATTCAGAATTTCAACCCTATACGCATGTTTCTTAAGAGGAGGTAACATACTTTGAGACAACGGCATGGTCATGGTTTGTGGTGAGAATTAAAATAATACTCGGGCTAGCGGGCTTAGTCAACCCATCACGAGTAGCCTATTTTGGGCCAATTATTTTGAGTTAGGCCAAAAAATATTTGGTACTCAATTTAGTTAGCTCAGACCATGTTTTATATAGGGCTAAATGGATTAGACATGCTTCCACTAGAGGGCCTATAGTCTCTCATCTTACCTCTGCGGATGATCGTATCCTTTTTGCAGAAGCTACCATTGATCAGGAAAGAATTATAAAGAATATTCTTAATGTTTTTTTGTGAGAGTTCGTGTCAGAAAGTTAGTCATCAAAAAACTTGTATCTACTTCTCTAAAAATGTCCATCGGGAGTTAAGGAGAGATATTAATAATGAAGTGGAGTTTCATTCAACTTTGAATTTGGCCAAATATTTGGGTGTCCCAATTTTCCATAAAAGGGTTAGTAGTAGCATTTTGAATTTTATAATTGACAAAGTGAACCAACAGTTGAGTTCTTGGAAAGCTCTTAATTTGTCCTTTGTTGGGAGATTGACTTTAACAAAATCAGTTTTGCAATCGTGTGTCCTACCTAAAGCTGTTTGTGATGACATTGACAAAAAATGTAGTCCTTTTTATAGAGTGACAACCAACTCAGTGATGGATCCAGAATTTCTTGTTAACAGGGGCAAAATATACTCTATAATATTTTCTCAAAAAAATATTATAAATTTTTACAAAATACATAATATTTTGTTATAGAAAAATCTTAAAATACCTAAATTTCTATAAATTACATAGCCCAAAAGATAAAAGTAGGACCAACTTATCTTTTTTTTAAATATGTCTTGTGAACCTCTACATTTAATTTAAAAAATAAGTTTATAGGGGCAAAATAAAATTGTTATATATATTTCTAACCAATATAATTTTTCAAGTGGGGTCAAGTGCCCCCAATTCCATCAACATGGATCCGTCCCTGCACCAAAGGAAGATGCATTTGTTGAATTGGGAGAAAAATTTTAAACCCAAGAGAGATGGGTTGGGTGTTTGAAAGGGGCTACGGAATTCCATCTGTTTATGTCTATATTATATATAAATTTGAGTTTAATTTCGAGAGAGGGATTTGTCAACGAGAAGGTGTTCTCAAACACCATTACAAAGCGTGATGTGATGTTTATCTATTGGAGAACTCAAAATGATGTGTATGCTACTCTGCATGTCAAGCAACATAATGTTGCTCTTTAAGGCAGCCATGGGCATGGCATGAGTAATCAGACTTTGTTTCTATTACCTGTGACGGGTCGGTATCCAACGGTGGCGATTCACTAGGTAGGTAGGTTGCGGAGGAGTGTATGTGATGCTCAAGGGAAATTCATGTTTGATTTCTCTCACAAACTGGACAACCAGATTGTGTTAGAAGTTGTAGAGCTTTAATTTATCATGGTCTCTACTTATTAACTTGGGGAAAGGAACACTGAAGAATAGTGGTCGAATCATATTTTGCCAAAGCCATTGCTTTGATGTGTGAACCAAATTAAGTCTCAACTTCATCCCCACTACAACTTAATACAAAGTATCGAGAAGGTGATCAACTCGTCGATAGAGGTAGATTGCAAGTATTTAGATCCTGAAGGGAATCTCCCAGCCCATCTTCTAGCTATAGAGAGAGTCTCAATATTGACTTCCTTAGAGCGTTCCTCAGTGACGACTTGAAGGATCTATTTTTACCTATTGATAGATTTGATTTTGGAGGTGTTATCCTCCTATCTTCCAAAAAAAAAAAAAACTTATCTAACAAATTTGGTGTCCACTTTTCTTTCTAATCTTACCCGCATCTAATAAATCTAATAGATGAAATATTAAATTTAAATTTAACACAAACTAAGTAACCCAATTATCTAACTACACACTCCTAGTCATGTGTACCCACTTCCTAATTACATGCACCCACATCCATTATTTATTCAAAACTATTAGTGTGTGGTTTTTCCCATGTGGTGGCTTTATTTTTATTTGGTGTATACACTTTATGAGACGTTTTTAAAATCTACAAAGTTAAACTAAAAATAGAACATTACATTTTTTAAAGTATGACTATAATATCTACTGTAATAAAATAGAAAAAACAGAAAGACGAGCACAAAAGTATCCGTTTTTTTGCTAGCCAATTATCAAATAAATAGGAAAAATTACATTGTGAATCCTTTAAGTTATTTATTTGTGTTAGTCGTTTATATTTTTTCTATTTATTATTTAAAAAAAATACGCTAGTGGGCGTCATGCAAATTACCTAGTGTATTTTTGTCTAAATAAATATCATCATAAGCCTTTATATTTGGACATCCATAGACCTATCAAATCAAACAAACTTCACCGATATTTGGTAACAAAAATAGATATGCATGATGCCCTAAATGGTATGATGTCATCAATAATTTAAGGGTGTTGTTTTTCCCACGCCCCCTCCTACTCAAAACACACCCCATAAGAGTGTGAAATGACCAAAAGACCAGCCAAGTCGTCTTTTTTTCAAGAAATTTCACGTGTTTGAACACTGGCCTTCGAACCCGTTCGAACGACATCGTTCGTGTGAGTTAAATATTGACTTCACACCCTCTTGTGCGTAATTTCACCTGTTCGAACGAGGTCATTCGAACGTGTTCGCATAACATTGTTCGAACCCGTTCGAACGACATCGTTCGCGTGAGTTACATATTGACTTCACACCCTCTTGTGTGTAATTTCACCTGTTCGAACGAGGTCACTCGAGCGTGTTCGAACAAGGTCGTTTGAACTGTCGTTAAACACGTCCTCATAGCGTTTCACGCGAGGTTATTTTTGGAATAAAATTTGTTAAGGGGTGTAAAAGAGTAGGAGGGGGAGTGAGAAAAGTAAAACCCTAATTTAACTAGGTAATTTGGGCTACGTGTTTATTATGGGCCCATGATTTTTGTGTTCATGACTCATGACAACAAATTTGTGGTGTTGCTGGAAACTGAGGTCATAGACTCCGTGTGTGTTTGGTTCTGCGGTGGCGAAAATTGATTTTGACAGAATTGATTTTGCAGAATTGACTTTAGTTAAAATTGAGTTGAACTTAACGTGATTTTTGTTTGGACACTTTTACTGAAAAGTGAGTTTCATCAATCGTTGTTGTTTAGATAGATTAAATCAAAATGTTTTTGAGTGAGAAATTACCAAAATGGGTTTCAGTTTATAATTATATTAGAAACTTGTAATTTGATAAAATATACAACTAAAATACCAAAGTAACTTATATAATATTTAAATCTAAATTAAAATACAATTGAAAAATATAATTTAAAGTTCAATTTATGTTCTTTGAATAAAATTTCTTTGAGGGTATAATTACCAAAATGGTTTGAATATTTATATACAAAAACAATAAATTAGTGTTTCTTTATTTATTTTTATGGATCATTAGTGATTCAATAGGTGATTTTGAACAACTAAAATAGACAAACAAAAAAAAACTAAAGTAGACGGAGAGAGAACCAATTTTATGGTACTCAAAAAAATTGATGTTACCAAAAAGCCCATTGTTTTATCAAAAAAGGGTCCATTATACCAAACCCTAAAAACATGATTTCTTCTTATCTTCTACTAGTTACTCTCACCCGCAACCAACCCCACTATCTCCTGCTGTCAAAAAAACACCCATTTTCTCCTCCATTACTTTCACGCGCTTCATCATTCTTCCTTCTTTCTTCTTTTTATCTTCTCTCCAAAAGAAAGTTCTACTCAAAAAACACAAGAGTTTTGGGGAATGTTGCTGCAAACAAAACAAAGACAATGAAAGGGGAAAACAAGAGTGCAAACCAGAAGGATAAAGTTGGAAATTTATTTTTGCGGTGAATGAAACAAAGCCAGAATCGATTTAGCAAAACGCAGAAGCTACAAATAGATGCTTCTACTAGAATCCATTTTTAAAGCCAGAATCAATTTTCAAATCGAACAGCCAAACATGTTTTTAAAGTCTGAAACCACGAAAGGCAAGGCCAGAAGCACTTCCATGCCCTCCTACCGCTAAACCAAACATACACTTATACGAGTAGTGTATAATCTTCTCGGGTCCCATATATCTTTTAAAAGTCCATAATCCACTCGCCTTCGTTTAGTAGAGAATAAAGAAAAAAATATTTATTAAAAAAGAGAATAATGAAAAACAAATCCCAAGGCATCCGCAGCATGTCTTCAAGAGATTCGTTAAGGTGTATTTGGATTACGAGACAAAGAGGGAAAAGAGAACGAGATAAGAGAGAGTGAGTGAAGAGAGAAAGAGGTGAGAAAATAGAGTAGATTAAGGGTATTGTTTGGTTTAAGTGAAAGAGAAGAAAAAGAAGGGAGAGAGAGTTGTGTCTCATTATTTGGTAGGAGAGAAAAATAGAAGAGTGAAATGATACTACCTTTTTTTGTTAAACCAATGTATCTTCTGCATGCGCAGTGTAGACTAATCCCCTGAGGTACTGAGATCCATTTAAGGGATTGATTTCTCCCAATAGGTATTTTTTCATACGCACCGGCCAGGGATTGAACCATTGACCAAATGGTTAAGGAGCCCAAGTACCTACCACTTGTGTTATATATATATCATGTTGGTGAAATGATACTACTTTTTTTTGACACAAAAATGATACTACTTTTGAAAAGATAAAAAATCTATGTGCATTTGATTTAATTTTTTAATTAAATTAACTTAATAGTTATTTTAATTATTTAATTAAATTATCTAAATATTTGTTTTAATTAGTTAAAATTATTTTAATCATTTAATTTAATTTGTTAAATATTTATTTTAGTTATTTAATTTAATTAAACAATGAAAAACTAAGAAATTGAAGTGATAAAGTGAGGATGATAAAGTGAGGATAAAATGGTAAAAATATAATTATTGAGTCTTTCTCTCTCATGTCTCTTCCCACTCTCTCTCTCTCTCTATTGCAAAAACACTAAAACAATCATCTCTCTCTCTCTCTCTCTCTCTCTCTCTCTAACCAAACTCTCTCTCTCTCACTCTCTCTCCTCTCTCTCTTTCTCTCTCTTCTCTTTCTCTCTCTCTCTCTCTCTCAAACAAACACACTTTTAAGTGAAGCATAACTGAATTTGTATTCGATTAGTAAATGTCAATTGTTGGCAACATTATACTCACCTTTGTTTAGCAGAGAATAAAAAAACATAGTGAAGTATGACATAGTGAGTTTACTTTCCACTTTTGTTTATCAAAGTGTTTCCAACTTTATTCCCTACCTCATATTCGACAAAAGTAGCAACTTTACTATTGTTGTCCTAGATAGTGGCAATTGGGATGCAGGGAAATTGCCCCCACAAGATTAATTATTCTACTTTGAATTGAAAAATAAAAATAATTAATAATTTTTTTTCTCTCAGGAAAAAAGCATAAACAGTAGGTGCTATTCTCACAAGTTTAAAATAAATGTAAAAATTCACATTAGATCGTTAAATGCGAAAATATACTAATTTTACTTTTTTAATTTTGTTATTTGTAAAATTAAAATGCTTAGGATTTTTTTTCATAAAATATTTATATTGTAAAAGCTTATAAAAATTTTTTAAAAATTATTAAAGACAATTTTTTTCTCATCACTTTGAATTTCATTTATTTATAAATAAAGAAATGACATGATGCATGTTTTTGTTGTCAAAAAAACAAGACTGCCTGTTTTTGGTTTAAAAAAAAAAAAAAACAAGGCTGCATGCAAATCTTTTTGTAGATTGCTACTTTTGTCGCTTTTTAGTGGACCTTTCTCCATTTAGTCACACATGTGATGAGATTTGATTTGTGGTCGGGTATGTTGGATTTTCTTTTTCCTTTACAAAAGAGATATCATGAGCCATATATCTCATTTTGTTTTTCAAAGGACAAGGCGCTAACCAAATACTACACTGCAAAGGAAGTCCAATAAGAGCCAAAAGGAAAAACTCGGCTCCTAACGAGGAAAACGAACCGGTCAAAAACAAATAAAATACTTTCACCAAAATACAGAAAAATTGAACTATCTCTGTTATTGCAAGAGTTATTTTGAACAATGGTGGGCATATATACACTTTGATTCAACCCAACACACAAAATTCGGGTTGGTTCGATTATGTGGGTTCTGTTCGTTTCAAAATAAACAAACTCGTAGTGTATGGGTTAGGTAAGGCTCATGTTTTTCCTAACTCCCTCCTACTCACCACAAAACCCCCTTATCCCATGAATTTACCAAAATAACCTAACATTCTGCAACATTTTCCTCCCTATCCTTCACTCCTCTGCTTCTTCTCCAACTCCAACACACTCCCCTCAAACACCCCAAACCTCTCGTCTCGTCTCTCCACTCCAAACTCTATCCCCCTCACCTTCGTCATTAATCCTCTACTTAACTTCTCAAACAATGCCAACCATAATAAGGTATCATCCCTACCAACCCTTTTTCATTTTCGTCCCTGAAAGTTTGTTGCATTTGGTTTTTTTTCTTTCTGAAATCGCGCTTGGTTCGGCAGCCAATAATTGAATCGGTTCACCGTACCAATTAAACACACTCCTTAAACTTTTTACCAAGTCCGGTCCGAACAGGTTTTATACTAAACCCTTTAACTACTAACCCGGCATAATAGAATCGTACCAGTTCGGTGTGACGTAACAGAACCACTGAAAAACACGTCGTCCACGTGAATGCATGAGTGTTGCACATGAGGGTATTTTGGAATTTTTCTAGTTAAGGGGTGTGTGGTGAGTAGGAGGGGGTTGGGAAAAGCTTGGGCCGTTACATAATAGATTTGAAACTTGAGAGCCCACTGAACTCAACCCAATTCATAAAATATGATTTTACATATGTCATGCTAGCTAAAATCTAGGATTATGATAAGGAATATCATATGCAATTGTTTATAGAAGATAAAGTAATATTAAAGTCTTTATTGTCGTTGAATTGTCAAGTGATTTCACTAACAACTGATACTTGGACATCAATCCAAAATTTTACTTATATGTGTAACAACTTGTTGCAATTATGATGAATGAGAATTGAATAAAAATATTGAGATTTTCTTTTGATTTCTGAGCTCATTATGTTGATGTTAGGATATTCATTTTGATTTTAATTTGTTTTTCTTATTTTTAGAATTGTTGTTCTAGTTTTTGTCTACTTTTTTTTCTTTCTTAAAAACAAGATTTTACTAATTAACTCAATACCCAACCCAACCCACTTCAGATTGGTATATGTTGGTTTGGGTTGTGTGAAAATTTGAGTCTGATTTTACCAAACCCAACTCACAAGTATTTGATTGAGTTGAATATCTAAACGCATCAAAACCCACTGTAATGACCCAACCCAAGAGAGAAAAGTTCAAATACCTAAGAGACTAGGTGACCTAATAAAAAGCATCTAGTAGATTCTAGAAGCATATGAGTCACCATCTTATCCCTTATGAGTCATCTTTTTATATTCCTTTATTTTGTCCTTTTGTTAGTTAATCTAGAAGGTTTTTTAGTGGGGTGAGTCACCCTTTTCTAGCACCTATATATGTACTCTCACTCATTTGAATGAGATCATCAAATCAATGAAAAAAAATGTTTAGTGTAGTTTTTATTTTGTTAAAGGAGGCACTCTCCCCTCGAAAGGAGCTTTAATTTTCTGTCATTGTGTTTTGAAGGTTTACCCATTTTTTGGTACCTTACATTGGTGCTTTCATTGTCATGGATTCACCTCCTCAAATCTTTCCTCATATTCTGTCCCTTCTCCAAGAACTTTTACGTTCCCAACAAAGCTGTATCCATGAACTTTCCTCACTCAACCATTAACTTTCCTCCCTCAACTATGACCTTCCCCCTTCCACTCACACCACCACATCACCGTGGAATTCATACAACTCCTTCAACCAACCAAACCAACCAACACTCCCTACCATCAGCTTGACTCCTCATAGCCATTATCACTCTAACACCACCATTTCACCATGGACCTCATCCACTTCCTTCTATCTCCAACCCGTACCCCCTTCCACTCACCTCAACACCACCTTCGTCCATTTTGCTCCCACCTATCCTGCTACCTTACCAAAACCAGATTTAGACTCTTTAAACCAACCCTCACCAATTCCCATCTCACCCACCGCCTTCAACCACCATCCTACACCAACACCCTCTCTGTCTGTTGCTTCCATCTCTTGCTCTCCAACAGTGAAGGAGAGTGACATTACTGAGCCACCGCACAACGTCCTCGTCAATGAGCCCGACACCATCATAGACCATGAAAGCCACCCTACTGTGACTTCTGATTTCGTGGACGCCTTTGAGCAACAAGCGGGGCTTATGACCGAATCTCTGGCCCTCACAGATATGATGATTCAAGGCAAGGTCACTTCACCTGTTCTCGTCAGCAAAACCGTCGTGACTCCGGCCATGGCGGGTGGAAAAGAAACAGAGCAAGTGCTCGAAGAGGAAGGAGATAACTCGATCATCACTTACTCTACTTATGAGAGCGGTGCTTCTAAGCCTTTCGTCGCTGATTCTTCAGATTTCTCCCCATCACAGAGATGCTCAGTTCCACAACTTTTCGTCGAAACCACTAGATTGGTACTCAACATCAGACTTGCATTCGGCCTGTAAGGTACAATCTGGGGATTTTATTTCGTGTGTATTGGATGCTAAGCAAATTCTCTTGGGTGCATGTGCACCTCCGTGTGAAAAATCTTCACTGTCCAAAAGAAGCACAATCGGTGTGCTCAAGCAGCAACCAACAGTTGTGCGCCAAGTGTCATCCATATTTTCTCATACAAAAAAGCACCTCAGCCCACTCATTCAACGCAATAGTGGGTACCAACTGTACTACCCTGATACCCATGTTGATACTCTTGCGCCAGCTGAATCAACATATGCATATTTTAAACCTACAGTTTCTGGAAATGGATTTAAACAATCAATTAGCCCAATGCAAGAATGGGATCATGGTGGACAATTGTTGGTATCTACAAGAGTTGTTTGTGCAAATTTTTCTCTAAGTGTCTTAAATAAATTAAGATTTGGGAGAGGACAACAATGGGACCTTGGAGGATATTTGGATGTGTGTACTGTGCTTAATTCTCCTCAATTGAAGCAATGGGATCCTAGTGATCGAATCTTAACGTCTACCAGAGTTAGACCTTGGCATTTCAAGCAATGAGATCTAGGAAAATCTGTAATTATATCCATTTTTCTTCAATCTTGAGGACAAGGTTGCTGTGAAGGGGAATGGAATGTAATGACCCAACCCAAGAGAGAAAAGTCCAAATACCTAAGAGACTAGGTGACCTAATAAAAAGCATCTAGTAGATTCTAGAAGCATATGAGTCACCATCTTATCCCTTATGAGTCATCTTTTTATATTCCTTTATTTTGTCCTTTTGTTAGTTAATCTAGAAGGTTCTTTAGTGGGGTGAGTCACCATTTTCTAGCACCTATATATGTACTCTCACTCATTTGAATGAGATCATCAAATCAATGAAAAAGAATGTTTAGTGTAGTTTTTATTTTGTTAAAGGAGGCGCTCTCCCCTCGAAAGGAGTTTTAATTTTCTGTCATTGTGTTTTGAAGGTTTACCCATTTTTGGGTACCTTACACCCACCCAACCCAACCCACGCCCACCCCTAATTTTGAAAATGACATTTAAAGGGGAAAAACAAGGTGAATTCTATTGTGCATTATATTATAAGCACCATCACAATAAGAGCCTTCATTGAATCAACCACACAAACATGAGCCATAAGCTTGTCCAAGTCAAATCCTTTTGTCATGCTCCACCACTGAGCAAGAATAGAGGCTTCACATAGGAGAAACAAAATACACCCAAAGTTGGTGTAGGGGGAGAGACGGAAAAAAACCTAGACTTTCCCCTTATTTGAAGGCAAATTGGTCACGAGATCTTGAGATTTGAGTCTGAAGGCCAGTGAAGATAGGTGGGAATTGTTTAAGCGGTGGAATGAACTAACAGGCCAGGCTTATGTGAGAGGTAGTGAAGGGATGTAAGCGAGTTTGATGTAATTGTGAGAGTGGGTTGAGAGTTATATCAGGGTGAAGCAGGGAACATAGAAAGATACTTTAGGGAAGTAGATTTGGGGGATCAGGAGGACCTGGTTGTAAAGAGGGAGGGCGAGAGGGGGAACAAGTCAGTGGCGGAGCACAAAGACAGATCTGGAGGGCGCAGTGAGGGGGTGGATGGGGATCAATTTGTAGAAAGAGGGTGGAAGGGGCAGATCGATCGATGAAAACGCAGAGCAAGACTAGCAGAGATCAACTTCTTTGGAAGCCGTATCTGAGAGGGAGTGTTGTGCTAGAGCAGCGCCATTAACCCTAGAGGCAACAGGAAGGGCGCCGCTGCCACCAAAACCCTAGCAGAGCCTAGGGAGCTTACTCTACATTTGCAACACTTTTTTTGACCACTAGATTAGTCAGTTAAACAGACCTAATTGTGGAACACTCTACACTGAATTTACCCTACACACAACCCTCTCTTGGAAATCCCTTCTTCCTCAACGTTGATAATCTCCACCTTTGTTGTGCCACAATGGGATCCAACCACCGCACCAACAACCAAGATCTACGCCAGAACCCGCATAAGGCTCCTCACATCGGTCGACTACGACGACCACCACCACTAACAGATGCACCTATTTATGTATGGGACAATTTCCCCTGCAAGCTAAAACTTTTCACTTGAACATACGTAATGATAATTTTTACTTTTCCCCTATAAAAACGACACGTTCTGAGGAGAATAAAATGATCCATTATGGACTCACCATTAGATGATGCATGTCAATTAGATCAAATGGTGTACCCTCAACACCAAAACGCTTATCTCCCCCTCTTTCTCTCATCGAAAACAGTGTGAACATGCCTTTATGGTCCCACCAAATAACTTTGGTATCACCAGTATGAAACATCGACAGTCTAAAATCCCTCACTATTTGTCAAAATCACCCAACCAATAATCTAACACATTTTTATTTCCCACCATTGACCATTGCTTGTATATGCCGTCTCCCATTGTAACTAATTGGGACTAGTCATATCACCATTGAACCCAAACTATCGAGCCACCACAAATTATCTCTATCAAGAAACAATCGCTACAACAATAAGAAACGGGCATAGTTTGCAACCCATCACAACACACAACAAGAAATTGTGCGGTAAAATCACATTAGTCTTTTCTGTATAACACCAATCTAACACTATTTAAAATACGTAGGAATAGAATAACGCCTCAAAAACGTTAATTACGTAGAAATGGACTCATTCCCCTTGGAAAACGTTAGCCACACGTAAATAGACAACTAATGTTAAATTGGTACCATACGGAAAAGACTAACACAATTTAACTTTGTAAAATTAAGAGACCAAAACCACATCAATAGTAGATAAAAGGATCAAAACAACAACAGTAATAGATAAGTGACCAAAACAACATTATTGTTTCCACATTAAGTTAACTTGTCCCCTGCATGTTTGTGTCCATTCAAACATTTTTGGTTAGCTGTTTCATAAAGTCAAATTAATAATCTGTTTGCTTGCGTAATATACTACACGAAATGCTTAATGATGGCTACTTTTTATTTTTTAATATATATTTAGCGTAAGAAATTGGCGTAGCATATGACAAATATGTTTGTGAATGATTGAATGTACCGTTAATCAACGCCAACACAACATATTTTTAAGTATAAAATAAACCTTGGGTCAAAAAAAAAAAGTATAAAATAAACCCTAAAGTTAGACCTTGTTTTACTAACGAAATTAAGCCTTTTTAAATTAGTAGTAAATTGATTTTTAATGATTAAATATGAGTGAGAGAGTCTAACAAAACGTGGTTTTTTTTTTTGGATCATTACTAACTACTCACAAAGTATTATACTTTCAATAAAAGGTTAATTTTTACTCGTGGTTAGAAACAAATCTCACACTAATCAACACTGAGCTCTCAACACAGTGAGAATCAAACCTGAGAGCAAGTCCACCCCTCATGTCTCAGTCCTCGGGTAGCCCAAGCCACTGGACAATGGTTGGTTCAAAATGTGTGTGGTTTTTTTTTATACAAGATGATAAAGGAAGGAAAGACAAAAAAAAGAAAAAGGAAAAATGAGCTAGTGACTATCGAGAAAAGTAGACTCCATCGAGAAAAGAAGAGAGGAGGCTCCATGAGGAGATTGAGGATCCCAGATGAGAGGCAAAGAAAAAGAGATCCATCCTTTAGAAGAAAAAAAGAGAGGAAATTGGAGCTCCAAGAAAAGAGATGAGGAGATTGAGGATCCCACCCATCACCGACCATTCGGATGGAGGCAAAGAAAAAAAATCAAAGATCCATCCTTTAGAAGAAGTGGAATCCTTTACAAAAGAGATGGAAATGGAAATGGAGCTCCATCTGGAATCCTTTAGAAAAAAACAGATCAGAATAGAGATCCATCCTTTGGAGATGAGGAAGAATATGTGAAACTTGAGAATCCTTGAGATGGAGGGGTTTAGAAGTGTGAAACATTGAGGAGAAGGGGAGATTGGAGATGTTGAATCGGTGAAGTAAACACTATATTTAGCAAGCGGATTACTAAATTCAATCCGCACTTTTGACAACCACATTAGGAACAAATTCCATTCCATCGGTGCAAGGGTTTTTTCCGTTTGTCCAATTTCTAATCCATCCTTTAGATGAGGAAGAAGTGGAATCCTTTAGAAAAAGAGACCCAATTTAGCAACTCAACAAACATTACCAAATTCTCTCAAGGAGTTAGTAGAACTTCCAATCTCTAGATAAATTCCTTAATATTGAGGATTATAGCTGCATAGTGATCCCACTTGTCTACATCTTCTGAGACCAAATTGATTGCAGACAATGAAACTGAATATCAAACAGTCATTGTAGTCGACATCCCACGCTATCTTTAGACCATGAAGAATTGCATGAAGAATATTGGAAAAGCCAATGTTACTTGCGAAAAAAATGTGAAGTGGAACCTCTTTTTGGTAATAATTAAATTGAACCTTTTTTTTTATGTAGACACAACTGTGAGGTCTCAGGTTCGAACCTGGACATTATATCCAACTTAGCAATTTCAGAGCCGTTAGTTGAGTTAGCCTTATGGATAAATTGAAACTTATTTTAATAGGAATGAAATATCACTTTTTCATATTTTTACTATTAATTATTAATTACTATTTTAAAATATTCTTAATAATTTAAAAAATAGTTCCTTGAATATTTAATCAAAATACAGATAACCGTTTGTTTATTTATTCAAAAAAATGGACAATTTTTATATTTAAATTCTCAAAAATTTCAAATGAGATATTCATTCATCTATAAATAAATATAAGAAAAATGAGACGCTTTTAAAAATAAGAATCTCGGTTGCTGGTTCCATATGAAATGGCCAAAATAGCTTAGCTGGTTGATGTGAGTGAGTATCTGTGTTCTTGGATTTCTAAAATATTTTCCAGTGTCTTGATTGAAATACTTGTCTTCTTTCTCTCTCCAAATCCTATAAAATTTTAGTCCTACCTGCATGGCTGCTACGCTTTTAATGTGAAGCTTACACGAGGATTCCACTTCTTCCTCATCTTTTTTTCTTTAATTTTCTTTTTCAATATTTTTCTTTGCTTCTCTGCCATTCAAATTCGGATAAAAATCTCACCTCCTCTTTTGGAAAAATCAATCTTCTAACTTTATGGCTGTGTTTGTTAATATTAATCCACTAAGTTTGTAAATTTATAATAGATATATTGTCAAAAAAAAAAGTTTATAGCACATAAACTTGTTGTAAATGTTTTACTTGATTATCTTATAGTATTCTTTTATTAGTTTATAATGTATCATTTTTATTTTATTTTTTTACCAAATTTTTATCTTATTTTTATCTTTGATATTTTAAGCAAATTCTTTATTTATCATCTATTAAATGAATATTCTCATTCGCTTTCTAACATTATTTAGAAATGTACATTTATGTCATTTTTTATTTATAAATTAATTTAACCACTAATTTTACAAAATATTTTAAATCTAACTCACTACTTTATCCACTATCAACTTATTCAGTATAAAATAATTATTTTCTATTTTTAACCAAAGAAAACTTATCATCATCTAAATTTAGCATCTATAGACCTAAATGATGACATAGAGTGGAAACCACAATAAGAGAAGAGAGAATAGAGGGAACGTCATATTAAGATTTAGTGTTTTTAGTACATCATATCTTTAGTGATTTTAGATTTTTCTACAATAATGATGATTAGAGAGAAAATGAAAAAAGAAGAAAAAAGTTAATAAAATAGATAGATCCAAAATAGGAAAAAAGGCAAAGGCTTTTTTTCGCAAAAAAAAAAGGATAGTTTATAAATTAGTGGATAATCGATAAATTAGATTATAGCAGATAATTTATATCAGATAAACATTAGATTGAATTTAAAGTGTTTGTTACAATTAACGGTTAAACTAATTTATAAATGAGAGAAATTATTCATTAAAATAATAAGAGTAAAAATAGAAGAAAAAATGAAACACTATAAACTATAATCTCAAACTACTTCAGTTAACATTTAAATAAAAACCTTTAAACTAATAAAAAATGCTACTCTATAAACTAGTAATTTTAATGACGTAGAGTAAGCTTATTCGCTAAAAGCTAGCAAATTGAATTTGGCAAACGTAGGCAAAGTGAAACCGAATTGCTGAACTCAGCGGATACAATAGAAGGAGTTTTGATTGGTGAGGGACAGTGATACAACATTTTCTAGGATTTGTTGTTGGATACAGATTTTCCACTCACAATCACATCCTCTTCCTCCTCCCTCCACTTTCTTTCTCGTGTCTCTCTCTCACTCTGAATCCAGCTGTACGTAATTAACTTCATGTGTCATCAAATTCAAAAACACTTCCCCAACTATATTCTCTCTTTCTTCTTCTTCAACTCTCCGCTATTTTTCGAGGTGACTCATTCAATTCTTCTATCTTTCCATAAAAATGCACTCCTCCTATTTTTACTTTAATTATTATTATATGATATGATATTATTCTTAAGCGGTTAGATACTTAATGTTCTTCTCTCTGTTATTTGTTTGGGAATTGAATTAATTGAGATTTTAAATGCAGGGGAGGGAATTAGTGGAAATTAGAAGGAGGATCGTATGCCTGGGAATAAGTACAACGGAGATTCACATCACATACCAGGAAGAGTAGAGCGGCTATTAAGAGAGAGAGAGTTAAGAAAAAGCGGAAGAGGGGGAATTCATTTGAGTGATTCGAATTCGAGTGAGAAGAAGAATGAAGAAGGTTATGAGAAGGAGGTGCAACAGCAAAGGGTGGGGGTGCGAGAATTAAAAGATGAAGTTGAAAGAAGAAGAAGTGAGAAACAAGAAGTTGTTGTTGGGAATGGGAATGGGAGAGGTTATCGACAGAGGTTATTGGTTGTGGCTAATCGGTTACCGGTTTCGGCAATAAGGAAAGGTGAGGATTCATGGTCTTTGGAGATAAGTGCCGGTGGTCTCGTCAGCGCTCTTTTGGGTAAGTTTTCTTTTCATCATCCTCATCCTCTTAAACACTCACCCTTCTCCTTTTCTACTTTTTCATGTACTAGTACGAGTTTTTTTAAAGCTAAATAGTAATTTTGGTCCTCACTATCATTATAGATCTTGAATGTATCAAAATGACTACCGAAAAACATATTTGAAAATCAAAGTAACTTACTTAGACATCTATAATGATAACGCTTCACACACAGAGCCGTCTAACATGTGCAAGACGCGTCTTCCGCATACACTACCAACTTAAAAAAAAAATACATTGGGGTCCCAAAATTAAAATTAACACATAACCCATAATTATCTCCGCAAGAACTTAAAATAGTCCAAGCTTTTAGTATCTTTATAATTATTGGTGACCACTCAATACAATATGAGACTTAGTTGATGAATTTGTTTCAAAAACTACTCGAAGGATGACTCTTTTTAAGTAATTAGAAAGTTGATATTATTTTGAGATTATATCAAAATGTTATTTACAATTTATTTAAGGCTTTTTTTTCACCCCCCTCATTATCTGCTACACCCCCATAAATACCATTGTGGACAAAAATGCCCCCATCATGTTACAAAATTTCGGAATTACTAGTGAAAAGAGGTAAATCGGGAGGTTTGGGATTCTCGATTTACGTAAAAGTGGAGGTAAATCCGGTTCACATTTATTGAACCGAATTTATCTCAACTTTTAAGTAAATCCGGGAATCCCAAACCCCCTCCCGAATTTACCTATTTTCCCTGATAATTCCGGAAAAATAAAATTAAATTACTTAAAAACAACTTAAAATTAATTAAAGATGCGTTTTACAACGATTATGATGACAAAACGAAATAAGGCATGAAAATTTTGAACGTAAACAACAAAACAAACAACAAACAAAATGAAAACATGGTAGAAACTAGTGAGATGGTGGTTTGAAACGACGAAGGATCTCAGCAACGGTCCTTCTGGTTTCGACATACAACTGCAAAGAATTCCGCATCTGAAATAAGTCAAAACGGTCCATCATTACTCGAACGTCATCGTTGTTCTTCACATCCATGGTGCACCACTGAACACGATTATTATCGCCCATAGTGGGGTAGCGATAAATGCTCCGGGTGACTTATTATCGCCCATAGCACCCACGTGTAGTCATCATACCGCTCATGAGACAGATATGCAAATGCAACAGGAAATGTCAACTCAGTGGAAGTCACACCAACAATCTCCAGCAGAGGCAATGCATACTTGTTGGTCTTAAAGGTACACTCCATAATCAAAACACTGGAAACATCCTCAATAATTGATACTATCAGGATGTGACCACATGATCTCCTCAACAATATCGCACCTTTAAGTCGCCTCGCCCAACACAAGTAATGATTCGCTCAATCGGTGTCATAAGTCACGATCTCGACCATACTACCTCTCTTTTTGCTTTCTGATACTATTGCGGGTTCTATACAAATGAGTAATGTTGCTCAAGTTGTTCTTAAATCCGATCTTTAATGCATCAAGACTTTTTGTGCTTTCACTCCCAAAGACAGATGCTCTCAACAACTGACCGCTCCTCCTTGTAAACTTACCAAATATAGTCGCTCTAAACAAAGTCTTATGAGGCTCATGATTGTGAATCCCATACACCACTCTCACCTTCCAATCGTAACTAGGGTAACACCTTTAGCTTTCAATTGAAACCTACAACCACATCTTTTGATGTCTTGTGTCTACCAAACAGAACACCCAACATCTACTCTCATCAGTATGTGTGTGCTCTCTCACAACCATAAACAACCTTGTTCTTTTTCCCTTTCCCATTCTCCGTCGCCTGCTTCGAACAATAACCACAATGATTCCGCTTGGCTTTCCTGTATCTCTAGCCCAACGTGTCATTGCATCTCGAGTGGGAAATATCTCAAATGTCGTAAAGGCGCGCAAGTTAAATCCATAATAACCATCTATTTAAAATAAATATCAATGTTACAAAAAAAATAATTCCGGAAATACCTTTTTTAGAGGTAAATTCGGTTCACAAAATGTGAACCGAATTTACCTTTAAAGAAGGTATTTCCGGAAAAAATTAAAGAAGATTTTCGGATTTACCTTTTATGGAGATAAATTCGGTTCAAAATTCCTGAACCGGAATTACCAACTTCTCGCGCTAAATTCGGGAATAACAACACCAAATTTCCGGAATTACCTTTTTTTAAGGTAAATTCGGGAATTTTGTCGGGTGGTGGGGTCTAGTTCCTTTTTGTGTTGATTTAACATGGCATTTAAGAAATAATTTAATTTCTAAGCATAATTGGTGTAAAAATGGTTTGCACAATTATTCAATAATATATTACCAGCTAGTTAAGACTCTTTTCGTAAGTCTCATCCATTAATAGATAACGAATTCGAGTAGCGATTTTGACGAGATGTCAATTCGGACCTCCTGACCTAGCCCAACGTGCCAAAATGCAAAATTGAGCTGGACTAATAGCTGAATTGCCTATTGGGCTGTGTTTTTTTAGTCCAACCCAATTCAAAAATTGGGTTGAAAAATTTGTCATTTTTACCCGTATTGTTTTTATTAAATTCCTTCCATATCCTCAGTGTAATAAACTAAAATACTTTTAAGTCCCTAATTTTGCATGCATTTGCACAACGTAGTAGTCTGTACCAGGGGCGGTCCTAGGATTTTTGAGGCCCTGGGCGAAATCAAAAAATGATGCCCTTATAATCTTATAAATAATATTCTTGTTAGATTTTTTGTTGATAAATCATTTATAATTAATGTTATTTTAAAAACATTTTAACAAGAATCAAAGCAAGATTGTTTAATCTATATTATGACATAGTAAATTGTAAATTTAATATTGAATGATTTTAGGCTTAAATGCACTTTTGGTCCCCTTTTCTTTCTTAAAGTAGGATTTTAGTCCCCTTATTTCAAAATTTTGGTTTTGGTCATCCAATTTCACACATTGTTGCAAATTTGGTCCTAACCTAAAATTTTCACCCAAAAAGTGGCGACTTTTGGCTCCAAAAGTGGGGGGTATAAAAGTGGCGTTTTTTGCCTCCAAAGTGATAATTTTTTGCATTTTCTTTTCAACATTGAAATTAGGGCCAAAAATCACTATGTTTGAGCCTAAAAATAACCACCTTTGGACCCCCAACAATCTAAGTTAGAACGAAAATGCATCAATGTATGAAACTGAGAGAGCAAAAACATAAATTTTGGAATTTTGAGACAAAAATCCCGTTTCAAATAAATAAGGGAGACCAAAATGTAATAAAGTCATTTTTTATAAACTGCATATGTATTAGGAAAATAATTAAATATTTTCAAATAACTTAATACGACACAAATTGATTTAAATCAATATGTTAACACCTCTAAAACTTTAATTAGAAAACTATTATTTACTTTTAAATTTATATTTTTTTTATCCTAATCCTAATATCTATATATGGTAGTAAAAATCAAAACTTGGTGCCCTCAAAAATGGGGCCACTGGCGGTTGCCCTTCTCGCCCATGCTCAGGGCCACCACTTGTTTGTACAATCGTTATATATCGATTATTATATGGTAATGCATAATAAGTAATCATATGTTTATTTAACTATTTTATTATCTATATTTGTTTAATATTTTAATTAGTACAAAGTATTTTTGTAGAAATATGTAAACAAATAAATTAGAATAATAAAATACAAATTTTAAATTTTAACTTCTAAATATCTTGATATCTACTTTATTTACTACGAGTTTATATCAGTAATAATTTATACATTTTTTATATTTTATATTGATTAAATATGTCTTTTTATGTCATTTTATTTTAATTAGTTAGTTTAACCGCTAATTTTATCAAACACATCATTTTTTACTCGCTAGCTTATTTGCCTAAAAAATACTAATTTAGTTCTCAATAATTTCAAAGATGAATCAAATTAGTCCTTTTAAGGACAAATATTTACATAGTCAAAAATAGGATAAATATTTAGGGACATTTAACATTTTCGTCCTTTTGTCAAAAAAAAAACATTTTAGTCCTTTTCTATAAGCGGCTTGTCACTTGCGCGCGGAAGTTGCCGTTTTTTTCCTTTTCATTTTTCTTTCTTTTTTGTTGCCTTTTTTTTTAACAATATAAGTTTTTTTTCTTTCTTTTCTGTTTCAGTTTTTTTTTCTTCAGTTCTTTTTGCTTCTTTTGTATTTTAAGGACAGTCTCAAAAAATTTTAGATGTTTAAATATACAAATTTTGTTCTTTAATAATCAATTCAGTGAAACTTTCTATAGATGCTGTTATATTATTGGTAATTTCTATCCAAGCCTGCACGATATTACATGTTTTACTTTTTATTTGTGTTTTCTTTTTTATTTTGGTCATTTCGGACCAATGGGTATTAAAACCATTCTTTAATTTGTGTTTATATTTTTATCTTTCGTTAATATTCGAGTACATTGTTGCTGCATTGACTCCCGTGAGAACTTCAGCCACATTTACAATATAGAACCTTCATGTATCAAAAAAAATATAGAACCTTCATGATCTTCTTTCAACGGGAACTTTAGCCACATTTACAGTAAAACCTCCATAATCTTTTTCAACTTTGTATAACTACTCCTATTTTATCACGGATTTTCCTTCAACCATGCATGATACCCCCTGCGCGTTTCACTTTTTAATTGTGTTGTCTTCTTTTCATTCTAATTATAGATTAATTTTTAATATTTGCATTTGATGAACGTAAATTATGTTATTAAAATTCTCTAGACTTTCTCTTCTTATTTTATCTATTGAGGGTGTGTCTTTGGTAATGTTCCTTTTAAAATCAACAACCTTTTTATTTAATTTAGATTTATAATTCAATTTTTATTCACACTTATTAGCTTTTATATTTTGCAAACTAACACCATTTTCCCAATGACATAGGCTACCCTGGGGCACGGGGGTCGATCCCGTGATCCTGAGTTTGATTCTCACCATTGACAAGCTCAGCATCGGCCTGTGCGAAATTGCTTTCAAGCACGATGGGATATTAGTCTTTAAAAAAGATTAATTACTCGATTATATGATGAAATTTAGCCAACCCCGTGCATCGCACGAGTTATGGGGCTAGTAAGGGATTAATTTGACCCAAGTTTTTTATTTCTAAAAAGTGATCAAATTGATATTTTTAGTTATAAATAAACCCATTTGGGAATTTATCGTTTTTGGTGAGCGGGTTCAATATCTTGATTATGTTCTAACATAACATCACTGTTTTTCTTCAACAAAGGTGTGAAGGAGTTTGAAGCACGGTGGATAGGTTGGGCTGGTGTGAATGTCCCAGATGAAATCGGACAGAAAGCACTTACTAAAGCATTGGCCGAAAAGGTACTAACATTAATTTCCTCCTGTTCCTAGATTTAATTAAATAAAAATATGTAAACAATTTATGAATTTTATTGTCTATGTGCATTGCAGAGATGTATACCCGTATTTCTTGATGAAGAAATTGTTCATCAATATTATAATGGTTATTGCAACAACATATTGTGGCCCCTTTTCCATTACCTTGGACTTCCACAAGAAGACCGTCTTGCAACCACACGTAGTTTTCAGTCTCAGTATGTTGCATACGAGAAAGCCAATCAAATGTTTGCTGATGTTGTTAACAAACATTATGAAGAGGGTGATATTGTTTGGTGTCATGATTATCATCTCATGTTCCTTCCAAAATGCTTTGAAGAAGTATAACAGTAAAATGAAAGTTGGGTGGTTTCTTCACACCCCTTTCCTTCTTCTTCTGAAATTCATAGAACACTTCCATCTCGTTCTGAGCTCCTGCATTCTGTTCTTGCAGCTGATTTAGTCGGGTAAGTAAGAATCAAGCTTTTGTATCATTTCTTTTGAGTTTGTTTGCTGGACTAGCTTTAGTTAAATGAAATTCATTTGATTTGATATGGGTAGGAATTGAGTTATTAGTCAATTTGGTCATTGAAATTTTATAGAAGTTCAATTTTTTACAATATATCAACTTAGTCTCCGACTTTTCCAAAATTGTTACAATTTAGTCCTTCCATAATGCATTAAGGGACTAAATTGAAACACTTTTGCAAGGACTAAATTGCCTACTATAACTCTGTGAATTTTGTAATAAAGTTGGTTGATGAAATTCTGATAGTTTTGGAGGTTATATGTTGATAGGTTAATTCCTATTGTTAGTTAGTTAGGGGGTTAGTTAGTTAGTCGATGGGATTGTGCTGTGAAGGTTGTTTCAGCTTGCTAAATTGATCGTTGTCTTGAAGCTTGTCTAGTTGCAAAAGGGTATACTTAGACATATTGGTTAATGCCCATGTTTGCTTCAGTTCAACTTCTTGCTATGGTAGTTATTGGGCATTGGTTGTTATATCAACTTGACATGAATAATGCCTTCTTTCATGGTGATTCTGAAGATGAGATATATATGGAGTAACCACCTGAGTTTGTTGCTTAAGAGGACTCAGGATTGGTGTGTAGGTTGAATGATCCCTTTATTATGGTTAAAAACAAACTCCTTGTGCTTGGTTCGGGAAGTTAATACCGTTTGTTCTATAGAATTCACTTCAGTGCGACTCATAGCGAATTATCCGGTAGTTTATGTGGATGATATAGTTGCTATGAGAAATGATAATGTTATGAGAGAATATCTCCATTGAAGAAATTTTTTACTCACTAAAAGCCTAACATATAAAGAAACTAAAATACTTTCTTGGTATTGAGGTAGCATAGTCGGAGAATGTAATTGTGTTTTCATAAAGAAAAAGATGCCTTAAATATAGAGAAAGAAACTGAAATTATCAATTGTAAATCTATTGACACTCATCGTTTCAGACAGTAAAGCTTTATCAAATCAGGGTAGTTCTTACTTAAAACCTTGGTCGATTAGATATTTCTTCACAAGAACTATATTAGATATTTCCTTTGTGGTCGTTGTGGTGAGTCAATTCATGCAATCTCCATGTCTTTGTCATTGGGAAATAGTGGTTTGAATGTTATATATTAAAAATGCTCCAGGTGTAGGGTTGTTGTATAAAGATAAAGAAAGCACTCATATTATAGGATAGTCCGTTGCACATTGGATGGTTCATCTATTGATATAGGCGACACACTTAAGGTTGTTGTTTCTTTGTTGGACGTAACCCTGCATTGTGGAAAAGTGAAAGTAGAATGTGGGTGCAAAGTCTTGTGTTGAAGCCTCAAGCTATGGCAATGGTCACTTGTGACTTGTGAGTTTATGTTGGGCATCAAACCCAATCTTTTATAAATAACCAAGCACATAAAAGTTCCCTCTAAGAAATTGTTTAAGTTTGTCAACTCTAAGATTCAGTTCATTTCTAACAATCTTAGTGGATAGGATTTGTACGCATTAGTTTGAGGGGGAGTGTGGGAAGATATCTCCTGTTTAGGGAGAAAATGATCTCTTGCATATTTTGTTTTTATTTGTATAGTTGTCATATAGTAAGTTTCTTTATTTACGTATATCTTGCAATTTTACCTGTTATTGCCATCGTTCTGATTTGGATAATCATATTTTTCCTTGTACAGTTTTCACACCTACGATTATGCAAGACATTTTGTTAGTGCTTGTACTCGCATCCTTGGACTTGAGGGTACACCTTATGGGGTTGAGTGTCAAGGGAAGCTAACTCGAGTTGCAGCCGTAAGTACTCACAAAATTTGTTTATATGCTAACTCTTACTTTGTCACTTTAGCTGTCATCAAAAAATTTCACACCAGACTCACGACGAGCTTAAAATTAAAACTGCCTATTTTGTTTCCCTTGAATGTCAGTTTCCAATTGGGATAGACTCAGAGCGATTTATACGTGCACTAGACCATCCTTTGGTGCAGGAGAACATCAAAGAATTACAAGAAAGATTCAAAGGCAGAAAGGTCTATTTCTTCATAGTAAACTTTTACCATATAATTTATTGCAGCTGTTTATCCTATTAATTCTGAAATTGTTTCGAATATTAAAATATTACTTGACAGGTAATGTTAGGTGTTGATCGCCTTGATATGATTAAAGGAATCCCTCAGAAAATTCTAGCATTTGAAAAGTTTTTGGAAGAGAAAGAAAATGCTTATTGGCGTGATAAAGTAGTTTTGCTTCAAATCGCTGTGCCAACAAGAACAGATGTTCCTGAATGTATGCAACTTATTTTTTTTGTTGTTATGTTGTCATCTCTTCAGTACATTTTTCTTCAAAATTGCCCCATCCCTTTCAATTTTCCTGTTGTTTTTACAAATGGAAGATCATTGATTTATTTTGTGCATGGTATTTATTTAGTTTCTGAATCTTGACTGGTTTACTTTTTTTTTTCATAACAGATCAAAAGCTTACAAGCCAGGTTCATGAAATTGTTGGTCGCATCAATGGCCGATTTGGAACATTGACTACTGTTCCTATACATCACCTGGTATGATCTAATATAGCAGCTGTGTTTATTTTTGTTAGTTTCTGTCATGCTATCTGTTTATTCTTTGTGTTATGGAATTGACACTTCAACACTGCAGGATCGCTCTCTTGACTTTCTTGAACTATGTGCATTGTATGCTGTTACTGGTAATTTTTTTATCTTTTAGCTTTACTGGGAGCTTTATGAACTATTAAGCATTATGAAGTTGTACAGCTTAGTATGAATATCATCTCATGATATTGCCAATAATCATCAGCTTTTGAAAATGAGCATCAAAATTTACTGCTGATTGTAAGTTTTCTTCTACTGTTGTATTCATACCCGCCATTTTTACTCAGATGTAGCACTAGTCACATCTTTGAGGGATGGAATGAATCTTGTCAGCTATGAATTTGTGGCCTGCCAGGAGAAAAAGAAAGGGGTTCTCATTCTTAGTGAAGTAATTACTGAAACTTACTATCATTATTATTACTTTTTAATTTTTATTTTTTATTTCAGTTTGTCGATTCAAACTATGTTAAGGTTGATAATTAAGAATAATTTCAAAAAGATGAAGAAATTCATTGTTGCAAAACTGTCTATGAGACTCCACTTTAGAGATATAAAACCAATGTTGAGATTTTACTTACAGCTTAAGATTTTACAATAATTTGTTTTTGACATGGTATTGTGGGTATCATCACGTTGTCAAGATTCAAGACTTCAATTTTTTCCTCTATTCTTCCAGATAAAAATTGAATTTACTCACAAGATATAAGCTTTTAGGAAAATATTTCCTCTCCTCGACACCCCACAACATTCATGACAACCCCCTCCTAGAGAAAATAGAAATTTAAAAATTGCTTCTGAGTTCAGTTATTGCAAATTATCTTATAGGGAGAAGAGCGACGTACCATGGGAAAAATGAGTTGTAGTAGATAGTGTCCATTTGATATGATATGATGATGCCTATCATAATCAATTTATCCAACAATTTGTTTTCTATTAATTCCAATATCAGGCTTCTTACAGCTTTCTGCATAGTGCTTAAACTTCTACGTTTTTAAGTTTTATAAATAAATGATAGCTATTGTTGTTTCATCTTTTTATTCCTGTCTGAATTGAACCATAGATTTATAGTTACAAATCTTGATTTTTAGAAAGCCTTCATCAGTGATATGGACAAATTGATATTTGCATAATTCTTTGGAGTAACTAGATATGCATGTGTGAATCAGGAATGAATCCTTGTGAATCTCCGTAATTATATTTATTTGCTTTCCTAATTTAAGCTAGACAAACCAGGAGGAATTGATTTGATCTCCATTAATCGTAATTATTAGTTTAATTACCTGTAAATTTGTAATCCTTGTTTATAGAAACAATAACAAAAAGAAAAACATGAAGACAATTTACATTATAGCATGATGTTTATCTGATGCCTGAAATTTGGATTGGTTCTTGTAGTTTGCTGGTGCAGCACAGTCTCTTGGTGCTGGAGCAATTCTCGCAACCCATGGAACATTTCAGAAGTTGCTGATGCAATTGGTAGGGCTTTGAATATGCAACCTGAAGAAAGAGAAAAGAGACACAAGCATAATTTTCTCCATGTTAAATCCCACACTGCTCAAGAATGGGCAGGAACCTTTGTGAGGTATGAATGAATATTAGTTCTTTTATTTTGTTAACTCTGCTCTAAAGACAAGCCATGGATTGAAAGTGTTACATGTTGGTAAAGTAACTCTCTAACTTTATTAATGACCAATCAGAGTATCTATACAAAGTATGTACACTGCAATTAAGCTGAATACTATAGCTAGAGAAATAAAGGTTAAAACTAAGCTAACTATAGTAAATAGAATTTACAATATAAATATCATCTAACAGAAATTAGCACTTAGTACCAACCCTAATCACTTAAAGAAGAAACCCTTGGTGTTTTGAATATCTTTTTAATTTGTTAATGTGATCCTGGATATGTTGAGTATTTTTTATTTTTTATAGGGTTAAATATGTTTATACTTTTAGTCCCTCCTATACATCATTCTTTTGGTTTTAGTCACACAAATAAAAATTCTGTTAGTTGCTGTAAAAGCTGTTGGAAGCTTTTTCTTGTTCTTAATACCTTGTTTTAATTATAGATACGATAGGATTAGTCGAAAGACATGATGATGATATGCGATTGTAGTTTATTACTTTATTAATCAAAATATGTTGGTAAAGAATACATCTCTTATGAATCTTTAAATATTTGCAGCTTAACTAAATGATACTATTATTGAAGCACAACTAAGAACAAGACAAGTTCCGCCTCGGCTTCCAGGAAAGACTGCAATAGAACGTTATCTACAGTCAACTAATAAATTGCTCATTTTGGTATGCTTTCTCATAGTGAAGCTCGTGACTTCTCTGACATCTCTGAATACGCTTTGTTTCCAATGTTTCACTAATAATAAGTCAAATGAGCTAGCATCTGTTATGGATTTTTGTATTAACATTTCCTCTGACACTGGTTATACACACTACAGGGGTTCAATGGAACTTTAACTGAACCAGTTGAGAAAACAGGTGATCAGATTAAAGAAATGGAACTTAAAGTGCATCCAGAATTGAGACAACCCTTGAAAGCACTTTGTAGTGATCCAAATACTACAGTAGTTGTGCTCAGTGGAAGTGGTAGAAAAGTCCTAGATGATGTAATTCTTAGCACATTACTTGCTTGCTTTCCTTGTCAACTATATTATATGAATCCACTTTAACATTTTCCTATAACAGAACTTCAAAGAATATGACAACATGTGGTTGGCAGCAGAGAATGGGATGTTCTTACATCCTTCAAAAGGTGAATGGATGACAACAATGCCAGAGCATTTGAACATGGAATGGGTTGACAGCGTGAAGGTACTCATTTTGAAATTTCAATTCTCTTGATGTTACATCCTTCCTGGCAAATCCTAGTATAATTCACATTCGAAATTTGTCATTTCAAAAAATTTACACATCTTTGTCCTTGCGGTTTGAGAAACAAAACTAAATTATACCATAGCTTGGTTTACAATGCATAGTCAAATCTGATTTGAGAACACTATTCATATAAATGAGTGCGATCAGCCCGTGAAGATGCACAGATATAGTACTAGTTGACTTATATTTCTGATGTTGTGTTTCAGCATGTTTTTGAGTATTTCACTGAAAGAACACCGCGGTCGCATTTTGATTTCGAAGAGAGGGAAACTTCACTAGTATGGAATTACAAATATGCAGGTGCCTGAGTTGTTCTTATAATTTTTTTTTTAAGTTTTCAAGCTGTCTTTCCAGTTACTGACTCTTTCATCTTAACCAGATGTTGAGTTTGGTAAACTTCAAGCAAGGGACATGCTGCAGCATCTATGGACAGGTCCGATTTCTAATTCTTCAGTTGAAGTTGTTCAAGGTAGCCGATCTGTTGAGGTGCGAGCAGTTGGTGTTACAAAGGTAACTTCTTGTTTCTAATAATTGACTTCACTCAGTTGCATTTTCATCACAAATTTGTTGTACATATTTAAATGTCTACTCTATTATTATTTTTTAAATTATAAACAGGGAGCAGCTATTGACCGCATCTTGGGGGAGATCGTCCACAGTAAATCCATGACATCACCCATTGATTATGTTCTATGCATTGGTCATTTTCTTGGGAAGGTAAATTAAGTTTTCATTTTCACGAGTATTATTTTTAGAAAATTATTTTTATTATATAGCACAATAGTAAGGCTGTGGCCTTGTGACCTGTCATGAGTTTAAATCATGGAAACAGTCTGGTAGAACCAGAGGGATAAGGAATCTGAACAGAGCACTCTCTGGCTCTGACAGAGGTATTTTATTGATTATGGAAAAGAAAATACACAGATGCTAACCTAAGCACCTCCACTAATCATCCAGATTAGCAAAACTCTAACAATGAACAAGATGATTCTAACCCTTGTCCTATCTCTCCTTTATATGCTAGGAGAAATGGAGCACAAGTTAGTAACAGCTTGTTAGTTATCCTAACTAACTCCTAACGGCTAAAACAAACAACTAACCTAACAATTAACAATTAAAACAACTCTTAACTAACAGAAAAAATACAAGTAAAAACAGAGTAAAACTAAATCTGCTCACTGTTTTGCAGTAGCAGATTTCTTTTCTTTCTTTGGTAAGTCAGTAGTGGTCTAACAACTCCTCCCCTTAAAATTGACCTTGTCCTCAAGGTTGAAGGTGGGGAATTGTTTCTGAATAGTGGCAGTATCTTCCCATGTAGCTTCTTCAATAGGGTGATCTTTCCATTTAATTAATACCTGCTGCACTGATTCATTTTGCTGGTTCAAAACTCGTTGTTGTAGCACTTGTTCAGGTTTATATACCTCAATGTGGCCTTGCAGATCCGTAGGTAGCTCTTCTTCCACATGATGATTACCAATAGCTAGTTTCAGCTGAGATACATGAAAGACCGGATGGATTCGAGCTGTAGGAGGCAGCTGAAGTTGAAAGGCAACAACTCCAATCTGTTTAATTACCAGGAATGGTCCATAGTATCGAGGAGCTAGTTTAGGGTGAAGTTTGGTGGGCATAGATGACTGTTTGTGAGGGCGAATCTTAAGGAAAACCTTGTCTCCCACTTTAATAGGTGAAATCTTTCGGTGAGCATTGGCAAATCTGCTCATGTGCTCTTGCGCTTTGTGTAGATGTTCTTTTAGTTGAACTAGAGCCTCATCCCGTGTCTGTAAATCTTGTGCAACCGATTCTACCTGAGTCTCACCCGTGATGTATCTGGTAAGAGTTGGAGGAGGGCGTCCATAAACAATTTCAAAAGGTGAGCACTTTGCACTTTTATGGTGACTCGTGTTGTACCAATATTCGGCCCAAGGTAAGCAGTCTAGCCATCCCCGAGGTTGTTCAGCACAGAAACAACGAAGATAAGTCTCAAGGGTTCTGTTTAGCACCTCTGTCTGTCCATCACTTTGAGGATGGTAGGCAGAGCTCATGTTCAGCCGTGTTCCCTGCAATCTAAAAATTTCCTTCCAGAAAGAGCTAAGAAATAAGGCATCTCTGGCCACTAACAATGGAAAGGGGTACCCAGTGTAATCTAATGATTTCTTTGGTGAAACCGTAGCAAGGGCTCAGGCAAAGATAGGGGTGTTTATAGGGGTGTTTGAGAGGATAAAGTGACCATACTTACTCAAATCATCCACTACAACTAGAATAACCTCATAACCTTTGATTTTGGGTAACTTAACTATGAAGTCCATGCTTATGTCTTCCCAAATATTGTTAGGGATCGGGAGGGTCAAAGAGGCCACAGGGGAAGATGCAATGTATTTGCTTCATTGATGCACTGACAAGCTAAGCTACAAAACTAGTGGATCTGCACTTTAATGCCAATCCAATGCAAAGCTTGAGTAATTTTCTTGAGTGTCTTAAAATTCCAGAATGCCTCCACTAGGAGATGAGTGAAACGTGATTAAGTATCAAGGGAATCCACTTAGAGTTAGAGGAAAGAACTAGCCTACCCTTGTAGAATAACCTCCCATGTTCTAGAGTATAATGTGTGTGAGAATCAGGGTTATGTGAGAGTTCAGTTATGATTTTTTTGAGAGTTTCATCTTGAAGGACTTCCTCATCTATAGAACTAATATCCTCCCAAAGTGGTTACTAAGTGCTTGTAATTCAGGTTCTTCAAATTTCCTAGATAGTGCATCAGCCACTGTATTTGTGGACCCTTTCTTATACACTACTTCAAAATCATAACCTAGGAGTTTGGCTATCCAATTTTGTTGGTTGTGTGAGATGACTTTCTGTTCAAGTAAATATTTTAGGCTTTTGTGGTCTGTATGGACTTGGAATCTCCTACCTATGAGATATGGCCTCCAATGTAGTATGGCTAGGGTCAAAGCCATCAATTCTTTTTCATATGTTGATTTAGCTAGGGAGGTATCAGATAGAGCTTTGCTAAAAAAAGCAATAGGCCGTTTATTTTGAGTAAGGACAGCTCCTATACCCAAACCTGATGCATCACACTCCACACAAAAAGGTTGGTCAAAATTTGGCATTGCAAGCACGGGAGGCGTGTGGCATGACAAACTTGTAGTCTATTGAAAGTCAGTAGTGCTCTCCTCACCCAATAAAATTCCCTTCTTAAGTAGGTTGGTGAGAGGTCCGCTATTTTGCCATAGTTGCTAACAAAACGCCTATAGTGCTCTCAGTGAGACCTAGAAATCCTCTTAAAGCTTTGATAGTCTTAGGAACGGGCCATTGAAGGACAAAGAGACTTTGTTTGGATCCATGGCAGCCCTCTCTTGGCTAATTACATGTCCTAGGTAGTTTATCCTAGTCTTACCGAAGTCACACTTTTTTAAGTTAGCATGAAAAGAGTTGGCTTCTAAGGTGTCAAGGACTTGTTTAAGATGTGTGAGATGGTCTTGCCAGGTAGGGCTATAGACTAAAATGTCATCGAAGAATACTAAGACAAATTTTCTAAGAAATGGTTTTAAAGTGTCATTCATGGCATGTTGGAAGGTTGCAGGTGCATTGGTTAGCCCAAAGGGCATTACTAGGGATTCATAATGACCATGGTGTGTCCTAAAAGCTGTTTTAGGAATGTCTTGTTCAGCCATGCGTATTTGGTGGTAACCTGCCCTTAGATCTATCTTAGAGAACACTTGTGCACCATGCAATTCGTCCAATAACTCCTCAATCATAGGAATTGGGAACTTGTCTGGGATGGTAGCTTTGTTAAGGGCCCTGTAATCGACGCAGAAACGCCAACTACCGTCCTTTTTTTTGACTAAGATGACTGGACTACTAAAGGGGCTGGTACTAGGTCTGATTATGCCCGCAGAGAGCATTTCCTCCACTTGTTTTTCAATTTCGTTCTTTTGTAGGTGAGGGTATCTATAGGGCCTCACATTGATAGGACTCTCACCATGTTTTAGTGGTATTTGGTGATCAATATTTCTGCTTGGAGGAAGGCCTTTTGGTTCTTGAAAAACAGTAGTATAAGACTCTAACAGTGATTGTAAATCCACGAGTACCGATGCAGATTTTCAAGTCTGTCGCCAAGGTGAGAGTAGGTCTTTGTATAATGTGTGTTTGTGTTCCATAACATAGCTACACCCTCTACCTCAGCCAATTTAAGCATTTGTTGGGGAGAGATTAAGGTTTTGCCTAAACTAGGATCACCTTGGATGGTAACAGGGCCAGTAGGTGTGTTGAATTTCATCTTAAGTGTTCCAATTTATTTGTACATCCTCTAAGGTGGCTAGCCATGACACTCCCAAAACTAAATCTACCCCACCTAGTTCAAATACTAAAGCATCAATGGTACACTCATAGTCTCCCATCTTGACTCTAACACCCTTACAAGTGCCTAAAGTACGCTTCTTCTCGCCATTGCCGAGTTTCACACTATATATGCCTGAGGTATCTATGGGTAGGCCTAGTTTAACAGCTAAGGATTTAGAGATGAAGTTGTGGGTTGCTCCACTATCCATGAGTACTAGAATGAATATACCGTTGATGATTGCCACTAATTTCATGGTACAAGGTTGAGTGAGTCCCATAGCAGCAAACTGAGACAAGTGTATGCACTGGAGTGTAGCAGTATCATCCTCGGAGGTGTTGTCATCGTTCCCATCAGACTGTTCCAGCACCACAATTTCACCGGCGTCGTCCAACTCTTCGTTCTCTCCTAGAATAACCATATGCAGACCACTATCTGCACACTTATGCCCTGGTTTAAATGGCTCTCCACATGTAAAGCACAAGCTCTCCTTCCACCTGCGTGCATGTTCAGCTTTGGAGATAAAACGCATACCTGGTGTTCTGGAATTGTTGCTTGGACCTAGATGCTTGTTGCCCGGCGTCGCAGCAGTAGCAGAATTATGTTGGTTACCGTTTTGGCGGCCTGGTGTTGTTGCAGAGGTGTCTGAGTTCTTCGACCCGGTTGAATCATAGCGCGACCCGACCCGAGTGAGAAAATTGCCATTCTTGAATCTTGTACCCTGTAATCGGTTCAGAGGGTTGAAAGGTTGCCGATTATCACGTTGCGCTTCTTCAATGCGTCGTGCTAACGCTAACGCCTTGACGAGGTGTTGCGGGTCTTGGATCCGGACTTGGTCTCGTATCGGTTTACGCAGGCCTCCAAGAAAACAGCCAAGAACAAATTCTTCCGATGAGTCTTCTGCCTGGGCGAGTAAGAGTTCAAATTCACGAATATATTCGCCCACCGTGGTGGTTTGCTTGATTGTTTTCAATCGTTCATATATGGTTCCCAAAGCACACTCACCAAATCTTTCTAACAGGGCTTGCGTGAATGTGAACCATGAGACTGAGTTGCGATCTTTCCTCCAATATTTAAACCAGTACCCAGCGTCACCTTCCATACATATCAGAGTGAGACGCATGCGTTCCTTGTCCTCGTCAATTTGCTGAAGCTCGAAAAAAATTTCTGCTTTTGATATCCAACCCAGTGGGTCAACGCCATCAAAGGTGGGTAGTTCCACTTTCTTCACCCAAGCCTTGGTTATGTCAGTTTGAGTCCCTCCCGAATCCGTAACTCGCTTTCAAGATCGTGTTTCTTGGTTGCAGTAGAACCTTTCTTGTCAGATTCTTGATCTTTAGGGTCCTGTTTGTTGGTTTGAGAACCTTGAAAAGCATTCATCAATTGATCAAACTGTTGTGCGAAAAGTAGTTGTGCAAGTGTACACAATCGCAACAAGTAATATATTGATAAGTAGAATTCGTCTCCACAGGGATTGGTATTAATTTTAGAGTTTAAAAAAGAATTACACTTTAGAGGAACAAGTAGCAAATAGGTTGAGTAACAAAGTTCAGTTTAACAAAGGTTGAAAAGTAACAAGTTAACGGTGAGTAAAAATATAAGAGAAATAAGTTGGATTGCTTTCACTTTATGTAAATTCCGAAACAAGACGCTTATAACGTCACACGCTATAGCGTTAAGCGTATTTGCAAATATTTTGTGCCTTTCGATCCTACTAGCGCCGGTGGTTTCACTACAAGATGCCTATGTCTAGGTTCTAAATAGGTTCACCCTCAGTATAATCAAGATCCCACGACTTATGCTTTATAAACTATTGCAACTTCTATGTCAGAGGAGCAAAAATTGATTAAATGTCTTCAACCAACCTTATCATTTATATTAATCCTTGAGTTCTCTACATGGATCATGTGCGAATCCACGAGGTACTAGTTTTACGTGGCCAAATATAAAACAAGTTTGGAAGAGTTATCACACAAGGATTAAAACACAAAACGTGAGAAATTATATACGAAGCATTAATGGTTCATTACAAGCTATAGCAACCCAACTCAAAGAGTTTAGCTCATGTTGAGCAACATCAAAATAACACAAATAAAACTACTTGTATTCTGTGTAGTAGAAGGAAAATACAAGTGCAAAAGATACAAGCTTGAAGTTCCCTAATCATCCACGCTAAGATGGCTCATCATCACCTTTACACCATGAGAAAAAGTACTGAAAAAATACAAAAGAAGAAAGTAAAATAGCAAAAGCTTCTAAGGTGTATCAATGGAGAAGAAGAAGTGTCACACTTTCTCTCTCTACCAATACTCTCTCTATATCCGTTGGGAAGTCTAAGGTATGGGAGAGAGATCGACCTCTCTAGCATATCTAGCATTGGGTACAACTCCTCTTCCAAAAGTCAAGAAAGGTGATGTTTACTTTTTCACCAACTCCACTATTCCTTTACTCATGCAATGACAAGTGTCCACACAAATCCAATAAAATCCGCACATGTCGCCAAAGTCACTTGTGGACACAAGATATGGAACATGGATTAATGAGCTTGGCGCCAAAATTTCACTTTTCCTTTAGATGCTCAATCATACGCCCTCTTGACGTTATAGCGTTAGACGCTATAGCGCTAAACACCGCACCTACTTCACAAAATACATCAAAATAATCACAGGGCACCAAATGTGCCAATTTCATAGCAAAGCGATGTTTTAGCCTATCCTATCCTAATATTAATAGAAATGCAATAAATACTATACTAATATTACTTGAGAACTTACTTAATTTAATGATTAGAGGTATAAATAACTCATATAAATATGAGTTATCACAAACCGTGAAACAATATCAGCCCTAAAAGCTTCCATATCTTTCGTAATTCCTTGAATCGTTCCCCATTTCACCGGTGACTTTGTTGAATCTGCGTTCGGTTGTGAGAACTCGGTGTCACCACCACGGGGTGTTGCAAAGAGGCTTCAATCATGGCAGTCGGACCAATTTGGTAGAACCAGGAGGATAAGGAATCTGAACAGAGCACTCTCTGGCTCTGACAGAGGTATTTTATTGATTATGGAAAAGAAAATACACAGATGCTAACCTAAGCACCTCCACTAATCATCCAGATTAGCAAAACTCTAACAATGAACAAGATGATTCTAACCCTTGTCCTATCTCTCCTTTATATACTAGGAGAAATGGAGCACAAGTTAGTAACAGCTTGTTAGTTATCTAACTAACTCCTAACGGCTAAAACAAACAACTAACCGAACAATTAACAATTAAAACAACTCCTTTTAACTAACAGAAAAATACAAGTATAAATAATACACACTTTCCATCTTACTTTTCTTTAAGCTCTATCATTGGTCCGACCTGTCGGATCTAATCGGGAGAGCCACTGATTGTTGTGTGAGTTGTCCATGCCACCTAAAATGGCGGATAGAGTGTATACTTTGGAGGGAATAATGACTGGAATGGGAAAACCTTTGGAACGAAGGCATTGAAATTTTTTTCACAATCCTTGATTTCTGAGTTTGCTAAGTTGAAGGAGCCAAGAAGCTGCGGAGAGACACATTCATCTACTGACAGTGAGGATTCTGTTACATAGTACAAAATGGCAGCAAAGAAGGTGGATCTACCGCCTTTCGACAGTGACGATCCTGTGGGGTGGATCACCCGTGCTGAGACTTACTTTGAGGTGCATGGAACGACGGAAGAGGTGAAGGTTAGGTTTCCTCAATTTATGGCGTGAAACCGAGGATGAAGTGACTGGCTGAAATTGAAGCAAGCCCTAATTGAGGGAAGTGCAGAGGAATATATTTCTGAGTTTGAATAGATTTCCTCCCAAGTTGGGCGACTTCCAGAGGACCATTATCAGATATTTAATGGGAGAATTACGAACAGAACTCAGGCTGCGAGTTCGCATTTTCAATCATCGCAATAGGGTGCAAACCATGAAGGTGGCGAGGGATGTTGAGGCTGAGTTGAGGGGTTTGCTTGCTCCACGCAGTGGAAATGGTGGAATAGGGTGAGGTAGAAAGGAGAGAAGGAAGTGGTGCGCGGGTGGAGTGCCTCAATCAATTGTTAGTGACTGAGATCCTCTCGTCATTAGCTTATTTTGGAAGGAATTAGTTAGGTTGCAAGGAACTACATTGAAGATGAGCTCTTCATACCATCCGGAGACTGATGGTCAAACCGAAGTACTTAACCTGTGCTTAGAAGCGTATTTACGATGTTTCGCCTCTGAACAACCCAAAAACTGGTCCTATTGGGTGCCTTGGGAAGAATTGTGGTACAATACAACTTCCCTACACCTTTTGAAGTTGTTTATGGGAGAAAACCTTTGTTGGTCAGGTTTACACAAGGAGAGAAGAGAGTAATGCAGTGGCAGTTGAGTTATGGATCGAGATGAAGCATTAAGGCAGTTGAAACATCATCTGATAAGAGCTCAATAGCAAATGAAGGAATTTGTAGATAAGAGAAGGAAGGAGTTGGTTTTTGAAGTAGGGAATGGGTGTTTCTCAAGTTGAATGGCTTCATTGCCTGAATGGCTGGAGCTTGAACCTCAAGAGCGGGATGAACAAGAAGAGTTGCTGGCTTCTAGGGAAACACTCAAGGATGGTCAAATGATCAAGCTGTGGTTCGGAAAATGGAATGGAAGAACTTCGGAGGACACAACTAGCGAGGATGAAGCTTTGTTGAATTGTTGAAGGAGGAGGCAATGATAGGACACCTCCTCATTCACTTGCTAATGATGAGCCAATAGTGGCAGGTAATAGTAGAGGACCGCTACATGGAAAGTTTACACTAGGGGGAATAGAGTAGAGGCAGCAGGGGAAAATAGGAAAGAGCGAACATGATTCTGCTATATAGTCGAGAGCGGCGGAATGAGGGAAGGGTCATTCTTATTTTGGAAATGTTTAGTTAAGGAGAGAACATCCTCTCTTGAATAGGAGTCATAGACTCTGGGCTGGCATCTATTTCTAGTTGCAAGAGTTCTTATTCATACTTTACAGTAAATAATACATACTTCCCATATTACTTTTCTTGAGCGCTATCAAAGTACTATTGGACGTGTGAATTCAATGACACTTTTTTAAGCTGGGAAGAGAAGTTTCAGCTGAAAACATTGGCATTAAATTTTCTATTGCAAATGTCCATTTCAGTCCATTTTCCTTTAATTCATGTAAATTAATCATTATAATTACTTTAGGTGATTTAACATTATTGATCATTACAGGATGAAGATATTTATACATTTTTTGAGCCGGATCTTCCTTCTATTGGTGTGGGACTTCCACGAAGTAAAGTAACAACAGATACAGTTAAGTTTCCTGCTGAGAAGAAACCATCTTTGAAGATCCTAGCTAGTAGTAAAAATGGACAAAAGTCATCTCAAAACAAGGCACAGAAACCAGTCTCAAATAATCAGATTTGCAATGCACCACGACGCCCCGCTCCCGCTCCAGAGAAGATATCATGGAATGTCCTTGACCTTAAGAAAGAGAACTACTTTTCATGTGCTGTTGGGAGAACTCGAACAAATGCGCGGTATACACTTGGCTCACCGGATGATGTTGTTGGACTTCTGATGGAACTTGCTGATGCATCATTGCCCTCTTTACCACTTAGTTAAAATATTTAATGCCTCTGTAGTTTGGATTTGGATCCTCTTCAGTTACTGGACAGTTCCAATAGGAGAGAGAAAGACTTAACAAACAAAATAATAATATTTTATTAGATGAGTCTTTCTTTCTCCTACTGAAACTGTCTAATAACTGGAGAGGATCCTCACCCTCTAGTTTGTCATGAGATAGATATGCTTCAAATTTCAGAATTTGGCATTCCCTTTAGATCGACCACAAAAGTGTTCTAACTTCTGCCCACAGAAATGGGGAGGCAATAATAAAGTTCAAAGGAAAAACTGATAGATGGTTGTAATCTAATTAATTGGATGATAAAGAATGCTGGCCTTTGAGTCTCACTAACAGGTGTATATTAGTGCTTCATTTAGTTATGTTGTACACTCTCTTGTGCCCAAAGAGTTAGTTTCGTAGTTCTCAAGTCACATACAAATGACATAAATAAAAGCATTTGAGCTATCAGTTTTATTTATGGTTGATAAGCAATCATTTCAATGGTGTGCTTAAGAAGTTTTTGATGGTTGTCAACTGTGATGTTAGCATAATTTTTTGTTCACTAAGTTATCTACATCTTATATGACAACTTTTTTTATGTACTCATGGAAAGTTGTATATGCATATAATAAATAAAGCACTGATTGGCGAAACGATTTTTTTTTTTTTTAAGAAATGTCATAAAAATAGTACCTTTGCTAACCCAACACCTGCAGGTAGCAGTTGCTTTGTAAAGGTTATGTAATTTTCTTCGGTTTTGTATGACCCTCCTCTTTCTTGTAGGAATCTTCCTTTCGTGTTCCTTGCAGGTCCTCCTCTTTGAAAACCTACAATTCTAACTTGTCCTCCTGTAGCGTGATTCTTATAAGAATTAGTAGTCTCTACCTCCCTGCATCTTTATACTAGTTCTGCAAATCACTCTAGATGCAGTGGAGCAACTTCTCGTAAGATCTCGTATCTCAACCCCACGTGAAACTTTTGACACTTCCAAAACTCTTTGGAAAATTTGCGTCGATACGGTGTAACATTCCCTACTCGTCGTCTGGTCGGCTCTGCCTAAATATAGTCATGGTCTACTACTACATGTGCTTCCCAAATGTGATGGGTAACCACTATACTACTCATACATCTCTTGTCCATCACGTCTCAGAGAAACCTGGAGAACCATAGACATAGGTAGCCCTCCCTCTGTAAATGGTCACTTCTAGCCAGCCCTGCTACGATCCTCATATGATATATGAAGGTCGCCTGTCTCTCGGAATTTGGTACATATTCTGCAACTACGTCTCAAGGCATCCTAAGAATGAGGGTGGCCTTCACATTAAAAATATTGAGTTGTTCAACTTTTCTCTCTTGGCTAAGAGGAAATGGCGTATCTTGTCGGATGAGGAAGCTTCTTGGAGGGATATTCTTTCTTACTGACACAGTGATTTGAGCTCTATTTTCTTTACAGGAATATCACCGGTTAGAAGGTCGGACTCATCTTTATGGTGGCACCTTAGAAGTGTGGGTGAGGAGCGGTTTCCGGAGGGGTGGTTTGAGGCGAATGTTAGAAGGGGGTTGGGAGATGGTTGTGGTGTGAGTTTTTGGCATAATCATTGGATTGGACAACGTCCTTAATTTGAAGCTGGAATTTCCTAATATTTTTGCAGGTTTCTCTCAACAAAATGAGAAGATTGTTGATCTTGGAATGTGGCGTCAAAGCTGTTGGCGATGGAACTTGTCTGCTTTTTCGTTTGGTTCGCAGCTTCCCAGTGACGATGGTGTTGTGTTTATCAATATTTTAAGGGAGGTGCGTTTTAATTGGGATCGATCAGATTCTTGGAGCTGGATGTTGGAGCCCTCAAAGTGTTTCTCGGTGCGATTTTGCTACCTTTTTTTTATGTCAACAGATTCAACTTATTCAGAGGCGCATGACAATGAATTTTCAGATTTTAAAGTTCTTTGGAAAACTTCAATTCCACCGATAGTTCTTGTTTTTGGATGGTGATTGCTTATTAATGCTTTACCGGTTCAAGACATTCTGCTGAGACGCCATATCTTTCTATCGGAGGATGGGCCAGTTTGTGTGTTTTGTAATAGTCACAGAGAGACAACTCAACATTTTTTCTTGGATTGCGACTTTTTGAAAAAGGTGTGGCGGGAGGTGGAGCACTGACTCGATATTGTTTTGCGTAGTTCTTTTTTTTGGTGAGCTATGTATTGGGAAGAAATCCAAAAAGGTTAAATTTTTAATTTGGTTGAAAGGATTTATATGAATTCCGTAACATGAAGCTAAAGGATTTCTGTTGAAGTCAATAAACGAATTTACGTTGAAGTCAATAAACAGATTATTGTCAAAAATTATATGAATTGCTAAACGAATTTATATGTAAATCCGTAGTATGAATATCTACTAAAAGCAATAAAAGGAATTATATATTGAATAGATAAATCCGTTTTATATTTTTCGAGGGGTAAAATGGGGATAAATGATGTGTCTAATGGTGGGGTTACAAAAAATGCCATCCTTATATAAATATAAATATAAATAGTTTTTTGGCTTAAATATTTGTTACCGCCTACAAATATATCCATTATCCATTTACTCCCTGTAAAAATAAAACTCTTAAAAAAGACATTGTAAATATAAACCGTTTACGGTTACCCCTACTGTTAGATGATGTTGATAGCGCTAAGTGTAAACAGTGGCGGATCCAGGACCCTGGGGTCGGGGGGGGGGTTCAAATTTTTAAATTCACAATTCGCTAAGAATATAATTCAAAACAACTGTAATATCTTTAAATAAATAAATCATACATTTCATAATTGTCCTCTACGAGATTTCATATTCTGAAATCGTTGAATAATAAGCTCAGAGTCAATTTTATTGAATACATCACTCTCAATGTATGTCACTAGACAGTCGTTCATCCATGTCTCAGAGAACAATTTAGATGGATCCAAAGAAGCCAAACAAAGGAGCAATTGAGTATTAATCTCACCAAAACGGTCATTAAATTCCTGCAGCTGCATGTCTATCACAGTATAAAATAACTCAACACGATAATGATGCTCACTGTAATGCCTCTTGGGTTACGTCTTGATTGCCCCTTAACAAACACATCATCCATAGCAGGAACACTAATAGATTTCTTATCGCAAAATGAATTTACCTCTTGCAATAAAGACTCCCATCCATCATTTCTGAGTGTTTCAAACCTCTCATTTGTCATGTTAACCAAGTTCATAACATTCAGAATGTATTGATCTTTCCTTTGTAATGCTTGTGACAATTCATTTGAAATAGCCAATACATCTCTCATCAAATGCAAGTAGAACACAAAATCAAAACTTTGTACCAAAATTAAAAGACCAGTTGCTTCACCTTTTACCGGTCGAGGAGTACTGTCTACTTTCATAATCTCAAGAACATCAATAATAGCAGAGAACATCAATACTATATTAATCAAAGTGGCATAATGAGAACTCCAACGAGTAGGTGCAGGCCGTTTAAGATTTGTTTCTTGATTAAGTCCCTGTCCACTAGAAATTTCTCCTATGCCTAATGCGTCTCTAAGACGTTCCAATTGTTTTTCACGAAGCATGTCAACTCGCTTGCAAGATCCCCCAACAACATTCAATAACTTGTAGACTAAATTAAAAAATAAGGAAGCATCACCATGGTCTTCAGCAATAACAACTAATGTAAGTTGTAATTGATGAGCAAAACAATGAACATAAAAGGCACATGGATTTTCTCTTAAATTCAAACACACCAATATCCTTTTAGAATTAAGCTAATACTAATTGGGGACTAATACTAATTAGTAATTACCAAAATAATATATCAAAACAATTGGGATTTCAAATTTCCCCAAATTAGAAATTAAACACCTAAATCAGAATTTAAACAATCAATTAGGGTTATCAAATTCCCCCAAATCAGAAATTAATTAACAATTAGGGTTTCCAATTTTCCCCAAATCAGAAATTTAACAACTAGGGTTTTCAAACAATCAAACAATCAAAGAAAAAACTATCCAAACAATCAAAGTAATGAACTACTATTATTACTAACCTGGTTGGAGAGATTGAGTAGCGTGAGAGAGAGAGGTTGAAATGAATGATAGACAATAGGTTGAATACTTGAATTGAATGATAATAGACAATAGTAGATGATGAATTGATGATTACATGCTGCTGAGAGTAGCGTGAGAGAGAGAGGTTGAAATGAGGAAAGAATGGAAAAAGAAAAGGGATGAATGAGGTGGAACTGGAATCTGCGTGAGAGAGAGAGGTTGAATGAGAATGAGAGTGTGAGTGTGTTTAGTTTTTTTTTTATTTTTTAGATAAGCACAGTGAGTGTGTTTAATATTTGGGTAAGTGAAGTTTGGGTCTTTGGTGTAAATGTGGGTGCAATATTTGGGCTATTGGTGCAAATGGGTGCAATACTTGGGCTATTGGTGCAATTTAAAAAATTCACTGGTGTCAAAAAAATATTTATATAGGGTGGTAAGCAGAATTTTTTTTTGGGGGGGTTCAACTGAACCCCCTCATGATAGTGTAGGTCCGCCCCTGAGTGTAAATATATGTTACGCCCTGCAAATATTTTCATTATCCATTTACCCCCTATGTAAATATATGTTACCCTCTGCAAATATACCCATTATCAATTTACTCCCTGTAAAAATAAAACTCTTAAAAAAGACCTTGTAAATAAATATGCTCATTATCCATTTACCTTCTTGCAAATATGCTCATTATCCATTTACCCGCTGCAAATATGCTCATTATCCATTTAACCCATGCAAATAATAAGTGTTTAACGTTGGTAACATAATCTAACAGCAGGGGTAACTAGAAACACTTATTATTTGTAGGTGGTAAATGGATAATGGGTATATTTGCAAGGATAATATATATTTAAGCCTAGTTTTTTTTATTGTTGTAAAGTTGAAAGTTAGTCGAGAATTTAGTTAATAATCTCAATAGTATTTCTCCTTTTTTTAAACGATCACACTGCGAGAAAACTTTATCTTCCAGTTATGTGTTCCTTGAATACTCCAAAAAACAATGAGTTAGACGATTTAGTGTTTAATTCTATTGGACTACAAAGAACATGCATATAAAGTTCATAAAAGAAAGATAAAATGCTTGAAGTATACTTGTATTTGACTGATGTGGGTATAAAATATTTATAAGCAACATATGTATACATCCAAAGCCTTGGCATAGTCTCAATTAGCCACTAACTCTGACAAAAAACTAACTTACCAGTCTAGCGGTTACTCGACTAAAAAATAACTACTTAATTTCGCGTTCTGTGTTTTTAGGTGATGAATCTATATATGCACTATCACCAACGTTCCATGTTGGAAATATAAAAAAAATTGTGTGTGAATTGAAAAAGTCTCGCATTGTTTGGAATTGACACTATGTGAGTGTTTATAAGTGGGAACCTCATCCATTGGGTTGTGTCCCAAGGGGTACCTAATTTTGTGAATGGGTGAGGACAAACACAAATTGACCACCATGCGCGCGCTGCCGCCGGCTCGACTCTGGCTTGGGGTGTATTATTTTATTTCGGAAATAATTTTTTAAAAGGAATAAAAATTATTTTTTGGTTGACCGAATTGACCAAGTCAAGGTCATATGGTAACCGATTTTTTAACACGAACCGTAACAATTTCTTTCCATTAATTTCCAACGGTTTTTTTTCTTGATGGAGCCGTTGGCTCTTCACTCTCCTTTCCAAAAATTTGTAACATTGTAACTGAGTTGTTTTATCCTGGGAACGTCGTGGTTGATAGCCTACTTGCACCTTCGAGTAGTGCCACGAAACGTTTTTAAGAGAGCAACCTAGTCCGCTACTCATCCTAGTAATATCTTCGGCTTGATTTTAAAACAAAAACAGTGTTGTTTGGGGAAAATTCTAGCTAAGGAAAGACTTGACATTTAAGTGTGTCCATTGTGACCCACTTCTCTTTCCTTAGAACCTACTCGAATTAACAATTTTAAGACGTTTCTAAGTCAGCCATGACAACCGAAGAAATTACTGGTGCTGGTTCCGCTGCCTCTGACTTCAACAAACCATTCCAGTTTGAGGGAGCTCACTTCAAACGTTAGCAACCAACACTACAAGAAAAATGGGATTTTTTGGCGGATTTTTCCGCCAAAAAACACACAATTCCGCCGCAAATACAGGTGTTTTCGGCGGATTTTTCCGCCGGTAAAAGGGTGGTGGCAACGTATTTCCGGCGGAATTTCCGTCGGTACTTTCCGACGGATTTTAAGTCATTTCCGGCGGATTTTTGCGGGGGAATTTGCGGCGGATTTCCCCCGGTACTTTCCGGCGGAATTTTGCGCTTTTTGGGGGATTTTTCCGCCAAAACTATATTTTTTTTTATAAGAATCCGCCGCAAATACGTATATATCCGCTAAAACACATTTTTTTTTAAAATCCGCCGCAAAATACATTGAAATCCGCCGAAATTTTTTTATTTTTTTAAAAATCCACATAAAATACATGCAAATCCTTAAAAAGTACATTTTTTAAAAAAATTTAAAAACATTTTAAAAAAGCTGAAAAAACGTTTTTTAAAATTAAATAAATTTAAAAAAAATATATAAATAACATATTTAAATTAAAAAACTCAAATAGTGATAACCAAATAAAATGTTTTTTAAAAATAAATAAATTTAACAACTTAAACAAAAACATTTCTGGTGGAAGGTTGTATGGGGTAACAATAACTGGCCAACAAGAATACGGTGATGCCGATGCTTGAATATAGGGTGTGAAACCATCAGAGCATAAACCAAGCCGAACATTGCGTGGATCACTGGCAAAATCTGGATGAACACGATCAAAATGCTTCCAAGCTTCACCATCAGATGGGTGACGTAATTCACCAGAATTGTTTCTATTTTCATGGTGCCACGTCATTTTACCAGCGGTCTCCATTGATGTAAACATCCTCTGTAGCCTTGGTATAAGCGGCAGATAGAACATTGCTTTCCGTGGAACCGGTTTGCCTCTGCTCGTCCCTTTCCTGCTGGCACGGTAGCGTGGCTCTCCACACAACTTGCATTCCGTCAAATTTCCATCATTTATGCCAAACTCATTATTATAATAGAGCATGCAACTGCACGCACAACAATCAATTCTTTTAGATTTTAAGCCAAGCTTCGATACCAGTCTTTTAGCATCATAATAACTCTGCGGCAAAAGTCCCTTAATAGGGGTTGCATCCAACATCATTTTGGTCATATATTCCATGCACAACTCTTCGGCAACATTAAATTGAGACTTAAGGCCCAACAACCCGAACACACATTGATAATTTTGAGTCTTTAGATCCTTCAAATAATGGTTTATTTGTCTCACTCAAATACGTGTAAAACAATTGTGCTTCCTCATTAGGAACTTCTTCAAAGATCATATTCCTGGTTCTTCAAAATCCAAATTGACTCCAACGGCATGAGATATCATTCCTCGATAAACATCTAACGCGGGTTGCATGATTTGGCGAGATCCATTGTGGAAGCTACTTCTTCAACCGAACATTAGTACTTGAAACATATACTTCAACCGAACATTAACGCAGAAACAAATACCGCAGTACCCTGTGTGCTACTTCGCGTGATTTACTCCATATCCAATAATCGCCTAAACCCATTATTGTACAAATGCATTCTCGACTTCATCTTCATTTTTATAAATCGAATTGAACATTACGCGCACGGACATCTAATTCCCCCTTCTCGCGCAAATCCTTCGTCACGCTTAGCGCACAAAAAATAAACTCTTCTACTCCTTCGCAAATCGTCTCTTTAAACCGCTTCTTCCAGGAAATAATCGATCATACATCCAACTACGATCCATGTTTTCTAAATCCTAGTACTACGTGTGCTACAATAAAAATTATCATAAATAAACAATAACTATTACTTTTCATTTCATAAATAATAAATCAAACTTTATATTTTCTTACTTACGTACATATTCATACACATACATACGCATACACATATACAAATATCATATGATCATATACATACACATACACATATACACATACAAATATCATATGATCATACTCATACACATACATACACTTACACATATACACATACAAATATTTACATACACTAACAATGTAAACATTACATTAATTAATTATAATATAAATAGATTTTAAAAAATTTAACACATTTTATACATTATGTTATGGTAAACGTAAATATTAGTCATTTTAACTAACACTCTATTAACTAACAACATAAATATAACAATAAATTACATATCATACCTACTTAAATGAAAATAAATTACATACAATAGATTATTTTTGAAAATATAATAAATTTTAACAACTTAAACAAAAAAAATGATAATATAATGAATTTTCAAAAATATAATAGATTTTAACAACTTAAACAAAAAAAAATGATAATATAATGAATTTTCAAAAATATAATAAACTTTAACAAGTTAATCAAAATAATGATTGTATAATGAATTTTCGAAAAACTAATATATTGTTGTATTTCACAATTATCTAAAAAGTATTAAAAACATAAATTAATAATTAATAAATAGATATAATTTATTTTTTAACTATATAATTCGTATTTCCTCTAAAATATTAACAAAAAAATTTAATAAATATATTAATTATTTTATTTCGGATTTATCTATTTTTATTAAAAAAATATTAACAAAAGTTTAAATAACAAAATAAATAACATTTTAACACATAAATTACAACATTTAACACATATACATTCTATTAATATTAGCCATTTAATATTATTCATTTTAACTAACAACAAAAGCATTTTAACTAACAAGTCTATCAATTTTTTTATTAAATATTTTATTAACAATAAATTACTTATCATCATAACTATTTAGAGTAAATGAAAATATAAAAATAAATTACATATCATAACTATTGAAATGTAATTATTTAAATGAAAAATACATATCATAATTTTTTGATATATTAATTGATAATAATATAATTATTTTCGAAAATATTATAAATTTTAACAATTTAAACAAAAAAATGATAATATAATGATTTTCTAAAATATATTAAAACTTAACATTTTAAACAAAAAAAATGATAACATAATGATTTCAGAAATTATATTAAAATTTAACACTTTTAAAAAATGATAATATAATGAAGAATTCTAATTAATAACATCAAATAAGTTTATTGACAACTAATAACTTCAATAACTAACCGGTGGTGCTGGGAAGACTCTGACTTGATGTTAAACTCGAGTCCTTCGAACAAAGAAACAGAGGCACTAAACGTAAACAACACAACAATTAGTAACTAATAGACTAAAACAAAGTATAAGTTAAAACAAAGTATAAACTACAACATACCTCCAAAAGTTTGACAGACAAGAAGAAAAAAACTCAAATTGTGAGAAGTTTAAGGGATGAAATTTGAGAGAAGAGTGTGTGAAGTTTTAAGGTGAGAAGGAGAAATTTGAAAGAAGAGTGTGTGAAGTTTTAAAGTGAGAAGGAGAAATTTTAGAGAGTAAGTGAACGGTTTTATGGAGGAAGATGGAGAGTCGTTGCTCGAACGTTTTCGACGGATTTAGAAGTGTTTCTGGCGGATTTGAATTTTGAAATTCCCACCAGTCATTTTCGGCGGAATTAGGACGTTTCTGGCGGAATTAAACACGTCAAACGAGGTGCGTTTAAAGGCGGATCTCTCATCATTTTCGTGCGGAATGGACAGCAATCATTTTCGCGGAAATTGTCATCTGTTTTTACGATTTGAAATTTTAAAATTCCCCCCCCATTTTTCCTGTGTGCATTTGCGGCGGAATGCACTACTTTTTTGCGGCGGAATGCACTACTTTAAAGAGTTTGAAGCTAAGAAATTGTTGAGAAGAGACAATGGGCTCACTCCCAAATGAAGTGAAATTCCCCCTCTAAATGTTGGGTGTTACTTTTACCACACCCCCTCCTACTCCAAACACACCCCCTCACCCTACACATTTACCAAACTAACCCCACTTACAATTCTATTTCCTCTCTATCCCTCTCCTCTTCTTCTCCAACACCTAAAAACACTCCTCTCCAACACCCAAACCTCCCCTCTCTCCACTCCAAAACCCACCCATCCTCACCTTCATCATTCACTCCCATTCAACTACCCATCATTGGCAACTAGCTCAAGGTAATAACCCTACCAAACATTTTTCATTTTGGTTCTGCTTTTGAGTTTTATACGCCATTTTTTTTCTCGCAAACGCCTCGCTCGAACAGGTCGTTCGAACATGTTCGCATGAACGTGTTCGAACAAGTGTTAACTGGGGTGTGAATTTGATTTGTTCGAACAGTCTCATTCGATCATGTTCGCATGAGGGCGTTCGAACAGGTGTATGACAAAGAATCGATAAGTTGCGGCTTATCATCGCGTTTTTTTTGGTTAAATGGATGAAAATGAGGGTGCATCTGGAGCACGTGAATTGGCATTCCCAGATACGACTTCTATGTGTCCACCTCCGGATACGATCATTACAAAGGGAGCACCGAAAAAAGATAAGAAAGGGAATGTTGATTACTCAACAAAGCGAGACAAGTCATTTTGGGAACATGTAGATGACAAATTTGACTCCCCTGTGGTTCATCTAGTGGATGTTTTGCTCAGTCTCGTAAACGACCTACTCCCCCCCAAAGCAAGAGTGGAACGTCTACAAACCCATACAGTTCTGGTTCAACTCCTGCTCCTACTTTGTCAACGTGTCCAAAGACCTAATCCATCACAAAGCAAAAAGAGAACTCAAGTCGACAAGTCTACTACAATCCCTACTCCTCCACTACATAAGAAACCAACACCCACACCTATTGTTACGTAAGTCACTCATCGCTCTCGTTTCAAAAGCTCTTACTTTGACACCACTCCTGTTCTTACAATCGAATCCTATTGTTACAGATATCTTGTCCGTTATGGATGTATTTAATACATACATAATAGGGATGTCGATACATGCGTCCCTATGTTGAAAAACTTGTTAACGTGGTTGGTGATGGTAATCGTGGATTCCGGTGTATTGCAAATTTCTTGGAAGGGGTGAGGAGGCTTGGCGATCGAATCGATCCGATGGAGGAGCTTAACCAATACAATGACTTCTACACTCGACTGTATGGTGGTATTGGTAAGGTCACATTTTTGATGAAGTCGTTGTTGAGGGCACATCATGGGAACAATGTTGAAGATAATTGGATGACTATACCGGAAATGGGGTATCTGATCAGTAACAAGTACAAAGTTGTCCTGAGTTGTTGGTCACCTAATTGTTGTTACACAATTTTTCCCTTCAATGTTGCGCCATTCAGAAGTGCCCGACAGTTCAACATCCTATTGGTACCAGAACACAAACACTTTGTACAGGTAAAGTGTCTTCTATTTAGATTCAGTGTAGTCATTCCAAAACATTACATAACATTATGTTTTTTGTTGTCTTTTTGAAGATCTTTATGAAGCCTGGAAGTCCAATGCCCCTGCCGGATTTGATGTGGATGACTAATAGGGCACCCATAGCAAAGGGTTGGGACTCGCTTTTTATTAGCCGCATGCAAAAGTGGAAGTGTTTGCTCATACAATCACAACCCCCCCATCCCCTTCCTTGTGTAGATTTAAGTAAAGATACTGATGGTAGTCAATGTTAAGTTAGATTTATAATTTTGGTACACAACTTTGTATATGACTATTAGTAGGAAACTTTTGAAATGAAAAAACTCTGTTTCTGTTTCTGGTTTTTAAGTTTCTGCTTCTGTATAACATTGGTTCGAATGATACCATTCGAACTCCTGTTCGAACGCCACCCTTCGAACATGTTCGAATAAAGCCATTCGAGGCACCAATAACACACCTCACACCAACATTGGCAATATTCCTTAACACGCATGAGTTTGTTCGAACGAGTTGAACGATGTCGTTCGAACAACAAAAATTCCTTAACACGGACAAGGTCGTTCGAACCTGTTCGCACAAGGCCGTTCGAACAGTCACTTAAACCACGCTGCACGAGCGTCCCACGCGAGGCCATTTTTGGAAAAAAAAATGTTTGGGGGCGTGCGATGAGTAAACAGGGGTGGGAAAAGTAAAAGCCCTAAATGTTTCAGGTGATGGGTATTAATTGGGAATGTGCTGGGGTTCAAGGATTTTGGGCCCTATTTGAGTCAAATCTGACTACTACCAACACCTCCCTCTCTTACTATGTACAACTATAACTCTCTTATGCCTCAAATTACCTAAAATGCTCAATTAACTACAAAATCATTCAAGCACCTAAAACCTATGATTTAAATAAAGTAACAACAAGATAATATCCAAAGTAATTTTTTTACTTACTTTGGGTACTACAATCTCTAAGGGCAATCCAATCACATAAAATGTGCCATTTAAATTAAATATACCAAATGCATAAACATAATTTCAATACATGACAATGTAATAGCCAAAGGAGGTTTAATTTACTTTGGGCATTACAAAAACATATAAAATGCGCATAATAAATATTAGGGACACGGTGTAGTAGCCAAAATAAATTTTGGGACTTTTGGCTTATTACATATAAATTAAGGAACAATTAATTTTTGTAGCTAAGTACTAAAATACCCTATTCGTAGTTGTATTAGGATAATTGAAATCAAAATAAAAGAGTTAATCGGTCCCGGAAATAGAGAGTACCTTGTCCGAGGAGCTAAGCGGATTCCACTTCTCGAGGATTGGAGATCATAGTCGGCGTCGAGTTGTTGTTCTTGGGAGCTCCGAGTTGCTCGCCTTCCCACGTCGGGTGGGGGGTACCGGCAGACACTCTGATGCCTAAGTCAGTAGAAGAATAGGCGGAATGTACAAGAATGAGAGCGTAACTGGATTTGGAGACCAGTGGCTCTATTTATAGACGAGGGAGCACGGTCTTGTCTGTCGAATCAGAGCGGAAGATCTGGACCGTCGTTCCTAAAGACTTTGGTGGAGCGCGCAGTGTTTGGTGCTTGGACGTTCATTTGAGCCGGGCGCCTCGGGGAATCTTGGGCCAGGCCCAATACGTCTTGGGGCGTTGGATCGGGTCGGAACAAGAGTTATTAATGGTTTTGGGTCTTTTTTTTTTGATAAGCAATTGTTTTGGGTCTCTAAAAGACTCAATAAATATAAAAGATATCTGATTTTTTTTGTTGAATTTTACATTAAATTTTAAATGTACTATTGTTTTGGACAAAAATAAAAAGTTAAAAGTATTAAAGATTAGAAATAGACGTATTTTTTTTTGATGAATTCAACAAAACTAAATGAACCTAACTTCCATTTTTATTAAGTGTAAAAATACTCATTCTTACTTATAATTGAGTTCAGATAGAAGAATTGAAACAAATCAAATGAAGAAATATTGTCAAAAAAACGAAGAAATAAACGGACGAAATTTTTTCAATTAAATTAAGGCTATTACTTTTACCACACCCCCTCCTACTCCAAACACACCCCCCACTACAAAAAAAACGCTAATTAGCGACGGAATTAGCGACGGAAATAACAGTCTCTCGCTAAATGTCAATGCGCCAATTTGAAAATTCTGGCACGCAAATCTATGGACATTAGCGACGGATTAGCGACGGAATTGAGGGTCCCTCGCTAATCTCCCGACACACTGTCACACGCCTCGAATGTATTTGGCCACCGTTGCACTCTAATCAATGGTGTTTAGCGACGGAATTGAGGGTCCCTCGCTAAATGTCAGTATTTTTTTTTAAAAATCCGAACCAAACACACTCTCTCTCATTTTTACTCTCTTCCCTTCTATCTTCTCTCTTCTATCTTCTCTCTCTTCTTTCTTCTTTCTTCACACACCACCACCACCACCATCATCTTCTTTCTTCTCTTTCTCTCTTCACCACCACCATCTTCTCCTTCTCTCTCTACCACAACCACCACACTACCACCACCACCACCACCATCTTCTTTCTTCTCTCTTCTCTCTTCACCACCACCACCACCACCACCATCTTGTCCTTCTCTCTCTACCAAAACCACCACGTCACCACCACCACCACCACCATTTACCACCACCAACACCACCATCTCACCCTCTTTCTCCCTTACTCTTCTCCTTCTCTCTTCTCTCTCCACAACAACCACCACGTCCACCACCACCACCACCATCTCACTCTCTTTCTCCTTTACTCTTCTCCTTCTCCTCCTCTCTCTACCACCACCACCACCACGTCACCACCATCACCACCACCATTTACCACCACACCACCACCACTCTCACTCCTCTCTCTCTCTTTGAAAGTTTGATAATAATAATAATAATAATAATAACAATAACAATAATAATAATAATAATAATAATAATCGAGTTGAAGCGTGCAAAGCCATTTTTTGGGCGGTGTCTTTGTCGGACATAGCGAGGATTTAGCGAGGAACCGCTCTCGCTAATTAGCGACGAACAGTCTTTCTCGCTAATTGCCATTAGCGAGGAGGAATTAGCGACCGAATCGGTCCTCGCGCTAATTCCTCGCTAATGGCAATTAGCGACGGAATTGGCCTTTTAGCCACCTGGAATTGGGCCTCACCCTACACATTTACCAAACTAACCCCACTTACAATTCTATTTCCCTCTATCCTCCCTCTCTCTCTTCTTCCAACACACCAAAAACACTCCTCTCCAACACCAAAACCTCCTCTCTCTCACTCCAAAACCCACCCATCCTCACCTTCATCATTCACTCCCATTCAACTACCCATCATTGGTAACTAGCTCAAGGTAATAACCCTACCAAACATTTTTCATTTTGGTTCTGTTTTGAGTTTTTTACGCCATTTTTTTTTCTGCAAACGCGCTCGGTTCGAATAGGTCGTTCGAACACGCTCGCATGAACGTGTTCGAACAAGTGTTACCGGGTGTGATTTGATTTGTTCGAATAGCCTCATTCGAACATGTTCGCATGAGGCCGCTCGTATAGCGTGATGACAAAGAATCGATAAGTTGCGCTTATCGTGCGTGTTTTTTGGTTTAATGGATGAAAATGAGGGTGCATCTGAGCGATTGAGTTGTCAATCAGAGAAGCTAAGATGTCAACTGTCGCAGTTGACATCTCAACTGACGTTGTTGAATCCCAAGACTTTACTAGTTCCTTCCAAACTGATACGGTAAGAATGAATTACGTGTTTTAATTTTAGCTAACTATTCAAATTATGTAACTGACACATGGTAATTGAATTTCAGTTATTTCCTACTCGTGAGGAGTCTGCGACTTGGAGTGCGTGCGGTTGGGAAATCTCTTGGGATGGTGATTGTTATAGGAAGATCTGACACCGGACGACGATCAGGTAAACAATACTGCATGTTGATTTGTGATAAAGCTGGATCATATAAGACAAATGTTGAGGAAGGCACAAACACTAGAAAATGTTGTTGTCCCTTCGCATCGAAAGGGAAATTTATTAAGAAGCTTGGAGGATGGATTTTGAGGTTATGAATGGAACTCATAACCACGGGATGGTTACTTATCATGATGGACGTCCGCACATTGGTAGGTTAACTTCGTAAGAGAAGGAGCTAGTGGCTAGAATGACTAGGAATCATACTCGGCTAAATTGATCCTTAATGAGTCAAATTGATGAAGCTCGATGATAACTATACGGTTGTGAAACAAATATACAACTCGTCGTCAAAGGCAACGGTCGGCTATATGCGTGAGGGTAGGACTGAGCTCCAACAACTCATGTTTTATTTGCAACGCGATAATTATGTTTCTTCGGACTCGACTTGCGAGATTTAACTACGGTTGTGAAAGACATCTTTTGGGCCCATCCCGATTCTATTGAGCTTCTCAACACCTTCCCAATTGTTTTGTTGATTGATTCCACATATAAAACCAACCTGCAGTGTATCCGTTGGTTGAGATCGTTAGTGTGACCTCAACAGAGAGAAGACTTACTCACTGCATTTGCTTATGTCAATTGGGAGAGGATGGATAACTTTGCATGGGTTCTTGAGAAATTGAGGGGTTTATTTAGGAAACAGGATGAACTTCCGCAAGTCATACTTACTGACAGAGGGAGCACCGAAAAAAGATAAGAAAGGGAATGTTGATTACTCAACAAAGCGAGACAAGTCATTTTGGGAACATGTAGATGACAAATTTGACTCCCAGTGGTTCATCTAGTGGATGTTTTGCTCGGTCTAAGTAAACAACCTACTCCCCCAAAGCAAGAGTGGAACGCCTACAAACCCATACAGATTCGTTCAACTCCCGCTCCTACTTTGTCAACGTGTCCAAAGACCTAATCCATCACAAAGCAAAAAGAGAACTCAAGCCGACGAAGGCTTACTACAATCCCTACTCCTCCACTACTTAAGAAACCAACACCCACACCTATTGTTACGTGTTCGCTATCACATCGCTTTCTAAAGCTCTTACTTTGACACCACTCTGTTCTTACACCGAATCCTATTGTTACAGATGTTTCTTTGTTATGGATGTATTTAATACATACATAATAGGGATGCCGACATACATGCGTCCCTATGTTGAAAAACTTGTTAACGTGGTTGGTGATGGTAATCGTGGATTTCGGTGTATTGCGGCAGATTTCTTGGAAGGGGCGAGAGGCTTCGCAATCGATCGAATCGATCGATGGAGGAGCTTAACCAATACAATGACTTCTACACTCGATCGTATGGTGGTATTGGTAAGGTCACATTTTTGATGAAGTCGTTGTTGAGGGCACATCATGGGAACAATGTTGAAGATAATTGGATGACTATACCGGAAATGGGTATCTCGATCGCAATAAGTACAAAGTTGTCCCGAGTTGTTGGTCACCTAATTGTTGTTACACAATTTTTCCCTTCAATGTTGCGCCATTCGTAAGTGCCCGATACCAACATCCTTTTCGTGCTGCACACAAACACTTTGTACAGTAACGTGTCTTCTATTTAGATTCGAGTGTAGTCATTCCAAAACATTACATAACATTATGTTTTTGTTGTCTTTTTGAAGATCTTTATGAAGCCCGAAGTCCAATGCCCTCACCGATTTGATGTGGATGACTAATAGGGCACCCATATGCAAAGGGTTGGGACTCGCTTTTATTAGCCGAATGCAAAAGTGGAAGTGTTTGCTCATACAATCACAACCCCCATCCCCTTCCTTGTGTAGATTTAAGTAAAGATACTCATGGTAGTCAATGTTAAATTAGATTTATACTTTTGGTACACAACACGTTGTATATGAATATTGGTAGGCAATTTTTGAAATCAAAAAAAGCAGTGTTTTGCTTTTAAATCAAATCACCACAACCGTGTTTCGCTTTTATTAAGTTTCGCTTTCTGCATAACAATAGTTCGAATGATACCATTCGAACGCTGTTCAACGCAACCCTTCAACGAGTTCGAATAAAGCCAATCGAGGCAACCAAAACACACCTCCTCACCATCGGTTGGCAATATTCCTTTACACGCATGGCGCCGTTCGAACATGTTCGAACGATGTCGCTCGAACATCATAAATTCCTTAACACGGACAAGGTCGTTCGAACTCGCTCGCGCACAACGCCGTTCGAATAAATACTTAAACCACGCAACACGAGCGTTACGCGCGCGTTTTTTTTTAAAAAATATTTAGGGGCGTGCATAAAGTAGGAGGGGGTGTGGGAAAAGTAAAAGCCTAAATTAATAAGGCTCGCGTGTTGCGTGATACTCGCTCGTGTCGTGGGCATGATTGTAGCGTGGTACTCGCTAGCATACATACAGGGAACTTTTAGTTGTTTAAATGCTTTGGATAAAATATAGAAAATTTTCCCTATACCGAATAGCCAATGGCTATGATGAATCACTAAAATTAAGCACTTATATAAATATAAATATGTTTTTTTATTGTTGCAAAGTTGAAAGTTAGTCGAGAAATTAGTTAACAATCTCAATACTATTTCTCTTTTTTTAAACGATCACACTGCGAGAAAACTTTGTCTTCTAGCTATGTGTTCCTTGAATACTCAAAAAAAAAAACATTGAGTTAGACAATTGAATGTTTAATTCTATTGGACTAATAAGAACATGCATAAAGAATGCATAAAAGCAAGATAAAATGCTTGAAATAGACATGTATTTGTTTTTTTTATGTTAGACTTGTATTTGATTGATGTGGGTATAAAACATGCATATATCCAAAGCCTTAGCATAGTCTCAATTAGCCACTAACTCGGGCTAAAAACTAATTATACCTAAGTCTAACAGTTACTCGACTAAAAAATAGCTGCTTAATTTCGCGTTCCGTGTTTATAGGTGATAAATCTCTTTACGCACTATCACCAACGTTCCATTATGCGCATTATCCACTTTCCTTAAACTTATGAGTAACTCCAACTATCTCGCATGTGGTTTCAGTTTCTATGGCTCATGGGTATTCTTCCACCTGCGATTATTCTTACTTATCCCACACATATATATGCCCTTTTTATCTGCTTTTGATTCGACTGGATCTCCTTTGGCTCGTGTTCTAATCGACTCTCCTTAATGCTCAGCTGAAATCTACTTGGCTAACCTTGTGATTTGACTGAGCTCTTTCTTCCTATATTAATATAACTTCTTTTGGTGATCATCCATTATCATTACTCCAAGCAGCAACAACACACCCTCCTGTGAGTAGTGGACCCACTCATATTTAGACTTGGATCTTCTATTGTCGCTATGTAGAGCCTTTAGATTTGTCTCGGACTAAGTAACAACTCAACTCGGATTGAATCTGGTTGAAGGCTCGACCTCGTTGGTGATTCATGTGTAGCAGTAAGCGACGATCGAGATGCACTTTGCAGCGTCTACAGCCCAAATCACGGTGGAGCTAATGCATCAAGCAAAGCCGCACTAGCGATCTGTGTGACTTGGCTTAATGGTGGAGATCACGCACTTAGATCTAACAGTGCGGATCTCCATTCCTTTCACGTGCAACAACGCGCCTATCACCATTTGACGCCTATAAATACCCCCGCATTTATTGCAACAGGTACGCATTCTCTCTACCTCGCACTCAAATTCTCTGAGCTGACTTGGGCGCCAGAGTGTGTGCAGGTACACCCCCACGTCGGATCAAAACGTGGTGCAACTCATATCAGGAGCGACGTCGACTTTCCAAGTTTGCTTTTACCGAGTTTGACCTCTGAACATTGGCGACTACAATGGGATAATCGCTTCTCTCATATTTATCTCCACGTGTTCCGAGCAAGGGTCGAGGTCCAACCTCGGTAACTCGCCAAACCTAGTATCTTAGAGGGAGGAACTCGAGGTCTCCACTGAGTTTGCCTCTGTCCTCCCCCTATTAGACTTATTGGCCTGAAAGGTCACTTGACCGTGTCTCCTCCCTAGCTTCCTCGCCCCATTACTGAAGTTCCCAAAGTCAAGAGCGATCTCCTAGAAGATGAAGGGAGACAGCCAGATCCTAAGGATCCCCAACAACGTATGATCGATATGACCCCTCACCTAGAGGCCCATGATGAGCCATCACGACGGGGACCTTTCACGCAAAAGATCCATAATTTCCTGATTCTAAAAGCTTTGGTGAAGTCGCTGATGCTGAACATGCACGACGACATCAATGACCGAAACAACAACTTGCATTACTCCGAGTTGATGCTCGAGTATCGCGGTGCGAGGGACGCCGTCAAGTGTAAGATCTTTCCACTAACTCTGGCTCAGGCTACCCTAGCTTGCTTCAAAGGTATTTGGTCGAACTCGATTTCGTCCTGGTCCCAGCTGGCAAATATCTTCTCGCCTGCTCACACCTCTATGTCTTTGTTCGGTTGGAGAATATGGTGAAGGCAATCAGGAAGGGAGAAACCGAGACTCTCTAGGAGTATGTTGAGAGATTCAACAAGGAGGCTGTGAATGTAAGGGACCTACTTGACAATATGAGGTTGTGCTTCATGAAGGACGACCTCCGCCTTGGGAGTCTTTTTTAAGATCGACATCGGCGTTAACCGCCTTGGAATTCTTGAAAAGGTCTTAGAGGTTCATTGACTATGAATAGGATGACTTGTGAAGTCGATCCATGGCGAAGCCAGACTCTAAAGGAACTCACAATAGCAAGAAGGCCGCCGGAGAAAAGAGTAAGGGGAAAGCCCTAACCTCGGACAAACTGGTTCTTCTCTATGCATACATTGCTCAAGCTTCTAGGGCCAATATCTTGGCTGAGTTTGCAAATCTTGAGTTCAGGTATCTCAAGTCTCCCAGGATGCTTCTGCAGAGACTCAATATGATCTAGAAGAAGTACTATCGTTACCAGAAAAGAAACTATCAGGACAAACACAAGTGCAATGCTCTGAAAGACGACATTGAGGAGTTAATATCAGCAACGAAAAACATACCCAGTATGTCAAGAAGGAGGAAGAACGCAAGCGATCCAGGTCTTCTCGCAAGAAGAATTCCATGGTGAATGAGGTCACTAAGGCGGACATGGATGAAGGTAGCGGTTTCGAGCCCGACAACGACGCCCATAAATTCAAAGGACGACTTGTGGCCATGGTAATTTTTCAGAGGTTATCTTGTGCAAGGCGGGGAAACTATGAACACGATGAGATGAAAGTGGATGGAGATAATGAATGTCTCTTCCAGCTCGGTCGTCGAGATCTCTTCCCATCGACCTGCTCTGGCATTTGGGATAATGACCTCTGGTATGGCAAACCTAATAAGTACATTCCACTGCTGATTAGGGTCGTGATGGATAACTTTGAGGTAAAGAGGATATTGGTCGACCAAGGTAGTTCGGATGACATAATGTTCCTCGATTTGTTGAATACTCTGAGATTCTTTGAGAAGGACCTTACCCCATACAGACGAACGAACCTCTTCGGATTCAACGGTTCCAAGACCAAGCCCCTCGGGTACCTCGAACTCATAGTGAATTATGGTGAGGAACCTTTAGCTCAGACGGTGAATACTCCCTTTCTAGTGTTGCCTTGCAAGTCGGTTTACAACTGCATCATTGGTCTACCAACGTTAGGCCTACTTGGGGCTATGGCGTCTACCGTCCACTTGAAGATGCGATTCTACTCAGCCAAAGATGAGGTAATCACTCTCGATGTCGACCTAGGATCCGCAAAACACTGTCATTTCCTTGCGATGAATTCAAACGAGGATTAGATAAATGATGCAAAGTTGGAAAATGATAAAATCGGGTCAACGAGGTCGCTGTCAACCTTGCTGATCTCGATGCTCGCTATGAACTGGATAGTTCGGAAGAAGAAGGGGATGATCCCCTCACCAAGGAGATCAAGGAGAAAATAGAAGGCCTGAGCCGGATGGTGAGTTCCTATCAACATAGCTCAAAAACGATCTGAAAAAGACCATCAAGATTGGCGCCGACCTCCCCAACGAGTCAAGGAAGAGCTGACCAAGTGCCTTCGCGAACACACCGACCCGTTTGCATAGAGTTTGGCGGATATGCCGGGAATAACAATTTCTCCGGATATCGCTTGCCACCACCTTTTTGTGGATCTTGGGGTGAAGTGGATGGCACAACATAGAACGGTCCAACTCGGCGAGAAAGCTAAAGTCACTGTGAAAGCCGTTGAAGACCTTATTTATGCTAACATTGTAAAAGAGGTCAAGTACACTACTGGGCTCTCTTATGTTGTATTTGTCAAAAAATCTAATGGAAATGGGAAGATGTGTGTTGACTATACAGATCTCATCAAGGTGTTCCCTAAGGAAGCCTTCTCTATCTTCAGCGTAGATAAATTGGTAGTTATTTCCTACGACTTCCGACTCTTGTTGTTTATAGACGCATATTATATGTACAATCAAATCTTGATGTACCCGCCCAATCAAGAGAAAACCTCTTTCATGACCCACATGGGCATTTACTACTATCACGTCATTCCTTTCGGGCTTAAGAACATTTGGGCGACTTACCAGAGGATGATGAGAAAGGTTTTCATGTCTCAAATGGGGCGAATGTTGGAAGTATACATGGATGACAATGTTGTCAAAAAAATCTGATGTATACCATATATGTCGCCGATTTGACTGAGGTGTTCGCCGAGGTGCGTAAGCATAATATGAGGGTAAACCATGACAAGTTCACTTCCGGAGTCCAAACTAGCAAATTTCTCAGCTTCTAATTGACCGAGTGGGGGATTGTGGCAAACTTAGACAAGTGCAAGGCGGTCAGCGAGATGCGACCTTCTACCACTAAGAAAGAGTTTCAGAAGCTCACCGGTACGATCACGACTTTGTCCAGGTTCATGTCAAAGAATGAAAACTGGGCTCTTCCCTTCTTCAAACTTCTTAAAAAGGGTGTTGAGTTTGATTGGAAAGAATAGTAAGAGAAGACCCTAATTGAGCTAAAAACCACTATATCTAAGCCTCCAGTTCTGACTTGGCCTGCAGAGGGGGAAATCCTCTACCTATACCTTGTTGTGGTGGAAAAGTCTCTGAGTGTTGTACTCATTCGAGAGACCGAAGTCGGTCATAGGTTCGCCCACTTCGTCAGCAAGGCGCTCTAGGTCCCATAGATGAGGTACCAAAAGGTCGAGAAAGTCGCTTTGACTTTGGTACTTGCAGCGCGTTGGTTAAGATACTACTTCGTCTGTCACTAGGAAGTAATGAGAACAGATCAACCAATTTGGCAAATTTAATATTGGCCCAACTTGTTGGGAAGGATGATCAAGTTGCCTGTCGAACTTTCCGAGTTCAGAATCAAGTATGAATCGAGGACAACCTTAAAAGCCCAGGTGTTTGCCGACTTCGTGGCGAAAATGGCCTCGGCTCCCTAGGCCGAGAGTCCTCCACACCGGTATGGAAACTACTCATTGATGGGTCGTCAAACAAAAAATGTGGTGGAGTCTGATAACTCTATTTTATATAGAGTTATTCATATGTTTAAACTTAGTAAATTACTCACTTTCAAGTAAAGATAAGGAGTTTATATAGTATTTTATGTGATATATGATAACTTGAGTGATTGACATGGTTATAGTTGCTAATATGCCATTTTGGATATATTGTGGTATGTTTGCTATTTTTGTTCAGTGCAGTCTACAGATGCTCCTGCATCAATGCTGCACTAAATCTGCATCACTTGGAGAGAGCAGCTAGCCACTTGCACATCCACTTGCTCATCCACTTGCATGCTGACCTCCTGCTTGGTCCCCTAAAGCAAGACCACTTTATATTTCGGCGCCTACCATTCCCACTTAGCCTTGAGCATAGCTTTAAAGAGTCATCAACATAGGGACACATGTTCATATCTCATTGGACCTCTCTATACACTTGATCAAAGATCTAAACTTGGGAAACAACTTCTGAAAAGTAACTACAGCTCAATCCTCTCAAGATTACTTCAACATGAAGGAAGGAAGCACCTCTCTTGAAGACTATAAAAGGACCTCACATCTTCATTTGGAAATATATCACAATCCATAAGTTAGATTCAAATTTCAATATACATAGTTAGTTTCTATTTTGTAAGAGGGAAAGGAAGGAATTAACAAATCCTCCTTACTTCGATTTCATAGTGTTTACATAGTGCTAAGGAGTAATGCTAGTGTATTGCTAGGAGACTTCATACAAAGGGCTACAACTTGTGTAATCTCTATCTTGTTGTTTCTCTTTTGTGATTTCAATTATATAAACATGTTCTATTTACTTTATATTTACCTTGCAATGTCTATTATGAGCTAAATCTATCTTAGTTGGAATGTTCTAATCATTTAATGAGCTATTAAGTAAGTATAATGCATGTATGTAATGTTTGCACTTTAGTTCTTGTTTAATAATACTTTCAACACTTATTTTAAGATTAATCACTTAGAATAAGTAGATTTGTAAGAGCAGACATGACTTACAATTAAGAACTCAAGAACTAATATGGGTAAGTGTTTTACATAAAGGAAACTTTGTGAAAACCATGCTAAGACCTAGACATAAGATAGTATAGTCCATAGGATGAATCTGTGGGAACTTAAGATGCAAGAGTGAACTTATTTAGCATGCCTAGATGTAGGAAGCTTGTAATGAAACTCTGAAGAAAGTGACTGAAAAGCACATAGCTAATGCAACAACATTCAGTGCAACTGCATCACATACTGCATTAAACACTTAAAGGTAAATTACTTGGTGAAGACATTCCAACTAGCTTTTCTCATTTGCATTATAAACACTTATACTTTGCTTTCTTATCTAACTTAGTTGTGATCACATCAACTCCACTATAAATTGTTATTTGGTTACTTTTGCACTATATTACTTTGTATTGAATTTAAAAGAGAGTTCATCAATCCCTGTGGGTTCGACCTGTTCTTTACACTATATTACTTGTTAAGGACTGTGTATACTTGCACATGCTTTCCTCACACCAGAGTCGGGCTCATTCTTAACAATAACGAAGGCCTAGTAGTGGAGGTCTCTCTCTCCTTCTCATTTTCAACATCCAACAATTAGGCAGAGTATGAATCCTACATAGCCAGCTTGTAGGTGGCAATGAATTTCAATGCCACCAGAGTCGATCTCTTGACAGATTCCCTCCTAGCCGTCTCCCAAATCAATGAAGAGTATAATGTAAAAGATTTTTTTCGAGGTACTTGGCCAGGGTGAGGGAGCTCTTGAAGCTCTTTGTTCATGCTAGGTCAAACATGTTCCCGGTGGCGAGGACACTAAGGTGGACATCCTTCGAAGCTAGCCAACACGAACGAGCCGGGAAATCTCTGAAGCTTCATTCAGGAAACCCTAGCCAAGCAAAGTGTCTCCTTGAAGCCTATCCCCTCGGGGAAGCCTCCGATATCTGCAATGACCCAAGCTGGATCACACCAGTCCTCAGGTACATCGAGATCAAGGAGGAATCGACTGACTCTAAGGAAGTAACCTTGGTCAAAAAACGAGCATCTTGGTATTTTGTAATAGAGGGAAAGTTTTATCACACAGGGTTCTCTATGTCGTCGGTAAGGTTCCTCGAAGGCATTGAAACTGAAAACATCCTGGCCAAGATTCATGAGGGAATAGGAGGACAACACCTCGAAGTCCGGGCTATAACAAGAAAATCCCTCAGGGTGGGGTACAACTGGCCCACCACGACGGAGCATGCCAGAAATTTCTTAAAGAATGCGAAAAAGTGTCAATAACAAGCTGGCATCTACATCGCTCCCCCCACCGAGCTAACTTTATTAGTAGCCCCTTGGCCCATTTCGTGGTGGGAAATTGACCTCCTCGGTGGCCAGAGTGGTTGTTGTTGGTGGTTGAAGTGCTGGTTGGCAGTTGTTAAAGTGGTGGTTGGTAGTGGTTAGATTTGATGATTAGATGTGGTCATAGTAGAGGTCGGAGTGGTGGTTGGTGGTGGGTGACATTAGTCATATGTAGTTGTGGTATAGGGGTGGTTAAAGTGGTGATTGACGGTGGTGAGAGTGGTAGTTGGTGACGGTCAGATTGATGATCATAGGTGGTCATAGTGGTGGTCGACAGTGGTCAGAGTGATGGTCAAAGTGGTGATTGGTGGTGATCAAAGTGATGATTGGTGGTGGTTAAAGTGGTGATTGACGATGGATGAACTTATGGTTGACATTTGTTGGTTGTAACACCCCTTTTCTACCCCATCATTTACACGTCATTTATCAGAGTAATTCTTTTTCGCAAAATATTATTTAATTAGTAGAAAAGAAATGCCACCTCGTCATTAATAAAAACATCGTCAAGTGCACCATCAAAGTTGTGCAACAACACAATCGTCATGAAACTTAAACTTCGAAAATAATCTCATCGCAATGAAGATAAAACAATGGCTCACTATGCCTCTCAAACACGTATCAAATCATCAACATAGTCATTAAACAGTTAATCAATTAATAACAACTCCAACTACGCCCCTAGGTGTCACGGTATCAGAGAGCGACTCAACAACATCCCAACAAGGAAATAAAGAAGGCAGCAAGACCTTCACTCGCGGTTACCTGCAGCGTTGGCACAATAGAGCAACATTCCAAGCAGAAGGGGTGAGAATTTCAATAAAACATAATTAAGCACATAACAGAGTAATGTGAACAAACAATCCAACAACATCATCATCCTCACCACATCATCGTCACTGCACACCAACTCAAAACACAATTTTTCAACAAGTCGCAGTCATGAAAATGCATGGAAATGCAACCCACACCTGGGTATATGCATGATGGTACCATATTCGTCACAATCAAGAGGCCAAGCCTATTCTTCTTCACAGAGGCCAAGCCTATTCTTCGCAAAGAGGCCAAGCCTATTCTTCACAATATGCACATGCCATGAGACTCTATATACACATGTGCATTTCATCAAAATACTCACCATCATTCATCATAAAACACTCATAGAGTGTATTAAATCATGATTCATCACTCATATATATATCACATCATCATAATCACTCATAGAGTGAACTCATTCATCATAAAACACTCATAGAGTGTATTCGTCGCAGTTCATCACTCATATATATATATCACATCATCATAATCACTCATAGAGTGAACTCGTCACATTTCACGCAATTCATACTACAACATCATCATAATTATACTCATAGAGAACATTCACCGCAAAATCATCATAATCATACACATCAACATCATTATAGAGTATATATATATATATATATATATATATATATATATATATATATATATATATATATATATATATATATATATATATATATATATATTCAGCTATCTTTTGGTTTAGGATGCTATAAAATAGTATCCTGATTTGACTATGGGATTTCTCCCACTGAGTTACAACTCACCACGAGGATTGGCCACTCCTAAGAAATTATTTTCTGAAAGTTGGTGAGGTTCACATGGTAGCCAAACAGAGAAAATACACCAGCGAATGAATTTCTGACCTTAGTGGTAAACCACCGTTTAGCCATAGTCAATTAGAACACTAGTAGTATAACATTTCACAGTAAATCACTTATATAAACATAGTATCACAATTTTCATAAAACAGCACTTTTTACTTAATAAATACAGCAACAATAAACGGTTTATTTTGCCTTAAAAATAGAATATTCAGTTAGGCCTCTGAATAAGCTTTCCAACGCATCTTAGAACACCTCAATCGGGTTCCCGGTTCAAAAGATATTCAATTTACAAAAACGTAAGGAAAACAGTGAGAAAACAGTGAAAAATAGTGACCCGCGCTCCGGAGCGCGAGTCAGGCGCGACCGGGGCGCGATTGGGCAGGAACGCACACTAGCTGTGCATCTCACCTGCGCTTGGGGCGTGACTGGAGCGCGACTGGAGCGCAGCAACAACGAAATGTGCAGAAAAATTCAGATTTAACAACACCAAAACACGTTTTTATCACCAAATCACTCATCAAAACCTCACTAACAATTCACCCAGCACAATCAACAATTCCTCAACATAAAACATCAAATTTAATCAAAACACTTTCACATTTGCATTCCAAAGAAGCATCAAATTCTTCCAACAACAACAATTGCATCAAAAACAACATCGATACTTTCCAAAACTTGAAATCTTCAAAACATCATCAAATTCAGCAACAATACCAATTCCCACAAACCCCACAAAACCCTACTAATATACTCAATCATGTTAAACCGAAACGCTCACCCTTACCTCGAATTTGTATTGTTCCGGAAACAACGATGAAGGAGTCACGTACGAAACCACGGCAACACAACGAACAAAGCTTCTCCTTCTTCCTTTCTTCTTCTCAGCGCCGTGCTCTCTCTCTCTCTCTCTCCTTCGTTCCTTTCCTTTTCTTTTCCTCTTTTCTCATCAAATGAGACACATCCTTCCTAACCCTAGCGCCTAAGGAGCCTAAGTCTTGGGCTTGGGCTCTTGGGCCATTCCTCACCACCCCGGGGTTACCAATATCACCCCCTTCAATTAAATTACATCCACCACTCCTTATTATATAAACACTCCCCTTCAAATACATTCACCACCTAATTATTGGTCAACACCACTCCCTAGATCTAACTAGATACCATATTATTATTTCTAATATTTCTCCGCAAGCTAATTCCCTCTAATTAGTTAAATAATTAACCGATTATTTTTGGGGTGTTACATTGGTGGTGGTCAGAGTGATAGTTGGTGACCATTTGTCGTGTTAGCCTTAAAACAAAAACAAAATTTATAGAACTTATTTTATTGGTTTTGAGTTTTGATAGAAATTAAACTGTTTCAAAATTGAGAAAAAAAAAACCAACTCAGCCCTATATTATCTGAATATGTTTTAGTTTTGAAATTAACTTTCAAAATCGAAAATAAAAAACACACAACTATCCCAAATGGGCTTTGGCTTAAGATACTAAGGATTTCCTTAGTTTTTTATACTAAATTAGTATCAATCATTAAATCTGATCCAAAAGCTGTCAATTAAAGAGAGTACCAATATAATTTTGCACATCCCAACCATCAATTAATTAAAAAACATGTTTCCTTATTAATTTTTTATATTTATATATAATATAAATATATATGTGGTGGTTGCAGGTGGTGACCCGGCGACAGAGCTCTGACGACCGGCGCGATGGCTGACGGAGGAGCTCCAGTCACCGGCAACAGCCATGGTGGTGTCATTAACCACAATATGAGTCCGTGGTTAGTAGCCACTAACCACAAACTCATATTTGTAGTTAATGTCATTAACCTAAGTTTGCTTGTTTGTGAGTTGTGACAACACACCTCCACCCTCCCACCAAAACCCGTTATCACAACAGCTCATAAAATAAAAGGAAAAAGCTTTATTATTAATAAACACCGTCTCCACTATGGTAGGTTGCATCATTCAATGGCACCGCCACCTCCATGCTGTCGGTGCAAGTAATACCGATGTCATCCACTTTCAATGTGTACTTATATGAAATTATTCGGATCTCTTTCGGTTTAAGTAAGGTAGGTTGGAATCTAGCCTTAGTAATGTAGTAACATTAAAATCCTTAAAATTGAGCTTTGCTACCATTTATTTAGGTCCATGTTTCGTACAATTCACCTCTACTCACTAGACACTATTTTTTAGTGTGAAAAGACTAAAAGCCTTTACTGAAAATTAGTTTTTATTTATTTTTTAAACATTAAGTACGGTTCAATGCACGCTTGGCCGAACCGGTTCGGATTTCACTGCACCGAATGTGTTATTTTCAAAAACAACCCCCCAAAACTGTTTTTTATTAGGTTCGGAGCACGGTCGGCCGAACCGATTCAGAGCACGGTCGGCCGAACCTCACTGTTTTATGTTTTCTCCTATTTTCTATTGCTTTCCTGATGAACCGTCACATTCAAACATATTTTCAAGATTCAAGAAAATGAAATATACATATATATATATATATATATATATATATATATATATATATATATATATATATATATATATATATATATATATATATATATATAAGCCACTTAATTCCCTTTTGCATTGTTCAAAAGTTATAAGCATTTTGCATTTGGCATTTACTTGCGCAACTTAGTTCCATTTTATTTCAAGACGAAGATACCAGATTATACAAACACATTCTAAAAATTAATATCAAATATTTAATAAAAATCATCCTAAAAGTTAGGCAAAATTAAGGTATGCAAAATTAATAAAAACCATTCTAAGATTATACCAAGGTACCAGATTTTACGAACTCAGATTTAAGTTAGGAAAAATTAATACAAATCATTCTAAAAATCATCATGTACACAATAGTACAACTTTTAAGGCTAAAATAAAATATTTAGTATCAAATGCTCTGTTTTGAATTTTAGAGCGTGAGGGGGTTTTGAGGGGGTTCAGTACTCAAAAGACCAGAGGCTGCAGTTGAAAGACCGTAGTGTTCAACCAGGTTAAAATATAGCGTTAGGGGGTTTTTGATGTGAGGGTATTTTGGAATATTTAAGAGTTAGGGGTGTCCAGTGAGTAGCTAGGGGGTTGTAAGAAGCATGAGCCTTTATTTATTGTTCTACCAACTTGATGGATTAGTCTATGTAGTTGTGCTTGTGCACATGAATACCTAGTTTAAAAAAATCATATATATATATATATATATATATATATATATATATATATATATATATATATATATATATATATATATATTCATAGTTCTTGGAATTTCTTTAACTTATACAATACATCATCCTATTAACATATATATAATGTTTATCATGGAAACTTAAACACATGGTATACTCGATTAATCAACAAAAAACAATAATTTTGACAGCCCTCGACATCTTTATGAAACATTTGACAATATACCTCGGTCTAAACGTATAAAAAAAAGTTAAATACGCAAAACGGAAACTTGAAATTAGAATATTTTGTGAAGAAAAAAGCAATAGGCACTCGTATGTTGAATTTTTGCTCTTCTAACACCTTATTGATATGCAGGGTGTATTATCAACTGAGGGGAGGTGCAACTATTGAAAGTCCAGCTTTATAAGCCTAACCCAATGATGTTACACTGCTTCACCAAACAAAGTTTTTTTGTTGGGTCTTGCACACCCGGACCCGATCAATGTCGATATCACACGGGTCACTCTTGACCCGAAGTATATATTCTCTTTTCTCACTTCACCGGTAAAACAAGAATCACTCTCTCTCTTTCTTGAAACTCAGTTCGTCTTTCTCTCTTCTTCTTCTCTCTCGAAACCCTAGTTTCTGGTGGAGCTCTCACCGCAACTATGGTGATTGAAGCTTCACCAGCTTCGATTTCTCGTTCAATGATGAGTTGTGATGATGATGATTCAAACCCCAGTGGTTTGAACTGAATCCACGCAACCTGAGATGCTAATCTTCACTTCTCACTTCGCGATAAACCGATCTTTCTTGCAAACCCTAATTGATTTCTGAAACGCTTGATTCACTTAATCAATCGTTCAGAAACACTTCTCTTAAGGTAAATTTCTTTCTTCTTTACAATTTTTGTAAGATCTAAGTTGATGTTGTTGAAACTCAGATTTGTATAAAATATACGTTTTGACAAATAATTTAATATATACGTTTTGACAAATAATTTAATATACAAATTTGTATAAAATATTTATAAATATATGTTAATAATACATTTTTCTAAAATTATTATACAACATAATAGCTAAATTTTAGATAGTGTCCAGAGTATTTAATATCTCACACAATACACTTAAATATACAACTTCTGTTTTTTTAATTCCTAAAAAAATTGTCAATTTTTTAAGTTACAAGTGAATGTCGACCCGTGCTGGCACGAGTGAATCATACTAGTATATATATATATATATATATATATATATATATATATATATTTGTGTGTGCATTGACAGATAGGGTTTGCAACAGATCAAAAAATTGGTGGGCCAGTTCGTGCTGCTACAGATTAGTGGGTTGAGAAATAAGTCCTCCCAGAAATAAGCCCGTCCCAGCCCTTGGTCGATTGGCAGGCAAGTAAGCTAGCCCACCATTAAAATAAATATATAAATAAATAAAAATATAATTAAACATACTTTGTGCTCGTAAAATAGGCGGGTTGGCCCACACATGTCCGTGAAAAACAAGGAAAAAAATAACGAGTTGGTAAGTTGGTCTGCCACAATCCGCAAAAAAAAATAGTCAACAACATGGGAAAAATAAAAATAAAAAAGCTTGGCTGGCTGGCTCGCCACTACCTGTTTGTGTCCTGTAGGATTGGCGGGCTAGGCAGGGTGGGCTACAATGGATTGACAGGGTCAAATACCATCCGACAATTTTTTGCAGCCTAGCTGGTCGATCCCGTATTGCCATCCATATCCATGGATACCTGCGTATATATACTATTGATTTATAAAAACTAAATGATAAAAAATAATTTTGCACACAATTTTTTTAATACTATTTTTTATTCATATAAGATAATTTAGCATTTACTTTATTAAATATTTGATGATTTATATTAGTTCTTTTTGTATAGGCAATGATAGTTGTTAATCGTTAGAGGACTGGGGGAAATGTTATATAAAAGGAGATGAAAAACACTTAAATATTTGTAACTGGATATTTACTAAAAGAATTATTAAGTTATTTTAGCGAGTAAAGATACGAGTACCTCATTGTCTGTCCCTGACGTGTTAATAAATACTCTCTCCGGTCCCTATTATAAGAAAATGTTGCAATTTTGGGAAATTAAATAACTGATGTATTTAGTCTATATTATAGATCAAATACTTCAATTATTCAAAAAAAACTTCAAACTGTTGGTTTTTGGTAATTAAAAATACCTAAACTAACACTTAAATCAAACCCTAAGGAATAACTGTCTAACAAACAAATAACTACCACAGCAAACAATTATTTGAAAAAAACATGTGGTTAAAAGTTTGTTACAAAGTGATTTCCTATCCTAACGGTTTATTCAGTTAGAGGCCAGTTAGCTCTACCTAACAACCTCTAACTGACATGTCCGTCACTATTATGTGCCTAGTACTGTGTATATACAGGTAGTTAAGTGTAAATACATGTACAGTTCTTACGAAAAATAACATTCAATAAAATTTCTATTCTATTCTTTACAACTTCCCGCATTCTCTAAACCGTTTGCTCCAAGATTCAATCTTCAAAGTGCTTCATCACTGTGAGTTACCAAGAGAAGGGTGTACCTCGCATAGATCAGAAAAAGCAAAGTTAGAAGAGGATTTCAGTGACTGAAATCAAGGAATCAAAGAAAGATAAAGTGAAAAGAAAGAATAGACCTCCCTTAAGAGAAGGTGATTCATACAGTTGATTGTTGAAATCAAACGTTTCTGGGCAAACTAGGGTTTGCACTTGAAAAGTTCATCGCGAAGTGAGAAGAGCTCATCGAAGCCTCAGATCAAAGGGATTCAGAACAAAACCATAGGGGTTTTGTTTCATCATCATCCACGATCATCATAGGCAAGAAACCAGAGTGAACTGCAGCTTCCATCACCAGCAATTGCCGGTGAGAGCCACGGCGCACTAGGATTCCAGTGAGAGAGAAGAAGAAGAAGAAAAGAGAGAGAACCAGAGCTAGAGAGAGAGTGAAGCTGCGCAAAGTGATCAAGAACCAATTAGGGTTTCTTGATCACGCTTAAATAATCCGGGTCAAAATAGGATTCGCGCCTCTTGTTTGGATAGGGTCTTGGGTGCGCACGACCCACCAAACAAAATTGTTTGGCAGTGCAAGTGAGTCATTGGGCTGGATCAAATTGTGAAGCTTGGGCTTTACAATTTGCACCCTCCTTCAATTACTATTGTTACCTGCAAGACAAACAAAGTGTAAGGATTTGAAAATTTTAATATGGTATAATTCAGAGCTTCAGCTAACGATCCAGGGAAATTCTAAACTCTACGCTATCTTCTTAAGTGTTTCTTTCAATTTCTTTAATCTCTCTAACATTTACACAGTTGTTAAAATTGTGTAAGTGTGTGTACTAATCTTCTGTTGTTATTTCTAAGTGTTACAGTGATGACAAACTCTGGTGGAAATGACAACTATGTTCCTAAGCTCAAAGGGACAGATTATGATACTTGGGCTATTCAGATGAGGCCTATTCTTGGAGCACATGGGTGCTTACATGTGGTAAAGGAGGGACTTACACCTCTAGGAGAGGATGCTACCCCTGCACAGAAGAAAGAGTTCATGGAAAATGAACAGAAGGATTTTAAAGGGCTGTCTTTCATTCATAGAGCCTATGGAGAGGCTGACTTTGAAAGAGTGAGAGACTGTGAGATCTCTAAAGCTGCATGGGATGCACTACAACACTATTACTATGGTGCTGCCCCTATCAAAGAAGAAAAATTACAGGCTTTAAGAGCTCAAGATGAGGAGGGATGAAAAGATAACAGAATTCTTCAACAGAGTGAAGAAGATTAAGAATGATATGGCCTTGCAAGGGGAAAAACTTGAAGAGAATTCACTGTGTAGAAAAATTCTCAGATCAATGCCAAAAAAGTGGTATGTGGTGACTAACACTATAGAAGAAACTATAAAGAACATAGGCCTGAAACTAGAAGTGCTAGAGGGAAAACTAGAGGCCAAGGAGATAAGGCTGGAGATTCTTGAGGAAGAATCAGAGGATGAGGATCAAGCCATGTATGCAGCTAAGGCTAAAGGCAAGAAAGGTAAAAAGGGAGGTAGCAGTAAACAGTCTAAGAGTTCTAAGAGCAAGTCAGGTAACTCTAACTCTTCTACTAAATCTAACTCATCTAAACATAGTAATGCACCTAAGAAAAAGGATAAATCTAAGGTACAATGCTATAGGTGTGACAAGATGGGGCACTATGCCACTGAATGTCCCACCAGAAAGGGCTCTAAGCCTAAGGAGTCAGTTTCTGAAGCCAATGTGGCTAAGGAAGACTCTGACTCAGATACTGATGAGTCAGATACTGTTGCTTTCAGCATGCTATGTGATGAACCTAAGGTAACTAAACCTAAGAATGATAGGATTAAAACTAAAAAAGGAAAGGAATATGTTGTTTTAGTAGTAACAGACAATGATGGTAAGACTATTACAGAGATCTCGTACTTAGACTCAACATGTTCTAATCATATGACAAGTAATAAGAAATGGCTAGATTTGCTATTTGGTGTGCTAATGGTAAGACTATAGTCTCTAAGGGTAAATGGAATATAGAACTAACTAGGGTTGATGGGGAAAAGGTAATTGTCTATGATGTGTTGTATGTACCTGAGATTACTTGTAATCTAATCAGCTTAGGGCAGTTAATTGAAAAATGGTTCTCTTGCCTAATGAAAAATGCTAAGTTGAAACTGTTTGATAAAGAGGATAAGCTAATTCTAACTACTCAACTAGCTAATAACAGAACATTTAAGACTAGTATAAGCAAGACTGAGGCACTGTGTTTAAGTGCTACTACTGACAGTGATACTAGTTTGTGGCATAATAGGTTTGGACATCTTCACTACAAGGCTCTAGATAACCTAAGTACTAATAAACTAGTAAAGGGGTTACCTAAGATAGCTAATACTAAAGAAAAGTGTACTACATGCCTAATGAGTAAGCAACCTAGGAAAAACTTTAAAAAGCAAATTGAACATAGATCTAAAGACCTGTTGGATGTTGTGTATTCTGATTTGTGTGGTCCTATGGATACTCCATCTATAGGGGGAACAAGTACTTTGTAACTTTTGTGGATGAATACTCAAGGAAGATCTGGGTATATCTATACTTAAGTCCAAAAGTGATACTTTCAATGTGTTAAGAAGTTTAAGGCTATGGTTGAAACTCAAAGTGGGAAGAAACTAAAGGTATTGAGGATTGATGGTGGTGGTGAGTATACTTCAAAAGAGCTTGAAGAATACTGCACCGCCAGGGGTGTTGTTCATGAGGTAACTCCACCATATACTCCACAACATAATGGAGTGGCAAAAAGGAGAAACAAAACTATCCTAAAAATGGCTAGGAGCATGGTAAAAACCAAGGGACTACCCAAAGGTGCCTGAGACTGTGTGGACTGGTGAAACTCCATCTGTGTCTCATTTGAAGGTATTTGGCTCTATTACATATAGTCATATACCCGATAGTAAAAAATCTAAACTTGAGGACAAGAGTAGACCTTTAATCCTAGTGGGATATCATCCTACAGGGGGTTATAGGCTACTATACCCTAAGACTAATAAAACTGATGTGTCTAGAGATGTGGTTGTGCTTGAAGACAAGCAATGGGATTGGGAGAAAGCTGAACAGGTAGGTTCAGTGGACTCTACAACCATTGATGAGGTCTTTAACACTGAACCTAATCCTAGTGACACTAATTCTGATGATGAGGATCCTGTTCTACCTAATGATGATCCTAATTTTCCTAATGAGGACCAAAATCTACATGAAGAGGTAAATGAGGAGGGTGAACAGGAACATGAACAAGGTGTAGGCTCTTCCTAGGCCTCAAAGAGAAAGGAGACCACCTAGGAGGATGCTAGACTTTGAAATGAACATGGACAATCAGGTTACTAAGAAGGGTGACTTGGTTCACTTTGCTATGGTGGCAGATTCTGAGCCCTTAGACTGTGTGGAGGCACTAAAGTCTAAGGAATGGAAAAAGGCTATGTTAGAGGAATTGTCCTCTATGAGAAAAATGACACTTGGACTCTAACACTTCTGCCTAAAGGAAAAAAAGCAATAAGTGTTAAATGTGTCTTTAAACTGAAGTTGGACCCTAGTGGCAAGGTTATCAAAGACAAAGCTAGGCTTGTTGCTAGGGGTTTCCAACAGAAGCAGGGAATTGACTTTGAGGAAGTCTTCTCCCTTGTTGCTAGGCATGAAACCATTAGATTGGTTACTGCCTTAGCATGTTATAAAGGTCGGGGCTTGCATCACTTAGATGTTAAGTCTGCCTTCCTAAATGGTCCTTTGGAAGAAACTGTTTACATCTCTCAACCTCCTGGTTTTGTGATAAAAGGAAAGGAAGATCATGTGTGTCTATTGCATAAGGCACTGTATGGTCTAAAACAGGCTCCAAGAGTCTGGAATAAAAAGATTGATGGTTTCTTTGTGACTAAAGGATTCACTAAGTGCACCAGTGAACATGGTGTTTATAATAAAGGTACTATGGATACTAACTTAATTCTTATTTGTCTCTATATAGATGATATGCTGCTGACTGGAAATAATGGAAAGCTAATAGGAGAGTTCAAGGAAACAATGCAGGCAGAATTTGACATGACATATCTAGGGGAACTTGCCTATTTTCTAGGACTAGAGTTCCTTAAAATACCTGAAGGTATTATACTTCATCAAAGGAAGTATGTCAGGGAAATCCTCACTAAGTTTTCCATGACAAAATGCAACAAGGCCTTAAATCTAGCTGAGGGATACTTAGTAAAAAAGAAGGGGAAAAAGGGTCTAAGGTTGACTCAACCTACTATAGACAAATCATTGGCTCACTGAGATACTTGTGCCATTCAAGACCTGATATATTTTTTGCAACTGGAATGGTAAGCAGGTTTATGGCAGAACCCTTACAAATCCATTTAAATGCTGCCAAGAGGATCTTAAGGTATGTACAAGGTACAATAAACTATGGCTTATTCTTTCCTAAAGCTAAATCTTCTATGCCTTCTACATCTACCTCCTCTTCTACTCCTACCTTTTCTACTACTCTAGAAGGCTTTTCAGATTCAGACTGGTGTGGAGATCAGTTGGACAGAAGAAGTACTTCAGGGTATTTCTTCAGGTTTCTAGGTTCTCCAATCTACTGGAGTTCTAAGAAACAGTCAATTTTTGCTCTATCTAGCTGTGAGGCAGAATATGTATCTGCCTGCAGTGCTGCTACACAAGCAGCATGGTTGGAAACACTTCTAAGTGAACTACAAGTGAAACTAAAGTAGACACCTACACTATGGATATACAATAAATCAACAATCTGTTTAGAAAAGAATCCTATTGCACACGGCAGGACAAAGCACATTGAGACCAGATTCCATTACTTAAGGGAACAAGTGGCTAAAGGCAACCTAAGGGTAGATCACCGCTCTACTAAAGATCAACTTGCTGATATGTTCACAAAGCCTTTAAAAGGTGAAAGTTTTACTAAGCTTAGAAGGGAAATAGGTTTAATTGCATTTACCTAATTGTGCAATTAAATCTTAAAGTCAACCTAGAGGCTTGTTCTAGGGTTTTTAAGATCTGCTATATCCAGGGGCATGTCCTGTGAAGTAATTTCCCTTTAGGTTTCAGCTTAGATGTTTCTGTAACTTAGGTTGTTCTATGTGTGTAATGTTCCTATGTAATAGGTTAGGTTTTTGTCATTATAGGGGGGTGTTGGTTTTTGGTAATTAAAAAAACCTAAACTAACACTTAAATCAAATCCTAAGGAATAACTGTCTAACAAACAAATAACTACCACAGCAAACAATTATTTGAAAAAAATATGTGGTTAAAAGTTTGTTATAAAGTGATTTCCTATCCTAACGGTTTATTCAGTTAGAGGCCAGTTAGCTCTACCTAACAGCCTCTAACTGACATGTCTGTCACTATTATGTGCCTAGTACTGTGTATATATAGGTAGTTAAGTGTAAATACATGTACAGTTCTTACAAAAAATAACATTCAATAAAATTTCTATTTTATTCTTTACAACTTCCTGTTTTCTTCAAACCGTTTGCTCCAAGATTTAATCTTCAAAGTGCTTCATCACTGTGAGTTACCAAGAGAAGGGTGTACCTCACATAGATCAGAAAAAACAAAGTTAGAAGAGGATTTCAGTGACTGAAATCAAGGAATCAAAGAGAAGAAAGGGTGATAGAGAGATATACCTTTAGAGAGATTCTGAAGGTGCAGTGTTACGTTGAGTTTCTGGGTTTGTGCGGTTGAAGCTCAAACAGTACATGCAAGTTGAAGATCATTCAACAAAGATTAGGGTTTATTCAGCTCAGAGAAAGAAAGATCAAGAACACAGTGAGGTGTGAGATTTTACCTTCTTGAGTGCTGAGAACCATTGTTGAAGTGGTGTACCTGCAATCAAAGGAATTTCAGAAATTAGGGTTTCTGAAATTTGTGATTCAAACCAGATTAATGAAAGATAAAGTGCAAAGAAAGAATAGATCTACCTTAAGAGAAGGTGATTCATACGGTTGATTGTTGAAATCAAACGTTTCTGGGCAAACTAGGGTTTACACTTGAAAAGTTCATCGTGAAATGAGAAGAGCTCATTGAAGCCTCAGATCAAAGGGATTCAGAACAAAACCATAGGGGTTTTGTTTCATCATCATCCACGATCATCATAGGCAAGAAACCAGAGTGAACTGCAGCTTCCATCACCAGCAATCGCCGGTGAGAGCCACGGCGCACTAAGGTTCCAGTGAGAGAGAAGGAGAAGAAGAGAGGAGAGAGAACCAGAGCAAGAGAGAGAGTGAAGCTGCGCAAAGTGATCAAGAACCGATTAGGGTTTCTTGATCACGCTTAAATAACCCGGGTCAAAATAGGATCTGCGCCTCTTGTTTGGATTGGGTCTTGGGTGCGCACGACCCACAAAACAAAATTGTTTGGCAGTGCAAGTGAGTCATTGGGCTGGATCAAATTGTGAAGCTTGGGCTTTACAATTTGCACCCTTCTTCAATTACTATTGTTACCTGCAAGACAAACAAAGTGTAAGGATTTGAAAAATTTAATACAAACTACAAATTTACATATAATAGGGACTAGAGAGAATAGATAAAAAAAAAAAAGCTATCCATGAAGTTCATTTAACTACCCTCACAATCTCGAACAACTAGTTTCTTGGCATAATAATAAAAGTGCAATAAAGGGATGGTCCCCAAGCAAATAAGACACAAAATATACGGCTAACTTTTATTATTTTGCGTCGGTTTCGTTCATATATACGCAAGTGATGTTCACGATGCGGTTGGTTCGGCGTTAAACCAAAATGTCATTTGTGCTGCAAGGTAAAACCATAAATGTGTGCGAGTATTTAGTAGTGGTTTGTGTTAATATTACTAAGTTAAGTAAGTTTTTATTTTTTAATAATATTATAATATCAGCGGTTGTATTTTATTTTATCAAGTTGAACGTGTAGTAATATCTGACTGGTACTCAGAAAAGAGAAGAATTAGATCTGTCAACAACAGCCTCATCCCATCTTTGAATGAGCACACTCCTTTAAGGGGAAAAGGTTGACTCCAATCCCAATTCCTAGCCAGAGAATTATGATTATGATAAACCCAAATCATAAGTTTGAGATGCAAAAATAGCTTGATAATTGAGTTGGGTCTATTTATTTCCACCTTTATTGTATTTCATTTAAGAATAATAATAACAAGTTAATGCTTCCACCAAAACAAAAAGTGAATGAATCGGTTATTAGAAAGTTTGTTTACAAGTTAGTTAAATTAGTTTTCAATTGTAACTACTTTTCTTAGTTAGTTAGTTAGTTGGATTTTTGTATTTTCTTTCACTAGAAGGTGCACTATATATAGTGATCACCTCTTTATGTTGTATTAAGTTTTTACTTCACCATTCATTTGAATGAAATTATATTCAATTCATAGATAGAGTTTAACTCTTAATATGGTATCAGGAGCGATTATGTTGCGTCCGCGTTCATCTCTCATCGGTGATTCCTCCATTGTCTTCTCGCAAATTTCTTCTTTTGCTTTGCGATTCATGAACAATGGTGTTCATCGTGGTATCAAAAGAAATTTCTTGTTTTTTCTTCCATATGTTCTTTGAGATTCTCTGCGTCAAATCATCATTCTTCCTTTGTTCTTTGACTTGCTTGGTTGTTGTTCAACTCATCTCTCGCCATGGCAAATCCTCCACAAAACCATGATGACGCATTATACCTCCATCCTTCTGATAATTCCGCTCTTGTGTTGGTATCTCAACACCTCTCTAAGACAAATTCACCACTTCTTGCGTGTATTTAAGAAGTTCTTTGAAGCTTCTTCCTCGATCATCCTCGAGCCCGCTTCATCATCTTTATCAAGTTTATGTCTCTTGTTTCTTCCTAGTCAAGCTCAGTAGCTATGGAAGAGCGAATGGACCAAAGAAATGAAATATTTTTTAACTCATATGGTCTTTCGGATATGTTTGGTACATTTTAGGATTTTCTCCTACTATTCTTAGCCTTTATCCTTTCCATAGAATTCAAGGTTTGCTATGTTTGATAAGAAATTCAACTGTTTGGTTGTATTTCATCTTTTTTTCTTGTTGGATTCTTGGATTGATTTCTTGGATCCACATTTTTGTCTGGGGTTTTGAAGATCGCCAACGTTCTTTTGTCGACATGTGGTTTCTTGCAAGTTTTCAATTGCCATCAACATAGTAGCACTGATGTTTGGCCTTGTAGAATGAGATTTCAATTTCCTAAGTTTCCTAAAGTGTCTACAATGGTTGCTGAATGGACTTCATATTCATGTGGCTTGTGTATTTGAATTTTTGGTTGGCCGATAGTGCAAGATGCATGAAAGCTTTATTTTAGCATCTCATATCCAAGTTGGAAGATCTTGACATCTCTCTTCCAACTCGAGGTGGATTTTTGTATTTTCTTTCACTAGAAGGTGCACTATATATAGTGATCACATCTTCATGTTGTATTAAGTTTTTACTTTACCATTCATTTGAATGAAATTTATATTCAATTCATAGATAGAGTTTAACTCTTAATATCGGTTAAAATTTGTTTTGGAGTAAAAAATATATTGGTTAAAACAATTAATTTATCTACCTATGATCCGGATCAGTTAAATTAAAAAATCAATGAAAAAAATTAATTATTTACAAAAAAAAAATACTACTACCCCTAGTCCACTTTATAAGAGATAATGAAGTTTTTGGTTAATTGAATAACTAATGAATCTAACTATAACATGCACTAGATACATCAATTATTCAATAAACTAAAAGTCATACCGTCTCTTATAAAGTAAACCAAGTGTCGTATATATGAACTATAGATAAATAGATTCTTTTAAAACCCATGCTTTTATCAAATACTCATTCGTCCCAAAATATAAGACCCAAAAATACATGTATGTAAACTAGGGAAATAACTAAATTAGTCTAAATACATGTCCTTTTGGAGCCTTATATGTTGAAAGGGATGTAGACGTAGTGATCAAAAAATACAAAATTGCAAGTATTTATTATGAAGGGACATTTGAACGAAACTGAGGAATGTTGACGTATCAAATATGTAGAGAGTGGTTGGACATAAAACATTGTAGTGCGTGGATTTCGTGTTGTCATTTAATAATTTTTTTTGTCTAAAGTCTTTGACCCTGTTCCGATGTCTAAGACAAAGAGGCATTGAATAATTCGAAATTCGGTCAGAAGGTAAGTAAGTCTACCCCCAATTTATTCTATTACTGGAGATAGAACCTGACTACTATCCGAATCCACCCTTTAAATGGAGTGCATTAATCACTTACATCCAAACTTAGAGTTAACATGTAATAATATTTTGTAACAAGTAGCATTTTCCTTAAAAATAATAAAAACAAAAGGCATGAAAGAAAACTCCGAGTAACACGTAGATACATGTTATGCTTTTTGCCGTTGGGGCTTTCGGGTCACAATCATTTCCACTTGAGGATACAAATAAAAAATCATCACGTTAAATAACATGATGTAATCAACATTTCTTTGAGTTAAAAAGAAACAATAATTTAATTTCTCTTATTCAAAGAGTTTCACTATGTATTACAGATAAATATCCAAGTACATTCAATAATGTCAAAAAATATAACAAACATGTCTTATTTCAAATTTCATTCTAGACTAGATGAGCAATGGAAAGAATACAAGTATTACAAAGATGAAAAAGTTGCTCATCACAAGATTTCAAAACAACAAGCATATCTATCTAAGAACAGGAACTTAATACTTAGGAAAAATACCTAAAAGCAATTAAAATACTAGCCACACTCTACACACAGTAACTGAGTGGAACTAAAAGTGGAGAATACTGAGTGATTCCTTGTCTAAAACACAAAACTGCTTATTTTTTGTTTGGCTCAAAGACATACTTGATAAGTGATTCCTTGATGGAAAGCAATTCTGGGAATTCCTTCTTCAATTTGGAAGCATCCATCTCATTGTTGCTTCGAGCAGCGACAATCACCTTCGCTTGCTCTTCGAGTGTGAAGTTAGCCCATTTGAAGTTAGGGTCAATGTAATCCCTATACATCTCAAGGATCTCATTGTGGCTCACAGCACCAGGATTTGTGAAGTTCCAGATTCCACTCAAGTTTCTCTTTGCCATCTCAATTGAAATAGGTAGTAGTTCATCCAAAATTGTCATGCTGTTTGGAATGTTGACTACTTTGTTGTAACGAGATATCTTCGTGATGAAGTTTCGAGGGTTGCTCAGGTCAGATGAAATTGGCATGCGAACCCTCAGGGTGCATACATTGTCATATTCTCTCAACAGCTCCTCAACCTGATCAAAATTCAATTCAAAAGTTATTATTTTGAAAAGATTATATTCACAAGGTAATAAATTTGTATGAAGCACTGACTCAGACAACGGACACAGACACACAAACACCATTTTTAAATCTAAAATATACAAATAAATCTGTCTAACAAAGATAAATTCACAACATATAAGAAAACTAACTCACCATAGCTTTGGTTTTGGAATAGAAAGAGCCCATGAAATTGGGTTTGTCTTCCTCCTTAAAACCAATACCAGAACCTTCTGGATGTGTTGCATCATACTCAAATATGCAACCAGTAGCATAATTTATCACCAATAACCCACTCTCTCTGCAGACATCAGCCAATGTCAAAGTACCAGCAACATTAGCGCGGATAGTTTCTGTTTTATGAGTTTCGCACCAATCGACATTGGGTCTTCCAGTCACGCCTGCAGCATTAAACACATGGGTTGGCTTCACATTCTGAATATCAGCGATGAGTGATGCGCGATCCTCTAAGCGCCCCTTTCCATATTCATATGGAATTTCTTGCTTGTCGCAGAGTTTCCCAAGCAAACCTCCGATCCAACCGGTTCTACCATAGATCAAGAACTTAAAAGGATGTTTTGGTGGAGCGCCAGTGCTCTTAGATGATGGAACAACCATTCGAGTATTAGTTGAAACAGATGATGCAGGCTTTTCCTCCTCGGATCCTTCGAAATGTCTTTCCATCCCACCAGGCATCATCAACATCCTCGGATGAGGAAGCAATGCTCCAGTAACATCACCCCACCAATCAGGATTTTGGGTATACCATTCTATGGTTTTCTTCAGACCCTCTTCCCAAGTAGTCCTCTCAGCCCAACCAAGCTCCTTCAGCTTTTGATCATCGAGAAAGTATCGCTGGTCATTAAACGGTCTGTTCTCAACGAATTTTATACTAGCTTTTGGGTCCATTGAGAAAAGTTTGCATATATCTTCTGCTACATCAATAACTCTCCTTTCCCTTTTTGTCCCAATATTGTAGATATGGCCAACCTCTCCCTTGTGAAGGACAACTTCAAATGCCTCAGCAACATCTTCACAATACAAATAACTCCTCACATTAGAGCCATCTCCATGAATTGGAAGAGTCTTTCCTTGCATAGCCAGAAGAATGAACTTAGGAATCAGCTTCTCAGGAAACTGATTTGGCCCATAAACATTGTTTCCTCGTGTCGTGATAACAGGCAACCCGTATGACCTACCATACGCCATGACAAGCATTTCTGCCCCGGCTTTTGTCGCAGAGTAAGGGTTTGTCGGAAGAAGTTGAGAAGCCTCATGGTTTCCGACAACAGCATCTTCTTCCGTCTCCCCATAAACCTCATCGGTACTCACGTGAATGAACCTTCTGATCTGGCCAGTTACCTTGCAAGCTTCTAATAAGACATGAGTTCCATATATGTTGTTCTTGGTGAACTCAAAGCTATTACCAAATGAGTTGTCAACATGAGTTTGAGCAGCAAAGTGCATTATCGTGTCAATCGACTCAGTGATCAGAAGGTAGTTTACAAGATCAGCACTTCCAATATCCCCCTTAACAAACTTGAAATTCGGAGATGCTTTCGAAGGAAGGAGATTCTTCAGATTAGAACAATAATCCAGTTTGTCAAGCACGACAATTTTGTAGTCCGGATGGCTTCGGATTAGCCGGTTTGCAACATGAGATGCAATAAAACCAGCAGCCCCAGTAATGAGGATATTCTTTGGAGTGTACGAAGCCATGTTAGGCTACCTACACAATAAAAACATAGATATATCATCACAAATACATCAATTAGAATCAGAAACAAAAACTAAATCTCAATGATAAACAAAACAATAGCAACATAAATTCAATAGAACTAAGAAAATCATAGTAACACAGTCTCAAACTTCCATGATATGAGTGCTAAGAAAAAAGTACCATAAGGGGACTAAAGCACCAAAGCTCAAGATAACTCCAAGAGAAATAAAGCAATAGATTATGGATCAATGACTTGTTACAAAGAAAGTCAAATCTCCAAAATCTAGGGATTAAAAAGAAAAAGTACACAACAAAACACAAAAGGCACAAAAATCGACCCCAAATGAAAGGAAGAAACGTAGGCAATACTTCACATCTTCACAAACACTAAAAAAATGAAACTACTTTTACAAAACCAAACACATTAAACAAATAGCAGCATAATTAAGAACATAGAATTAAAAATTCAACACAGATCTAATTTTCACACTACCACATGGGGCAATCAAGCATCCCAATCCCAATCATGAACAGAGGAAGACGCCATCTTAACAATAATCACAGATCGATAACAATGAAGCAATAACCAGATCACAAAAAACACTCATTAACACAAAGCTCAATCATTTTGACAACAAAATTAAGCAAAATGGAAACGGACAATATCAGATCATAAACACACATGCTGGAAAGCAAGAAAGAAAAGATAGAGAGAAAGAAGAAGTGAGAAAAACTTACGAAATGGAAAGAATCCAGAGAATAGAAGAAGAAAGAGAAAGAGAGTTTATGAGAAAAGAAGGATTTGAAGTAACTCTCTCCTTGTGATGATGGAGTAGAGAGAAAAATGCTGTATATATGTACGCCTGTGTGTACAAAATAGAGACAGTTAAGGGGAGCCAGGGGATGATTTAAATGACACAAATGCCCCTCCTTTCTTATACTTATTTACTAACTCGCCACCACATTCCCTTTCAGCTCCACTTACCCCTTTTATTATATCTGATATTTTAAAAACCATATCCGAGAAAATAAAAATAAAAAAGGTAAGTAGTAGAAAAAAATTAAAATTGTAGTTCTTGCAGTTTACAAAAGATTTTGGGTCCTGTACAATTTTGTTAAAGTGGGTCAACATAATTCAACGGTGATTGGAACAATAAAAACCAACTATCAACATGCCCCCTCCCCCTTTCCTGCTTTCCATGGTAAGGATTAGACATCTCTTGTGCTCCCTTTAATGAAATTATTACTTATCTAAAAAAAATCCCAACGGTCTAAATAGCAATTGCGCTCGCGATTGCAGTTGTGTAAAGAATTTTACGATTTTTTTTAGTAATAAAAGAGAGAGAATTTAACGACTTTGATTGTTACAACTGTCCCGATGCGCATTGCTTTTATATATTATAATAAAATTATTTACAATATTAAATAAAACATAATAGCTTTTATAATTGACATTTTTACTTTTTAATGGGCACAATCAATATTTTTCTATTATTATAAAACACAAAAAATTAAAAGAGGGCCTACAGTATATACTATATACATAAATTATTAATCAAAAGTTCCGAAACAACCAATTTATTACTTCCCCAAAACTCAATTACCTAATTTTTTTTTACCTACAAATTTTTAAAATTGTCCATTTTTTGAAATTATTCAGTTATTGAAATTAAAGTATATAGTAAATACATAAATTATTAATCAAAAGTTCCCTATATAGAAACTACCAATTTAGTATTTCCCCAAAACTCGATTACCTTATTTGTTTTTTACCTACAAATTTTTGAAATTATCCAATTGTTTTCAAAATTGTTCAATTGTTGAAATTGAAGTATGTATTAAATATATAAATTATTAATTAAAATTTCCCTTTATAGAAACTACCAATTTATTATTCCCCCAAAATCAATTACCAAATTTGTTTTTTAATTACCTACAAAATTTTGAAAATATCCAATTTTTTTTGAAATTATTCAATTGTTCAAATTAAATTATATAGTAAGTATATAAATTATTAATCAACAATTTCTATTATAGAAACTACCAATTTATTATTTCCCAAAAACTCAATTACCTAATTTGTCTTTTACCTATAAAATTTAGAAATTATCCAATTTTTTAGAAGTTATTCAACTGTTGAAATTAAACAATTTAATTAAAAAAATTCAAAAATAAAAATTACCACCTACTTCCCAAGAATTACACGTTTTCAAAATAAAAAGGTGATCGAAACCAAAAAAAATTCTTTACTATAAATTTTTACACACGTTTTCAACTCCCATTGCCCCACAAATATAATTCAAAAATAAATAGTCCGACCTACTTTCCAAGAATTACAACAATCTACGTGTTGTATTTTGATACTCAAATTAATCTTTTCATTGCAAGGGTGCAACAAAATAATAAGGGAGGTGTGAATATCACTTAAAGCCCACAATACTTGGCCCAACCCACTTGCTGGAACCCTTTGTTGCAAACAAAAAATAGAAACGAACTGGGTATCGTCTCCTCCGGTGAGTGTCAGATCGATTTTGGCTCTAGAAGAACTTTGATTGATTCTGCTTGATCGTCGTCAGTGGATCTCGGTGTGAAGTGGTGTGTGGTTGTCTCTCCCTTGTGGTGTGGATCCTCATCTGTTTAGGTGTAATTGTGTTTGTTTCTCTTGTTTTGTTGGTGTTTGTTGTATTAATGGTAGTAGATCGAGCTCTTTACCGAATTAGGGTTGGAAATTTTGGGGGTGGGTGAGAGCATCTCTGTATTTCTTTCATCGTCTTCGCAAGTGGAGTTAGTTGTTGTTGTTTTGTGTTTAGACGAGGTTGAGTGGGTCGGGTTATCCGGTTCACGTGTTTGGGTGCTTTATTTATTTTGGGCCGTGTGTTGGGTCGCCTTTTTGTTCGGGCTTTATCTCTTTGGTAGGGCTTGCCCTGCTTCATTATTAATGAAAGCCACTTTTCGTCGACCAAAAAAAGAAACGTAATGCGACACCTAGGACCCGAACCAAATGGAAACACCCAAATCTACTTTTGACCTGAACTATATAATGAGATCTTGAAACCCTACACATTGTTCTTTGTCATTCTTTCACTCTCACTCTCTTTCTCTCTCTTCGAAGAACCCCGTCTCTTTCTCTCTTCTTCGCTCTCTAAAACCCAACAACGAAGGTAGGGTTTGAAGCGATGGTTGATTTCTTGAAGAAACCAACCTGCAATGGCTTCGCACTGGCTCAATCAACAACAAACACAAGGTAATCAACTAAACCCCTTTAGTTTTACAGTTTAATTTCACTGAAATTAAAACCTTAAATTTCCATCTACTGAATCTTTGTGCTTGTCTGTTTGTATGTGTGTGACTGATAACTCTCATTTATGATAGTTATTACTTGTTTTCCAAGATTTAATCATTGTGAATTCTTAAGCAAAGTAGTGTTTATTGTTGTACATATTGTGTTTTAGAAGAGTATAAGGTGTAATCTTGGAAAGTTTAGTAAATGGCACATTGGTGCCCTTTTGTGTGCTTTGATGTGTGTATTTCACTGTTGCAGCACCTGATGTCGCAACACTGCATTTTGCGAAAGATGAGAGAGAAAGTGGATAAACACGAAATTCAAGGAACGTGCTAGCTAGCAGGAAAGGACTGTACCTGCGTGTTATGGTCGTGGCAGAATATTCCACTGGATGCTCCTTTTCCCTAGGCACATTGTACCTTTGGGCACATGTCATGCCAAATTGCGCCTCTCATTTAGGGTTTTCCAGGATCATGTGCTGACACAATGTAAAAAGGCTGCCCTTCTTCCTCATTTGGATATACTGAGCTGAAAGGAGAATGTCTAAAAATAGCTTTCTCCATTTTTGCGCAAGCTTACCTTTAGTTACCAAATTGATATTAGTTCTGAAACTATTGCCGCAAAGATCACCGAGTTGCATATTCTTGGTAGATTTCTACATTGAAGAGCTGGAATCACATCTCCCGAGCATCCCTTTGGAGTTCTTCTTCGGTTCAACATTAGTAGTATAATTTCTTACCTTAATTTTGTAGTATAACTTCAACGACTTTTTTTGAATTATTTCTTTCGTGTTGCTCAATATGAGCTAAATACTCATAGTTGAGGTGCTGAATTTGATGTAATTGATAATGAAGTATGTTTAATGTTACACATTTTATCTCGTGTGTTATAATATTTCCATCTTGGATTAAGAATGGCCAACTAATCTTGAGTAGCATTTATGAATTCAGAAATGGTTTGTAAATTCATCTCACAAGATAATATGGATTGTGTTCTTTGAAAGACATTTTAATGTTCCTTGCTTAAACCCTAGACATAGGAGGGCAAAATCAATAAGGTGAATACTGCGGGTGCCCTAGCAGTCTAAGGTGTACTTATTTAGGGTTTACACATAAACTCTTGTAAGGAAACCCTAGTGTGAAGTATTTGACAAAATACATCTGTTGGCCGCACTATCAACATACCATTAATTGCATTTTAATGAATTTCCTAAAGTATAACATCTGAACTTGTTCTCAACTCTGATACTCTATTCCATTTACTCTAATTACTGTTTATGTTACCCAAAAACTTGTTTCATTACTTTGCTTTGATCATTAATTTGTTAATCAAATTAAACTCTCATTTTAGACCTTAAATCCTCGTGGGAACGAACTTTTTATCACTTTACTACTTGTTGGACAGTGTACAATTGCACTACATATTATACACAACAGTGACTGACGATGATCTACGCACGATTAACACAACACACACAAACGAAGGTATAAATTCTTCGTCTACCTTTTTGTGACACTGTTTGGCCCGCACTTGAGAAAAACCATGAACAAGACACACTGAGGTAACAAACTGCCACTCATTGTGATTTATTTCTGAGTTTAATAGCGCGCACAACAAACCCTAATCTTTCTTCATGATTTTCTGTGTTGCATGTAACTCAAATGTGTTCTTGAGGAAGACCAACACTCAACAACACCTTGTGGATATTCACCTAAGACCACAGAAGGTAAAATCCACACCCTTTCTCTTTGTTTCTCCTTCTATGCTATTTCAGACACTAAAAATAGCTTATGGCTTCCTTCTTCTCTGTTTTGCGAGGTTCAACCACTTGTTGAAGGAACTCACAACCCAGAACTCAAGCAAAGAAAGAATCTTGGAGCTAACAATTAAAAACATGGAGTATAGGGTAGTTGATAGCAATCAATAGTATTTAGAACTTAGGAAAAACTGTAAATGTATATTGATTGATTGTGTGTTTGTACTCTACATGGACTGTTAGTGTTTATACAATAGCTTAGAGGTGGTTAACGACCTATTATTCAGTTTGTTAGTAAACAAAGTAAATAATTAACTAGGAACCTTAACGGTTCAATTAGATCCCACATATAGCTAACTGTGACCATTGATTAAGGGGTGATCTAAGGGATAGGATTACCTATTCCAATACTACCAAACTTATTTCTTAAAAATTTCTTAAAAATTAAAAAACCTATATCATTATAATGCCCACACCCACTCCTCTAACTCAATACAATATTATATTATAGTATATTATTGTTTACACTAAAAAAACCATGTAACCTTTGGTTATGGATGCTCCACACTGCCTTTATCACGCCTGGTCCTTATCCAAGCATTAGTCTTAACTACTCTTGTGTGTCATTCGATCTTTGAGGTTTTACCTTCGAGCTTTCCTTTGAGAATTTCATGTCATCACCACGGGATCTTAAGAGTCATCGAGATACTTTCATTCGAATCCTGTTAGCCGTTGGGGTGGTGTTGTGGTAAAATATGTGTGAGTGCAAGTATACACCACAACAAGTAATAGAGAGTAAGTGAGATCGCTCCTACGAGGAATTATGCTTAACTTTGAGAGTTTAATTTGATTAACAATTTAGTGAGGAAAGTAAATGCACACAAATTTTGAGTAACATAAACAGTATTGAAAGTAAAGAGTAATGGAAATCAGTAATGAGAACAAGCTGAGGTGCATTCACTTCAGTAGCTTCATTAATGTGCAATTAAGAGTGTGTTCAATGATGCAGCAATAAGACGTTATTCTCTCGAATACTTCCCACTAGGTTTCCTTGCAAAACTTTATCTCTAAACCCTAAAGAAGTACTTCCTAGGCCGCTTGAGCACCGACAGTATTCACCTTATGGGTTATGCTCTCCTATCTCTAGGGTTAAGCAAGGAACATCATCTCTCGTTGTAGCGACCGAAAAATCCGGGAAAGGATTCTTCGAAGTTCGAAAGGAAGCCGCCACCAAATTTTAGTTTAAGGGCAAATTCGGAAAATCCCTTTATGTTTTGGACAAGGCAGGTTTAGGGTTCGGGAGTAGTTATGCGTGGGGAAAGTATTAGCACCCCACGACATCCTTTGTCTAATTAATTATATTTTAATATTTACCCTTTTATTTACAGAGAAAAAGACTTAATTAAGTTTTTTATTTTTAGTGTTTGACAAGAGTGGACTCTTGCTCCTACGCACTCCTGGATGCAATGAAGGAATCAAAGCTACGTAGTTCTTCCCGAAAAAGGTTTGTTGGTTGGTGTTTTTTTAGTGTAGGGGTCCTAGGATTCCTTGAATCTGCATGTACCATCGATTCCTAGACGCGACTAACCCGATTGTACAACCGACTTAGTCCCCTACTTTTGAAAGTATTTTTGGAGTTTTTTGAAAGAAGTTTGTTTGATGTGAGGTGAGTTGGTTTTAGAATAGGTATTCTAGAACTCTCAACTCATGTACTTATTCGTTTAAAACGCGACTAACTCAGTTGTACAACCAACTTAGTCCCCTATTTTTAGGAAAAGTGATTTATTTATTTACTTATAAGTTTTTAGGATTACTTGAATCAGATGTACTTCATTTGTCCTAGAATGATGACTAACCCTAGGTTGTATGGTTGACTTAGTCTTTTATTTGATTTTTGAAGAAATAAACTAATTTGTGCATAAAAATAAAATAAAAGACAAAAACTGATAATTAATAAAGACTAGGCTAAAAAAATAAATAAATAAATAACTATATACGTAAATAAATATGAATAGATATATACATAAACAATAAATAAATAAATAAATAAATAAATAAATAGATTATATTATAAATAAATGATAAATAAATATGTACATAAAAATAAACAAAATAAATACAAAACTAACCTGGAATCGACGAGTGCCGAACCGAACCGAGCAGAACCGCTTTATTTTGACCCCAAGACCGCTAGAACCACTTTGAGAATCGGAAAGCCGACTCAAAACGTCCAAATGATCAAAGACGGACTTTTAGTGAAATGGGCCGCTCTCGCTTTGACCCAAAAGATCACTTAACCCGCCAAGGATCTCCTCCCCTAATCTTCACCTCTCAACCCCTTTTATATCCAATTGCTAGAGAGCTCTTGTTTCTTGTGAGCAATGTGGGACTAAAACAAGGTAGAGAAAGCAATTCCCCTTTAAAACACAATTCCGCTTTTTCTCAAACCTATCACCGTAGAAATTGCGATTCCGGATTCGTTAACCCTTGGATCGCCTTCCTTTTTGACAATAGGTTCGTGAGACATATATCTACGCTTTCACCGCTCGGATCGTCGTAAACGAGGTCCGAGGAGAGAGAAATTGCCTTCGCAATAGCTGCAGCTTTTTGGTCCGCTTTTTCTCAAACCTCTCATCGTAAAAAGTGCAATTCCGCATTCGTTAACCGCCGGATCGCCTTCAATTTTTTTACAGCGAGTTTGTGGGAAATATGTCTTCACCGTCACCGCTCGCATCGTAAGAACGAGGTCCAAGGAGAGAGAAATTGCCTTCGCAATAGTCGCTAAAAACTAACGCCCAAAATACGCGCAAAAAAACTACTATTTTATGTAATTTTCTAAAAATTCAAAAATAAAATGGTTGAAAAAGTCCAAATTAAAAACTATTAAAAGAACTCGCACAAAATTGGGGTATAATAATTGCTTCTCTTTATTTATATTTTACTAGAAAAGGTGAAGTGTATTCAAATTTTCGTAGTGAAAATAGAAATAAAGATAGAATAGACGCCAATTTTGTCCGCTTAAGAGAAAGCAAAGGGTTTGAGAATGGAGGAGGAACGATTAACACTTGGTGCATTAACCGAGAACAAAATGAAGGATCACTCGGGATCTCAAGGAGCACTTAGGCTCGGGCGGCCACTTCGGGCCTTAAAGGAGCACTAAGGCTCAAAGGACCACTGGGGTCTGTAAGGCCGCCTAGGCCTTAATAGAGGACCATCGTGGTCCAAGGAGCGCTACTAGCTACGATACTAGTAAAACGATCCGAGGGCCTTTATATTCGAGCGCCGTGGGTCAAGATCGATCCGAATCGATATGTTGACCAATAGAGGACGCCCACTATGTCTTAGGTCGACACAACTAGTCCGGGCGACCACGCGGGTTCGCGGCGTCCGCTTCGCTCGACCGACGCTTGCGACTGGGCCACTTAGGGCATCGCTCTCAAGGACCACTTGGGTCCGAGGATCAACCCGTGATCTCGTGATATGATAGGAGATCAACGCTAAAGCGCGGATATTAGAGGAACAAAATACAGTGGACCGACACTTGAAGTAGATTCGGAAGCAATACATGTAATGCATATACAATGCCAATAATATATGCACATGCAACAAGCTTGATTTTTAAGCGATGTGATGAATGAAATAGGTGATTCTTTTCTTTTTGTTTTTTAGTTTTTTGCTCTTTTTTTGGGTATACAATAAATGCATGAAACGCTGATGTGAATGAAATGCTTGAATGCAAATGCTATGGTGCATGGTGCGATGATATGAAATGATTGATTTGGGTGTAGAAACATTTTTTGTGATGATGAGATGTGAGACTTTGGATGTGAAAGGCGGAGATGAATATTGACCATTCTTTGGAAATATTAGATCCGATTCAAACTTCTAAATCTTAAGGTCATATATCATGTGCACTTATGTGAAAAAGTACTGTATTTGCAAACTCGCTTATTTTTCTTTTCAACTATGATGCCCCATGATGATCAAGCTTTAGGTCCACAAAGTTAGCTAAGCGGATCCTTAGCATTACATGATCAACTTGTCTCTCTCTCGAAGCATTGTTTAGTAAAGATGTATAGTAGTGCAAATATAGATGAATGAGTCGCTTAACTTGGGGTTCTAAAGGCCCGGGGTGAGGACATTTGTGGCGCATGAAGGGGGTGAATGATCGACCGGTCTTTGTCAAAGGTCATGAAAGGTAGGTTTTTCCGAGCCAAGAAATGTCTGATCGCGCCCCAATTTAGATTTGATGACGGTGAGTGAATAACCCGCCCCTGCCTAGTGATGACAAGCTGGCGGTATAGAGGATGATGAATTGGGAATGCATTGGCTTTTGAAAGGCGGAGAGCAAGAGATTTTGTCTCAACCCATGTAGAGTTTGGTGTTGCCCCATTCATGGCAAGGACAAGATTGCCCCGACTAGAGTAGTAGCATTTTGGGTAATGAGTTGAGAAATTGCCCTGTGATGGTTTTTTATGGTCATGTGAATATAATGAAGGGATGAGATGGGTGTCAGGTGAATTTCCCCATTTGTAGGTGGAGTGAAGAGTGACAGGATTGCCCCACTTGGAATGGTGTTTCGAATGGTTGCCTTTAGTGAGATTGGGAAAGGTGACAGAGTTAGGCCTATGGGTTTTTCGAGTTGGTCTAGTATGGATGTTTAGACTGGGTGTGGTGTGGGATGGACATTGGACACATTTCCCCAAGTTTAAGTGGAACAAATGGTGAATAGAATGCCCCACTTTAGGATCTAGGTGATGATTCTAACACAAACTTTTTGGTTATCCTTAAGATGACCCCCACAGATTATGATAGTTTTGTATTTCAAAGCAAATGAAAACTTCACTTGGTGATCACTAAACCTTGTCTTGATGTCAACAGAACTTGAATGAATCTTTGGGGTGCAAGTCCTTTGATTTTGAGTTTTTTTTTTGAGCAAACATATTGTAAATAAATAAACTTATTTGTCCTAAGATTAAAACTTTGAGAAAACAAAAACAATTGGTCATTGATCAGAATGGATTTTTGGAGTTGTAATGTGGCTGATGGTTAATGGTTTAGCAAGGAAGGGATAATTGGGCTCGAATAAGTGTTTGATGATTGATAGAACAAATGATTTTTATTTGGTGATGTAACTTGGCTAACGGGTAATGATTTATGAAGGGAATTGTTATTAGGCTCAAATGAGTGTTTGAGGTTTTATTGAGACAATAATTGATGTGCCTCATGGTAGAATGGACCCGTTTAGAATTGTCACTTGGCCAAGGGTTTGTGGAGGGTAGGATATTGAGGCCAAAGGAAGTATTTGAGAGTTGATTTCCGACAAGGATCTCTTATGTGTTTAATGGTATGAAGTATCAGCTCACGATTTGTACTATTTTTGTTTGTTTTTTTTTTTTGGGATTTTTTAATCCTCTTTTTTTGACTTCACTCTTTTGTGATTTTTGTTTCTTTTTTTTGGGTGAGTGAGCTGATAAAACTAATGCACCATTTTTTTGATACGGAATTGATCATTGTCTAGGGTGATTAAGAGATTTTTGGGTTTTTGACTTAAGGTGGGTAGCACAGGTTTTTTTTGAGGGTTTGGGAAGATGGTCAAACTTCATTTCAAATCATGATTGCTCGTTTTCTCAAAAATTAACTTAAGGACAATAATTTATTTACTTTTATATATTTGCTCGTTTTTCTTTATTTCTCTCTTTTTTTATGCCCTAATTTTTGCTTAGGCCGCTCTTACGAGTTTTCAACCTAACGGGCCTTTTTGAATTTTTTTTTTTTTGTAAAGGACTTGCACCAAGGGAATACAACGTTGACAAGGTATTTTAGAGATCACAAATTTGCCCCCAGTTTGGAGGGCCTAAAGCGTTATTCCATTAGTAAGAACAAACCAAAAAGTCGACTAGGTAGGGGAGTATGTACTTTAGGGTGGTCGGGGTGGGATTAGACTTGGACCGGGGGTGATGATAAGGTACGGACATTAACCGACTCAAACAAGAATGAGGACACATGTTACACACCGCTACTTATACAAATGCTTCGTAGAGAGTTAACATTAGTTAAAGCATGAAAGAAATCTTTGACAGACCATTTCGGCCATTCATCATGGGATGCAACACTTTGTTAGAAAAAATGTGAACGAGCTGCTAATTTAAAAAATTGAGTGCCTTGAAACACCTTGAGCTTGCAATTAAGTAAGACTAAACTTTTCCAAAGAAGAGTAATTTATTTCACAAGAACGTCTCATCTCTCATCATAGTTTTTCTCTAAAATTTATATCGTTTTTTTTTTTTAATGCATGATGTGAGTATGCAATGAATGAATGTGCATGATATGCGAATGGATGTATGTGAGATGCGAATGTAATGATAATGTACGTGCATGAAATGATTATATATGATTTTATTTATAGCGCCGGGGAATTATAAGTTTTACATGTGGAGAGTAAAGTACAAAGTTTGACTTTGACTTTAGCATGCATGACTTCTCTCCAAAATAAAGCTTTTAATTCTCAGACGGTCCTAAAAATACATGCGACATGAGATTTTTTTTATTGCAAAGAAAAGGAAAAAAGCATGAGGCATAATTTCTAAAAGCTTGTGGAATATAACAATTTTTTTTGTTTTTTTGATTTTTTTGATTTTTTTTTTTGATAAAAGATGGTATGCATCAATATTTGTTTGAATGCAAGGGTATGAAGCTCATTTGTGACCCTAGGAAGGTATCCTATGGAGTGGGTCTAAGGTTTCTTTTATAGTGAACCTCACAAGGATAATTCTAAAGAATCCTACACATGGTCCCTAGAGCCAAGGACCCCAGTCAAGAATACTGACACCAACAATAGGCAAGCTATTAGAAGGGATAGCATCCTTAAAAGGAATCAAACTCTAGGTGATATTTTCATGACCACCCAACGAGACGTACGTCCCGCAGGCCATCACTACGCAATCTCATTCTAACTTAGGTTTGCACTCGAGTCCGAGTAGAGAACTTTTCTCACAAAACAAACATTCATACAAATGTCGTCTTCTACCCTAGGGTTTATATATCACATATATAAAAGTATCACATGCAAATAAATAAATAAATAAATAAGGGAAGGGTAAAACTTAAATTAATCCTAAATAATTAGACTAGGTTTTGACTCTCTAAAAAGAATTAAGTCCCCAGTGAAGTCGCCAGCTGTAGCGACCGAAAAATCCGGGAAAGGATTCTTCGAAGTTCGAAAGGAAGCCGCCACAAAATTTTAGTTTAAGGACAAATTCGGAAAATCCCTTTATGTTTTGGACAAGGCAGGTTTAGGGTTCGGGAGTAGTTATGTGTGGGGAAAGTATTAGTACCCCACGACATCCTTTGTCTAATTAATTATATTTTAATATTTACCCTTTTATTTACAGAGAAAAAGACTTAATTAAGTTTTTTATTTTTAGTGCTTGACAAGAGTGGACTCTTACTCCTACGTACCTTCGGATGCAATGGAGGAATCAAAGCTACGTAGTTCTTCTTGAAAAAGGTTTGTTGGTTGGTGTTTTTTAGTGTAGAGGTCCTAGGATTCCTTGAACCAGCATGTACCATCGATTCTAGGAGGACGACTAACCCGATTGTACAACCGACTTAGTCCCCTACTTTTGAAAGTATTTTTGAGGTTTTTTGAAAGAAGTTTGTTTGATGTGAGGTGAGTTGGTTTTAGAATAGGTATTCTAGAACTCCTCAACTGTACAGCTCATTCGTTCTAAAACGCTGACTAACCTGGTTGTACAACCGACTTAGTCCCCTATTTTTAGGAAAAGTGATTTATTTATTTACTTATAAGTTTTTAGGATTACTGAACTGTATAGCTCATTGGTCCTAGGATGATGACTAACCCGGTTGTACAACCGACTTAGTCTTTTATTTGATTTTTGAAGAAATAAACTAATTTGTGCATAAAAATAAAATAAAAGACAAAAACTGATAATTAATAAAGACTAGGCTAAAAAAAAAAAAATAAATACCTATATACATAAATAAATATGAATAGATATATACATAAACAATAAATAAATAAATAAATAGATTATATTATAAATAAATGATAAATAAATATGTACATAAAAATAAACAAAATAAATACAAAACTAACTCGACTCGACGAGTGCCGAACCGAACCGAAAGCGTAACCGCTTTATTTTGACCCCAAGATCACTGAACCGCTTTGAGAATCTGGAAGCCGACTCAAAACGCCCAAATGATCAAAGACAAACTTTTAGTGAAAATGGGCCGCTCGCTTTGACCCAAAATATCACTTAACCCGCCAATGATCTCTCTCCCCTAATCTTCACCTCTCAACCCCTTTTATATCCAATTTCTAGAGAGCTCTTGTTTCTTGTGAGCAATGTGGGACTAAAACAAGGTAGAGAAAGCAATTCCCTTTAAAACACAATTCCCGCTTTTTTCAAACTCACACCGTAAAATTGCGATTCCGATTTCGTTAACCCTTGATCGCCTTCCTTTTTTGACAATGAGGTTCGTGAGACATATATCTACGCTTTCACCGCTTGGATCGTCGAACGAGGTCCGAGGAGAGAGAAATTGCCTTCGCAATAGCTGCGCTTTTGGTCCGCTTTTTCTCAAACCTCTCATCGTAAAAGTGCGATTCGATTCGTAACCGCTCGGATCGCCTTCATTTTTTTAAAGCGGGTTCGTGGGAAATATGTCTTCACTTTCACCGCTCAGATCGTAGAAACGAGGTCCAAGGAGAGAGAAATTGCCTTCGCAATAGTCGCTAAAAACTAACGCCCGAAAATACGCAAAAACTACTATTTTATGTAATTTTCTAAAAAAGTCCAAAATAAAATGGTTGAAAAAGTCCAAATTAAAAACTATTAAAAGAACTCGGACAAAATTGGGGTATAACACTCGTTAATGTCCACTACTCATATTACCTTGTGAGATTAATTTACAAACCATCTCTGAATTTATAAATGCTATTTAGAATAGACGGCCAATCCTACTCTAAAATGGAAATATTGTCACACACAAGGTAAAATGCACAACATTAAACATACTTCATTAATCACACAATAAATCTAGCTACATCAGATCCAACATCTCAACAATGAGTATTTAGCTCATATTGAGCTTACAAAACATGCAAAATAACTTAAACAAAAGAGTAGAAGTCATAATACAAATTTCAAGGTAAGAAATGATACTATAAAGAGAGAATAGTAAAGGAGCTCCAATGGTGACAATGGAGATCTGATCCAGCTCTTCTAAGTAGAAATCCACCAAGAGAAATGTAATTCCATTGATGTTGCAGCAATCGTCTCAGCAATGAAAATGGTTGATGAACTTGCACGCTAAGAAGGAGCTATCTCTAAACTCCCCTCTGATGGCAGAACCTCCTTAATGAGGAATAGAAACTTGCTTATATAGTGTCTCCTTGCACGCAACCCTAAAATGATCTCTTTTTGGGAAATGCGTCCTAGGTTAAAGGACAATTGTGAGAAATCCACATTAGGTCATATCTTTCTGTGCCATACAGCTTTGACACCTGTTCTTTCCTTGTTTTCCGCAATTCCCTGGGCTTTCTCTCTCATCTAGTGCAATTTCACTATTGCGCACGCACCTGTTGCTGCAACACTTAAACAAAACACAATTAAAAGCACAAAGGGCATAAATATGCCCAATTCAAACCAATTCAATCCTGTACAATTATTTCTAGTCTAAACACCTAATTACATGATAATTCACACAACATGCAAGCTAATTCACCTAAAATCAAGCTTAGAAGGCAAGTAATAACCATCATAAATGATAGTTATCACACCCCCAAACTTGAACCGTTGTTTGTCCTCAAGCAATAACACTTGACACAGGCAAGCACAACTGTAAACAAGCAATCACAATCAATGAATTAATTCAAATATGAAGGACAAAGAAGAATCAAGCTGAGCATCAACTTTCAGACTATCACTCAATTGCATACCATCTGAATAATGAGTTCCCTAACTTACTCCTGCTCAAATAGTGTGTGTGTGTGACACTTAACTCAGTTCAGATCATAGCAAGGTTCAAGAGTTCACTTAGTTAAGACTTAGAGAGGTTTTCTTTTGGGAATGCTAAAGATTTTTCAAAAAGAAGGGCAGACTAACAATTCAAGCTCAGAAAGGGGGGTTGAGCATGATTAAGGGCTTTGATGCAGCAATCCAGAACTTTTTAGGCCAATGCACTTATTCTATCATGACTTGACATTGCTGCAGCAACAGTTGCTGCAGCATTACAGACTCAGAATAGTACTTTGTACAGACTTTTGACTTTACCTTTGCACTGCAATGCCTTTATTTGAATTTCTTTTTGTTAGCATTTTTGCTTTTTCAATTTTTTTTGATACTTGATTGACTGGGCAATTGCAGCACATTGCATATTTACACACTTTGGTGCTTTGCACCTACATTCGGATTTAATTTTAAACATCTTAAAACTATGTTCACATAACCTAGTATTGCTGCAGCAGGGGTTGCTGCAGCTAGGGGTGTTCAAAACCGAACCAAACCGATAGACACACCGCAAACCGAACCAAACCAAACCGAAACCGCAAAAAACCGCTTTTAATCGGTTTAGTTTGGTTTTTTTTCTATCGAACCGAAGCGGTTCGGTTCGGTTCTCGCTTCTCATCACGTAAAACCGAACCAAACCAAACCAAACCGCTAAAATAGTATATATTGTTCTTTATAATGACACAAGGGCCAAGGCCCAACCCAACAAAAAAACACACCAACCAAGTCCAAAAATAGCAACCCTATCTCAAGTTTCTCTCTCACTCAAGCGTGCTCTCACTCTGCGCCTCTCTCTCTCTGCCTGGCGCTTCTCTCTCTCAAGTCTCACCCACTCTCATCTCTATCTCTCTCACCCAATGGCCATCTCTCTCTCCCGGTTCCTCTCTCACTCAACGCTCATCTCTCTCCCGCTCTCTCATCTCTCCGTCACCATGACTCAACGGCAACGCATGTGCTTTGGTTTACACCGATTTCGCTTTTATCGAGTTTATACCGATTTCATATCGATTTTGAAAATGGAATTTTGTTATTGATTTGCTCACCGATTTCGCTTTAGGTTTTGTCACCGATTTGCTCACCGATTTTGTTATTGATTTACAATCGGATTTCGTATCGTGATAGTGTGCTTACCGTGTTATTGATTTACACCGGATTTCGCATCGTGATAGTGTGCTTATCGTGATAGTTTGCTCACCGATTTTGTTATTGATTTACACCGATTTACAATCGATTTACTCACCGATTTTGTGTTAATTTCATTTGCTTATGCTATCGTTTTTGTGTGATTTCGCTTAGACATGACCGCTGATACCGGCGAACTCTATTCTTTCTGCTGCCGCCGCCCCTAATGTTTCGTGATTGAAATTCGTGCAATTGCTCTCCTATAACATGTTAAGCATATTGTAATTGTGAGTGTTCAATGGCCGGAGATTTGCTGAATGGCTTTGTAGGACACTTCTGGAGTGGAGTGGAGTGGAGAGTGGAGAAAGACTTTATGTTTTTGAAAGATAGAGATTTTATGTTTTTAATGTATTTGTATTATTGTATTATGGTTGAATTATGATAGACTTTATTTTGTATTATGCCTTTGGATTATGCCTTTGTATTGGAGTGCCTTTGGATTATGCAATCGAATTGGATTATGCCTTTGTATTATGCAAAGACTTGGATAGTATATGTTATTGATTATGCACTGTGCATTATATTACTAATATGATGAATAGTATGTTATTGATTTTAATATTTGTTAGCCACTTGGATAATGCCTTTACTGCAGAATTGGCGGAGAATATGCTATTGATTTTAATTGTTGGCAAAACCGAACTAAACCGAACCAATCCACACCGCTTTGGTTTGGTTTGGTTTGGTTTGGTTTTTTTTGCTTAACCGAACCAAACCAAACCGCATCTAATTTCACTTCGCGTTCGGTGCACTTTGTTGCTCAAAACCGAACCAAACCGCACCGCGAACACCCCTAGCTGCAGCACTGCATTCTTTCAAGTATTGCCTTAATATATCTCAAAGAACCCCCAAACTTAGTTTCTTATGCTGCCCTAAGTTTTTAGTAGAAATTTAGTAGTTCCCTAGGTCTACCAAAGACTAGCCTAGTTTCGAGATCATCTTTAATTCACTAAGTTCCTACCTAGTTCAAGTTTAAGTGTAGGAGCGTATAAAATAGATCACTCATCAAACAGGGGCACTAATCACTCATTTCTCACCATATCATCACTAAGTTTTTCCTCAACTCTACTTCTAAAATTTTTAAAATTCACTAACTTTGATTGCAATTAACAGAGTACATGACAAGTGTATAGCTCCCCACACTTAGAACTGCAAAGGTCTTCACCGCAAATAGACTAAGGAAGAAAGCTACAGAATAGCAAACAGAAGCAAAAACTAACAAACACACAAAACTAAACATCAATGTTGAGTGCTAACACAGACAAGACACTCAACGGGTTTATTCGAACAATAGAAGCAAACTAACATAGAAGCAAATACTAGACAGAAATTGAAATAAACACTAAAAACAGAAAATAGAAAACAGAAATTGAGATTAAGGTGCAGTGTAACACCCCCTTCTACCTACTACTATTTACTTAATTGAAAATCAGAGTCTACAAAATTTTTAGTGCGACCACTCGAGGGTGCCACATTTAAACAACCACCGTTAAAAACTCCAAAATAATTAATAAATTAAACATCAGTATAAGATACATAGCACCAAGTAAATCCGAGGATAAACACCATAGCAGCGGAAATAACAAAACTTAAGTACGGAAAATACAAATATCCAAACGAAAGATCAACACATAAAATAAGCAACAAATACTAAACGTCCCCCCGATGCTATTTATCAGAGCTGACTCGACCATACTAGCAGAAGGTACTCAAGTCACCTTCAGTCACTGTCACCTGCAGTTGCCAACATAAGAAGCAACATAATGCAGTAGGGTGAGTCTCTTTACATAGGTAATAACAAATAAAACAAGAAAACACAGTAAAGCAGGCAACTAGCACACCAAAAATACAGTCAAGTCATTTTCACCATTAGTTTTTGAACACCCAAGCAATCACCAGAAATGTATGTAATGTATGAAATGCAGCCCAAAACTCCACGGGCATATGCATGTGGATCCATCACCAAAATAGCCGTGAGGGCATTCACCAAAATAATTTATGAGGCCGAGGCCTATTCACCAAAATATGCATATGTTTATGCGACACCATGACTATGCACCATAACACCAAAGCACCAATTAATGCATTAATATGCACACCAACAATTTATATACTCACCAATCGCCAAGAAAGGTCATAGACCTCCAATCACCATTTATATGCATCACCATAATTAACAGCCCTACAAGGACTAAAACGACACCCCAAGGGACTAAAAGAACCCCAAGGCACTAGAACACCACCCAGGGACCAATTCAACACCCAGGGACCAATTTGACACCTAGGGACTAATTTGACACCTAGGGACTAAAAACGCACCAGGGACCGAATCCCACACCTAGACACAAACGCATGGGGTTGCGCCTTGGGCTGCCAAAAGTGGCGCCCATCTCCTAGACACAGGCGCCAAGTTGCGCCTTGGGCTGCCAAAGTTGGCGCCCATCACCTAGACACAGGCACCAAGTTGCGCCTTGGGTTGCCAAAGTTGTCGCCCATCACCTAGACCATCAGCACACAACAACACAGGGCAGCCAAATTGGCGCCCTGTCACTAGACACCAAAGACCAAAGCGAGGCAATTTGGGCAACCAAATGGCGCCACGCACTAAGACACAAGACTCCACGGTGCACTTGGCGCCAAAATGGCGCCCGCACTAAGGCAACGATCACACAGCGCACTGGGCAGCCAAAATGGCGCCTTGCGGCGCAACATGCAGAAGACAGCGCACTTGGGTAGCCAAATTGGCGCCGCAGGCGCAAACACAAAGACACTAGCACAAGAACACAGCGCACGGGCCGCCACACTTGGCGCCCTCTGCGCCAACTCCAAATGACCAAAGACTCATACCAGGCGCACTGGGCACGCCAAAATGGCGCCCAGTCCTGTGCCACACGCACCTGCACACACGCACACAGTAACTTGGGCGCGCTGGGCACGCCAAAATGGCGCCTAGTCTTGCGCCACACACCTGCACACACCCAAACCGCAACACAGGCGCGCTGGGCACGCCAAAATGGCGCCCCTTCCTGCGCCACGCCCACGCACCCACACCCAGAAATACACAGGCGCCATCAGGCGCATACTGCTGGCCAATTTGGCGCCCCCCCACTGTTCACAGCAACAAACCGATCCAGCACCCCACCAAACACCATAAAAACAGTTTTCATTCAAGCAATCTAGCAAACACCTATTATTCACCATAATTCCTCCTATTGTTTTTCATTAAATTCATGCAACACACCTTAACACCAACAATCAAGGATTTATTAATTCAATCTTTGCATAATAATTCAATTCGATCACATATACAATCAAACAATCACCCAATCAATCAAATACTCCATAAATCAATTAAAACTAATTCTCCTAACACCTAACCCCTATGGTTTCAAGTTCCATTAATTATTAACCATGAAAGAGAGCCCCCTTACCTTTGATAATTGAAGGAAGACACTCAAGCTTTCAAGACAATCCCCTCCAAGACACCAACACTCCAAGCTTTCCTTCTTTCTCCTTGAGGTTCACGCAACTCTCCCTTTTTCCTCTCCTAAGCCGTCGCGATCCCTCTCTCACTCTTCTCACTTTTCAATTTTTGATTCTTCTCTCTAATGAGGGTTTCTCCTAAGACCCAAGGGTTTAACTAATTGGGTTTGGGCCACTTAACACTAATGGGCCCTATTTGCACACCCCTATTTACTTCAACCACTCCTTGACATAATTAAATCACTACTCCCTTATTTACTACCCAACACCTCTCAGTTATATTTAACACCCTATTCTTCTTTTAATATAATTAACCACTATGACACCTAATTAAATTAATCATATAAATACTTGAATTATTTTGGGGTGTTACATGCAGGAGTTCCTAGTTTTGTTATTGGGCTTGCTCAAACTGCAGGGCGTTTGCTTTGCTTCTTTCCAGAGGCTTTTGATGATTGAGCCCCAGAGGTTTTTGGAATATCCGAGGTTTCTGTTGCTGCAGCAGTGGATTGCTACAGCACTGATCCTGTATCTGCAACAACAGGACCAACATCAGAAATATTTGCCTTCTTGTGGGCATGCAGGAATTCCATAGCCTCTTTGGCTTTCTTGTCAGCTTCAACTTTCATCTTTGCAGCAGCTTCCCTTGCCAAAGCTTGATTGGTTGCAGCATTAGCCAATCCTTGCATGACAGCAGCAAGTACCGAGTTGTCCTCTTGCTCCTTTTGCACAACACTCTCTTTCTCAACGAGCTCAACTTCCTCAGGTACTCTCTCAAGCTTCCTCTTCTTAGCATCTCTCTTTGTTCTTACTTTCTTGGGTGAAACTAGCAAATCAGAACTTGCTGCAGCATTAGCAGTTGCTACATCATCATCATTGGCAGTATCAGATGGCACATCAGGGGCTGGTGGGATAACAGGGGCTTGGGTAGGTGTTTGTGGTGGATTTTGGGTTTGCGGTGGAGGTGTAGATGTAGGTGGTTTGGTTGGAATGGGGGTAGTTTCAGGTTGTGGTGATGGGACGGTTTTTTGGGAAAAGGGAATTGGCGCTTTTAATTTAAAAAGAGTCGTTGGTTCAAGGGGTGAGTGTATGGATAGGATTGGAAATTGGGGCGGTTAATGACTTGGATTTGACAACCCACTATTGGCGCATCAGACCTTGGTACAATAACTGCTATTATTTTATTTTTCCTCAACTGCTACTCAATCTTTGCGCCGCAATCTTAATGAAGGCATTCTTTGCAGAAATCAATCTTTGCCACACCTCAAACTTCAAATTGCCAACTATTTTTTCTGCAAAAACAAACATAAAACAACAACACTGGTTTATTAGATTAAAACTCCTGGGCTGCCTCCCAGTAGCGCTTGGTTTAAGAGTCCTCAGCCTGACTACCCTCCAAGATTAGAGGTCTTGCACATCAGTGGTGATTTTGCTTCTCACCACTGGTTCACCATAGTACTTCTTCACCCTTTGACCATTCACCTTGAAGTGTTGCTTTCTCTCATCACAATACAAATCCACAGCACCATGAGGGTACACCTTCTCAATTTTGAAAGGTCCAGACCACCTGAACTTGAGTTTTCCAGGGAACAACTTGAGTCTTGAAATAAATAGTAACACTTGGTCACCTTCCTTCAGCTCCCTTTTCTGGATCCTCTTGTCATGCCAAGCCTTGGTCTTGGCCTTGTACAACTCAGCACTCTCATAGGCAAAATGCCTCATTTCTTCTAACTCATTCAGTTGCAATAGCCTAGCTTCCACTGCCTTAGCATAATCAAAATTGAGCTTTTTGATTGCCCAATGAGATTTGTATTGTAGCTCCAAAGGCAGATGGCAAGCTTTGCCATAGACCAATTTGTAGGGATACATTCCCAAAGGAGTCTTGAAAGCAGTTCTGTAGGCCCATAGAGCATCATCCAAGTGATTAGACCACTCCTTTCTTGTAGGCCCTACCATCTTCTCTAGCATTCTCTTGATCTCTCTATTGGATAACTCTGCTTGGCCACTAGTTTGTGGATGATGTGCAGTAGCAATTTTATGATTGACCCCATACTCGGCTAAGAGGGTTTCAATCAATTTCTTGCAGAAATGAGATCCTTCATCACTGATTATAGCCCTAGGAGTACCAAACCTTGTAAAGATATTCTTTTGCAAGAACTTGCTAACATACTTAGCATCATTGTTAGGTAAAGCAACTGCTTCAACCCACTTTGACACATAATCCACAACAACAAGGATGTAAACATTGCCAAACGAAGGGGGAAAAGGTCCCATAAAATCCGTGCCCCAAACATCAAAGAGTTCAATCTCTAGAATGTTGGTTAATGGCATTTCTTGCTTATTGGAGATGTTCCCACTCCTTTGGCAATTATCACATTGTTTAACAAACTCATGGGCATCCTTGAAAATGGTAGGCCAGTAGTAACCAGATTGCAGCACCTTTGCTGCTTTTCTCATACCTCCAAAGTGTCCACCATATGCTGCAGCATGGCATTGCTGCAGCACTTTCTGCTGTTCTTCATCAGCCACACATCTTCTAAACAACTGGTCAGATCACTTCTTGTAGAGAAATGGTTCATCCAAGAAATATTGCTTGACAACATGGAAAAACCTCTTCCTTTGTTGGTGATAACTCATATTTATATGAGTTATTTATACTCATTCAAAGAATAAGTCATGTAAGTTTTCTAGTAATGCAAGGAATATTTAATTAAGTTTTATATAATTTCGAGTCTTTAGTAAATAAATAGATGAAATGGTGAATATGTGCATTTAGGCACCATTTGGTGCCCTTGAGAGCGCTTTTGATGCTTTTTGTGCTTGTGCAGAATTTCAATCTTTGAACGTTACCACGTCCCTCACCACGCCTACTAAAGTGTAGCAAGAAAAAGGGTGAAAAGATCTTCATTTTGGCGCGCAAGCATTGATAAGTCAAAGATATAAAAGTCAGAAGATTTTCTGTTCCCCATGAGCTGACGCACGGAAGCACTGTAGCGCTGAACAGTGTCAGGAAAAATAGAAGAAACAGATATGGTAGGTGGGCAAGTGACATCAGCACGCGTAAGCAAGGAGGCTATTTAAAGCTCACCAATTTCATTCTCTCTCAAGATCATCATCTCTTCCACCAACTTCGTAATCACTTCATCTCCATCATCCCACCGTCCCTCCATTAACTTAGAACTAGTTTTGTAAAGAAGATCTGGAAACAGACTTCTATATTTGACTATTCTGAACTTAGTTTTTATTTCTGCATAAGTGTAAGGTTCAGACGTTGTAACGTCTATACAGCGTACATGCTAAGAAGTTACTTGGGTGTATCTTTTGCACTTGAGTTCTTTTCTGTTATGTATGGTATTAGGATTTCACATCCTTTTCATTCTCAGAATGATGCTCAAAGATGAGCTAAACACTTTGTAGTTGAGTTGTTGTTTTGCTATTAATGAATTTCTAGTTAATGTTATGAAGTGTTAGCGTTGCCGCTTTAAATCTTTGCGTAATAATATTTTCAAAACTTGTTTTGAGGTCGCCTCTTAAAATAGGTAGATTCATAGAAGTACAGGACATGGTCTATGAAAAGAAATCAAAGATTTATATGAATGAACAATGCACTAAAGACATTTAGGCATCTTTATCTAAGTCTAGACATAGAATGGATAATAGTTCATAGAACATTCTTTGTGGGTACTTAATATACAGGAGTGGGCCTATTTAGAACCTAGACATAGGATTTCTTGTACTTGAAACTCGACGTTTTGTCTTTGAAAAGCACAAATCTTTTGCAACAAATGCTTCAAACGTGGCCACGCCTGCACAGACAACATTTAAACGCCATAACGCCTAAACGTTATGACGTCCGCTAGGAAGGATTTAATCGCATGCAACAACTCAACTCCTCTCTCATCCATATTCACAACCAACTTTTATTTCCTTGTTTTGTTTAAATCTTTAGCTTTAGAACCAACTCTTAGTGTCGATTTATCACTTGATTCTCTTGTGTTTTGAAACTTGAGCATTGAAAGCATATCAATCCTCGTGGGAACGATCTCTTACTCTAATCCACTTTATTACTTGTACGATGTGTATACTTGCACCGATTTGCGAATTCTATACTATTACACAAGCGCGAGCAACTGGTAGTTCATATCACAGAGGAACCACCTTGCTAACAAGAAAATTGACAATATCAAGATACCACGTTGCTACTCAAAGATCAGGTCTTTGCAAAGACTTACAACCGATGTAAGTGCTCATCAGAAAATGTTCTTTGATTTCACCAAATGTACCTGCACTTTCATTTTCCAATCTAGACAAATGATCAGCAACTTGGTTCTCCACCCCCTTTTTATCTTTAATCTCAAGATCAAATTCTTGAAGGAGGAGAACCCATCTTATTAGCCTAGGTTTTGCATCTTTCTTAGCAATCAAATACTTAATGGCAGAGTGATCAGTGTAAACAATTACTTTTGTGCCAACTAAGTATGATCTAAACTTTTCAAATGCAAAAACCACAGCTAACAATTCTTTTTCAAGCCAATGATGTTCCAAATGTTGCAGACTGCGGGTCAATTTGGAGGTTTCCCTCAAGAAGATCCATATTCTCACCTGAGACAATTTCTGGATGTGTGCAGCAACTTTATCATTCCCGGAGTTTCAGAGGGCGCTTTAGATTGAAGCTCTTCCCATACTCACTCAAGGATAAGGCTAAAAATTGGCTAAACTCCTTAGAGCCAAATTCCATTCATACTTGGGATGAGCTAGCCGAGAAGTTTCTTGCCAAATACTTCCTCCCCCAACAAAATGCTAAGCTAAGAAATGATATCACCTCCTTCAAACAAAGGGAAGGGGAATCATTATTTGAAGCTTGGGAGAGGTGGAAAGAATTACTAAGAATGTGCCTCACCATGGCATTCTGTGGTGATCCAAATGGAAACGTTTTACAATGGCCTAGATCACCCCACAAGATTGATACTTGATGCCTCATCGGTGGTGTCATTCTTAACATGTAATTTTCTCGAGGCATGCAAGCTCATTGATGAAATAGCCACCCACAACTCTCATTGGCCATCGATAGATTTACTCCTCGGAAGAAGGCGGTGTTCATGAGATAAGTGAAGTCACCGCTCTTTCTCGCTCAAGTGGCTACCCCGACCAACATGATCAAAACTCGAGTACTTCAAACGTGGCCACGTCTCGAGAAGCGGCATCATGCGATGAGTTGAACCTACCCACCGTGGAACAAAGGTGTGTGTTTATTGTGAGGAAGGGCATGTGTATGAGGAGTGCCCTACAACCCTCAATCAGAAACTTTGTCTCTCGTAATAAAGGAAATGGTCCCTATTCCAATTCCTACAATTCAAATGGAGGAATCATCCAAATTTCAGTTGGAGAAACAATAATGCATTGAATGCCAAAGAATACTACTCCCGCAATACCTCCGTGATTCCCTCTCTCAACAACAGAGGCGGTTTGTGCAACACAACAACAATAGCAACTTGGAGGCCATGATGAAAAGCTTCATAAGTGATTGTAAGACTACTTTGCAAACCCATGAGTCTTCAATCAAAACTCGAAAATCAAATTGGACAAATAGCTTCACTTCACTCAAAGACAGAATGGATCTCTTCCTTCTACAACAGAAACACCATCATCATCAACCCCAATGGTAATAATGGGGTAAATGGCCGTAAATGCAATTTCTTTAAGAAGTGGTACTGAATATCCCGAACCAATTATGCCTGTGGAAAAGAATTACAGGAGAAGCAAAAAAGTACCCAAAGAAAGGGAAAGCAAGCAAGCACAAGTGGTGAGAAGGATAGTCCAGACGTTACAACGCCTAATTTTGAACCAGAATCAAGATCGTACCTAGGCTTGTACCGAGAGTATCCTCCTCCACCATACCCTCAAAGATTGAAGAAGGCTCATGAAGATAAACAGGTTCGGCAAGTTCATGGAAATGTTAAAGCAGTTACACATCAACCTTCCTTTGGTTGATGCTTTACAGCAGATGCCAAATTATGCCAAGTTCTTGAAAGACATCATCACCAAAAGGAGAAGGCTAGGGGAGTTTGAAACTGTTGCTTTAACTGAAGAATGTAGTTTAATTATGCAGAATAAACTCCCTAGAAAACTCAAGGATCCCGGCACTTTTTACTATACCATGCTCCATTGGAGATTTTTATATTGGAAAAGCATTATGTGACTTGGGAGCAAGTATCAACTTGATGCCCAAGTCCATTTATGACAAACTTGGTATAGGAACTGCCAGGCCTACTTCTTTAAGCTTAACTTTAGCTGATAAAAGCAGAGTTTATCCTGAAGGCATATTAGAAGATGTTTTGATTAAAGTTGACAAGTTTGTGTTTCCAGTGGATTTTGTTATTTTGGATTTTGATGCAGATAAAGAAGTTCCCATCATTCGGGGAGACCATTCTTAGCTACTTTGGAAGGACAATCATTGATGTGCGAGAAAGGAGAATTAATCATGAGAGTCAATGACCAAGAAGTCAAGTTCAACGCCCTCAATGCACTTAAGTATCCGTAACCAAATACAGAGGAGTGTTCTTATGTGGTTGCCATTGATCATATGGTCCAAAAGCAGCTTCAACAAGGACAATAATCATCCGGAGAAGCTTCGGGGGAATAATGAAATACAAGAATTGTTAGCGTAAAGAAGTTGTTCCTCTAGACGTTGTAACGTCCCGTCACACAGATGTGGCCACGCCTCGAGCCCCCGCACTGAAAGTCATGGACAAGGAGGTATGAATCTTTAGGGCAAGAGGAGTCAAATCAAGAAGAATGTGCCTCCATTAAAGAGCCACCCACCTTAGAGCTAAAGGTGTTACTCCGATCATTTAAAGTATGTCTTCTTAGGGAAAATGATTCTTTACCAAAGGATCATTTTTTCCAAGCTCATTCAAGAGCGGGGAAGATGATCTCATTACTACCCTCAGAGACATAAAAAGGCAATTGGTTGGCAAATGGCAGACATCAAAGGTATCAATCCCACAATCTGCATGCATAGGATAGTCTTGGAGGAAAATGCCAAGAATAGTATTGAAGGCGTGAGGAGATTGAACCCCATAATGAAGGAGGTGGTGAAGAAAGAAATCATCAAATGGTTGGATGCAGGAATCATCTACCCTATCGCTGATAGCTCCCGGTAAGTCCATTTCGGTGTGTACCCAAGAAAGGAGGGGTTATCAGTAATACAAAATGAAAAAGATGAGCTAATTCCAACAAGGATGTGAATGAGTTTGGAGGATATGCATGGATTACGTAAAGTTAAACAAAGCAACTAATAAGGATCATTTCCTCTTCCATTCATTGATCAAATGCTAGATGTGCTCGCAGGAAAGATTTCTATTGTTTCCTTGATGGTTATTCAGTTACAACCAGATAGCCATAGCACTCAAGATCAAGAGAAGACAACATTCACTTGCCCCTATGGTACCTTTGCTTTCGAAGGATGCCATTTGGGCTATGTAATGCTCTGCAACATTTCGAGAGGTGCATGATGGCCTTATTTTCTCGATTTCATTGAGAACTCCATGGAAGTTTTTATGGACGATTTCTCGCCTATGGAGATTCGTATGTGCTGGATGCCCGGATAATTTGGAAGGAGTTCGATAAGGTGTGAAGAAACCAACCTAGTGCTCAATTGGGAAAAATGCCATTTCATGGTACAAGAAGGAATAGTGTTGGGACACGTAATATCAAAGAAAGGTTTAGAGGTGGACAGAGCAAAGATTGATGTTATTGACAAGTCGCCTCCACCTACAACTATCAAAGGAGTCGAAGTTTCTTAGGACATGCGGGGTTTTACAGAAGATTCATCAAGGATTTCTCAAAGATTTCAAAGCCCTTGTGTCTCATTGTTGCAACGTGACCACGCCTTCAATTTTGATGAGCAAAGTCATGAAGCTTTTAACAAATCAAGATCGCTTTGTAATGTACTCCGAATAGTCACCCGCATTGGTCCAAGCCATTTGAGTTGATGTGTGATGCAAGTGATTATGCCGTGGAGTCGTATTGGGGCAAAGGTATGGAAAAATTTTTCATTCTATTTATTATGCCAAGAAAACCTTAGATGATGCCCAATTGAATTATACTGTGGATCAAAAAGAACTTTTGGTCGTTGTATTTGCATTTGATAAGTTCGATCTTACTTAGTTGGTGCAAAAGTTATTGTTTTTACTTGATCATTCACCCATTAAGTACTTAATTTCTAAAAAGATGCAAAGCCAAGACTTATTAGATGGGTTCTCCTCCTCCAAGAATTTGACTTGGAAATTCGTGACAAAAAGGGGGTGGAGAACCAAGTTGTTGATCATCTTTCTAGGCTTGAAAATGTTGATACAGTGCACAGTGAAGAAGATATACAAGAAAAATTTCCGATGAGAGACTATCGTTAGTAGCCTCGATGAGTCAAGACGTGGCCACGCCTATGACACTTTCGCCAAACGTCATAACGTCCGATACTCATCGCTCCATGGTATCTTCGACATAGTCAACTTCCTTGTTAGCAAAATTGTGCTCAGAATTCAACCATCGCCAGAAGAAGAGGTTCTTCCACATGATAAAGCAATATTTCGGGATGAACCATATCTCATACAAATTGTGCCCAGATCGCTTACTAAGAAGATGCCTTATCGAGGAAGAGCAACCCCATGTGCTTGCAAATAATGTCATTCAAAGACCTTATGGTGGACATTTTGGAGGTACTAAAACAAATGCAAAGGTCCTACAATCAAAGCACTCTCGCCAACATTATTCGAGATGCACATGAGTCGGTTAGGAGATGTGACAAGTGCCAAAGAACAGAAACATATCAAGCAAGCAAGAGATGCCACTCACAAACATTCCGAAGTAGAGTTGTTTGATGTATGGGGAATGGACTTCATGGGACCATTTCCTATGTCCCATGGAAATCTCTACATTCTCGTAGTGTGTGGATTACGTATCAAAATGGGTTGAAGCGGTGGCATTACCAAACAATGAAGCCAAATCATTAGCAAGTTCCCGAAAAGAATATATTCACAAGATTTGGTACTCCAAGAGCCATAATCGGTGATGAAGGCTCTCATTTTTGCAATAAATTGATTGAGAACCTCTTGGCTAAATATGGAGTAAAACACGAATTGCTACACGACTTATCATCCCCAAACCAAAGGCTGTTTCAAATATCCAACAGGAGATAAAAAGAATACTTGAAAAGATGGTTGGTCCCAACAGAAAGGAGTGGTCATTACACTTGGATGATGCACTTTGGGCCTACTGAATAAAGATACAAAACACCATTGGGCATGTCTCCGCATGCTAGTTTATGGAAAGGCTTGTCACCCGCCAATTGAGCTCCAACATAAAGCTTATTGGGCAATAAAGCAAATAAATTTGGATCATGCAAAGGCCGGGTGAGGCAAGATTGTTACAATTGAATGAGCTAGAAGAGTTTAGACACCATGCCTATGAGAGCTCTGCAATGTATAAAGAAAAGACCAAGAAGTGGCACGATCAAAGAATTCAAAGGAGAGAGCTAGCGAGAAGGACAACGGTATTGCTATTTAATTCAAGGCTTAAAAATTTTTTCGGAAAGTTGAAGTCAAGGTGGTCGTGTCCATTCAAACTAATAAAGATCTATCCTCATGGTGTCGTGGATTTTATTTGATGAAAAGACAAACACCATATTCAAAGTTAATGGTCAACGTGTGAAACAATATCATGGAGAACATGTGGAAAGGGACAAGATTCAAATGTCCTTCAACAATTCTTGAATAAAAGAGACAAAAGTCCGTCAAGACTCTTAAAGCAAGCGCTCTTGGGAGGCAACCCAAGGATTTTTAATTTTTCTCGTGTCTTTTTAATTTTTGTTTTGCAGAATAAGAGTTGAAAGAAAAAGTGAAAGATGGTAGACGTCGTAACGCCTCAAGATTTCTTACCGGCGTGGGCACGCGCCGGGGCGCTCAAGGCAGTTTAAATTAAGACAAGGGCGTAAGTGATGACGTGGCGTAAATGATTTCCTCTCTGAAAAGCGAACGTGGTAACCGACCACGACGCCACCCCCTCACTTAGCATGTCTAATCAATCTGTTACTTTCTCCATTACTCCACTCTTCCATTTCTCAACTCCCCATAACCTCTTCCCCATAAAAATCTAACCACTCACCACCATTCCACCTCCTGAAATCTCTTTCTAGTCTCCTTCTTTCTGAAAACCCAATTCTCCCATCCCCTTTTCTGAAAACCTAAAATTTCCAGAAATCCCCCATTTCCTTCCAAACATTTTCTGCACAAAAACCATGACTAAAGCGAAGCAATCCGCCACCAAATCCTCTGGAAAAGGAAAGCATGTTGACCTAAGTTCCTCCTCACCCCCCATCCCCAAAACACCAAACCCATCTAAGAAGAAAGCCCCGCTTCTCGAAAGGGGTTTCATCCAAGAAAACCCCAATCCTAATTTTCTCGCAACCGCGCAGTCGTTGGGATGGCGTAAATTTGTTATGCACGAGAAAAGAGTATATTGCTACTCACGGTTCATGATTTCTACAAGGGAATCGTGGAAAGGATCAAGGAGAGCCATCCATCGTCTCAAAGGTAAGAGGAGAGGAAGTCAAGTTTGGGGTAAGGGTCATTAATGACTATTTTGGATTAGGATACTATGGCAAAGCCGCTGAGACCAAGCGTAAGAACTATGGGTTGGCCGAGATGGATGCCATTAAGGAGAGGATATGTGTTGAAGGTGCTTTATCGGGAAAGAAGAGGAGAGCATGGAAGCGAGTTCAAAATAATGAAGAAATACCTTTGTGATGAAGCCAATACACGGTTCCATTTTATAAGGCACCGCTTAATCCCTACCTCTCACACATCATGGGTTGACAAGGAGAGAATGATTGTAATTGATGCAATCATGTCCGAGAGATAAAGTGGAGGTTGGAAAGTCGATCAACCGTGAGCTCAACAAATGGAAGAACAGAAGGACGGCTATTTGTACTTCCTTGTTTGATAACCGACTGCATGCATGGAGGCGGGAGTGGAGATAGAGGCTTGAGAACTTAGGAGCAACCTCAAGGCCCCTTCTCAACAAAATTTCAGCCTAGAGTGAAGATCGCAGGTCTGCTTAGTTCTGCTGATGCTCGGGCGTTACAACGTCTCGGAGGAAAGGCGCATTCCACGCCAAATTTATTAAGGAGCAATTTGAGTGGCAAAAGAAGGTATTTGCCTGTGTGTCCAAAGGGAAGAAAGCGGTTGTAGAGCCTACATTGCGAGAATGGATGCAAGAAGAAGAAGATGATGAAGTGCCCCTGCCTACAATCCAAAGAAGAGTCGTGAAGAAGGAAAGAGCAAAGCGAGCAAGAAGCCCACCAAAGAGGCAAAGCCCAAAGAAAGAAACAAAAGAAGGTAAGTAGTGAGGAAGATTTTAATTCGATGATTTAGATGATATTTCCGAATGTGATGCGAGAGGAATCCAAGAAGGTGAGCATGGAAGTGATCGGTGAAGAAGAGGAAGAAGAGGAGAGCCTCAAGAAAAAGGGGAGTTCGAGTGAAAGGACTGAAAGTGAGTCCCCAAAGAATTCAATCAACCAAAGAGCCAAACCAAGAAAAATCCAAATCACCTAGCTCCAAAGCACCATCCCCACAACCACCACCTTCACCCCAAGAACCTCCACACACGAACAAAACACCCCAAATACCCCACAATCCAAAGTCGAGGACCAAACCATTCCACAACCACCCCCACCCCAACCTCGAACCTCAAAAACAACCATCACACTGAAGCGGGCGTGGCGGCGTCCGAGCCAACAATCACGTAAAGCAACCCACAATCCCAAACCATTTCCCCACCCAAAAGACCGAGTCAAAATCGCACCGCATACAATCCATTTGGAAGGAAAAAGACAACAGATAGCTGGCTGAGTCAAATCTAGCTCAAGGGAGCAGAGAAAAGAGGAAATAACGTACCACCACAACACTCGTGCGTAAGCGCGCTGTAAAAAAAAAAAAGTCAAAGTCTTTGCAGATGACTGCTCATCGCTACTTAGTGGTGCATTCGTTGCCACTCATCGCTTTCGAAGCGCCACTTCTGCTATTGCCGAAGAAGCGCTGCAGACGCGTTGTAACGTCTGGCTTGAAAAAGAGGTCGCACCAAACTTGCGTAAATGCAAGTCATCAATGAACGTGAGGTCGCATTGGAAAAGGTCAAACAAAGAAGCAATGGAGGAGGCTACACGAAAACTAGCGAGCACTTGTTGAAGCAAGCCTGGGATCGATTCTTTGAACTGGAGTATCATCATCGACGTGGCGACGCCTAAAGAGCCGCAGGTGGAAAAAGCCCGGTGATCCCAAAGTGAACCAATGCAAGTTAACCTCACCTGACCTAGCAATGAGAATGTGGGAGGAGGCCAAGAAAAGGATTGCCAAGCATCAATCTGCTGCTTTGGTGGAAGTATTGGAGCAAGTACAAAAGAGAAAGAATCGATGAAACAACAACAACCGCCACCACCGAGCAAGGAGGAGTGAAGGTCAAGAAAGAGAAAAGGAGAAGAAGAAAGGAGAAGAGGCGGCGAGCGGTACCCACCGCATACAAAGCGGAAGGCTAAGGTCCGTGCATCAAACAAGTAAGTTCCCCTATCAATATCAATTGTAGTGTAGTTTTTTTTTTCTCTTCTTAGTTTTAATTTTAGGTTGAAATTTGCTAGTTTTAGTTTCTGAATGAGACCCCCTCTCTCATTTTTAAAAAAAAAAAAAAAATGCTATTGCTATTTCCTTTTAGCGGTGAGGACACCGCTCAACTTTAAGTGTGGGGAAATCTCAAATGTTTTGATGTTTTAAGTCTTTGTACATGAAATCAAATGCAAAAGTAGCTTCGTTTCTTACTCATCAAGCATGAAAATAATTCTCTTTGGGCTAAGGATAAGTGAAAATGTGTGTGTGAGTAACCTATGCATGATTAGAAGTAAAGAATTGATTGTTGCTCCTACACAAACTCTGTTTTTAAGAGAGAATCTAGTTAGCTAAGGAATATTTTGTGCTGAAGCTAGTTGTGGTCAACTTTGGTGAAAATAAAACTTGATTAAAAACCTAGAATAGCGAGTAGAAGCTAAGTTTGGGGGTAAATCAAGTCGCGTACTAAAGGCCGGGTGCAAAGACCGTAGGATGGTTAAGTGCGGTGTAGTGTGAGTGCAACGTTGTAACGTCTACCCGTAATGTTATAACGTCTGCCGTGTGTGTTGTGTAGTGTATATAGACGTTGCAACGTCCACCCATAAACGTTGTAACGTCTATCCCCAAAATTACCAAAAAGAGTGTGTTGTTACAAATAAGTGGAAAATCCACATGTGTGCTTTGTTCCCTGTAATACCCTGAAACAAATGCTGAAGCACTCCAAAATGTGAAAAAAAAAAAAAAAAAAAAAAACTCCCAAAGGGAAGCAAAATAAAGAGAGTTGCTCAGTAATGAGGGGGTTACAGTCTTTTTGCGTGTGTGAGTCAGTAAATTAGTTGCACTAATCCAGTCCTAGCACCCACTTAAGACCCTTTGTCAATGCTTAAAATGAACCCCCATGTCTTATGTGAAAATGTTAGCCTATTCTTTGTTTTGAAAAATGTTTTACTGTCACTATTTGGGAAGCCACTCTTTCATAAGTCAAAATCAAGCTTTACGAACTAGCTGTAGGAGATTTAAAGCGAGAGATCACACACTCACTTCGAGCTTTAATGAATCTGGAATTTAATCATGCAAGTGGTGTGTGAGTGTGTGAGGAATGAGCCCCTTGAGAATGAATTTTTGATCTATTGATTTAGTAAGAGCATAACCTGCTAGTGTAGTTGATTTCATGTTTTGTTTTGCTGTTATCTTGATTGCTTGAGGACAAGCAATGACTTAAGTTTGGGGTGTGATAACTCATATTTATATGAGTTATTTATACTCATTCAAAGAATAAGTCATGTAAGTTTTCTAGTAATGCAAGGAATATTTAATTAAGTTTTATATAATTTCGAGTCTTTAGTAAATAAATAGATGAAGTGGTGAATATGTGCATTTAGGCACCATTTGGTGCCCTCGAGAGCGCTTTTGATGCTTTTTGTGCTTGTGCAGAAATTTCATCTTTGAACGTTACCACGTCCTCACCACGCCTACTAAAGTGTAGCGTGAAAAGGGTGAAAAGATCTTCATTTTGGCCGCCGAAGCATTGATAAGTCAAAGATATAAAAGTCAGAAGATTTTCTGTTCCCCATGAGCTGACGCACTGAAGCACTGTAGCGCTGAACAGTGTCAGGAAAAATAGAAGAAACAGATATGGTAGGTGGGCAAGTGACATCAAGACGCTGTAAAGCAAGGAGGCTATTTAAAGCTCACCGCCTTCTCTCTCAAGATCATCATCTCTTCCACCAACTTCAGAATCACTTCATCTCCATCATCCCACCGTCCCTCCATTAACTTAGAACTAGTTTTGTAAAGAAGATCTGGAAACAGACTTCTATATTTGACTATTCTGAACTTAGTTTTTTTTATTTCTGCATAAGTGTAAGGTTCAGACGTTGTAACGCCTATACAAATGCATATGCTAAGAAGTTACTTGGGTGTATCTTTTGCACTTGAGTTCTTTTCTGTTATGTATGGTATTAGGATTTCACATCCTTTTCATTCTGTAATGATGCTCAGCATGAGCTAAACACTTTGTAGTTGAGTTGTTGTTTTGCTATTAATGAATTTCTAGTTAATGTTATGAAGTGTTAGCGTTGCCCGTTTTAAATCTTTGCGTAATAATATTTTCAAAACTTGTTTTGAGGCTGGCCTCTTAAAATAGGTAGATTCATAGGTACAGACATGGTCTATGAAAAGAAATCAAAGATTTATATGAATGAACAATGCACTAAAGACATTTAGGCATCTTTATCTAAGTCTAGACATAGAATGGATAATAGTTCATAGAACATTGCTGTGGGTACTTAATATACAGGAGTGGGCCTATTTAGAACCTAGACATAGGATTTCTTGTACTTGAAACTCTGACGTTTTGTGCTGAAAAGCACAGCTCTTTTGCAACAGCGTTCAAACGTGGCCACGTCTGCACAGATTAACATTTAAACGTCATAACGTCTAAACGTTATGACGTCTGGCTAGGAAGGATTTAACTGCATGCAACAACTCAACTCCTCTCTCATCCATATTCACAACCAACTTTTATTTCCTTGTTTTGTTTAAATCTTTAGCTTTAGAACCAACTCTTAGTGTCGATTTATCACTTGATTCTCTTGTGTTTTGAAACTTGAGCATTGAAAGCATATCAATCCTCGTGGGAACGATCTCTTACTCTAATCCACTTTATTACTTGTACGATGTGTATACTTGCACTGATTTGCGAATTCTATACTATTACACAAGCGCGAACAGTTGGTAGTTCATATCACAGGGAACCACCTTGCTAACAAGAAAATTGACAATATCAAAGATACCACGATTGCTACAAAGATCAGTGCCGCAAAGACTTACAAACGAGAAGTGCTCATCGGAAAATGTTCTTTGATTTCACCAAATGTACCGCACTTTCATTTTCCAATCTAGACAAATGATCGAAGAACTTGTTCTCCACCCCCTTTTTATCTTTAATCTCAAGATCAAATTCTTGAAGGAGGAGAACCCATCTTATTAGCCTAGGTTTTGCATCTTTCTTAGCAATCAAATACTTAATGGCAGAGTGATCAGTGTAAACAATTACTTTTGTGCCAACTAAGTATGATCTAAACTTTTCAAATGCAAAAACCACAGCTAACAATTCTTTTTCAGTAGTAGTGTAATTCAATTGAGCATCTACAAGTGTTTTGCTAGCATAATAAATAGAATGAAAGACTTTTCCATACCTTTGGCCAAGGACAGTTCCTATGGCATAGTCACTAGCATCACACATGAGCTCAAAAGGTTTGCTCCAGTCTGGAGTCACAATCACAGGTGCAGTAACCAAGGCATTCTGCAATTTCTGAAATGCTACAGCACAGGCCTCGTCAAAGACAAATGGAGTGTCATGCTGCAGCAATTGACACAGAGGCTTAGATATTTTGGAGAAGTCCTTGATGAATCTTCTATAATACCTAGCATGCCCAAGGAAACTTCTGACACCTTTCACATTGGTTGGAGGATGCATCTTCTCAATAACTTCCACCTTAGCTTTATCAACTTCAATAGCCTTCTTAGAAATCTTGAGACCCAAAACAATACCTTCTTGGACCATGAAATGGCATTTCTCCCAATTCAACACCAAGTTGGTTTCTTCACATCTATCCAAAATTCTCTCCAAATTATCAAGGCATAATTGGAATGTCTCCCCAAAGACAGAGAAATCATCTATAAACACCTCCATAGATTTTTCAATAAAATCAGAGAAAATGGACATCATACACCTTTGAAAAGTTGTTGGTGCATTACATAGCCCAAATGGCATTCTCCTAAAAGCAAAAGTGCCATAGGGACAAGTGAAAGTAGTCTTTTGCTGATCTTCAAGTACTATGGCTATTTGATTATAACCAGAATAACCATCCAAAAAGCAATAAAACTCCTTGCCAGCAAGTCTATCCAACATTTGATCAATAAAGGGCAAAAGGAAATGATCTTTTCTTGTGGCCTTGTTGAGCTTCTTATAATCCATGCAAATCCTCCAACCAGTTATTGTTCTAGTAGGAATAAGCTCATTCTTCTCATTGGCTACCACTGTGACCCATCCTTTCTTTGGAACACACTGCACAGGGCTCACCCATGCACTATCAGATATAGGATATCACTTGATTATCTCTTTTTTCACAACTTCTTTCATGATGGGGTTTAGCCTCCTCTGTCCTTCAATACTATTTTTAGCACCTTCATCAAGAATGATTATGTACATACAGAGAGTGGGACTAATCCCTTTTATATCAGCCATTTGCCACCCAATTGCCTTCTTATGCCTCCTTAGGGTAGTAATGAGATCATGCTCTTGACTTTTGGAGAGGTCAGAAGCAATGATCACAGGCAATGTATCATTTTCCCCTAAGTAGGCATATTTGAGATGCTTCGACAATTCCTTCAATTCAAGATCAGTGGGTTTCTCTATGCTTTTTTCGCTGTCATTTTCGGCGGATTTGACCGCCTTTTTGGCGGATCCATTTTTTTTTGTCCGAACCCTTTTTGTTTCCACTTTATAATCCCCCACAAATGATATAATTCCGCCGAAACGCCAAATATCCGCTTAAAACGCTTCGTGGATTAAATCCCCCACAAATGTCAAAAATCCGCCGGAAAGTTTCTGGGGGATTAAAATCCGCCAGAAAGTTTTGCCTTGGATTTTCAGTTTTTCTTGTAGTGCTTGAGAGTAGAATCTCCAAGTTCAAGAGGCTCCTATTGCTTAGTCCAAATTTCCTTGACAGTAGCCTCCTCATGCAACAATCCTTCATCCACAAGTTCACTTTTATCCACTTGAGAAAGAGCTTTCACCAAGTGATCATTCTGCTTGTTGAACTATTTTTGCACTACAGAGTCTAGAGATACCACAAAAGAACACTCCTCAGTTCCTTTATCAGGAAGCTTAACATTGAATTTAATCTCTTGATCATTGATTCTCATAGTCAATTCCCCCTTTTGCACATCAATTAGAGTCTTTCCAGTAGCCAAGAAAGGTCTTCCAAGGATGATAGACACTTCTTTATCCACATCAAAATCTAAAATCACAAAGTACAGCAGGAAAATCAAATTTATCTACCTTTATCAGTACATCCTCAAATGATTCCTTCAGGATAAGCAATAGATCTATCTGCAAGCTGAAGAGTAACAGTTGTAGGCCTTGCAACACCTATACCCAGCTGAGTAAAAACTAACTTAGGCATCAAATTGATGCTTGCACCTAAGTCACAAAGAGCTTTGCCAGTATAGGTTTCACCAATAGAACAAGGGATGGTGAAACTGCCTAGATCCTTCAATTTGCTTGGAATCTTGCTTTGCATGATCATACTACACTCCTCAGTCATAGCCACTATTTCAAACTCACTAAGTCTCCTCCTTTTGGTCAAGACATCTTTCATAAACTTTGCATAGTTAGGCATTTGTTGGAGAGCCTCAACTAATGGAACATTGATGTGAAGTTGTTTTAACACCTCTAGGAACTTGCCAAATTGCTTGTCTTGTTCTGATTTGGTTGGAGAGGGAAGCGACTTGAGCAGACAAGGCAGTGACCTCACTCACTTCATGTATACCAGCCACCTTCTTTTGAACACTTGACCTAGCAGTGGGCCATTGGTAGCTATTTGCAGCAATGTCTTCAATCAAGTTGTAAGCATCATTGTAAGAACCATTAAGAAGAACTCCTCCAGATGAGGCATCAAGCATGAGCCTAGTTTGAGGTTCCGATCCATTATAGAATGTCTCTATTTTGATAATGATAGGAATACCATGGTGAGGACATTTTCTCAAAAGTTCTTTGTATCTTTCCCATGCTTCAAACAAAGTTTCAAATTCAGTTTGCTTGAAAGAGGTAATCTCATTTCTCATCCTGACATTCTTGATTGGTGGAAAATATTTTGTCATAAATTTTTCTGCCATCTCATTCCAAGTAACAATAGAGTTAGGCTCTAGGGAGTTAAGTCAGGCCTTAGCTCTATCCTTCAAAGAATAAGGGAACAATTTCAGCTTAAAAGCATCATCTGTAACACCAGGGAGAATGAAATTACTACAAACCTCAACAAATTGTTTCAAATGCAGATGTGGGTCTTCAAGGGGACCTCCACCAAATTGCCCAATTGTTTGAAGCATTTAAAACATCATTGGCTTAAATTAAAAATGGGTTGTAGCAATTTCTGGCCTCACTATGCCTGTTTGAATAGTTTGAGGGTCAAAAATTGCATAGTCCCTCATAGGTCTATCCCTATCATTAGCTATGCCTATAACTCCCATTTCCAGAACTTGTCTTCTATACCCTCCATCTTCTTCAATTGTAGGAGGTGGTGTAGGTGGGGAGAATTGTGCTCAGAATTGTGAGGATTAGCCATAGCAGCGACTCTTCCTAATTCAATAAGTTCTGGAGTACTATGAACTCTTCTCAATCTTCTGAAATGTCTTTCTATCTCTGGGTGCAACTGGAATTCTGGTGTGGTACGTCTATGCTTGTGTATATGCTGCGAAGAATGTGATGTTGCGAAGAATCTAATGTTGTAGCAACAGAAACAACACAAACAGAATTAGTAACAAAAGACACTAAGTTGCTAACTAATTAAACAGTCTATTAACTATAATTCCCCGACAACGGCGCCAAAAACGTGTTGTGGTAAAAATACGTGTGAGTGCAAGTATACACTGTCAACAAGTAATAGAGAATAAGTGAGATTGTTCCCATGAGGAATTATGCTTAACTTTGAGAGTTTAATTTGATTAACAATTTAGTGAGGACACACAAATTTTGGGCAACATAAACAGTATTGAAAGTAAAGAGTAATGGAAATCAGTGATGAGAACAAGCTGAGATGCATTCACTTCAGTAGCTTCATTAATATGCAATTAAGAGTATGTTCAATCTTCAAAAGAGAGTCTTTGCAACAATAAGACATTATTCTCTCGAATACTTCCCACTAGGTTTCCTTGCAAGAGTTTATCTCTAAATCCTAAAGAAGTACCTCCTAGTCACTGAGCACCTAGCATATTCACCTTATGGGTTATGCTCTCCTATCTCTAGGGTTAAGCAAGGAACATCAAGATCTCTCGTTAATGTCCACTACCCATATTACCTTGTGAGATTAATTTACAAACCATCTCTGAATTTATAAATGCTATTTAGAATAGACGGCCAATCTTACTCTAAAATGGAAATATTGTCACACACAAGGTAAAATGCACAACATTAAACATACTTCATTAATCACATAATAAATCTAGCTACATCAGATCCATCATCTCAACTATGAGTATTTAGCTCATATTGAGTTTACCAAACATGGAAAATAACTTAAACAAAAGAGTAGAAGTCATAATACAAATTTCAAGGTAATAAATGATACTATAAAGAGAGAACAGTAAAGGAGCTCCAATGGTGACAATGGAGATTTGGTCCAGCTCTTCTAAGTAGAAATCCACCAAGAGAAATGTAATTCCAGTGATGTTGCAACAATTGTCTCAGCAATGAAAATGGTTGATGAACTTGCACGCTAAGAAGGACTATCTCTAAACTTCCCTCTGACGGCAGAACCTCCTTAATGAGGAATATAAACTTAGTTATATAGTGTCTCCTTCCACGCAACCCTAAAATGATCTCTTTTTGGGAAATGGGTCCTAGGTTAAAGGGCAATTGTGAGAAATCCACATTAGGTCATATCTTTCTGTGCCATAAAGCTCTGACACCTGTCCTTTCCTGGTTTTCCGTGTTTTCCGCAATTCCCTGAGCTTTCTCTCTCATCTAGCGCAATTTCACTATTGCAAGACGCACTGCTCTTTGCGCAAAGACTTAAACAAAACACAATTAAAAGCACAAAGGGCATAAATATTCCAAATTCAAACCAATTCAATCCTGCACCATTATTTCTAGTCTAAACACCTAATTACATGATAATTCACACAACATGCTAGCTAATTCACCTAAAATCAAGCTTAGAAGGCAAGTAATAACCATCATAAATGATATTTATCAGGTGGTCGTCCCCGAAGCACCCAAAGAGCTCCATGTTTTTGGCTTTAGTTGTAGTGGCCTTTTTTGACGCCGATGTTGGCTCCATACTTAGGTTCCTGTCGGAGCGTAAGTGCATACGCCAACAATAATCCACCCAAAGCGAATCAAACTTGTTTGTTTGTTCACCGTGTCATTCCCATTGGGCGTGCCAATTTTTGTTGTCGTCAAACTCTTAGGTCCTAGCCGTGGAATCGGCCAGAGATTTGGACAAGTCTTCGACCCTCTGTTCTTGAAGCAATTACGCCGAGGAGGGAACTCTGCTCCTCGAATGTGGGTATATATCCTGACTCCTCTAGAAAGGGTCAAGTTGGATGGGACGCGAGGGTTGGATTATTCTACTGGCCTAATGCATAAAAATAAAGATAAGTAAAATGTGGTAAAGAAGATAAAAATTTGAAATAAATTTGGGTTGTATTGATGATCTATCTGTACAATTGCATTCTACCATATATATATATATATATATATATATATATATATATATATATATATATATATATATATATATATATATATATATATATATATGCCCTCGTCGGCCAGTTTCCTAGCCAACATTTGCCTACCGTTGGATCTACTAAAGACCAACATATCTCATTGATCCTGAGCCCTAAAGAAGCGGAGCCACTACCCACGATCTCCACTAGCACGGTTAGTGGGGTAAAACTCTTCGCACCACTTCTCCATGGCCTCGCTCCTTCGCTTGATATTTAGTTAGTCCCACGTTCTGTCCACGAGCTTCCCTCGTTCTGGCCACTTGCTCCCTCGGCTGCCTCTTGTCCCTCGGGCAGTCTCATGGACTCGGGCTGCCTCTTGCCCCTCGACATGCGAATCTGGCTGGATAGAATGAAAGAATTCTTTTCGATGAGTAGAAAACAAGTATTGTTTCTTCAAGGTGATTAGCAGTGTGGAAATAAATGAGACAGGAAGTTGTAGTCACGGGAAAAACAAGTCGGTTGCCAACTTCACCAAAATTACGAAATCAGTATAGTTTCTTACAAAAGAATAATTGTGGTGGTCTTGCTTGTGCCTCATAAATATAACCGAACGCGACTAATTGCTCAACATAAAATGAAATATGTTTCCCACTTTGTTTTAAGGCATTTTGGTTTGTAATAAACTATATTACTACAATTATCACATAATATTACCATATCAAGAGTATAACATTTGGTAACATTTGGTAACATGCATGCATGCTTTCATTATGGTCTTCGGGACTGATATATTTCATATATTCTTACCACACAACTCATGTACTCAATATAAATAATTTCTGCAGATCAATATGAGACTTTGTTTTTCAAAAGAATTTATTTGAAGATATTTCTTTTTATCTTGAATCCTTCGGTGATTTTCCATGTAGAGATCAACTATAGGTTCAACCTTAAAATCCATCATATATAATTTGAGATCATTCATCTTAAACTCTTTCCTTGAATAGTCTAAAGGTTTGGAAGCTCTTCAGGAGTTTCGATAATATTCATGTCACCATCATAGGCATGAATTATAGAAATCTCTTTCCTTGAATAGTCTAAAGATTTGGGCCTGATTCTAGCATTTGTTCAAATTTGACCCGTTTACTCTTTGTGGCCCCGACCTTTTTTACCTTTCTTGTAACTTAGTCAAAAAACCATAAAACACAAAAATAATAATAAATTTGATTAAAAAATGTTACCACAAAATTAAAATTGTCCAAAAGTACAAAAAATAATATTACAAAGTACACAAAAAGCAAAATAAATAAATAAAAATACAAAAAACAGCTTTAGCCCAAATAGCAACTGGGCTTGGATCTTAATGCTCTCCTAAAATCCTAATCTTCCTCTCCAAGCATCAGAAAAATAAACCAAATCAGGGTAAATCACACATTAATTGCTAAAACCTAATTCTCTAATATAAATAGGCAGTCTGCCTCAGTCAAAAACACGCACACAAAATTGAGAAATCACAAAAAGGATTAGCGATTCAAATCAGAATCCTAATCACACAGAGAAATATTCAGAAATAATCAAAAGGATTAGTGGATCAAAATCAGAACCCTAATCAACAAATAAAACACTGAGTTCAAAGTTCCATTGGCAGCAGTAAAGCAAAAGGACAACACTAGCAAATAGGAGTTTTTTCAGAAGCTGGAGTTTAGGTTGGTATTTCGTATGCTTTTTTTTTTAATCTATTTACCATAATAGTCTAGATATAAATATTACAGGTGCTTTGTTATAAAAAAAAAAACTATATAGGATTTAACATCAATATTAAACGATAATAGGAGTAGGTTTATGTTGCTTTAAATATGTAGACAAGTTTTTGTTGTTGTAATTGTTTTCAAATGTTGGTTTAGGGATTTTCAAAATCATTAGGCTGTAGGTAGATTAAGGTTTAACAAAATATTTAGGCTTGTAAATAGAAAAGATCATGAACAAAATATGGTTAAAAAAATTAAGGTTTATAATTAATAGGTATTAAAAAACGAAATCCGTATCTGATTTGAAAAACTCTTTTAGTTAGAAAAATTATGGATTAATTTGAAATAGGTTTAGTTTTAAAAAAAAATAGTGTTTCAGTTTTAATTGTTGCCTTATATGGTGTTGTTTCCTATTTTATTTTATTTTATTAAAAAAAATCGGATTACTACTACACCCCTATCTTTTAATTCGCAAACACCCCTGTTACTTAAGCCCATATTTCGCAAACGAGGCCTCCAATACGAACTGGGCTGTGCTTTTTGCACCTCAGTTTTAATTACATGACTCCCTGCAGTTATTTACACCACATTTTACTGTTTAAACCCTCTTTCTCATTTTTTATTATTATTAATTCCCTTCAAAAGTTCACGAATAAACCATTTCTATCAAAAATACCAATAGGGACTAAGTCGGACGTACAGTCGAGTTAGTTATCGTTTTAGGACCAATGAGCCGGACTGCTCAGTAACCCTAAAACCCATATACCGTCAAAATTCCAAAAATAATTCATTTTCTTCTACAAAACTAAATAAAGAAATAAGTCGGCCGAATGGCCGGGTTAGTCGTTCTTCTAGGTTGAATGAGCCAGACGACTCAGTAATTCTAAAACCCCTATACAAAATATAAATCAACAAATATTTTTCCCAAAAATAGGGGATTAAGACAGTTGTACAACTGGGTTAATCATCATTCTAGAACGAATGAGCTGGACGACACAAAAGTTCTGCATACCTATTCTAAAAGCAATCCATCTTACGTCAAACCATTTTCCAAACTTCAAAAATCGTTTTCAAAAAGTAGGGGATTAAGTCAGCTGTACAGTTGGGTTAATCATCGTTTTAGGACGAATGAGTCGGACGACTCAGTAATCCTAAAACCTCTACATTAAAAAACACCAACCAACAAACTTTTTCAAGAAGAACTACGTAGCTTTGATTCCTTCATTGCATCCGGAGGTACGTAGGAGCAGGGGCCCACTCCTGTCAAGCACAAAAAACTAGTTTTTTATTTAAGTCTTCTTCTTTTTCTATAATTCAAATAAAAGGGTAAAATGATAATAAAATACAATTAGTTAGACGGCAACCTTCTTTTGGAAGGATGTCGTGGGGTGCAAATACCTTCCTCACGCATAAACGACTCCCGGACCTTAACTTATCTTTATCCTAGCCCAAAGGGATTTTCGGAATTTGCCCTTAAACTAGAACTTCAGTGGCGACTTCATTTCAAACTTCGAAGAATCCTCGCCCGGATTTTTCGGTCGCTACATTGAATAATCATCTTGAGAATCCAAAAAGTGTGTATTGGACTATTAAATCCTTCAGGGATCTTCAAATAATTATGACTATCAAATGAGTCATACAGATAAGTTGTAGCAACATTCATCTTGTGAGAATTGAGCTATTCATGTGCTACAAGACTAATTAAGTACTGAATAGTACTCGCATCCACCATTGAACAGCATGTCGAGCTTTGTATCCCACAATTTCACCATTCTTATTTTGTTTTTTTTGCAGAAAAACCCATTTGTATCTAACCGATTTCACACCTTCAGGTGTTTGGACTACATTTCCAAAAACTTTTTGCTTGTAAAATGAGTTTAATTTTGCTTAAATTTCATCTTTTAATTTTGGTCAATTCATATTGTCTACAATCTTGAGTAGACTTTGGTTCAAGATCCTCACTATCATTTATCACATTTAGCGCTATATTATATGTAAAAACATCATCAACGATGACTTCGTTTCGGTTCCAGTGTATTTGGATCTTTAGTAATAACTTATTCGATTTGGGCCTGATTCTGGCATTTGTTCAAAGTTGACCCCGTTTACTCATTGTGGGCCTGACCTTTTTTACCTTTCTTGTAACTGATAACTCTATTTTATATAGAGTTATTCATATGTTTAAACTTAGTAAATTGCTCTCTTTCAAGCAAAGATAAGGAGTTTTTATAGTATTTTATATAATATGTGATAACTTGAGTGTTTAACATAGTTAAAGTTATTTATAGGTCATTTTGGATATATTGTGGTATGTTTGATGAGTTTGTTCAGTGCAACCTACAGATGAACCTGCATTACAATGCTCCTACACTACAATGCTCCTGCACTGCATCTGCATTACACAAGCATGCTTGAGCGACAATGGAAGCACCTCAAATTTCACCAAAGCTTTATCACCCCTATGACATCATGCTTAGTCATGGATCACATGGAGACACATGCCCACTTGCAAAAGGAGGCGGCTACCATAGCCCACCATAGAAGACTAGCTTTGAAGAGTCAGTTACTTATGGACATGTGGCCATTCATTATTGGACCTCCATATACACTTGTGTATGCTTCAACTTGTGAGACAACTTCTGAAAAGTAACCATGGTTACACCTCTAGTTTACTTCAACTTCAAGGAAGGGAGCACTTCTCATGAATACTATATAAAGACATTCACTCTTCACTTGGAAAATCATCTCTCAAGATCAAAATCACTTCTCACTTCATTTCATATCTTGTATTTCAATTCCATAGAGTAGTTTAGGTTAGTTAGTTTTATTTTCTCTTGTAAGGAGGCAAGGAAGGAATTGACGACTTCTTCCTTTACTTCAACAACAACCACGTGAAGTTAGTGCACTTGCATCACTTGGCAATTTCATGCAAAGGGAACTCCAACCGTGTAACTTCTATCTTATTATTTTTTTTTGTTATTTCAATTATATGAATATGACTTGTTCTATTTATATAAGACTTGTGATGTCTATCATGAACTAAACTCTTTTGGTTGAGATGTTCTAAGCTTATAATGATCTTTTAAGTAAGTTATTGTGTTCATATGTGATGTTTGCATTTTAATTCTTGTATGATAATTCTTTCATATTCATCTTTAGAATTGGCCAACTAAAAGTGAATACAAATCATAAATATAGACATGGTTTATGATTAGAACTCAAGAACTAATAGGGATAAGTGTTTAATAAAGGTAACTTTGTTAATTTCATGCTAAAACCTAGACATAGGATAACATAGTCATTAGGATGATGTAAATACAAGAGTGAACTTATTTAGCATCTTAGACAAGAATTGTAAGAAGGTGAGAAAGGAATTGACAACTTCTATCTTTACTTCAAGACAATGTGTTAAGAGCTTGTAATGAAACTCTGAAGAAAGTGACTGAAAGACACATATTGATGCAGCTGCATCAGTGCACCTGCACCACATAAAAACACAAAACTCTTGAAAGTGACTTATTTGGTGAAGACATCTCAACTATCATTCTCCACTGACTTAATACATCTTTTACTTGCTTGTTTACTTTCTATTTGTTTATATTCTTGCACCCTCACCATATATTGTTTAATGGTTACCTTTCACTAGTGAACTATTGATTTAAACTTGTAAATTAATCCAATCTCTGTGGGAACGATACTCTACTTTCACTTTATTAGTTGATACGATTGTGTATACTTGCACATTTGTGTGTATATTAAGCGCAACAGTAACTTAGTCAAAAAGCCGTAAAACACAAAAGTAATAATAAATTTGATTAAAAAGTTACAACAAATTAAAATTGTCCAAAAGTCCAAAAATGCAAAAAAAAAAATTACAAAGTACACAAAAAAGCAAAATAAATAAACAAAAAAACGGCTTTAGCCCAAATAGCAACTGGGCTTGGATTCTAATGCTCTCCTAAAACCCTAATCTTCCTCTCCAAGCATCTAAAAAATAAGCCAAATCAGGGTAAATCACTCATTAATTGCTAAAACCTAATAGGGGACTGCTTTTTCGCAAAATAAGTCAAAAAGCCAAATCAGGGTTACTTAAGCCCATATTTCGCAAACTAGGCCTCCAATACGAACTGGGCTCTGCTTTTTGCACCCCAGTTTTACGTACATGACTCCCTACAGTTATTTACACCACATTTTACTGTTTAAACGCTCTTTCTTGTTTTTTTATTATTAATTCCCTTCAAAAGTTCACGAATAAACAATTTCTATCCAAAATACCAACAGGGGACTAAGTCGGCTGTACGGCCGGGCCGGGTTAGTCATCGTTTAGGACGAATGAGTCGGACGACTCAATAATCCTAAAACCCTTATACCTTCAAAATTCCAAAAATAATTCATTTTCTTCTACAAAACAAAATAAAGGATTAAGTCAGCCGAACAGTTTGGTTAGTCGTTCTTTTAGGATGAATGACTCGGACGGCTTAGTAATCCTAAAACCCCTATACAAAATATAAATAAATAAACATTTTTCCCAAAAATAGGGGATTAAGTTAGTTGTACAACTGGGTTAATCATCATTCTAGAAAGAATGAGCCGGACGACACAAGAGTTCTAGAATACATATTCTAAAAGCAATCCATCTCACTTCAAACCATTTTCCAAACTTCAAAAATCGTTTTCAAAAAGTAGGGGATTAAGTCAGCTGTACAATTGGGTTAATCATCGTTCTAGGACGAATGAGTCGGACGACTCAGTAATCCTAAAACCTCTACATTAAAAAACACCAACCAACAAACTTTTTCAAGAAGAACCACGTAGCTTTGATTCCTCCATTGCATCCAGAGGTACGTAGGAGCAGGGGCCCACTCCTATCAAGCTCAAAAAACTAGTTTTTTATTTAAGTCTTCTTCTTTTTCTATAATTCAAATAAAAGGGTAAAATGATAATAAAATACAATTAGTTAGACGACAGCTTTCTTTTGGAAGGATGTCGTGGGGTGCAAATACTTTCTCCACGCATAAACGACTCCCGGACCCTAACTTATCCTTATCCTAGCCAAAAGGGATTTTCCGAATTTGCCCTTAAACTAGAACTTCGGTGGCGGCTTCATTTCAAACTTCAAAGAATCCTCGCCCGGATTTTTCGGTCGCTACATTGAGTAATCATCTTGAGAATCCGAAAAGTGTGTATTGGAATATTAAATCATTCAGGGATCTTCAAATAATTATGACTATCAAATGATTCATACAGATAAGTTGTAGCAGCATTCATCTTGTGAGAATTGAGCTCTTCATGTGCTACAAGGCTAATGAAGTACTGAATAGTACTCGCATCCACCATTGAGCAACATGTCGAGCTTTGTATCTCACAATTTCACCATTCTCATTTTGCTTTTTGCAGAAAAACCCATTTGTATCTAACCGGCTTCACACCTTCAGGTGTTTGGACTACATTTCCAAAAACTTTTTGCTTGTAAAGTGAGTTTAATTCTGCTTAAATTTCATCTTTTAATTTTGGCCAATTCATATTGTCTACAATCTTTAGTAGACTTTGGTTCAAGATCCTCACTATCATTTATCACATTTAGCGCTATATTATATGTAAAAACATCATCAACGTTGACTTCGATTTTGTTCCATTGTATTTAATTCTTGACATAATTTATTGAGATCTCTTTAATTTCAGAATTTTTTCAGGTACCTGATTAGTTCTTCTAGAACTGAAAAGTTTATTATGACTGAAGCTCTTTTAGAGCTTCTATATCCTCGTTTGGACCAACTTTTGTTTTAGCTCATTTTCTTGTTCGAAGATTTTTATCTTTGGAACTGATTGGTCTACCACGCGTCAGGCGCGATTGACCCATAAATATCACCATATGTATTTGTTTTAAAAAACTGAGATATTCACTTCCAATTTTTGTTGGTGATGGTCTAATTATCAATTTCCCTTATTGGATTGAAGAATCTTCTAGTTCTTCAATTGATGACCATATGAGTTTTCAATTATATTTCCCATCATTATGAATCCGGGATGGCTCAACCGTTCATGCCAAACAACAATTTTTTTATGATTTGTAAACTTCTGGTTTACAACAAAATGTGCTTCAATTGCACTGATATAAGTGTAGTACAAACCAAGAGAAATGACAAACAACTTTTCCACTTCCCTTTTTTTCCCAATGTATGTCTCGTTATATAAAGATATTCAATATCTCCTTCATCCCTCGTTTCAATATGATATCCATTTATATGAATATCTTTGAAATTTAATAAATTTCTACAAGACTTAGGGAAATATAATGCATTCTCAATGTGTAAATTTATTCCCCTGGATAACAGTATATTAGCTCTTCCGGAGCCTTCAATTAGATTTGAAGAGCCAGATATAGTACTAACTTCGGGTATTGCATATATGGGTAGTTCCACTATCAGCGAATCACATTTCTTCATTATTGATGCTAGTGTCAATACTTATTCTATCCTAAAATAAAATAAATATGATAAAAGATGGGCATGGGAAAATTAAGTCTCTACAATATTATATGCCTACAAAGATCAAACTTTAGGAACTACATAAAATACAATTTCTCGAAGAACAAAATATCAATAGAAAATTATATTTGCTACTCAAAATAAGGAAAATAAAGAGAATAGAAAGTCTCTCTTTCAGTAGAGAACTATATTTGCTAAGAAAATATACAAATTCTTTTGAACATAAAAGTGTCTAGTTCTTTAGGATCTAGTCGTACAATCAATTCTTCGTATTCCCTTTTTTTCATGCAACATTTTTATTTGGAATTCCAAGCATAAGAAAGAAGAAAAGTTACATTGTTTCATAAGATACTACATCACTATTAGGAATAACAAAGGTCACAATCACAAATTATACAAATGACAACTAAATAGGATAATGATAACATTTTCCTCATCAATGGTCATCACCACAACTTTTCTTGTACCAAAATTATAATGTGAGTCATTCACTTCTTGGAATGAACTTCAATTCATTGAGTGGTTTGTGAGTATTCTTTACAATCACCATATCACATAATCTTGATTCATAATTTATTTATTTTTTGGAAATGTTTTCTCATTTTACTAATTCATGATAATATTTGAGACATAAATTATATGTTATTTCTCTTGATTTCCTTTGCTTCAACACAAACTATGATCAAATAGATCTTATATGTAATCATTGTGTAAAAGTCAAGTTCTTCGGGAACTCGATCGCAAATCTACCATATACGATAATCAAATGAAAAGTATATTTTTTAATCAATTGTTATTCAAGAACTACACCACAAAATCTAAACATTAACGAAAAAAGAATCATACTTGAGCAGTCCTGCAAGGGTGCTTCAATATTAAGTTATTCTTTCTTGACAAAGATAAAGAAACTAATTATTTGTGCAATACTACAAGGATACTGGATTACCAATTCATTTGTTTTTCAGGAACTATACTACAAAACTTCTTCAATGATAATCAAGAAAACCATACTATGAGAAATCCTTCAAGGATCCTTGGATATTAAATTTCTAAGTTCTCTAGGAAATATATCATAAATCTCCACAGGCATAGAAACAGTTATTTGTGCAATCCTTCAGGGATGCTTGGATAATCGATTTATTGTTCTTCAAGAAATATATCACAAATTTTCATCATTTTGATTCTAATATTTAGTTATCTAATATGAAGTGCATAAGAAAATAACCAGGAGCAAAGAAAGATAAACCCAAAAAAGCCTTCGGAAGATCCAATAGGAAACATCATAATCTAATCAAAACAATTGATGAGGATACTAGATCGAGTTAGAACTAACGTTAGAAACATATTCTAATAATTTCCAATTTACCTATTGAATTCACATTCTAATAATAACATTCAACGTATTGCATATAACAAGTTTCAACAGATAAAGAAAAAAAATGATGTCATTAGAAAACATAATACAACATCAAAATCAAATTTATCAATAACTGTTCGGTACTGGATCTCAGAATGTACCTGATTTGGGGTACTTGATGTCTTGCTTCGCCTTACTTGATGTTGAATCTCGGCCCTTGAATATTGAGTTCAGCCAACCCGAGGTAGTCACAATTCCACGTTGGGTGGGGTGTACCTGGAAACATTCTGATGCCTAAGTTAGTATATGAATGAGGCGGAATGTGCAAGGAATGGAAAGCGTATCTGGAAATGGGGGTAGAACCCGTATTTATAGAGGAGAGCGTCGTGCCCTGAGCGCCGGATCCGATCGACAGCCCTAGCCGTTGAGTGCGGAAGTCAGTAGCGCTAGCGGATAATGGGTGACGCTGGGACTTGCATTGGGCCCGGCCCAATTCATGCGGGGATTTAATCCAGACTGGAACAGTGGCCCCCCAAGTCGAGGTTCGGCGAGGAACGAGTTCGGCCTCGGCTTGATGAGTCCGAGTTCTTCGCAGGGCAATGATGGGTTTGCCAGCTGTCAATTCTTGGGGAACCGATGCGTCTGTCATGATTGCGGCGCAATTTCCCATGTGAGTTCTGGTGACATACGATTTAATCGCGCCGTTTCGGTTTTCGAGGCCTGAAAGAGTATAAATGGTTCAAATGGGGACTTTATTTTGAACACGAAGTGTGAAAGTATCCCCCGATTCCGATCGCTAGCAAAACGCTCTTTGCATTCTCCTGCAACCGTCTCGAGTTCAATCTTACTCGCTTGACGCGACAATTTTGAGTTTTTTCCTCAATCCGACTTCATTGTTCAAGAATTCCCCAGAATTATGTCAACTTCTACCCAAGTGGAGCTTGCGCAAGAAGAAGAACAAGTTCAACCTCCATCACCCATTTCGCCCCAGAGGTACGAGGTGGAATCTAGGGATTCTAACTCTGCAGGCGTCGGAGGCCCCGAGGTCGAAGAGGTAGAAAACGCTTCAGAGAGTGATGCTGCTGTCGCCATTGAGACATACGAGGATACCCCTGAATGGTGTCACTGGGTATCCTCCAAGATGGTGAACACCATGGCAAAATTCATAAATTAAGAGAAAGCCCCTTGCTTATTTCGAGCAGTTCATCGTGCCCCTCCAGAGCAAAATTGGAGGTTGGAAGAGGCAGGACATCTGGCGGTTTGCACCGACCTGCAGAGGAAGATGGTTGGGTACTTCTTCCACGGGAGAAGCATGGAGAAAATGGGAATTCGGGTCCCATTGACAGAGTTCTAGCAGATGGTGTTGGCACACCTGCGCTTGGCCCCAACTCAGCTGGCCCCCAACACTTGGGGTTATGTCAGGACCTTTGAGGCCGTGATGGGTTACATGAAACATAGTCTGTCAGTCCGGGTCTTCTTTTCTTCGATAGAAACCTTCCACTTGCCGGAGAAAGACGACGTGTCCGGGCACGGGCATGTTGCCTTTCATTTTTCCCGGAATGAGTCATACTTCAAGCCAGTGAATGACTCCAATAAGGGGTTCAAGTCAGTCTTTTTCTTTATGAGGGCTTTCAATCTTGCTGCTAAGAGAGTGATTGCCGACTACGAGGGTAGAGAGCAGATTAATCCTCACTTCCCGCTCTCCAAGTCTGCGAGTCACTTCGGGCCAGATGGTAGCTCTTACTGTTTTGACCCGGTGTCCCTTACTGGCGACGACACTGTCACCTATAACTTGTTTGTGAAGTGGGCAGTTAAGTTGCGGAGCGAGAACAAGATATTCAGCTGCAAGAAGATTATTGACGCGGCGCTTGAATTTGAAGCAAAGCTGAAGTCGGTCTTAGGTATGTTGCAATTACTCTTTATCCGTACTTCGTACTTTCCCTTGAGTGTAGCTCAAACTAACTTTAATTTTTCGCGCAAATAAACTGGCTGATGGTTTTCACTTCGGGTTTCTCCCTCTGTCGTCTGTGGTTCGACCCTATTCTACAAAGAAGGGCAAAGGAAAAAAGCCTTCAAGTCGGAGACGGGATATTCCGAGCTCCAGTACTCCTGCCCCCAAAAAACTGAAAATTTTAGCTGAAGACGGACCAATTGAGGTTCCCTCCGAGGTTGACTTTGAAGTTTGCGCTTGAATCGCTGAAGCTGGGAGAGCCTTATTTAGAAAGCATCAACAGCAGGACCTGAACCTGGCCGTAGCGTGGTTCCAAGCAAATATCAAGAAACTTGAGAAGAAGAACCTTTGGGCTGAAGGCGATTTGCTTGATTAAGAAGATAAGTTGAAGTGTGTCCGAGACGAGGTCCTTCCGGAGCTCTATGAGGAAAACTTGATGCTCTGGGGTGAACTGGAATCCCTTGGGTCGGCAGAAGAACAAATTTCTGCGCTAGAGGCCCAACTTATAGCCAACCAAGTCGAAGCCGATCAATATGACGCCTTAGAGAAGGAACACTTGAATGCATTCAGATTTTACATATTAGACGTTTATTATCATACAAGCTTTAATTCTGTTCGACCTTTCTTTCCATTTGGCACCCCCCTAAGGTTAGTTAATTAAACATGTAAAATAACTATAAAAATAAGAAAAGTCAACATTTTTTTCATGATATTAAGAAAATCAACACCTACTTGTCAAATTCAGATTAAATATCATAATAAATATGCAAGGATTGAACGACACATTTTTTTACTAAGATTTATCTACAGTATGTGATTCATAAAGTTTTTAATCTTTTTTATATAAGCAAAATTATTTGTTAATTAGTTGGGACGAAATATTAGTTTTTGGGATTTGAATCCTAAACCTCCTTGCAAGGAAGTGTAAGAATATACAAAATAAAATTGTTCATACAATAATATATAAAGAATTATTTTTTACTCTCATGCATGTAAGAAAACTCCAAAAGAGATGAAATACCATAAATTTATTCTTATATCATCATTGTTACAATCACAAACAAATTATATATATAAACTTTTAGAGCTTTATTCTATGAATCAAAGAAAAGAATACATGATATATAGCTCCATATATATTAGCAATCCAATAAATTGTAACAAGATTATGAATCAACAATTACTCTTTCTGAAAGACAACTGGGAGGGCATCACCATCTAAAGCCAACAAAATCTTCCCATTCTCACGTAGAATACCAACAGTGCCACAAATAATCCTACAAGTGGGACATGCCTCTGTAGGGCACCAACGAATATTATAGATACCAACAGTTTTTGTTTCCACAATTCTAAAGTAGTTTGTTCCTCTACCATCACCTCTCCCAGTGATAATAAGCCTCCTTCCACTTCTTGTGTCATTCTGACCCAAACTCCATTCTGTGGATTGTATACAACTTGTAGAAGCATCAAATGTTATTTTCAAGTCCCTATTAACTCTCACATCATCGTCATCATGATCATCACCATCATGATCATCATCGTGATCGTCATCATCATGATCATCGTGATGGGTGGCGAAAGGAGTGAATTTCACGGCTAAACCGCGTGGCAAGTCAGTGTTCTCAAGACCAACGTATAAAGGGCATGACCCGTCTCTATTGATCAAAGTGGAACGTCCTCCATTGTCTGTTATGGCTGGCTTGATGAAGTATTCTTCATCGGTCTCAACGGGTTCGCCACGTGTGTCTAAGACGAACACATTGTGAGGTTGGGCTTTTGATGTTGTGGCTATCAAAAGCCACATAGCAAGGATGATATTGAGGGATCCGGTCATTCTTATTGACATGGTTGTTGATTTTGTTTGAGGAGGTTTTGTGATTAACAATGTGCACATGTAAAGGTATATATAGGGGTACAATGCCGTGGTGATGTGAAATTGTACGTACACTGACTAATAAAAGTCCAATTACATGACTTTTTTTTTGTTGGAGTTATCCGTACGCGTTTTCTTGTGATGGATGCGAAGGGTCTTAACTCCTTAATTACTTATTTATGAGCAGTTTGAATAATCTTCAAAGTATACTAGGTAGACAAATTTTTTGTTTAAGTGTTTAGGTGAGCATTTGCCAATTTGGATTTTCTCTACTTGTTTCCATTTTAATGGTGCTTTTATTCATAGCGTCGGTTTACATCGATCATCATGGTATCGTAACATAATATCACTACAAAAAGAAGACTTACCCCTACAAACATTTTTAGCGATGAATGTCTCGCCAATTAAAGACATCCCTAGCTAGGTAAAGATTTCTGTCGATAAATAAAAGATATAATTAAGCTTAAAAAATTGTGGGTAAATATATGGGACGGTAGGAAAAAAATTTACCGACAAGGAAATGTGTGTTGTTATACGCCTTGCATAATGTAGGAAAAGAGTGATCATGAGAATATGTTAAGTCTACCTTTAACTACGGACATTTGATATTTAGTGGTTTTTTTTCTCCTTAGATAAAAGTGGAATATGTTATAAGAGGGGTGTTCGGTTAAATATTCGGATCTGGTGATGTCTGAGTGGTTAGTCGGTACTGCTCATGTGGACATCATCCTTCAAAGCCTAGAATCAGAGGTGGTACCTGCAGACACTCCAACGTTCAAATAAGCGAAGTGGAAGTCTAAAACTCAAAATGAGGTAGAGTAAGAATGTGTACTGATAACTCTATTTTATATAGAGTATTTCATATGTTTAAACTTAGTAAATTGCTCTCTTTCAAGTAATGCCAGAATGGCTAAAAAAGAGCGCCACATACCCAGCGTTTTTTAATAAACGCTGCGTATAGAGAGGAAGAGATTGCACATAACCAGCGTTTTTTAATAAACGCTGCGTATAGAGAGGACGAGATAGGAAAATACCCAAATGTTTTTCAAAGAAAAGCCACAGCGTAGAGAGGGGAGAAAGCCAAATAATCAGCGTTTTTGAGGAAACGCTGCGTATAGAGAGGACGAAAAAGCCAAATAATCAGCGTTTTTGAGGAAACGCTGCGTATAGAGAGGACGAAAAAGCCAAATAATCAGCGTTTTTTAGGAAACGCTGCGTATATTAGAACGAAAAACCACATATTCAGCGTTTTTTAGAAACGCTGAGTATTTGTTTTAATTTTTTTTTGGCCCGTTCGTTTCCTCTCTCACAACACATCTCTCTCTCTCTCTCTCACTCACACATTTTCTTCCCCTCCATTTTCTTCTTCCTTCCTCCATCTTCCTCATCTCCATATTGGGAGAATGCATCTCAGCCGCATCAACCCTTTCTTCCTTTCCAACCCTCATCAACCCTTTCTTCCTTTCCACGACACATTGAATCGACGCATTCCTTTTTTTTCTTCAACACACTTGTTTTTATCTCTGGTGAGCAATAATGTGTCTCTGCGACCCGCCATTGTTGTATCTGTTTGAGATCGAATCAAAGTCAGCGCAAAGCGGAAGCCAGTAGTACCCTTGTTCTGTGTCTTCGTCAACTAGTTTGCTGGCAGGGGAATAACAACACGTTGTTGTCTCTATCAATCAGAAACACGTTCCTCTCAAGAACGTCTCTCCCACACATTGAACCCTAAATCCCTAAATCAGAAATCATCTTCAGAAATCAACAATGTGAGCATGAAATCGAAATCCCTCTCTCATCAAGTTCCTCGCTCATCATCATCTACCATCGATTTCGATTTCACAAGCTGATTTCCATCTCGCATCGATCGCTTCTCTCATCATCATCGCTGCCATCGCGTCTTTCCTTTATTTTATTTGACGTTAAGATTTACGAGGCTTGTGTTTGTATTGCGATTCACGAGGATGGTTACTCTGGCGTTGAAGTTAGGGTTACTCGATGAGAATTGAGATCAACGTGGAAGACGAAGCAACGTGGTGGGAGGTTTTCCTAAAAAAGATGGGTCATTGTCATTCTCTCGCTTCTCCGCTTTTCTTCTATGTAACATGGATAGAGTAAGTTAAGCCCCTAATTCAATACCATTTTCCTCTCTCAAACCGATCTAGTTTGTCATAGATTAGTTTTAAATTTGTTAATTCTGTTTTTGTTTAGTTAACAGATTACCACTAAATCGATTTACGACTTTCATTAGATAATCAAGCATGGTTTATTACCCGTGGCCGCGCAACTAAAGTGAAGTGAAGTGTAATTGATTAGAGTATTTTAGTAGCTCGATTAAGCATTTGATTGCTATTTGGATAGTTCTCACTTTACAAGTTGGTATTGTGGGGTTGAGTTAGACCCTAAGCCCAAATTCAATAAAAATTGCCTTTTGTTAATAGAAGCAATGTGTAATTGCGAGATTTGATGAATTGTATCCATTTATGGAGAAAACTTGGGTACACTTGCTCAATTCAATAAATTTAATTACTTAGGTTTAGTACCAAAATCAATAAAGGGCGCTTGGTTAATAGAAATGCAGTATGTGTAATTGCGAGGGGTTCGATAAATTCAACAAATGCTAGGAGAATACTTAGTTACTTTTCACTAAGTACCGTTCCTCTTGCTTTTGCATTGTTTTCCACCAAAACAAAGATTATCATAAGCTCTTTGAACTACTTTCAAATTGGTGATACCATTTTAGTATTTTACATTGTTTTAGTGAGGAATAGCGGGGCGATGCCTTGGGGTTAATTTTGTCAAAAGCACCAAGATGGGGCCCCGATTGTGTCCCACTTTTGCCACAACCGGGAACTTTCATTCTTCTTACATGGATGCCAACATACTATAACCCGAGTAAGTCTGGTTTTTGACTTGTTAGCTAAGTACACAATATGTTGCGATGAGAGTTAGATCCATTCTCATATTTTTTTTTTATTTATTTACTGTAGTATTGTGTATGAATTTATTTATTTGATAACTTTACCTGTACCTATGCATGAGGAAAAGTACTTTAGGAACCAAAACACAACATAGAAATATTCCATCATCTTATTAGAGGTATCTTATGATATAGTTGGTCCTATAAACAATTAAATAGAAAATCATGCAAATAATCTAAATAAGAAAAAGAGAAGAAATATAGAATAAGATATTCTGTGTGTCATTTGCTTCTCTTCATTTTGTAGCCCATGATCTCAAAAGCAATTTTTCTTATTACATCTGTATGTGTGTTGGGTGATGTGGTAAGTTGCAGGCCCTTTTTTATTCAGGGTCAATTTTGCTTAGTTCCAACTATATATTGTGATTCTTTATTTGGGTATGGGGATTACCAATATTAGTGTATTTTTCTAGCACAAATGTGATGCTTTTGCTTTGCTTTTTTGTTTTTTGCATGCTTTCTTGCTTTTGATTTCCACTGCCTGAAGTTTTTTTTAAAAAAGTTATTATAATTTCAACAGAAAATTAATATTATTATTTCTTCATCCTTTCTCCTAGAACGTTGATCTCCCTGTTCGTTCTCTTATCTTCTCATCCATTATCGCATTCTATAGTTGAAACTATCGTACCTGGTAGTAACATTACATAATCTATTGGTATAAACCAGAAAACTCATAAATTTTTTTACTGTCTACATTTGATGTCATAGATTTCAACATGTGAGAAAGGTTCTTGACATTTAACATGTTAAGCTTATTTCTACTTGAAATATTCGTCAAGTTTAAAGTTAACAAAAGTTATATTCAAATATAATAATAGGTCTTGAAGTTCAATCTTACGAGAATCTGGACTATTTTGTGTTTTTGGTGGTTTACAATGGCACTTTCTCGCAAATCTTGGAGGTTGGATTGCGACACACTCTTGTGAGCCGAGGTGTATCGATTACAACAATCATATAAGGTATCTCCCTTCAATCATTTCCTTTTAAGTTTTTCTTCTAGCTTATTTTTGTAAAAAGAATTCTTTTAGATAAACTCTGACCTATCCAATTCCTTGTGTATGAGGGGTGGGAAACTATTTCCTATCTTTTGATTCAAATAATAATATGAAATGAAAAGAAAACAAAATATCTACTTTTTGTCTTCTTTCTGTCTCGAGCAAAGATAACATTTTTTCTTAATTTTAACTATTTTAATTTGAGAAAAGTGGTTAATCTTGGTAGCTTCTATTTTGTTGATATGCAGGAAAAGTCAGTAACTCCAATATAGATTTCAATTTTAACTATTTTTTCTTAATTTTAACTATATCTAACTATGATTGTCATGGGAGAGAGAATTCATTTGAGAATGTCGATTAGTATTTTAGTTGAATCTTTGTTTGCTTTAGCTCTTAAGAACTTCTAACTATTTCAAATTACAGTAAACATGAGCATTGCTATACTTCCCATGTCGTGAGTACAATTGGAACCCCACCATCAGAGAAAACCTCCCACCATGTTACTCGATGCTCATTACAAGGCTAGGTTTAAATTTGGCAAATTCATGTTTTGTTATTTTGGATGTATGATTTAATTTTGGATGTATGATTTAATTTTTGGATTTATGATTTAATTTTTTGATGTATTTTGGATGTATGATTTAATTTTTTTATGATGTATGATTTAATTCAGGTTTAAATACAACAAATTCATAGATATCACTATTAAAAAATATTTTGGATGTATGATTTAATTTTTTTTGTTGCAAATATAAAAAGGAAAATACACAAAAACTGAAAAAAAAAAATTTAAAAAAAATTAAACAATGGGCAGCGCTTTTAAGGAAGTGCTGCCTATAGGGGGAGGTGTTTGGGCAATGGGCAGCGTTTTTTAGGAAGCGCTGCCTATTTGAGGACGTGTTTGGGCAATGGGCAGCGCTTTTTAGGAAGCGCTGCCCATTGTTGGAGTGGAATACCCAGCGCCACGTTCAGCAGCGCTCAAAAGCGCTGCCCATGGATGAAAAAAAGCGCTGCCTATATACTAATTCTGTTGTAGTGGGAGTTTATATAGTATTTTATGTGATATATGATAACTTGAGTGATTGACATGGTTATAGTTGTTAATAGGCCATTTTGGATATATTGTGGTATGTTTGATGTTTTTGCTCGGTCACGATCTACAAATCTTGCATCAATGCTCCTGCATTGATCCTGCACTGAATCTTCACAACTTGGTGAGTGAGCAGCTAGCTACTTGCGCATCCACTTGCATTGCTGACCTCATGTTTGGTCCCCTAAAGCAGAACTACTTTATATAGTAGGCGCCTATATTTAATGATGAAGGTTCACACTTTTGCAATAAGATCATAGAAAACCTTCTAGCTAAGTATGGAGTTAAACATAAGATAGCTACAGCTTACCATCCTCAAACTAGTGGGCAAGCAGAATTATCCAATAGGGAAATTAAGAGAATGCTAGAAAAAATGGTGAGTCCAAATAGAAAAGATTGGTCTTTACATTTGGATGATGCCTTATGAGCATATAAACAGCATTCAAAACACCCTTAGGAATGTCTCCTTATAAATTAGTCTATGGAAAAGCATGCCATTTACCTGTAGAATTGGAAAACAAATCCTATTGGGCTATCAAGAAGCTCAATCTTAACCTAAACAAGGCAGGTAAAAAGAGAATGATAGAACTTGATGAGCTAGAAGAAATTAGGCAAACCTCTTATGAGAATGTTGAAATCTACAAAGCTAAAACTAAGGCATCGCATGACAAGAAAATTCACAGAAGAGAATTAAAAGAAGGAGGACTAGTTCTGCTATACAATTCTAGGTTGAAGCTATTTCCTAGAAAACTAAGATCAAGGTGGTCAGGACCATTTAAGTTGATGAAGGTTTATCCACATGGAGCGATTGATTTACTTGATGAAACATCCAAAATCGTCTTCAAGGTGAATGGTCAAAGAATCAAAATGTACTATGGTGAACATGTGGTGAGAGACAAAATCACCACTCATTTGCAAAATCTCTAAGTAAAAAGAGGTAGTCTGACTGACAAGACTCTTAAAACAAGCGCTTAATGGGAGGCAACCCATCATTTTTAAGTAGTTTTGTTCAATTTTATGTTTTCAGTTGTTTTGTAGGAATGCAGGATACTAATGCAGCTGCATCAGTGCACCTGCATTGCAGAAGAAATTTGCCCTTCATCAAAAATTTCAAAAATTTGAAGAATGTGATTAAGTGTGAGTCTTAAGGCATCAGGAAGATCAAAGGGAAGTTAAACAAGATAACACATGTCGTGATGCATGTGCAACACGCAAGACATAACAGCTACCTACAAACTCCACTCCTTCTTCCTGAAACATTAAAGCCTTAATCTTATTACCGTTATCCCTTCTTCGCAAACCTCACAAATTTCTCTCATTCTAGAAACAGTTACTCCTCACATTCTCATCGCCATTTTTTCAATCAAAAACAATCAAAGACCTAGAAATTCAAGAATCAAAATGGTGAAGAAGCAATCTGCACAGAAATCATCAAGCAAGCATACCGAAACTCCCCAGAAAGAGAAGAAAGTCATGCATGCAGTATCATCATCAAGCAAGAAAGGCAAAGCCAAAGAATCAGCATCGAGAACCGATGATACTGATCATCTATGGAGGATGCATCTTCTGCCTGAAAGAGGATATGATTTGAAGAAAGCTAGCCCATCATTCATGTCAACAGTGGCCAATCTCAACTGGGATCATTTCGTTCTTCCAAGAGGAGGCTACATTGAAGATTTGGTGAGAGAATTCTATGCTGGAATTACACCACAAGAAGGAACAGAGCACTCCTACACTTCTATGGTGAGAGGTGAACTTGTGCACTTTCATGCAAAGAAATTGAATGAACATTACATGTTGAGATATAATGGAATTGAATTTGAAAACATAGTGGCCAAGGCCTTTAAGAAAGAAATGGAAGAAGTGAAAAGTAGGATAGCAATACCAGGATCTGTTTGGGAAAAATTCACACCTAATGAAATCAAACTTAGAAGCACATATCTGATAGATGCATTAGGAAATTGGCATTTGTTCATAGCAACTTCAGTCTTACATACATCACACACATATGCAATGACCAAAGAGAGATTGATATCTTACAATTCTCTCCGAGGGGAATGTTGACATAGATAGATTGATTGCTAGGGAAATTCTTGCATGCACAACCAAATCAAAGGGATTTCTGTTTTTCCCTTGTCTCATTACTGAGTTATGCATGAAAGAAGGTGTTCCAATAGCCTCCCATGAACAAAGAAAATTCCCACCTGAAGATTTGAATGCTGAAATGAAAGAGAGATTGAGAAAGGTAAGAGGCCCTGCACCTGCAATGCAAGAGCATCACATGCAGAAGAAACTTGCAGTCTGGAAATTTTTGAATGATCAACATGATTGGCTACAACTTGTCTTTGACAAGATGTTTGATATTGTGGGCCAAGTTAATGCCCCTGAATTTCCATGTTAGGTGCTCAAGACTGAAGGAGAAGAAGAGGAAGAGAAAGAAGCTGAGGAAGAAGAGAAAGAAGAGGAAAAGGAGGAAGAGCCTAGTACCAAGAAAAAGGTGACTAGGAAACAAGCAAAAGGAAAGAAGAAAGTAGTGGTTGAGCCTGTAATTGAAGAAATGTTTGATACAGATACTGAGGATGAGGAGTTAGAAAAGGAAATGGACAAAGAAATTGAAGAAGAGGAGGAAGAAAGTGATGATGAAGTTGATGGTGAAGAAGAAGAGCATGCTAGAGGTGTGATTCTAGAAGAAATAGCCAGGCAAAAATATGCCAAAAGCTCAGCATCAACCCAGCAAGATCATACTTCACCTATCACATCACCAATTATCAAATCACCAATCATCTCACCAAACCAAGAATCATCTTCCCACCCAAAATCACCATTACCCTCCCTTAATGATCCACCAGTCCAATCACCACCACAAACAACCCCTCCACCACCCTCTCCAACAAATGAACCTGAGAAAAAAACTTACACTGAACAAATCATCTCTGAAACAACCCCTGTTATTCTAGAAACAGAACCAGAACAACAAGTACCTTCTAACCCAAGTAACATTACTGCTAATGTTATTTCTGCTCTTGAGAAAGAGTTTGTGCAGGAAAGAGAAGAAGAAGGACTCGACAAAGACAAAGGAGAAGAAGAATCATCTGCAAAGGAGTCTGTAGCTCAATTTGAAGTAATGCAGAGTGATGCTCCTGCATCACATGCTGCTGCATCACAGCAGGCAACAACACAGCATGATGAGGCAACAATCAAGCTTGTTCTGGAACAAATGGCTCAACAGAAGAGAGATGCATTGCACAACACCCATAAATTCTTCAAGAAACCTGCTGGCAGACAAGCAAAATTGACACCAAAGAGGAAGCAACTGATGCGATCAAGACGATGCACCTACATCACCCAAGAAACAGCCTCTCGCAACTACACTGAGGAGGAAGAAGGTGCATCCGCACCTCTGACGAAAGAAACTCCAACCAAGCCATCCAAAACAAAGAAGCAGGAGGTGAAACACACTCCTCCTACCAGGCAAAGCACCAGAACCAGGAGTGGAGCCAAGAAATGAGTATCATTTACAAGTTTTCACCTACTACTATAGCTTGTGTTGTTTCTGTTTAAAAACTATTTCCCTGGTTGTTTTTAATCCCTCTCCCCTATTTTGAACAAATATGGTTTGTATTTTCTGAACAAATTAGTAGTGTGGACACTACTACCCCTTAAGTTTGGGGGGGATTTATCTAGTATGTTGTGTGTTTAATTAAATATGTTTGTTTTATCTAGTAAATATATATGATTTGTTTAATTAATTTATATAGATTATTTCGTATGTTTAAACTTAGTAAATTGCTCTCTTTCAAGTAATAATAAGGAGTTTATATAGTATTTTATGTGATATATGATAACTTGAGTTATTGACATGGTTATAGTTGTTAATAGGCCATTTTGGATATATTGTGGTATGCTTGATGTTTTTGCTCAGTGCAGTCTACAGATCCTGCATCAATGCTCCTGCATTGATCCTGCACTGAATCTGCACAACTTGGTGAGTGAGCAGCTAGCTACTTGTGCATCCACTTGCATTGCTGACCTCATGCTTGGTCCCCTAAAGCAGAACCACTTTATATAGTAGGCTCCTACCATTCACACATAGCCATAGGGATAGCTTTGAAGAGTCATCAACATAGGGACACATGCTCATACCTCATTGGACCTCCCTATACACTTGGTCAAAGATCTCAACTTGGGGATCAACCTCTGAAAAACAACTACAACTCAATCCTCTCAAGATTACTTCAACATGAAGGAAGGAAGCACCTCTCTTGAAGACTATAAAAGGACCTCACATCTTCATTTGGAAATATATCACAATCCATAAGTTAGATCAAAATTTCAATATACATAGTTAGTTTCTATTTTATAAGAGGGAAAGGAAGGAATTAACAAATGCTCCTTACTTCGATTTCATAGTGTTTGTATAGTGCTAAGGAGTAATGCTAGTGTATTGCTAGGAGAATTCATACAAAGGGCTTCAACTTGTGTAACTTCTGTCTTGTTGTTTCTCTTTTGTGATTTCAATTATATAAACATGTTCCATTCAGTTTATATTTACCTTGCAATGTCTATTGTTAGCTAAATCTCTCTTAGTTGGAATGTTCTAATCATTTAATGAGCTTTTAAGTAAGTATGATGCATGTATGTAATGTTTGTACATACTTTAGTTCTTGCTTGATAATATTTTCAACATTTATTTTGGGGATTGATCAACTTAGAATAAGTAGATTTGTAAGAGCAGGCATGACTTACAATTAAGAACTCAAGAACTAATATTGGTAAGTGTTTTACATAAAGGAAACTTTGTGAAAACCATGCTAAGACCTAGACATAGGATAGTATAGTTCATAGGGTGATACTGTGGGTACTTAAGATACAAGAGTGAACTTATTTAAGCATGCCTAGACATAGGAAGCTCGTAATGAAACTCTGAAGAAAGTGACTGAAAGGCACATAGCTAATACAACAACATTCAGTGCAGCTGCATCACATACTGCATCAAACACTTAAAAGTAAATTACTTGATGAAGATATTCCAACTAACTTCTCTCATTTGCACTACAAATACTTGCACTTTAGTTTTTACCAACTTGATTGTGATCACACCAACTCCACTATAATTTGTTATTTAGTTACCTTACACTTTATTACTTTGTATTGGATTTTAAAAGAGAGTTTTTCAATCTCTGTGGGTTCGATCTTTTATACTACTTGTTTTGGACTGTGTATACTTGCACATGCTTTTACCAAACACCATGTACCTAGCGCAATGAATGTTGCAGGGGTATTTATAGGTGTTGACTGGGGTCAGGTGCGTTGTGGCGCATAAAAGGAAGACCGGGATCCGGACTATTGTATGTAAGCGCGTGATCTCTACCGTTGCTAAGCCAAGGTGCAGTACTGATCGCCAGCGTGACCTTGTGGAGAATTCCCAGATCAAAGTGCTAGGCCTGAATCCTGATTGAGGGACTCAGTTCGGAACAAGGGGTTTTCTCTTTTATGGAAAGAACTTTCATCAGTTCGTTTGATGTACGAGTTCACTATAACAAAAAGGTTTAAATATCATTTTAGTACCTGCATATATAGCGATTTTAGGTTTAGTCCTTATAATTTTTTTTAATTTTTGTCCTTGCAATTTATAAAACTATCACTTTTAGTCCCCAAAGTGGTTTTTGTATTAGAAAAGTTGATTTGGCTTCTTTTATATAGTCTCTACAAATATAAAAAAAAATAAAAATAAATTAAGTTCATTTAGTCCATGTGATTATACCTAAATTTTTACTTTAGTGCCTAGCCACTTAAACATAAAAAATAGGCAAAATAGCATCCGGGGTCCCTTAACTTGTTTTCCATTTTCGCTTAGGTCCCTTAACTTTAAAAGCTAATGTTTAGGTCCCTTAACTTTTAAAAACGTTTCATTGTAGTCCCATTTAACGTTAAAAGCTAACGTTTAAGTCCCTTAACTTTTAAAAATGTATCATCGTAGTCCCATTTAACGTTAAAAGCTAACGTTTAAGTCCCAGTTGTTGTTAGTTTAAAAACGTTAAATGGGACTACGATGACATGTTTTTAAAAGTTAAGGGACCTAAACGTTAGCTTTTAAAGTTAAGGGACCTAAGCGAAAACGGAAAATAAGTTAAAGGACCCCAGATGCTATTTTGCCTAAAAAATAATAAGGACTAAAAGTGATGGTATTGAAAATTGTAGGGACTAAAATGAAAAAATATTTTTTACAATGACTAAAACCAAAAATCGCTATATTTGTATGGATTGGAATGATATTTAAGCTTAACAAAAATGACCTATCTTCACGGTTGTTTATAGTACTAACGGTCAAAAAGCTGCTGGTAAAGGTACTCGTATATGTTGGTAAAAGATGTATTGACAATTAAAAACAGTGGATAAAGGTATTGTGTGGAGGGTAAAACATTTACCTATGTAGAAATTGTGTTGTTATATGGCGTAGGTAAATGTTAAATCTATCTTTACCTATAACAGACTTTTGACATTAGTGACGGTTTTTGTCTATGAGTAAAAGTCAAATTTTGTATAGTGGTTGGAATAGCCTTTATACACAATACTTATGAATTATATTTTTTCATTCAAAAACTTATTAAGTTTAAAAACTCATCTTTTAAACTTCTATTAAACAAATTAGTTGCATGTGTAACACGTTGCAAAAATTTTGTACAACTCTGGTCAACTTGTGAGTGTTGAAAAACTTATATTTGTCGTGACCTGGATCTCGACGTTGACGGCTCAAATTTATGTATTCGAGGAGTCGCCACCCAATTTATTAATAATAGGAAAATTGAGAAAAACCTAATTTAAAGTTTATTTGGTCTGCGTAACTAGGTTGGATTCGAGTCGGTTATGCGAAGGGAGGGGCGAAAACCTAATTTCACTTTGCTTCTAACACATCTGTCCTAAGACAGTTACCCTAAATTTGATTTGTGCAAGAATTACTAAGCCGTTTAATTATTTGTTTACCCAAAAATAAGATTGACTAAAATTTGATATGAAAATAATTAGTTATTTACAAATAATTAGAATAATGACTAATTTGGAAAATTTTAATTTTGACTTTGTGAGAGACCTGCGCGCCTCACGTACTCTGCAGTGCGATGAGAGACTCAAAAGTCACGTAGTTCTTCCTGAAAATTTGGTTGGTTGATTTTAGTTTTGAAGGGGTTTAAGATAAGTTGTACAACTCGAGTCTCTTAAACCGGGATTGACAAGATGTACATCTCGGTCAAACCCATATGTTTTTTTGGTATTTGAAAATAGGTGCTACCTAATAATAAACAGATTAGGGGTTTTAATTTTAAAGTGGTTTTGGACCAAGTTGTACAACTCGGGTCTCGTAAACCGGTGTTGCGGATTTGATAAGACGTATGTCTCGACCAAATCCTAATTATTGTTATTATTTTGGAAATACTAAATACCAATAAGTAAACGCAATGTCAATTAATGCGAGAAAATTGAGAAAAATAATGATGAAAATTCGAAATGGAATACACTATTACAAGAGGGGTGCAAATAATTACAAGGGACTATATTATCAACAGGGGGTGTGAAAATTGAGGCCCAGTTCATTTTTTTTTTTGGGATTTGGGGTGCATTCCAAAAAAGGTAAGGTGGTCTAAAGGGGGTCTTTGTGAAAAACGTGGGGTGTGTTAAAAGTAATCTGAAGGAAAATAAATAAATAAAACAAAGCCCAAAGATAGTATACAAGAGATGTATCAATATTAAGCCAAACCTAAACTTTCCTTTCACCTTCCCACCATCAGCGCCGCAGGAGGTGCTCAGGGAGAGAAAAAAAAATGCTTGTTGCCTCCATGAGAGAGAGAGAGAGAGATCCCAAGAGTGAGAGAGGGCTTCGGTTCCACCATTAGAGAGGGAGGGAGTGAGGGCGAAACGGAGAGTTCTCGGTGAAGGGAGGCACCGGAGAAGGTGACCGGTGTTACGCCGGCGATAGCGACGGCGCTGGTGACGCCATGGAAACGTAAGTTCATTTTTTTTCGTTTCCTGGTTCTACTTCTTCTCCATCTCTTCTCTCACTCTAGTTTCCTTAATCTCGTTTTGGTGGTGACTTGAGGTTCTTTATGCGTGGTGGTTGGGTGTGCAACGCATGGATGCGTTTTTTGACTGGTAGTTTCGGTTTGGAGGGTGGCTGAAGGTTGTTGTGTGGCGAGTTTGGATCGGTTTGGGAGGTGATTGGGTGGCCTGAGATTGGATGATGATGGTTGTTTTGGTGCGATGGAGGTGGTGGTTCGGTGGAGATGTGTATGACAGTGGCTGCGTTTGGGTTCGATTTGGGAGACGGTGGTGACGTTTTGATGGAGATGTGGGTGGTTTGTGGTGAGGGCTGGTGACCAAAACGCAGAGAGAGGGGTGGCTTCTACATTTTTTCTTCTTTTTTTGACCGATCTGGTTTTTCCCCTTTTTTTTTGTTTGGGTGAGAATCCTGATCTGGGTGATTCTTGTTCTGAAATCGGCTCCCCTTTTGACTGTGGTTAGACCCTCATTTTATATTAATAAATTAGGTCTCTGCATTAACTACGGTTTGATCGGGCCTTGACTATTGTCTTCAGGTTTGGGCTTTGGATGGGACCCAACTCAATTCCTACTGTTTGCTGACCCCTGAATCTGATGGAGCTGCTGTTTATTTATTAAATTAGTATTTATTTTAATATCATTTTTGGATTATTGTAAAAAAAACATTGTAACTAAATAGTTAAATAAAACTACTATTTTTTTTGTAATTTTTCAATTATGTATTTAATTATTTATTTTTTGTTTAACTAACTAAAAAAAAAGTAAAAATAATGGAAAAGTGACGAAACCTAGTAAAATGACGTATTTCACGATTAAAACACGCAAAAGTGCATATTTTCGTAATTTTTCGTGAAAACGTCAAAATTACCGTTAAAATTTGAGTGTTCACAGTTGCCCCTCCGTGCTTACTCTCTTACGATATAATACACAAAACCATGTTCTCCATGTTTTGTCGTATTATTAAGGTAAGAGATAAGTACGGATATGAACCTCAATTTTACCGGTGAAATATGTGATTGTCGAGGCGAATCGAAAAACACAAAATTTAAAAAAGCACGATTGCAGTGCTATATTACGATGGAGACGATGCTAGGGCGAAACCGATAGCAGGAAAATTAAAGACAATGTCAGGGCGGAACCGATAGCAAGAAAATTAAAGACAATGCCAGGGCGGAACCGATAGCAAGAAAATTAAAGACAATGCCAGGGCGGAACCGATAGCAAGAAAATTTAAAGACAATGCCAGGGCGGAACCGATAGCAAGAAAATTAAAGACAATGCCGGAGCAAGATCGGTCGACATGTCAGAAATCGTGCTGTGGCAAGACCGGCAGCACGAAAATTTAAAGACAATGCCGGCGGGCCGATAGCAAGAAAAAATTAAAGACAATGCCGAGCAAGATCGATCGAAGATAATCGAAAAGCGTGCGAGGCAAGACCGATAGCACGAAATAAAAGCAACGCCGAGGCAAGACCGAGAAGCGTGGAAAATAAAAAGACAATGCGAGCAAGATCGATCGGCAAGATGTCAGAAACAATGCGAGGCAAGACCGATAACACGAAATAAAAGCAACGCCGAGGCAAAACCGATAAGCGGGGAAAATAAAAGACAAAGCGGAGCAAGATCGATCGACTTGTCAAGAAATAGTGCGAGGCAAGACCGATAGCACAAAATAAAAAAAGCAACGCCAGAGGCAAGACCGATAAGCGGGAAAAATAAAAAGACAATGCCGAGCAAGATCGATCGACATGTCGAAAAGCAGCGACACGTGGCAAGACCGATAGCACGAAATAAAAGCAACGCCAGGGCAAGACCGATAGTGGGAAAAATAAAAAGACAAAGTCGGAGCAAGATCAGTCAGCTTGTCAGAAAACAGTTCCAGGGCAAGACCGATAGCATGAAATAAAAGCAACGCCAGGGCAAGACCGATAGCGGGAAAAATAAAAAGACAAAGCCGGAGCAAGATCAGTCAGCTTGTCAAAAAACAGTGCCAGGGCAAGACCGATAGCACAAAATAAAAGCAACGCCAGGGCAAGACCGATAGCGGGAAAAATAAAAAGACAAAGCCGGAGCAAGATCGATCGACTTGTCAAAAACAAGCGATGTCGTGGCAAGACCGATAGCACGAAATAAAAGCAACGCCAGGGCAAGACCGATAGCGAAAAAATAGAAAGACAATGCCGGAGCAAGATCAGTCAGCATGAAAAGTAAAGCAGCAGTGTCAGGGCTGAACCGTTAGCACGAAAAAGTAAAGAGTGTGCAATGCACATCTTGCTTTGAAAGATTCTTTTTTTATTTTTTATTTTTTTATTTTTTATTACTTTATTTACAAAGTACTGAATACAAATGTATGATTCTAGTCATGAAGTGGAATGCATGGATATGGATGGACATGAAATGTATGCCAACTATGACATGAAATGCATGAATTATGCATGAGTCTTTGAGTTGAAATTGAGATGCACTCGTTTTGAAAAATTAGATTCACTTAAAACGCTTTTTTCTTTGTGTATGTTTCATTTGAAACCAATCAAGCTTGTCCTCACATGGAAGATTATCCCCACCTTGCTAGCTTTCTTAGACCCTTTCTCTCTTTTTGATCACTTCTCGCACAACACTTTTCAAATTTGACATTCGCTCTCTTTTTTCTCCCCTTTTTTTTTCATGGATCGTCATTAGATCTTTAAGTCACATCACTGATTCCAAGTTGACTATTTTTGATGCATTACTTAACGAACACGCATGGACTCACAGGTATTTGAGAGTTAGGCTTTTGTGTTTTTTGGATTTTTGGTTTGAAAATGGAGGGTACTTTTGGAGGGAAAACCTAGGACAGACAAAGGCGCCACAAGGTGCTAGGGAAAAATGTATTAAGGCAAACCCGAGTTATTGGGAATTCCATTTACTTGAGGTGCCTTACTTGCTGGCAATTGGTGAGGAATTGGGTTTTATCACAGAGGGAAGACTACCAAGCATAGCAAGCGAAATTTGACTCATCAGGGGTCGAGCAAACATTTTTGCCCCTGTGTTGGTAAGAGGTATTTCCCCAAGAGAAGGCTACACGGGTGTACCAAACAAAGTTTGACTCATGAAGGGCCCTGTAAAGATTTTGCTTCTGTGTGGCAGCAAACATTCCTGAAGAGAAAACAACCCAGGTGTGGAAAGAGGTATTTGACTCGTGAAAGGTCTTGCACCAGTTTTGCCCCAGTATTTGGTAAAAGTTGTTGCTCACAAGAGTACTAGCGTGGCAAACAAAGTTTGACAGATGTAGGGTATGGTAAGAATTTTGCCTCATTTTGGTGAAAGACATTTCCCGGAGAGAATACTACATGGTGTAGCAAGAAAACTTTTAACTCCTAAAGGGTCTTTACGAAACCTTGCCCCAGTGTGGGGTTTTTACCCTCCAATAAATTTCCCCAATGTACACTTTTGTTTGGTCCAAGTGGAAAAAATTTCCCAGTGAACTACATATATTTCTCATTGTAAGTCTCATTCCCCTTTTGTGCCCTAATTTTTGTCTAGACCGCCTTTGCAGGTTTTCAGTCTAGCGGGCTTCTCTTTTTTTTCACTTCATTTTTTTTATTAGAGCAAAGAATAATTTAAAAGGAGCAAATGATTTATCCCAAAATTAACATTAAGAAAATTAAAACAATCATTCATCAATCAGAGCGGGCATTTGGAGGCTTGTAACGTGGCTATGGGTTACAGTTTATTGAAGAAATGTGATTAGAAGGCTCGAAGTGGTGTGCTTTAAGGGTTGGGTTACGGTTTATAGAAGGAAAATGAATGGAGGGCTCACAGAAATGTTTTACGGATATGGGCCGTGGAAGGAAAATGAGTAGAAGGTTCACAGAAATGTGTTACAGGTATGGGTAATGGGTTATGGGAATGTAATGATTTGAAGGCTTAAAGAAGTGCCCTGCGTGCATGGTTTATAGGTTATGGGAATGGATCAAGGATCTTTTTGTGCATTCAGCTCTCTATTGTGTTCCTGACATCATTCACACTTGTTTTTTTTTTTTTCTTTTCACTTCTCTGCTTTTTCATTACTCTTTCTTTTGTGCCCTAATTTTTGCCAAAACTGACAATAGTTGCTTTCAGTCTTGCGAGCTTTATTCATTTTTCTCTTTTCCTCTCTTTCTCTCTCTTTTTTTTTGAACTTTTGTCACTCTCTCTTTGATATCATATCTTTGGAAAACTGAATGCACTAAATTCTATTGTAGTGTTGATCCTTGTCCAGGGTTTAGTGAAAAGAAACTGTAGGCTCAAAGACAACAATGAGGGTTCTTTTTATGGGATGGAGAAAAATGGCCACTCTTCATTTGAAATCATGACTTCACATTTTCAAAAAAATCAATTTCGAAATAACATTCACTCTTTTACACATCCTTTGCTCTTTATACTTTTTTTTGTCTATTTTTTTTGTTTTTTTTTTTTTGGGAAATGGACCTTTGAGATCTGATATTTGCTCACTGGTTCATCTTTGAATGACACAATCAAGAGGGCCTTAAGGGATATCGCTTGAGGCAAGAACTCGAAGGGAGTCGGTGTTTTAAGTGAACATGGGTGAGGTATGATGGGAATGAGTTTTTAAATCCATGCAAATCCATTAGTAAAGCTTCAACTAAGTTAACTTGGTTTCAAACTCACATGATTAGACAAGCGCTAATGACAATCCTCTCTTCTCACTCTTTTTGCTTCGAGCTTTTTACCCGAGAACTGATTGCCAACCTTATGTCTCCCTATTTTCCATCTTTCCCCATATGCCCCAGTATAGCGCCCCATGATATCTTTCCTCTCACCTTACTTCTCTAACCCTCGAATGACAAATCTTCCCAACAACTTTCAAGAGAATGATTTAATTCCATGAGTTTAAGCTTTATTGGTATCCATTTTCACACAAGCACAAAAATGAAGACTTAATGACCTAAAAAATTTTTATTGATTTTTTAAAAAGAGAAAAAAAAATTATGCTACATGAGAATGGGTCAAAAAAAAACCAATATGTTATGAAATGCATGGAATAAGCTCTCATCCTAAGGTGCAATATGCATTTTTTTGTAATGTTTTTTTTCCATTGTTTTATGCAAAAAATGCAATGCAATTTTTTTGCCCCTTTTTGAAGGGAATATACTATGTGCTTTGTTTATTTACTCATGAAGATATGCAAATTTTTTGGCATACATACAAAGAAAAAAAAATATGGAGAAATTTTATGAGTATGATGAATGACAACGAAATGAAAATGTACACTACATGCAATTTTTTAAGGACTTATGCAATACGAATGACTGATACACGGTAAATCCGGTTTTTTTTTAGATGAAATGAACTTCTAGATGCAACATGATTTTTTGATGCTTTTTTATGCATGCAATGCAATATGATTTTTTATGCATGAAATGCAACATACTCTTTTTTGATGTTTTTTTTTATGCATGCAATGCAATATATTTTTGATGCATGATTTTTTTTATGCATGCAATGCAATATATTTTTTTGATGCATGATTTTTGTGGGTAGACTCATGAGTGATAACGAGGAAAGTATATACAAAAAAAAAAAAAGATAAGAGGAAAAGTAGCTCCCTTTGTGGTCTAATTTTGTTAGCCTGTGCTTTTAGGCCTTGGGACCTATAGGGCTAATGTCTTTATTGTAAGTACTCACAGGGTGGTAGCTACATCCTATGGAGATTTAAGGTCTCTAGAGCCAAGTACCCTTTTAGAGAGTTAAACACAACAAGATGTACATCCCGGATGTGAGTACCCGCATAGAAGGATCGTGCTCTAGATGAGGAGTTCATGGAAGTCACATAGGATGTACATCCAGAATGAGTCCCACTTATCCTCGTTCTAACTTAGGTGTTTTTTGTGGCTCAGGTATGAGCTCAACTCTCAGTGTGTGCTCACAGTGTAGGTGTAGTGTGTGAAGGGAGTATACAAACCTCAAATCTTAAAAATAAAATAAGATCACAAAATATTCCAATAAATACAACCAAACAACAAAAATACATGTCATCTAGCCTAGGGTTTATAAGGAACAATATAAATATAAAAATAAGATATATACAAAGAAAAACAATAAATAAATAAATAAGAAACTAAAAGGGGTAAACAAAGCGTACCTTATAATCATTTTGCCCAACCAAACATACTGGGCTTGACTCTCACTGTCCCCAGTGGAGTCGCCATCTGTCGTGACCTGGATCTCGACGTTGACGGCTCAAATTTATGTATTCGAGGAGTCGCCACCCAATTTATTAATAATAGGAAAATTGAGAAAAACCTAATTTAAAGTTTATTTGGTCTGCGTAACTAGGTTGGATTCGGGAGTCGGTTATGCGAAGGGAAGGGGCGAAAACTTAATTTCACTGCACCCCTAACACATCTGTCCTAAGACAGTTACCCTAAATTTGATTTGTGCAAGAATTACTAAGCCGTTTAATTATTTGTTTACCCAAAAATAAGATTGACTAAAATTTGATATGAAAATAATTAGTTATTTACAAATAATTAGAATAATGACTAATTTGGAAAATTTTAATTTTGACTTTGACAGAGAGACCTCGCGCTTCACGTACTCTCTGCAGTGCGATGAGAGAGAGACGCAAAAGTCACGTAGTTCTTCCTGAAAATTTGGTTGGTTGATTTTAGTTTTGAAGGGGTTTAAGATCTAAGTTGTACAACTCGAGTCTCTTAAACCGGGATTGACAAGATGTACATCTCGGTCAAACCCATATGTTTTTTTGGTATTTGAAAATAGGTGCTACCTAATAATAAACAGATTAGGGGTTTTGGAAAATGTGTCATTCGGTTTTAATTTTAAAGTGGTTTAGGACCAAGTTGTACAACTCGGGTCTCGTAAACCGGTGTTGCGGATTTGATAAGACGTACGTCTCGACCAAATCCTAATTATTGTTATTATTTTGGAAATACTAAATACCAATAAGTAAACGCAATGTCAATTAATGCGAGAAAATTGAGAAAAATAATGATGAAAATTCGAAATGGAATACACTATTACAAGAGGGGTGCAAATAATTACAGAGGACCATATTATCAACAGGGGGTGTGAAAATTGAGGCCCAGTTCGTTTTTTTTTTGGGATTTAGGGTGCAGTCCAAAAAAGGTAAGGTGGTCTAAAGTAATCTGAAGGAAAATAAATAAATAAAACAAAGCCCAAAGATAGTATACAAGAGATGTATCAATATTAAGCCAAACCTAAACTTTCCTTTCACCTTCCCACCATCATCAGTAGCAGAGGAGGTGCTCAGGGAGAGAAAAAAAAATGCTTGTTGCCTCCATGAGAGAGAGAGAGAGAGATCCCAAGAGTGAGAGAGGGCTTCGGTTCCACCATAAGAGAGGGAGGGAGTGAGGGCGAAATGGAGAGTTCTCGGTGAAGGGAGGCACCGGAGAAGGTGACCGGTGTTACTGCACGCGATAATGCGGCAATGGTGGTGCGCTCATGGAAACGTAAGTTCATTTTTTTTCGTTTCCTGGTTCTACTTCTTCTCCATATCTTCTCTCACTCTAGTTTCCTTAATCTCGTTTTGGTGGTGACTTCGAGGTTGCTGTCTGTGGTGGCTGGGTGACGAAAACGCATGGATGCGTTTTTTGACTGGTGGTTTCGGTTTGGAGGGTGGTTGAAGGTTGTTGTGTGGCGAGTTTGGATCGGTTTGGGAGGTGATTGGGTGGCCTGAGATTGGATGATGATGGTTGTTTTGGTGCGATGGAGGTGGTGGTTCGGTGGAGATGTGTACGACAGTGGCTGCGTTTGGGTTCGATTTGGGAGACGGTGGTGACGTTTTGATGGAGATGTGGGTGGTTTGTGGTGAGGGCTGGTGACCAAAACGCAGGGAGAGGGGTGGCTTCTACATTTTTTCTTCTTTTTTTGACCGATCTGGTTTTTCCCCTTTTTTTTTGTTTGGGTGAGAATCCTGATCTGGGTGATTCTTGTTCTGAAATCGGCTCCCCTTTTGACTGTGGTTAGACCCTCATTTTATATTAATAAATTAGGTCTCTGCATTAACTACGGTTTGATCGGGCCTTGACTATTGTCTTCAGGTTTGGGCTTTGGATGGGACCCAACTCAATTCCTACTGTTTGCTGACCCCTGAATCTGATGGAGCTGCTGTTTATTTATTAAATTAGTATTTATTTTATTATCATTTTTGGATTATTGTAAAAAAACATTGTAACTAAATAGTTAAATACTATTTTTTTTGTAATTTTTCAATTATGTATTTAATTATTTATTTTTTGTTTAACTAACTAAAAAAAGTAAAAATAACGGAAAAGTGACGAAACCTAGTAAAATGACGTATTTCACGATTAAAACACGCAAAAGTGCATATTTTCGTAATTTTTCGTGAAAACGTCAAAATTACCGTTAAAATTTGAGTGTTCACAATATTCTCTTTTCTACGGGAGTTCCGGTGAACACTAGAAGGAATATTGTGTCTCATTCTGTCTACAAAGAAGTTACTGTCTTGGAAAAATACCTAGGGATTCCTCTTATTGGTAGAACTCCTAAAAGAAATGATTATGCTTATCTTGTTGATATGGTTAAAAATAAGTTGTCAAGTTGGAAAGCTTCACAACTTTCATTGGCAGGGCGTATAGCTTTGTCTAAGGTGGTTAGTGAGGCTCTTCCTCTTTATTCAATGATGACTTTGATGATTCCTACAACGTGCATTCGAGACATTCAGCAGCTACAAAGAAGCTTTATTTTGGGAGATGCTTATGATCATCGTCGTTTTCATGATGTGATTACTCAACCAAAGAGGTTTGGGAATTCACAACCTCATGAATGTCAATTCAGCTTGTGTTATGAAACTTGGTTGGTCTCTGAGGCATGGAGATAATAATATGTGGTGTAAAGTTCTTCGTGGGAAGTATGGTAGACAGGGTTCAAATAATAGCACTCTTGTTGTTAAACCATCCGATTCTCCAATTTGGAAGCAGCTTGCTAAAATTTGGTCGATTCTAAATAATAATTGTTTCTGGTCTATAGGCAATGGAGTGAGTATTTAAGTTTGGAATGATTCATGGATCCTTCCAGGTATAAAGCTTGTTGATTTTTTGGCTCATATTCATAATGGGCTTCTGAATCTTAGAGTCTGTTACCTTGTTGGAACTGATGGCTCGTGTGATCTCAGATGTTTAGAAGCTTATATTCCCTCTGATTTTGTCCCCAGAATTCATGCTTTATTACCCCCAATTTTGGATCATGGTGACGGTTTGAGATTGTGAGCAGGTAACCGTCTCAGTGAGTTCTCTATTGCTAGCGGATTTCATCTTATGTCGAATTATGGTGCGATACCAATTAATCCTCTTTGGGATAAAGTTTGGAAGATTCAAGCTCCTGCGAGAGTTAAAGGTTTTGTTTGGCTTCTGGTACATGACAGGTTGTTAACTAACTCAAGGAAGAATGTTATGGAGTTGGGAAATTCATTTTATTCTCATTGTGGTACTGTGACAGAATCAACTCTGCATGCGCTATACGATTCAAATTTGTGGTTGGGTTTAATTAAAGTTGAAGCCCGAAGATCTTTTTTTGGTGGTGACTTTTTAGGCATCCTGTTGGGTTGTGGGATTGAGATGGTGTTGAGTGGCATTCTGTTGGGTTGTGGGATGTCATTTGCTTTGGAGTTGGAAAAATAAAGAAGAACATGATGTGTCTTATGCGCCTTTTAGACCTTGGACTGTGGTCACTAAGTGTGTGAAGGAGTATCATGCTGCGATGGTTGCTTCTGAGTCAGTGCAAGATCGTGTCATGGATCATGTTAATGTTAAGTGGGATCCCTCTGACGATGATTGGTTGTGTCTCAACTATGATGGTGTCGTAAAGGCTTTTTCTAATGTTGCTGGTTGTGGTGGTCTAGTGCGAAACTCTAATGGTGATTGGCTTGCAGGTTTTACCATGCATATTATCTTCTGTGATCCTCTTGTTGTTGAACTTTGGAGTGTTTTCATTGGCTTAAAACTTGTCTGTTCTAAGGGATGGGCTAGAGTGGTAGTGCAGGTGGATGCGAAGGTGGTCTGTCATGTAATTCTTGGTTCTGAGAGTGGACGCATTTCGGGGTGGAGTATTGTTAGAGAGATTCGCAAGCTGCTTCAGTTTCCTTAGGAGGTACGTTTTGTTAGCATCTTCAGAGAAGTTAATCATTGTGTGGATGCATTGGCAAACAATGGTTGTTGTCAATCTGAGGATTTGATTTTTTATGAGTAGTGTCCTATTTCAGTAGGGTCGTTATTGCTTTCTGATGCTGTAGGGAATTCTATTCCTAGACTTATTCCTGTTTAGTTCTTGTTTTCTCTTTGGGGCTTAGCCCTCGTTTTAAACCAATAAAAAAGAAATAAGTTTTAACTACATAATATGTCATCCATAAAATGAATTATTTTGGTAAAAAAATGATTTGTGGTTAATTATTAGTGTAAAAATACTTACGCCAACAATGCATAAACTCAAAAATATTTACATGACTTTTCTTATTAAGACAAAGGAAAATTAACATGAATGGATATCTTTTTAGGTGAATTTTAGAGTGAGAGATCAACTAAGTCCGTCACTGATTCACTATTAAAATTGATAGTATTTAATATAAAATATTATGATTGGTTGAGATTGAATCAACAAGTATTAAATAATTTTAATCAATGACATTTTATACTATATCCTAAAATTTATTTTAATGAATTTGAATGAGAGAGTAGTTAATCCGTCTTAGTTGATCCTCGTCTTAGAAGAACCATCTTTTCAATTGTCAAAGATAACCACCTTATTTCTTGAGTAATGTTATATGGACAAAAAATTTCAGGCAATTATAGCCAAAAATCAATTCACAACATCAATTAACCAAATTTTTTAGGCTATTGACCAAGTAACCAATTAACCAAATTTTTAGTTAATAACTTAAAAAAATTTGAAAAGACAAATTAGTTAATAAACTAAAAAACTTAATTAATTAACATTATGAATTAATTTTTGACTATATTTATCTTAAACTTATTGTCCATATAATATTACCCTTATATCTTAGTTTAAATCGCCATTTTCTGGAAGGATGGAAAAAGTCAGCAAGGGAAAAGTACTTTTGTCTCTTTCATTTGTGTCTACGGTCACATACTTCTGTCCTAAAATAAAAAATTGCTGCGTTTTTCTCTTCCATAGGAATAAATTGAAAATATTTGCTAACAGAACGGATAAGATTGTGTTTGAATTTTGCGACCAAACGTGAGCAAATAGTACTTCTTTCTGAACAAAAAATGAGAACAGCTGTTTACTGATAGCAGCACATTAACTAACCTATTTATTTTTTGAAAGGAACAAGCTAGCTATTTGTTTGACATAGTATTATGCTTAAAATATGCATATGAATAAAAAAAAGAAAGTTTTTAAGGTTTTGTTCCCGGGCCTCAGACACCTTGGAGTTGGGCAGACCACAGAGGCTCATCTCCTCTATCAGCGCAACATCCACCCGCCCCAATTGCAAGCAACAATCGAGATCGACTAAGATCTATTACAGTCAGGAGACAACCTCGGCCTTGATTATCAGCTTGTAACTGTATCGCCATGCTGGATATTTCATGCGCTCACACACGCCTGAAAGGTGAATCCATGTTAGTTGGCTTAGTACCCGATAAATATGCAAGTCAATTATCGGATTAGGTATGCCCAATGGTGGGTTCAGGCCCCTAGCTAGGGGTGCAAAAAAGTTTTATTATCAATAATGTTAGTTTAGACGCTTTTGAAAAATTCTTTTTGTAATATCCTCACTTAATTCATTAAAATTAAATAATCTAATTATTTAAATCTAAATTTATTTAAAAGTAAATCTCCAATTTAGTTTCAAAGTTTACACGTCCTCTCCTATTAGGTCCCAAAGCATATGAAAATAATAAGTAGTCCGACAGCATATAAATTTTTTCTAAAATTTTATAATTAGTCATTTATCAAGACTAATATGACAGATTTATTAAAACTGTAGAGACTAATTAAGATTTCACAAACATTAGAGACCAACTAATATAGACCTGCTGGATATGCACTTACTATTTACCACCTCATTTTAGTCTCTATACGCTAACTTAAGCATCGGAGTGTGTGCATATACCTAGGGTTGGACAAGAATTCCAGTCCGCCCGAAACCCGACATGTCCGTGGTGAAAATATGTTGAGCGGGCGGGTTAATGCGGTGATCGGGTTCATAGTTGAGAAAAATTGGGCTTCATCGGACTGTTGTAGTCGGTTTCGGTTTTTTAATCTCAATCCATCACTGACCGTAACCGCCCGCATAAAGTTGCGTTTAATTGTTTTGAAGAATTTGTTTTTTATCCTGCAATACTTTAGTTAGTATTCAACGTGTATCAAAACTTTTTGTTCATTGTGTAAAGCACCAAACCTTCTTTTTTACTGTAAGACAAGACAACAAGCCACAATCACATCACATCGTGGCAGTAAATTCAGGCTAGCTAACTGTTCCATTTATGCATATTTATGTACTTATTAATTATTTGTTTATTACTTTTTATAACTTTTTCTTACATAGACATCGTCTTCCTCTCTTCATCTGGTTCTTTGTTCATCTTCCATCCTTTTCTTCCATTTTTTCTCTGTTCTCTCAAACCCGTTAATACTCCTCAATCGACCGTTCTCACCCGTCAAATCCGCAAACCGAACCCAACAATCCGAAAGAAAACTTGGGAGGATCTGGGCCTATTATACGGGGCCGCAGTTTTGATCGGACTGATGGTTTTGGGCTGAAACCGCCCAAAACCGCCCGTTGTCCAGGCCTACATATACCCGGTCCAGAAATTCTTAATGGTGAGGGCAAAAAATAATCTGATATATCTTTTTAGAAGAAAAATATTGTAAATATTTAAAAAATATTTATTTTCACGATAAAAAAAGAGTATATACCCAAATAGATACAAAAATTAACACTTATTTAATCTGTACAAAATGAAAAGTATCAATTTGGTCATCAAATATCGGACGAATTAAATATTTTAAAATAAATTTGGGTATTTTTTAATACTTTTTAGAGACAAGTTTGACTGATATTTAATGTTTTTAATGATTAAACTAATACTTTCCATTTTTTAGAGAACAATAAAATTAGTACTAATTATTCTCACTTATATTTCTTATAATTTTGTGCAAACATTTTAAAAAGTTAGTAGTTTATGGTGGCAAACACTATTTTTTTATGGGGCAAAGTATATTTTTGCTAAGCATCACTAGTAAAATATTTTTACGGTGTAGGGGCTTATTTACATTGACCCCGGGTTGGTCAACCGCACATCCTGAAAAAATAATATTACTACTGATACTCCTATTAAAAAATAATATTAGCACCAATATCTTACTAAAAAAATATTTTGCACGCACTGAGAATATTTTTTTGCACCAAAGCTCTTAGTTTTACACCAATTTAATGCACTATTGTTTACGGTGAAATTTGGTAAACAACCGCTGGTTTGAATTAATTACTTGCGAGATCAACCAGTGAATCTCAGGACATACTGTGCTTAAGTTTTTGAATGACTCGTGGTAGGAGAAGGGTGTTCTTCGCGTAACCAAACAAAAGGAAACAAAAGAAAACAAGGAATTGCCTTGAACGCCAACGAATTCGTAAAGACAAAATAAAAGAAAAGACAATTGAAAATTCAAAGAAAGGAACTTAAATTGCATAAAAATGTAAAGAGTTGGTGCACAGATCCATACATTCGCTTCTTGTGCTCATTTTTCTCTAGCGCTAGAAGTTTGAGCGTAAGAAATTGTATGTTGGGATTGTGACCCGTTTTCCATATGGAAAACTAGTATATATACAGAGAGAGAAACAAAGTTGTTATACCCCAATTTTGTCCGTCTTCTTTTAGTTGCTTGTTTTATATAATTCGTATTTCGAAGCCACACAATTATAAGTTTTTAGAATAGCGTCTCTTTTTGTAATTTAAGCCAATTTCAATTATCCGTTCAATTAAACTCGAATACCGTTACTTAAGCTAGGCATACGTGCGAATGATCGATCTTTTCACGCATTCTTTAGTTTAATCTCAGTATTTGGGCCTAGTTGAATCTAATGGGGCTTACATGAGTCGTTTGTCTCGCAATTGGGCTTGTCATTATGGTTTAGGCCTACGAATGTGATTCCAATTTAATTTTTAGTATATTTCGCTTAACGGGTCTATTTTTCCATTTGGGCCTCGTTCTAGCGTGTTTGTTTAGTCGGGTCCGATTTGCTTTTGTATTTGGCCCGACATCTTTTTCAATTGATTTGTTTATTTAATTTATTTAGACAATATTTAGTCCAAAAATGTGAAGAAAAAAAATGTAATTTAGTTTTATTACAATGTATAGGTGTCTAAAAGTCCAAAAAGGGTCCAAAATGCAAAAAAAGTGATGCTAAAAATACACAAAAAGCCAAATCCGAAAATAAATAAAAAAATACAAAATAAAACACTTTTAGCCCAAAGTAGAGCAATTTCGGGCTTGGATCTTCAAGCTCTCTTAAAACCCTAATCTTCCTCTCCAAGTATCTGAAAACAAATCAAATCAGGGTAAATCAATCCCTTAATGGTCAAGACCAAATTTTCTAGTATAAATATGTGATCAACCCTCAGTAAAAAACAGACAAGATCACTGCACAATCACCTAAAAAGGATTAGGATTCAACATCAGAATCCTAATCCCCTGAAACAAGCAAAAATCAAATTTCTGAGTTGAGAACAAAGAAGCAGTAGCAATCATAGAAAGTAGCAGTCATAGAAACAAAGGAACAACGGTAGCAGTTTAAAGGAAGCAGTCACAATCACTAACAATCTTGAAGACTATTTCAGAGGCTAGAAAAGAGACACTCAATGAAGCTTACAATGGGCATTTTGGTCTTTCACCTTTGATGCCAACAAAGTGAGAGAGAAAACGTCGTCGTTTTTACCACTCTCACTCACTCACACCACCACCAAGGTTAGCTCTTTTTGCAGTGAGCAAAAATCCTCATCCTTGTTCATCGAAAGCCTTTCCAATTTCCCTCTCTTGTTTCTCTCACTCCTACTCTCACTTGGGGTTGAAGATGAGAATTTGTGGAGCGGGTATGGATTGATATTCAATCTTTTTGCCTCACTTATTTCTCTTTATGCTTCTACATTTTTTTTATTTAAGAAATATAGTTCATGTGATGTGAATTTATTTTCTAGTTTTTATTTTGTTTATTTTCATTGTTTATGTTGAAATTTTCAGTGTTTATAAAGAAATGGAACAATGAGATTGCAAATTAGGCCAGCTGTGTATGTATGCATATGCATGATAAAGTTGATTTTATTAGCACAATATTAGACACAACTGCAATATAATATCCATTTGTTGTTCAGCTGGCATGACGACGGAGAAATCTATGAAATCAGAAGCTTATAATATGTATCTTTTTCCTTCCCACAAATGAGTCTTAATAAGCAAACCATTAGTCCTAAATTCATAGCAAAGGCTCATTTTTCTGTCTGTCTGATTATTTACATGTATAGAAGAAAAGGCATATGCTACATTTTTTTCATCATAAGAAGGTTTAGCATCATGAAAGCTTTAAATTGATGTTGAATAATGAATAGTAGTCACAGTAATATGTGATTCTGCAATTGACAGTCCATGTTTGAGTAGTAATAGTGATTCGATTAGAACATAAAATAATGGAACTTTTTGCACCTATTCATCTAAACAAGGTTTATTGCCCATTCCCTTTTTTTAATTTGTTTTATGGTTTTTTAGTTTTCAGATTACTTCCTGCACCACCAGTTTAACTCATACACCCCCTGCTCACTTAAACCCAATTGGCAGCTCACTACAATATAGATTGGGCTCTGTTTTTTGCACTCCAGATTTTAATAATACAACTCTCTTGCAATTAATCACACCCCATTTTACAATTTTCACCCTCTTTTTTCTCTTTTCCTTCAATTATTTTCCTACTCAAATATATCTCAAAAATTAAGTAAAGACTAAGTCGGTTGTACAACCGGGTTAGTCATCATCCTAGGACCAATGAGCTGTACAGTTCAGTAATCCTAAAAATTTATAAAATTTTAAATAAATCATTTTTCCTAAAAATAGGGGACTAAGTCGGTTGTACAACCGGGTTAGTCAGCGTTCTAGAACTAATGAGTCATGATGATTCAGAGTTCTAGAATACCTATTCTAAAACCAACTCACCTCACATCAAATAAACTTCTTTCAAAAGAAACCTCAAAAATACTTTCAAAAGTAGGGGACTAAGTCGGTTGTACAATCAAAGTTAGTCGTCGTCCCTAGAATCGATGAGTTATGCAGTTCAAGGAATCCTAGGACCCCTACACTAAAAAACACCAACCAACAAACCTTTTTCAGGAAGAACTACGTAGCTTTGATTCCTCCATTGCATCCGGAGGTACGTAGGAGCAAGAGTCAACTCTTGTTAAGCACTAAAAATTAAAAATTTAATTAAGTCTCTTTCTTTATAAATAAAAGGGTAAATATTAATAAACCATAATTAATTAGACAAAGGATGTCGTGGGGTGCTAATACCTTCCCCACGCATAACGACTCCCAAACCCTAAACTTGCCTTGTCCTAAACCAAAAGGGATTTTCCGAATTTGCCCTTAAACTAAAATTTGGTGGCGACTTCCTTTGAACCTTCGAAGAATCCTTTCCCGGATTTTTCGGTCGCTACAAAAGTAACTGAACAATTTTGAATTTAAAAACAATAACTGATCAAATAAACTGCTCAGTGCTTCGACAACGTGAAAATCACGCCCTTCGACTGCATCTTCAAAACACAATTCGACGGTGTCTCCCTTGCGCGAAATCACTTTTAACTTTTAGTTTTTCGTCGAATCGTAGCCTTTATGTCTTCGCTCTTCGCCAAGTCTGTGATGGTCGAAAACCATCTTTGAGCGTCGAAGGCCACCAATCTTCTCTTTAAATCACCTAAGTCAACCTTATTGACTGCATTTATTTAGCCTGTTGAAAATACAGGCTAACAAATTGCCCCCCAAAAATGTCGTTTTCGACTGAGGCGTGAGCAAAGGTATAAAATGACGTTTTTTGAATTCTCTTCGACGATTCTTTATCAAGTAATATAATGTCACTTTTTAACTTTGAAAAGACGCTTACCTTCTCTTTGTGCCAGTGTTTGAGTGCGCCGTCGTTTTTATGATCGTGCTCTAGCATTGGTAACTGCCACACTCTTTGTAACTTCCACCACGTTTACCGAGGTACTGCCATTATTATTTTAATTTTCTTTTAATGTACCTTTTTAAATCTATAAATAGATTTTCCCCCTTTCATTTAATTCTTCTTCTGAAACCTTTTTTGCGCGCTTGAGCTTCTCCTTCTCTCTTCGTCTTCTTCCTTGTTAAAGCTTGCGCTTTTTTCTGCTCCTAATCCGTTGATATACTTAAAGAACACCAGAAAAATCTTCGTGACCTCTATTGCATTGACCTCAATGGCTTCATCTTCTTCAAGGCTTCGTACTACTTCTGGCAAAGTTTCTCTCCCTAGGTGTGTTCCTGAGCCTGATCTTGAAGACACCCGAGCAGAAATCTAGAAATCCCAAGTATTGATTCCTTCTTTTGAAGAATATGCTTATTTAGGACCACTCTTTGAGTCTCGAAAGATTTTTGATAAAATCCAAAACTTTTTCCCTAGTCATCAACAAACTTGCCCTAGAGTTTTCACTAAAGGCCCTTATGTTATGGATTTCATGAGTAATCCTAGTAGAGTTTTTAGGTCTTCTCCCCCTGTTGACAATGACACCCACAATGCTGTCACTGCTTGGCTTGACAAAATAGAACCAAAGAAAGCTGATTTCTAGAAGGAAAGAGGTATCTTTGACCTCATCCAATTGTCTAGGTTTGGGTTGAGGTACCAACACCCCATGTTGATTGTTGCTCTGCATTTTTGGGACGCTGATACAGGAGGATTTAGTGAACTTGCAAGCAGAGGGAAAGGATGATCCACACAGCAGCTAAGTTTTCACTAAACCTTTTTTGTCTAAAAGAAGTAATATCAGTTCTCATTCTGGCATTTTTGATAGGTGGGAAAGATGGAAGGAACTTTTAAGAAAATGCCCTTATCATGGTTTACCTGTTATTATTCAAATGGAAACATTTTATAATGGTTTAGAACCTCAAACCAGAATAATGCTTGATGCATCATCTGGTGGAGTGTTATTAAATCTGTCATACAATGAAGCATGTGAATTAATTGATAGAATAGCAGCTAATAGCTCTAGTTGGCCTCTATCGAGAGGGTGAGTTCCCAAAAAGAAACCATCGGGGTACATGAAGTTAATGATATATCGCCTATCTCGCTCAAATAGCCACTCTAGCTAATTTGATGAAAAACTTCACTTACGCAATGCTCTCAAGCATCAAATGCAAACAGATCACCAGACAAAGACAGAATGCAAGTGATGAGAACAAGTACCTCCAGGCACCCCTAGTTGTGTGTACTGTAACACCCCCTTCTACCATTACTACTATTTGAATTATTTTGAAAAATCAGAGTGCATAAAAACTTTCAGTGCAGCCACACGAGGGTGCCACATTTAAATAAAACACCTTTCAAAACCCCAAAACATTTAACTAAAATAAAACTCCCAAAACGTAGGATACATAGCAGCAAATAATATCCGAGAATAAGTATTACAGTAGTGGAAAGATAACAACTTAAACAATAGTTCAAAACGTAAAATAAATAACAACTAAACATTCCCCCGGTGCTACGTATCAGAGCGACTCGACCACACTAGAAGAAGGACCTCTAGTCACCTTCAATCACATCACTGCGGCAGTTCTTGACATACGAGGCAACACGACGCAGTAGGGTGAGTCTCAATGCATAGATAATAATAAATAAAACAGGAAACACAATAGAATGGCACACCAGAGAAACAATCAATTCAGGTACGCCAGATGTACAGTTAAGTCTATTCAAATACACCAGAAATACACCGTTAAGTCAGGCACACCATAATACAGTCAACTCCCATACACCATTATTTTAAGAACACCAAATCAGTCACCGACAATGGAATGTAATGCATGAGATGCAACCCAAAACTCCACTGGGCATATGCATGTGGATCCATCACCAAAATTGCCTTGAGGGCATTCACCAAAACACCAAAATATTTTCAGAGGCCGAGGCCTATTCACCAAAATGCATATGATTATGCGACGCCATGACTATGCACCAAAAACACCAAGACACCAAAATAAAGCAATAACATGCTCACCAATAATTATATGTATGTACACCAAATCACCAAAGAGAGTCATGGACCTCTCATCACCAAATTACTCACCATTTATTTCTTAACACCAGAATTAATACTCCTATCGGGACTAGAAGAACACCAAGTATTTCCACACCAAAGGACTAGAGTCACCCTAAGGACTAAAGTCAACGCCCGGGACTAAACCCACACCTAGGGACCAAACACCTCATAGGGACCTATTCCACCCCCAGGGACCATTTTAACACCGAAGGACCAATCTAACACCATAAGGACCATTTTAACACCTAAGGACTAAGTTGACACCTCAGGGACTATTTTGACACCAAAGGATTGATTTGACACCTAGGGACTAATTTGAACCCACACCTAGACACGGCGCCAAGTGGCGCCCTGGGCTGCCAAAATTGGCGCCCATCACTAGACACCAGCGCACCACCAGGCGCATTGGGGCAGCCAAAATGGCGCCCCTTGCACAGCACAACACCCACGCACACACCTGCACACACATAGCGCGCCAGCGCGCGTGGGGGGCAGCAAAATGGCGCCCATCCACTCATTCCTCGTGACACACCAACCCAACAGCACTTGCTGCATACACAGGCGCCAAGTTCCCTGCACTTTGGCGCCCCTGCTCCTGTTCACGCCCACCCAGCCACACTAGCACACACACAGGCGCCAAATTCCCTGAAATTTGGCGCCCGACACTTATTCACTCCCCCACCAGCCACACCCACCTAGCCAAACAGCACACCAGGCGCCAGATTCCTATGGAATTGGCGCCCCCTCCCCTGCACACACTCCACGCAGCAGTCAACAGTAAACCAGGCGCCAGTTTTCCTGCAACTTGGCGCCCCCTCCCCTGCACACCACCCCAAAACGAAACCAACAGTAGCACAGGCGCCAAATTCCTATGGAATTGGCGCCCCTAACACTATTCACAGCACCTTAAATATAAAACTCAACTACAACTAATCATCTTCATAACCATTAACACCGATCACACCCCATATTACATTTAACTCATGCAATTCACCTTATAACTCAACCAAATAATTACTCCTAGTGTTTATATATTCAAATTACGCTACAACAACACCATAACACCACAATCAAGAACTTATCAAATCAATATTCATATAGCAATTCAATTCAATCATGTATAAAGTCAAACAATCACCCAATCAATTGAATACTCCATGAATCAAATAACACAAATACTCCTAACGCCTAATCCCTATGATAGAGAGCCCCCATACCTTTTAAAACTTGAAGAAGATAACACCAACAATCAAGAAGACCCCTCAAGACCCCAACAATCCACGCCTTTCTTCTTTTTCCTTGCTCTTCACGCAAAATCTCTCTCTCTCAAGCCCTAGCCCATGCGCTCCTCTCTTCTCTCTCTCTTCTCACTTTCTAATTTTTGATCTTTTGCTTCTAATGAGGGTTTCTCCTAAGACCCTAATGTTTTTATTAATTGGGTTTGGGCCACTTAACTCCAATGGGCCCTAATTGCACCTCCTATTTACTTTCTCACATCCTCCCCATTTAATTAAAATACTCCCCTTTTATTTACTACACCCCACTCCTTAAATTAATTAATTACCTTATATTTATTTTAAATAAGGCCAACTAAATTATCACTTAATTAAATTATCTAATTATTTACTAAATCATTTTTGGGGCGTTACATGTACTGTGGAGGAGGTCACTTGTATGAGGAGTGTTCTAGCAACCCTATCTCTGTAAATTATGTAGGATATAATAAGAATAACAACCCTTATTCCAACACTTATAATCCTGGTTGGAAAGATCACCCAAATGTTAGATGGAGCAACAATAGTGCACCTGCACCTAGAATTGCACCAACTACACCACCAGGATTCCCTGCTCAGAATAACCAAAGAAACTCTCAACTTACCACTGAGAATTCTCTAGAATCCATGCTTAAAGAATTCATAGGTGAATCTAGAACTGCTAGACAAACCCAAGATGCTTCCATTAAGAACTTAGAGAATCAAGTTGGTCAATTAGCCACAGTCTTTGTATCAAAGGCCACAAGGTGCCTTACCTTCAAATACAGAAGCTACTCCTTCCCAAAACCAAGGAAAGGAGCAAGTTAAGGCTATTTCTTTGAGAAGTGGTTAGGATCTTGTAGAGTTAACTGAGAAGGAAAGTGTAGAAAAGGGAGAAAAAACCAAAAATCAAAAAGAAACCAATGCAGAAGCATCTAGTGCTCCTGCATCACAAGAAGTTCAAAGTCCACTACCTAAGTTAGTACCTGAATTGTAACACCCTAAACGATTTAATTAAGCAATTGATTAAATTATTTAAAGTGTTGCACTTATTTTAATTATATTAAGTCAGAACATAGTATTTATAATAAAGTATTTTTATTTAATTGAAGGGAGTGGTATTGGAAATATCGGAACTGCAGATATGGTCCCAGGAGCCCAAGCCCAAGCCCAATGACTTAGGCTCCTAGGTTTGGTGCAATTCGCACCATTCACTGAAGAAAAGAAAGAAACGAATAGAGAGAAAGAAAAGAAAGAGAGAAAACGGCGCAAGGAGAGGGAGAAGAAGGAGAAGCGGATCGCACCAAGCAAGGGGAAGAGGAGAGCTCACTTGTTGCTGTGGTTTTTGCACATGACTCAAGGAAAAGGAATTTCTACGGTTTAATCTAAGGTAAGGGGAGTCTCACTCTATAATAGGGAGGATAATGGGTTGTATGTAGGTCATAGGCTCCTAGTTAGTGTTATTTGATTATTGTATGAAGTTTGAATCGTTGAATTTGATGATTTGCATGTTGAAATCGATTTAGGGCTTAAGTTAGGGTTTATAATATGTGAATTTGTGTTTTTGTCATGTGTTTGATAATTGAGCATGCAATTGATTGTTAGAATATGAAATTAGGAGTATTAGAATGATTATGGAGTGAATTGGTTTAAGAGAAATTGGAGAATTAGGGATTTTGGGGTTTGGGGCGCCAAATTGCTAGGAATAATGCGCCCTGGGTACTGTAGCAGGGAGTGGGTGGGTGAGTTGTGCTGCCTGGGCGCCAATTTCCTAGAGAAATGGCGCCTGTGTCACCAGAGCAATGGACCGTGTGTGTGTGTCTGTTTGTCTGGCGCCGCTTTCTTTGGAATATGGCGCCACAATGCCTTTGCTCATGTGCACATATGGGGTGGTTTGAGTGAAACTTGGAGTTCTGAGCATATTTTACCGTGCCATCTTTTGCAGTTACCTGCCCAAATACAATTTAAAACATTTTGGCTCGAGTAGTTTTATTTTTGCATGTGTCATTTGAGAGATGTTCTGGTGGGTATTGCTGTGGCACTATATGTGTGCGCATATGGGGTGGTTTGAGTGAAACTTAGAGTTCTGAGCATATTTTACCGTGCCATCTTTTGCAGTTGCCCGCCCAAATTCAATTCTAAACATTTTGGCTCGAGTGGTTTTATTTTTGCACGTGTCATTTTAGAGATGTCCTGGTGTGTGTTACCGGGTTGTGTTGTGCCTATGTACAGGGTGCCAGATTGCTAGGAAAATGGCGCCCGATGGTCATGTGTTGCCACGAGGGCGCCAATGGCCGGGTTTTAGGCGCTAGTCTTTGTGTTGCACTGGTGGCGCCGGGCCAGGGGGGAAAATGGCGCCTGGGGCTGACTTGTGTCTAAGTGGGTGCCGTTTTGGTCCCTAGGTGACAGTTTAGTCCTAAGGGTGTGGTTTTGGTCCCTAGGTGATAGTTTGGTCCTAAAGGTGACAGATTAGTCCCTAAGAGTTGATTTGGTCCTAAAGTGTGTTTTAGGTCCCTGAGTGAGGTTTAGCCCTCCAGTTGTGATTAGTCCTTGGGACTTGATTGTGTTGAATTAGAGACCGAAGTGATTGATGATGCCATGGGGGCATGAGCCATGGGGGCTAGAGCCATGGGGGCTATAAATGAGATTAATAATGAGGTGAGAAATAATGTGTGAATTGTGATATTGTGAATGTGCTTGTGATATGTTCATGGAGTCTCATGCATACATTCGGCTGCGGTCGCGACGTTTATAAATTGATTGTGAGGCCATGGGGCCAGAGTCATGGGGGCTCAATTTGATGATGATACTGCCATGGGGGCAAATGGTACCACATGCATGACTACATTGCATACATTCTCATAAACGCATAAGTGCTATTATTTAATGAATGGTTGATGTGTGTGCTGTAGACTGCGCCTGTGTGATGCTATGATTGTATATATATTGCTTATTATCATCTTTATTATATAGTTCGAGACTCACCCTTTCTGTTGTTGTTTACCACAGGTAGTCATGAGTGAGGGCCTAGTTCCTTCACTTCCCCGAGTCGGTCTGCTCTGATACGTAGCACCTAGGGGAGGGAATTTGTAGACTCTAGTTATTTTATTTTGCTCACTGTTGAGCTTGCATACTGCTATACTATGTATTGTTGGGATTTGATGATGACTCTTTTGACATGTAGTTATTATTTCCGCTGCGTGATATGGTATTATATTCCACGTGTTATTTTTATGGTGTTACGTATGGATTTATGATTATGAGCTGAATTGACCGTTTGAGTTGTTTTAAGAGATAAATGTAGCATTCCATTTAATGAAAAATGATTTTTATGTACTCTGATTTTTGATTTAAATTACAGGGTAGAATGGGGTGTTACATGAATACCCTCCCCCTCCTTATCCTCAAAGACTGAAAAAAGCTCATGAGGAGAAACAGTTTGGTAAATTCTTAGAGGTACTAAAACAATTACACATCAATGTTCCCTTAGTAGAAGCACTCCAACAAATGCCAAACTATGCAAAGTTTATGAAGGATGTGCTTACTAAGAGAAGAAGATTAGGAGAGTTTGAAACAGTTGCCATGATAGAAGATTCTAGTTTGCTTATGCAAAATAAGATTCCTAGGAAATTGAAGGATCCAGGTAAATTTACAATTCCATTTTCTATAGGAAAATCCTATACTGGTAAAGCTTTATGTGATTTAGGTGCAAACATCAACTTGATGCCTAAATCTATTTTTGACCAGTTAGAAATTGGAAATGGAAAACCAACCACTGTGACACTTCAATTAGCTGACAGATCAATAGCCTATCCTGAAGGTATCATAGAAGACATCCTAGTCAAGGTAGATAAATTTGTATTCCCTGTAGATTTTGTTATCCTTGACTTTGATGCAGATAAGGAAGTGCCTATTATCCTAGGTAGACCATTCTTAGCAACTTGTAAAACCATAATTGATGTGCAGAAAGGTGAACTTACTATGAGAGTGAATGATCAAGAGATAAAATTCAATGTTATGAATGCTATGAAGTATCCTGCAGAGAATACAAAAGAGTGTTCATCCTTATTTTCTCTAGATAAATTGGTAGAAAAACAGTTTTACAAACAGTATGATCACTTAGCCAATGCAGAGGCATTAGATGCAGCAGCATTGCTAGATGATGAAATACTAGAAAAAGAGAATCTACCAATAGAAAACTCTTGTAAGGAAGTATGGGCTAGAACTTATGAACCACTCAATCTTGAGGACCCAATTCTCAAGAAGAACTTACCTCAATAGAACAACCTCCTAAGTTAGAATTGAAGATCTTTGCTGAACACCTTAAGTATGCTTTCTTAGGAACAAATGAGACTTTACATGTTATCATTGCTTCGATTTAACATCAAAGCAGAGAGTGATCTCATTAGTACTCTAAGGAAGCATACCAAAGCTATAGGTCAGCAAATGGCAGATATCAAAGGAATTAGTCCTTCTATATGCATGCATAGAGTCATTTTGGAAGAAAATACCAAAAATAGCATAGAGAGTCAAAGAAGACTAAATCCTACTATGAAAGAGGTTGTGAAAAAGGAAATCATAAAGTGGCTAGATGCTGGAATCATATACCCCATATCAGACAAGGCTTGGGTAAGCCCTGTCCAATGTGTACCAAAGAAAGGGGGTGTGACAGTAATAGCCAATGAAAAGAATGAGTTGATACCAACTAGAATCATCACGGGGTGGAGAATCAGTATGGATTACGAGAAAACTCAACAAAGCTACCAAAAAGGATCACTTTCCTTTACCATTCATAGACCAAAAGTTAGATAGACTAGCAGGGAAAGAATTTTATTGCTTCCTAGATGGCTACTCAGGCTATAATCAAATAGCCATTGAGCCTAAGGATCAACACAAAACCACCTTTACATGCCCTTATGGAACCTTTGCTTTTAGAAGGATGTCATTTGGCTTATGTAATGCACCTGCTACATTCCAAAGATGTATGATGTCTATATTCTCAGATTTCATTAAGCAATCAATGGAAGTATTCATGGATGATTTCTCTATCTTTGGAGAAACATTTCAAGTTTGCTTGGAAAACTTGGAACAAATTCTCAAGAGATGTGAAGAAACAAACTTAGTATTAAACTGGGAAAAATGCTATTTCATGGTACAAGAGGGCATTGTGCTAGGACATAGAATTTCAAAGAAAGGTCTAGAGGTAGACAAATCTAAGGTTGATGTCATTGAGAATCTACCACCACCAAATACAGTTAAAGGTATCAGGAGCTTCTTAGGCCATGTTGGTTTCTATAGAAGGTTTATCAAAGATTTTTCAAAAATCTCAAAACCATTATGTATTCTTTTGCAACATGATGTAGCATTTAACTTTGATGATTCTTGTATAGAAGCTTTTGAAAAGCTTAAAAAGGCATTGGTATTTGCACTGATGATAGTAACACCAGTTGGAGCGAGCCATTTGAATTAATGTGTGATGCTAGTGACTTTGCAGTAGGAGCAGTCCTGGGGCAAAGGTATGACAAGGTTTTTCATTCCATATATTATGCTAGCAAAACATTAATTGAAGCTCAAGTGAACTACACAGTCACAGAAAAAGAATTATTAGCTGTGGTATTTGCATTTGAAAAATTTAGATCTTACTTAGTTGGCACTAAAATTATTGTCTATACTGATCACTCTGCCATTAAGTATCTAATTTCAAAGAAAGATGCAAAACCAAGGCTGATAAGGTGGATTTTATTCCTACAAGAATTTGATTTGGAAATAAGAGACAAGAAAGGAGTAGAAAATCAAGTAGCAGACCATTTATCAAGGATTGAAGGAGAGTCACTTGGTACACAAGGAGAAGAAATCAAGGAAAGCTTTCCAGATGAAAAACTATTGGCAATCACAGTCAATGCAAAACATGAAACTGCATTTTCTATAAGCAATGCAGGAGCATCAAATGCATTTGCACCAAGGTTTGCTGATATTGTAAATTTCCTTGCAAGCAAAGTAGTACCAGTGAATAAGACATATCAACAAAGGAGAAGATTCTTCCACATAGTTAAGTAATACTATTGGGATGATCCATTCCTTTACAAGATGTGCCCTGATCAATTAATAAGGAAATGCATACCTGAAGAGGAGCAATAAGCGATTATTACAGATTGCCATTCTACACTTTATGGAGGACACTTTGGAAGCACTAGAACAGCAGCTAAGGTATTACAGTCTGGTTATTTTTGGCCTACTTTATTTAAAGATGCTTACTTTATGGTCAAATACTGTGATAAATGTCAAAGAAGCGAAAATATTTACGATAAGCATGAAATGCCTAGAACCAATATTTTAGAAATTGAATTATTTGATGTATGGGGAATGGATTTCATGGGACCTTTTCCACCCTCTTTTGGAAATTTATATATCTTAGTAGTTGTTGATTATGTGTCCAAATGGGTAGAAGCAGTAGCATTACCTAATAATGATGCTAAATCAGTGAGTAAGTTTCTTCAAAGAAATATATTCACTAGATTTGGAACTCCTAGAGCTATCATTAATGATGAAGGTTCACACTTTTGCAATAAGATCATAGAAAACCTTCTAGCTAAGTATGGAGTTAAGCATAAGATAGCTACAGCATACCATCCTCAAACTAGTGGACAAGCAGAATTATCCAATAGGGAAATTAAGAGAATGCTAGAAAAGATGGTTAGTCCAAATAGAAAAGATTGGTCTTTACATTTGGATGATGCCTTATGGGCATATAGAACATCATTCAAAACACCCTTAGGAATGTCTCCTTACAAATTAGTCTATGGAAAAGCATGCCATTTACCTGTGGAATTGGAAAACAAATCCTATTGGGCTATCAAGAAGCTCAATTTCAATCAAAACAAGGCAGGTAAGAAGAGAATGTTAGAGCTTGATGAGCTAGAAGAAATTAGGCAAACCTCTTATGAGAATGCTGAAATCTACAAAACTAAAACTAAGGCATGGCATGACAAAAAAATTCACAGAAGAGAATAGAAAGAAGGAGGACTAGTTCTGCTATACAACACTAGGTTGAAGCTATTTCCTGGTAAACTAAGATCAAGGTGGTCAGGACCATTTAAGTTGATAAAGGTTTATCCACATGGAGCAGTTGAGTTATTAGATAAAACATCAAATAATGTCTTCAAGGTGAATGGTCAAAGATTCAAGATGTATTATGGTGAACATGTGGTGAGAGACAAAAACACCACCCATTTGCAAATTCTCTAAGTAAAAAGAGGTAGTCAGGCTGACAAGACTCTTAAAACAAGCGCTTAATGGGAGGCAACCCATTGTTTTTAATTATTTTTGTGCAATTTTATGTTTTTAGTTGTTTTTCAGAATGCAGGATACTAATGTAGCTGCATTAGTGCACCTGCATTGCAGAAGAAATTGCCCTGCATCAAAAATTTCAAAAATTTGAAGAATGTGATTAAGTGTGAGTCTTAAGGCATCAGGAATATCAAAGGGAAGTTAAGCAAGATTAATGATGTGTTAGTAGCCAAGGATGACACATGGCATGATGCATGCGCAACACATGCAAGATATAACGGCTACCTACAAACTCCACTTCCTTCTCCACAAAAATATAGCCTTTAATCTTATTACTGTTACCCTTAACCCGCAAAACCTCACAAATTTCTCTTATTCTAGAAACAATTACTCCTCACATTCTCATCTCCATTTTTTCAATCAAAAACAATCAAAGACCTAGAAAATTGAACAATCAAAATGGTGAAGAAGCAATCAACCTGAAAATCCTCAAGCAAGCAAACCAAAACTCCCGAAAAAGAGAAAAAGTCATGCATGCAGGATCATCATCAAGCAAGAAAGGCAAAACCAAAGAATCAACATCGAGAACCGATGATAATGCTCATCTATGGAGGATGCATCTTCTTCTGAAAAGAGGATATGATTTGAAGAAGGCTAGCCCATCATTCATGTCAACGATGGCCAATCTCAACCGGGATCACTTTGTTCTACCAAGAGAGGCTACATTGAAGATTTGGTGAGAGAATTCTATGTTGTCATCACACCACAAGAAGGAACAGAGCATTCCTACACTTCCATGGTGAGAGGTAAACTTGTGCACTTTCATGCAAAGAAATTGAATGAACATTATATGCTGAGATATAATGGAATTGAATTTGAAAACAAAGTGGCCAAGGCCTTTAAGAAAGAAATGGAAGAAGTGAAAAATAGGATTGCAATACCAGGATCTGTTTGGGAAAAATTCACACCTAATGAAATCAAACTTAGAAGCACATATCTGATAGATGCATTAGGAAATTGGCATTTGTTCATAGCCACTTCAATCCTGCCTACATCACACACATATGCAATGACCAAAGAGAGATTGATCTTGCTAGATACAATTCTCTCCGAGGGGAATGTTGACATAGGTAGATTGATTGCTAGGGAAATTCTTGCATGCACAACAAAATCAAAGGGATTTCTGTTTTTCCCTTGTCTTATTACTGAGTTATGCATGAAAGAAGGTGTCCCAATAGCCTCCCATGAACAAAGAAAATTCCCACCTGGTGATTTGAATGCTGAAATGAAAGAGAGATTGAGAAAGGTAAGAGGCCCTGCACCTGCAATGCAATAGCAGCACATGCAGAAGCAGATTGCAGTCTGGAAATTTTTGAATGACCAACATGATTGGCTTCAATTAGTTTTTGATAAGATATTTGATCTTGTGGGCCAAGTGAATGCCCCTGAATTTCCAAGTTGGGTACTCAAGACTGAAGGAGAAGAAGAGGAAGAGAAAGAGGCTGAGGAAGAAGAGAAAGAAGAGGAAAAAGAGGAAAAACCTAGTACCAAGAAAAAAGGTAACTAGGAAACAAGCAAAAGGAAAGAAAAAGGTAGTGGTAGAACCTGTTGTTGAAGAAATGTTTGATACAGATACTGAGGATGAGGAATTAGAAAAGGAAATGGACAAGGAAATGGAAGAAGAGGAGGAAGAGAGTGATAATGAAATTGATGATGAAGAAGAGGAACATGCTACAGGTGTGATTCTAGAAGAGATAGCTAGACAGAAATATGCCAAACAAACACCACAAGCCCAGCAAGAAACAACTCAAACTCCACCTATCACATCACCAATTATCAAGTCACTAATCATCTCACCAAACCAATAATCATCTTCCATCCCAAAATCACCATTACCCTCCCTCAATGATCCACCAGTCCTATCACCACCACAAACAACCCCTCCACCACCCTCTCCAATAAATAACCCTGAGAAAACACCTCACACAGAACAAATCATCTCTGAGCCTAGCCTTGCCAGACCAAAAACAGAACCAGAACAACAAGTACCTTCTGACCCAAGCAACATTACTACTAATGTTATTTCTGCTCTTGAGAAAGAATTTGTGCAGGAAAGAGAAGAAGAAGGACTTGACAAAGAAGACAAAGGAGAAGAATCATCTGCTAAGGAGCCTTTAGCTCAAACTGAACAGATGCAGAGTGATGCTCTTGCATCACATCTTTCTTTGCATCACAAAGAGCAACAACACACGACATGAGGAGGCAACAATCAAGCTTTTCGGAACAAATGGCTCAACGAAGAGAGATGCTTTGCACAACACACGAAGTTCTTCAAGAAACTGCGGCGAGCAAGCAAAATTGACACCAAAGAGGAAGCAACGTCTGATCGGCCAAGACTGATGCACTGCATGCGCTAAACAATTCCTCGCAACTACACGGAGGAAGGAGGTGCATCTGCACCTACAGAAGAAACGCCAATCAAGCAACCCAAAGAGAAGAAGCAGAAGGTGAAACACAATCCTCCTACCAGGCAGAGCACCAAAACCAGGAGTGGAGCCAAGAAATGAGTATCATTTACAAGTTTTCACATACTACTGCTATTGCTTATGTTTCTGTCTAAAACTATTTCCCTGGTTGTATTTAATCCCTCTCCCCTATTTTTAACAAAATATGGTTTGTATTTTCTGAACAAATTAGCAGTGTGGACACTGCTACCCCTTAAGTTTGGGGGGGATTTATCTTGCATGTTATGTTTAAATTAGTTTGTTTTTATCTAGAATGTTGTGTGTTTAATTAAAAATGTTTTATATAGTAAATATATATGTTTTAAGTGGTTTATATTTTGTTTAAATATTAGATGTACTTAACAAAGTAGTATCTAAATATTTTAGTAGAATGGATCAGTTTTTTAAAAATATGGTGAAAACCCTATGGATGGAATTTTAATGATGAAAAAGAGAAAAAGAAGCCTTATTTCTTAGAAAATAACCAAAATTATTTACTTCAACACTTCAAAACCGAGTTTGTGAAAAGAACCTTGCTATTTAAAGATCAATCTGATGCAAGGAGAATTTTTGGTAAGCTTAGGTCAAAACAAAGCTTTACTAAAAAGATAGAAAAGCTTAAAGAATTAAGTTTGGGGGTGTTTTTATGAAAACAAAGGATGAATTTGAAAAGTATAAAGAGTAAACAATGCACAAAAAGAATACAAAAATGTGGACAAAAGATCAAAAATCAAAGCCATATTATCCTGAATCATTTGAAACTATACCTGTGCCTAAGTACATGAATGCATCTGGAGGTCAAAGACCTGTTCCATGCAGGAATAAATGTATCTGGAGGATAGTTCAAAAAATGAACCTGTGCCAAAGTGCAAAGAAAAAAATATATGCATCTGGAGGTCAAAGACCTGTGCCAAAGTGCAATTGCATTTGGAGGTCAGTGAAAAAGGCAATATGAGCATCATCAGTGCAGAAGCATCAATGCAACTGCACTGAAGAAAAGCAAAATGCAGAAAAAAAATCAATGCACAAATCACTTCAAAGAAGTATTGCATCTGCTCAAAAGATCCACAAAAAAAAATAGAAGATGTATTGGCTCAAAAGCTTTGAAAGATTCAACCAAGCCCTTTGTTATATTTAAAACTCCCCAACACTTGAGAAAATTTTGTGAGTCTAATATCTCTTTTGAAAAATATTTTGGTGTGACCAAAGATAAACCAATCCTTTCAACGGCTAGGAGGAAGTTTTTCACTTAGTCTTGGAACCAATCTCAAATCAGTGGGTTCACACACACACAAAAGAGTTTGAATAGCTTTGGTAGTTTTGAAGAAATAAAGGCATAAGAAAGATTGCTGAGAAATGAAGTTCATAGGGAACTCCTCATAAAAATTCAAAAATATCAAACTGATCTATCTTCTAGAATTATAGTTCAATAGTTTGTCTTTGTCATTACTTGCGGACAAGCAATGGTTTAAGTTTGGGGGTGTGATAACTCTATTTTATATAGAGTATTTCATATGTTTAAACTTAGTAAATTGCTCTCTTTCAAGTAATAATAAAGAGTTTATATAGTATTTAGTGTGATATATGATAACTTGAGTGATTAGAATGGTTATTGTTGTTATTAGGCCATTTTGGATATATTGTGGTATGTTTGATGTTTTTGTTCAGTGCAGTCTACAGATCCTGCATCAATGCTCCTGCACTACTTGGTGAATGAGTTGCATCACATATTGCATCAAACACTTAAAAGTAAATTACTTGATGAAGACATTCCAACTAACTTCTCTCATTTGCATTATCAACACTTATACTTTGCTTTCTTATCTAACTTAGTTGTGATCACACCAACTCCACTATTATTTGTTATTTAGTTACCTTACACTTTATTACTTTGTATTGAGTTTTAAAAGAGAGTTTTTCAATCTCTGTGGGTTCGATCTTTTTATACTACTTGTTTTTGACTGTGTATACTTGCACATGTGTTTTTCCAACACCAGACGCAACCACTAACACTCTTCATATTCCCTGTGGTATGATTACTCCCACCCTCTATGATGTAGCTGCTATCACCGGCCTAAAACCTTTAGGGGAAATTTTTAACCCTTCAAATACTGGCAACAAGTACTCCTTTGACTTCGACCTTAAACACGCTGCTAGGAGTGTGTTTATTGAACATCACCACAACAAAGAAAGCGTTGAGGTTTCTGATGAAGAACACATTGCTTTTCTCACTCTGTGGCTCTCTGCTTTTGTTTTCTGTTCTTTTTCAATCCAAGTTGCCAAAACTTATATCAATATTGCTATTCAAATCCTAGAGGGGCAAGACTTTTGTTTGAGCAAATTGATTCTAGGGTGCCTTTATGAGGCCTTAATGGACGGTTCTAACAAACTCAAGAACTTGAAACCCAACGATAAAAAGCTTCTGGTGTCAGGACCCATTTGGTTGTTCCAATTGTGGCTCATTGCCACTTTTGAATCACAACTTGAATACTTCTATCCTACGGAACAACAAGCAAGAATTGATGGCCGAAGGACTGAAGGTGTTAGATTAGCTTTCCTAAGGCCTAGAGAGATTGGTAACTCCGTGAAACATCTCTTTTCGACTGCTTTCAAAATGTTCCATGATTGTAAAACCTTCACCCCTATGATGGCGCCATTTTGCTAACAGAGTTTATGGCCCTGAGTGGTTTGTCAAAGACTTTCCTGCCATTTCTCCTGAAGATGAGGAAGAACTTAATTACTAAGTATTTACCTTCGCGCTATCTTTATTTCTTGCAGAATTGGCTTGTATCTCTTTAAATACTTGCCATTTATACGCATAACTCTATTGTCTGCGCCTATCTCTTCGATCTCATATGCTCCATTCGAAAAGATTTGTATTACCTTAAATGGTCCTTCCCAATTTGGAGACCATTTTCCTAGGACTCTGTCTCTTTTATCCATAGGCAAAAAGACTTTCCAAACTAAGTCTTCTAAGTTGAAAGATTTCAACTTAGCTTTTTTATTATTAGCTTTAGCCACACTTTCTTTTTGCCTTGTGATCACTTCTAAAGCTAATAATCTTTCTTCAACTATATCCACTAACTCATCAACCATCATATCCCAATACTGATTTACTGGAATTTCAAATTGTCTTTGAATTCTGGTTGATTGCAAATAAATTTCGATTGGTAACACTGCATCGTGCCCAAATGTAAGTCGAAAAGGGGTAGTGTTAATGGATTCTCTAGGAGAAGTTCTGCAAGCCCATAACACTTGATCAAGAGTATTATGCCAATTCCTCGGCTTCTGCCCAACATGTTTTTTAATCAAATTAATGACAATCTTGTTGGCAGCCTCTACCTGACCATTAGCTTGTGCATAATAAGGCGTCGAAGTCAACAACTTAAAACCTTTTTCAAAAGCAAAATCCACCATTTTTCGACCAGTAAAAACTGTGCCTTGATCTGTTGTAATGGTTTCTGGAACTCCAAATCTATACAAAATGTGTTTTTGAATAAAGTTCACGACTGCCTCTTGATCCACGTTAATTAAAGGAATGGCTTCGACCCATTTAGTGAAATAATCAACACCCACTAAAATGAAACGATGACCTTTTGACGAAGTTGGTCTTATCTCACCAATTATGTCTAAGGCCCAACCCCTGAATGCCCAAGGTTTTATTATTGAATGCAACTCATTTGCTGGCACATGTTGAATTCTGCGTGTCTTTGACATTCTTGACACCCTTTGGCGAAAGTCTATGCGATCTCAACATGGTTGGCCAATATACACCTTGTCGAAACAAAAGCCATTTCATTTTATGGCACCTTGATGTGATCCACGAGCACCACTATGAGTCTTGATATCTTTGCCACATAAGCTTCATTTTCACTTAGACATTTAAGTAAAACGCCTTCAACAGTTTTCATGTACAATTCATTCCCAGCAATCATATAGCTTAAAGCTCTACACTTAGTTTTTCGAGAAGTTACTCCTGTTGGATTTTCTAAGTATTCTACAATTGGCCTTCGCCAATCGTCATTTGTCATGTTGTCAATGACAAAACTTGAAAATTTTGAATTTCATCATCAATTGGAGGAAAAAATACTTCTAGCTTATCCTCTGCCCCCCCCCCAAGTTATTGCATTGGCAACTCGTTTTGTAAATCTTCTGTCGAAAAGATTTTCTCTTTTATTTCAATGAATTCTTGCAGTTTTTCTTTTGAGACTCTATATCCTGAAGCTATTTGAGCTAACTCATTTGCATCTTGATTTTCAACTCGAGGCACATGTTCTATTTGCACATGTGTGAACTGTTTAAGCAATGTATTGGCAACAACAAAGTAGTTTACCAAATTCTCTTTTATGCATTTATACTCTTTTGTGAGTTGCTTAATAACTAGTTCTGAGTCGCCTTTTATTTCGACAGATGTTGCCCCCAATTCCAATAACAGTTCTAGTCCTGTTATTAAGGCTTCATATTCTGCCTCATTATTGGAGCAATTTGTTTGGATTTTGTATTAAAACATTGTTGGTATTTTGGTTGGAGATATTATCAAGATCCCAATTGCTGTACCATTTTTGTGGCTCGAGCCATCAAAATACAACTTCCAAGTCTTAGTCTCTATTGAACATATTGGTTCTTCAACCAGCGCATGTTCTACTATGAAATCAGCCACGACTTGTCCTTTTACAGCCCTTAATGGCTGATATGTTAAGGAATATTCTGACAATGCCAAAGCCCATTTCCCCACTCGACTATGAAGTATGGGTTTAGACAGCATGTGCTTACTTATATCATAATGCAAATAAACATACACATCAACAGACTTAATATATTGCTTTAGTTTTGTACAAGATAAATACAAACATAAACAAAGTTTTTCTATTGGATGATATCTCGTTTCTGCATCATTCAATAGTCTACTAAGGTAATATATGGCTCTTTCGACACCGTTTACATCCTCTTGTGCTAACATACTTCCTATTGTTTTTTCTGATGTTGCTATGTACAATTTCATAGCTTTGTTTCTAATAGGAGGAAGCAACATAGGTGGCTTTGTCAGGTATGACTTGATTTCATCAAAGGCTTTGTGATGTTCTGGTTCCCATTTGAAAACTTCTTCCTTCTTTAAACGAATCAATTGTGAGAAAACTTGTGTTTTTCCACTGAGGTTTGATATAAACCTTCTTAAGAAGTTGATTTTTCCCAGTAGAGATTGCAATTCCTTTTTTGTTGTGGGAGCCTTTGTTTCCAAGATAGCCTTTGTCTTATTTTCATGGATTTCAATGCCTTTTTTGTGCACAACAAAGCCAAAAAAATCACCTGCACGAACACAAAAGGCACATTTGACTGGATTCATTTTCAATCCATATTTCCTCATTCTTTCGAATGATTGTCGAAGGTGGTCTAAATGACCACTTTCTCTTGATGATTTAACAACAATATCATCTATGTATATCTGCATAAATTTTTCTATATTGCTCGTTGGTATGTTGCTCCAGCATTTTTTAGCCCGAATGGCATTACTACCCATTCATAAACTCCTAATGCCCCAGGACATCTAAATGTTGTCTTTGAAACATCTTCAGCAATATAGATTTGATTATATCCTGAATATCCGTTAGCATACTCAAATATTCAAATCCTGCTGCTGAATCAATCAACATTTCTGCCACCGGAATAGGATATTCATCTTTTGGTGTAGCATTATTTAAGTGCCTAAAATCTATGCAGACTCTAAGAGTCCCATTTTTCTTAATAACAGGAACAATATTTGCTAGCCAATCAACATACCTTGCTGTTCTTATGAACTTGCTTTTGAGGAGTCTTTCGATTTCTTCCTTAATCTTCCACAAGATCTCGAGGTGCAAATCTTCTTGGTGTCCGCTTGATTGGTTTCTTTTAAGTCGAATTGGTAACCTTAGTTCCACCACTTGGACTTAAACACAGCATCTCATGATAATCCCAAGCAAAGCGATCCTTGTATTCTCTCAAAAGCTCTATATGATCTTTCTTCTAAACTCTTTATCAATCTTGGCACTAATGAATGTTGGCTATTTATGGTGCCATCTCCCAAGTCTATCTCCTCAATGGGATCTTGTGCCTTCATCTTTTTTCTGTTGAAAGCGTTGGATCTTTTCAAAACTTAAAAGTTCATCATCATAGATGCAATCCAACCTTTTATCTTCGATCATGTTCTCAACCGGTTGATTTGATGTAATTCCTTTGACCACATTCTCATTTTACTTTGGCCTCTACAACCATGTTCTTCTTACTCTCGCTATGTAAGGCGTAATTCTCTCCCATGTCTTTGGGTGTAGTCATCATAAAACAATTTATGGTCCATCCCACCCCAATGGGTTTGACATAACCCTTTGGGCGACTTGACTCACCAATCACCAATCACGTCTCTCTCCCAAATGAAACCATGTTGGGGTTCAGGTCTAGTGATTCAAAGACAACACCTTGTGGCATATAGGCACATGTGGATGGTGTACATGGTGCAATAGTAGCCAATTGCTTGTCGAATGTCTTCTTGGAAATGTGGTCAACCTCAGCTAGAAATAACTCGATCTCCTTCCACATTTTCCACGAGTCCATCTTCTCTCCATATTGAAATTCTGCGGTGCAATGTTGAAAGCACCGCCCCTACACCCATGGATCCATTCTGTAGAAGCGAAGAAGTTGAAATTTGCTTTGGTTGGAATTACCATAAACAAAGTGAGCCTTTTGACACTACCAACCACAAGCTCTACCTCAAGCGCTCCAAGGGAGTACCCTGATTTTCCTTCATAGTTGGTCAACACTATGTTGTGAGCCTCAAATCAGTCTCTGATTTACCAATATTTGGTAGCATGCATTGAGGCATCAAGTTTACAGCAGCACCGCCATCAACAAGCACTTTGTTGACGCCCACATTGTTGACCTTTGTTTGGATAAACAAAGGTTTAAGATGGTACTTCATTCCACCATCTGGTCTCTCAAACATAGTTGTCTGCTCTTCTATGCACCCATTGTTAAGGACATAATAGCAAACTGGCTTATGTTTCGCTATATCTTCATCGTACTCTGCTTCGACCTCATTCACATCAGATATCATATCGAACTCAATAGGAAGTATTGAGACTACACTACACAGGACATTAAAATCTGGTTCAGAATTAGAAAAACCAGACCCTATGTCTTCATCTAACTCGAAGCCCTCTTTGTCATTAGGAGCTTTCTCAATACTCAAACCTTCTTTGACAACTGATAATGGAGGAAAGATCCTCTCTGTTGCTGGTTTCCTTTGCACTTCAACTTTGGATTCTATTTGCTTACCCTTTTTGTTATGTGTAGGATTTACCTTTATTGTCGCAGTAGTTTTCTTTTGGCGTTGATACCTGCGCCATTGTGTTCTAGTCATGGGGTTATTGCCCTTGTAGTTGTTGTTGTACGCATACTTCTTTGCCCCTGCAGCCTTGTTCTGATTAGCGCCACTTGAACTTCCTCTTTCCTTTGTAGAGACGTAACCCACGTTTCTTTTTCCTGTAGGTACCCATTTCTCCACAGAAGACCTTGGATGAACCCACTTCCCAACTGGGGCAGTGTTTGGTGGTACGTAAGTCTTGATTTGAAATTTTTGTGGCTGCTTTGTCGAAGGCACCACTTTGTAAGGAATTCCTCTGTTGTTGAAGTTGAACTTAGGCCTCTTGTCGACCCATTTTCCTTTTCTTTTCAACTGAGGGGTAAAACCTTCCAAACTCTTAGCAGCCTCCTTATCAAACACAGAGCTACACCTTGGGCACAACATGACTTCAGTATTGTTGATCTTGCAACGGTTCAATGAGTTCCTCTTCAGCCCTGGGGTAAACCACTTGCATTTTTTCATTGTACTTATCTTCAGTGACCACTTCGACATCAGATTTTGGGATGTCAGTGACTACTTTGACACCATTGCTCGTAGTAGCAACCTCTACAGCTTCGACCATGTGAATCTCAAAAGGTTCAGCATAAAAGGCCTCTGCCGATGGAAGTGGATCAGTATCTATCTTCATTGGAGGCTTTGATTTGTCTCCAAACTTCAGCCTTCCTTCGTTCAGTGCTTTCTGAACTAGATCCCTGAAAAGAACACATTGAGAAGTGTTATGGCCTAAATAATTATGATATTTGCAATAACCTCTTTTCTTTTGTTGTTCTAATGGTGGTATCTTTAGGCCCTTAGGCACTATTAACTGACCATCAGCAACTAATAGATCAAATATTTGATCACATTTTGAAACATCGAAAGAGTAAGTTTTTGCAACAAATCTATCATTTTTTGGTTCGACAAGATATTTCCCATCTGAAGGCTTTAACACTTTACAAGCATAAGGAGGTCCAGGTTTTAATTCAGCAACGTTAACCTCCTCTTCGACTTCTTCATAAGAAATGTCGAACTCTTGGTCACTATCATGTTGTTCAACGTAAGCGACCTTTTCTTTCTTACTGAACTTGTTAGTTCTAGTTTTTTCAGCTTTTAAACTTTCGACATGTCGAACTCTATCAGCAAGTTGTGCCATGTCTCTCAGGTGGGAAGTATCTAACTTCTTTCTTATAGAATAATCTAATCCACCCGCAGCCATTTCGACTAACTCATGTTCAGGCACTTGAGTAAAACACCTTGCTTTGAGAAGTCTAAACCTTGAGATAATCATCAATAGACTCAGCCACTTTGCGTCGAACGCTGGCCAATTCTTTAAGGCTAATTTTCGACTGGCCCATATAGAACTGTTCATGGAATGCTTTTTCCAACTGCCCCCAGTTAAATATAGAATGTGGGGGAAGCGTAGTAAACCACGTAAAAGCATTCTTTGTTAGAGAATTTGGAAAACACTTAAGTCTCAAATTCTCATTATGAGCCAAATCCCCTGCTTCAGTTAGATAACGGGCAACATGTTCTACAGTTGACTCGCTAGTTTCTCCAGCGAATTTGTGAACTTTGGGATTTTCCACCCTCTAGGCAATTCAGTTTGTAGCACGTATTCTGTCAAAGGTGAAATAAAATTAGGCCTATGTAGGCCTAAGTTCACGCCGTTCATCGTGCTAGAATAGTTTCGACAAGGTTGGTCAAATTATTACGAAGACCAAAATTATTTTGTTGCACTTGTCTAACTACTTCACGTCGACATTTTGACCCTACTAACCAAAACTACATCGGGGATCGCCGGGCTTCCCTCGCCACAGGCTGTTCAATGGCCATTGGTTGTGCCTGGTTCACAGGAACTTCAACATGCCTATTCATTTGAATTTGTGGCATAGGTTGGTTTTGCACTGGTGGAGTACCAAAGAAATCTGCAATTCTACCCATTTGGTTAGCCAACATTTGGTAACTCTGGTTCGTGTTTTGAATCAATGGATTAAACACAGTGGCTATTTGTTGAGTCAACATGTTGACCATGTCATAATTACTATCATCCATTTGTTGTCTAAGTGCTAACAATGATGATGTAGTTAAAGCAGGTTGAGCATTTCGACCAAAAACACTCTCTGGAGAACCATATGTCTTGGGGAGAAAGTGGTTCCCATCGTATCTGCGTATGTTGACATGTTTGTTTGAAGGCCCGCCATCATAGTCGTTGGCATACCATATGGATAACCTCTAAACTGTGAGAGATTTTGAAACCGTGTGTCGAATGAACTTCCGACCATAGGATTTACCATTAAGGGGTTTGTTGATGAACCTATTACTAATAGTTGTGATATTGCTGCAGAACTTGACGCAGACACAGGAGCGGTTACTCCAACTGGTGTCAAAACAGGCATAGGAGCAGTTACCCCTACGACGGTTGCAGCGTTAGCATCACCTTGTGACGCTTGTTCTTGAGAATTCTGTGGATTTTGTGCATTTGATTTTGAGGCATTGTTTGAACCTGAACGTGTCATTGTAGAAATTGTTTTTCCACTTCTCAAATGCATAAACCGAACCACGAATTATTCAAATATGGAAAGACTTAGCACAATCAGTCCCACTGGGCACGCCAATTTGTTTACGGTGAAATTTGGTAAACAACCGCTGGTCTGAATTAATTACTTGCGAGATTAACCAGTGAATCTCAAGACATACTGTGCTTAAGTTTTTGTATGACTCGTGGTAGGAGAAGGGCGTTCTTCGCGAAACCAAACAAAAGGAAACAAAAGAAAACAATGAATTGCCTTGAACGCCAAGGAATTCGTAAAGACAAAATAAAATAAAAGGCAATTGAAAATTCAAAGAAAGGAACTTAAATTGCATAAAAATGTAAAGAGTTGGTGCAGAATCCATACATTAAGCTTCTTGTGCTCGATATATATACTGAGAGGAAAAAGAAGTAATGGCGAACAATTTTGAATTTAAAAACAATAAGCGATCAAATAAAGCGCTCGATTAGCCCGACAACGTGAAAATCACGCCTTCGACTGCATCTTCAAAACACAATTCGACGGTGTCTCCATTGCGCGAAATCACTTTTAACTTTTAGTTCTTTGTCAAATCGTAGCCTTTATGTCTTCGCTCTTCGCCAAGTCCTTGTGATGGTCGAAAACCATCTTTGAGCGTCGAAGGCCACCAATCTTCTCTTTAAATCACCTAAGTCAACCTTATTGACTGCATTTATTTAGCCTGTTGAAAATACAGGCTAACAACTATACTCACACATTTTTTAACAGTTCAGCTAGTTACACATTTTTAATTTTCTCTCCAGCATTTTCTCACTCTTGAGCATGCTCTTCTTTTTTCTCTTCCTCCTTTAAGTGACCAATTATGAGTTGTGTGATTTATTTAAATATATTAAATGTTTTTATTTTTATTATATTTATAGTGATAGTGTATTTAAATTTTTTTGCACACTCTGACTGAAGATCCTAGACACACCACTGCCCACACCTCTCTATGTGCATCCGCCCCTGCATATACCACACTCCCACCGAGTCTCTACGACGGAGCCACCAACAAAAATGATTTCGACAACTCATCTTAGGTTCGCATCCTGAACCGAACAATTTTTTTTAATGAAGAAAGTATTTAGGTTAAGTACATGTTTTGTGTTTACTTTTTAATATGATTTTATCTTTTTAGTTAATGGCGTTTTTAATCCAAATTTTGTACATCTCATTGAATTTTGGATTAACCTCTGTGTGAATGTTTTGATGGGAGAAAGATATTGATGATTTGCGATTCTAGTGGGAAGGATTTAAAGCATTTATTGGGCTATTAATGATTGCGATGGAAATGGGAATGAATTAAATGCTATTGAGTCAAGTAATTGTATAGGGAAATGGTCAAAATATGATTTTGTAATTAAGAATGGATACCTTAGGTTAGGAGGTCTACGTGGAAATGTGAAACCAATTAATGAATGACATGTGGATTTTATTGTTACCGAACCTATTTGGTGTTGACAAATCATCCCGGAGCTAGTTAATTATGCGCAATTGTATAAAAAGAGATTGTATGTAAAGAGATGGAGGGAAATATTATTAGTTTAAACACAGTAATAAAAACACAAAATATTAAATTAATTTATTTTACAAAAAAAAAAGATGATGTGGCTTTCAAGTATATAGCTTATGTCAGTTGCCACGTCACATCTTTTTTTTTTGACAAACCTCCAAATCAGCAAATAAAAAAACCTCTTTAGACTAAATATCTGAATTTTTTAAAATAGGAGAACCAAATGTTTGAATTTTTGAAATAAGGAGACCAAAACTGTAATTTAGCCTTCATATTTTTATGAAAAAAGTAGGAGAGAATGAAGTCTATATGCTCTCAAACTTAAATTCCTTACTAATGGAGGGGAATATTTTTAGTTTTAACACAGTAATAAAAACTGAAAATATTAAATTAATTTAGTTTACAAAAAATAAAGATGATGTGGCTTTCACATATTTATTCTATGTCAGTTGCCATGTCACATCTTTTTTTGACATACCTGCAAATAATAAAAGACTCTCTTTCGAATAAATGCCTGAATTTTTTAAAATAGGGGGACTAAATGTCTGAGTTTTAAAATAGGAGGGACAAATGTTTGAATTTTTGGAAATAAGGGGACCGAAACTGTAATTTAGCCTCCATTTTAAAAAAACACAAACATATCGAAGCAAACCAATACATCGTTTCCAACAATCACTTACAATTCCTGCTGATATTATTAAATCCATATTTGATTGTGATTTTTTAATTGGTACGTTATATAATCCCTTGAACTATTTAGAAATTTCTTTAAAAATTCTCATCTTATTTTTATCTTTTTGGTTTATTGCAGACATAGTGGGGTTTTAAATGGAGTGAGTACCGGGGTTACTTTTGATGCTTTTATTGAACGATTCAAAAGTTCCACCACCGATGAGGTGCTATTTTGTTAATTAATGAAATTACATAATTAAGGATATTAGGAAAAAATTAATGAACTTTTAAATAAATTAAATCGTTGTTTTTTAAGATACAAACCAAACCGATATGGCTACCATTAAACAATTAAGTGAATGGATTGAGTAGCAATTCTGGGGATGCTCTTGCGCAGGTGTATAGTTTAAACATTTTAAAATTTTGTTCATAATATGAGAATGTGTGTGTTTTTTTTGACACTATGAGAATGTGTGTTAATATAGAAAATTCCTTTAACCTAAAAATTCGTTACAATTTACATATTTATAATATCAAAATGCAGAATCTTAAGCCAAGTTCATGGAAGCACATAACAGAATTACAGAAGACATGGAAGCACATAACGGAAATACATAAGACAATGTTGGAGATAATTTTGCTGTTGAAATTGATAGCGACATTGATGTTGTTGACATATTACAAGAAACTCATTCTGGTCCATCAACAAACAAAAGGAGCAACAACCTTATTGCCTGTAAGAATCCGCTCAAAATTTTGAAAACAAGTATCAACTAGGAGAAGGATTAAGATATAATCTACTCGATAGTTTTATTATGGAATCCCAACATTTGTCCTCTTTTACCATTTTTTTATTCGTAGTTTTTTACGCATTATAACTACTATGTTCGCTTTATTTATCTAAATTTTTGATGTTACATACCTTTGTTTGTCGGAATGGATAATCATTTGTTTTATCAATTTAGCTGATTCTTCTTAATTCCTTCTTAATTAGTTGAATTGGTTCATCGCATCAACATCATATGGCCTTTTCTTTTTCGATGTTTTCTTTCCCGGTGACTATCCCAATGTACCGCCGGTATGTTGTTTAGATCACTGTACTCGACTTGCTTTATTTTATGTTCACTATTTTTAATTTTAATTATGAATCAAGGGACATTTTTCAATGCAGCAAGTCCACTACCACTCTGGTGGACTTCGGCTCAACCCAAATTTATATGGTTGTGTTGTGGCAAAGTCTGCCTCAGTCTACTTAACACCTGGAGTGGCAGTCTGAATGAGAAGTGGCTTCCAGGTGTTTCAACAATGCTACAAGTTCTGGTCTCCATACAAGGTCTAATCTTGAATACAAAGCCTTACTTTAATGAGCCTGGATATGCAAGTTCAAGTGGTTCTGCACATGGTGAAAGAAATTCCCTGCAGTATAATGAAAACACATTCCTCCTATCATTAAAAACAAATAAGAAGCCCCCCTAAGGTTTGATTCTAGAGCTATTTCTTGGTTCAATTGTTTTAAATATCGTGCTTTGTCAGTCGTCGTGTTCACTCATTACACCACAAGGAAGTGATGCCTAAAACTTCTCCTGTTTTTTGCCTTTTATGAAGCTTTGGAAGGATGCTAGAGAAGAATAATAAAGACTGTATGGGCAAATTTAGAAAACAAAATACAATATTTTAGAACAATAAACTAAGCAAATATAGGCAATTGATTTTGATTTAACTTTAAAAAAGATTAGAAGGATATATGCTTCCATTAGCAAATAGTTAAGATCTTTCCACTGAGCTTTGTCCATGTGATTTACCTGCATTAATCAAGACTCAAGATACTTAAGTAATTGCTTAAACACACTAATATAGTTTGATACGTTCTTATCAAGTTAAGTTGGTTTCTTTTTTCTCAAAACAAAATGTTTATTTATTAACAGCAAAAAACCTAATATGATTTGGAATGCGTGGTTTATTTGATGAAATACATCCACTATTAAACCAAAACATGTCTGAATGCGTGATTCAGCACTTCTGTATATTGTGGATATGTATGTTAATGAATCACCAGTAAAGATGCATGCACTTCTGTATAAACAACTTCTCCTATTCGTTTTTTAACTCTGAAGGGACCAAAATACAGATAGGTTCAACTGGTAAAGAAACAGAAAAACAGAGAACAGAGAAATGAATTTGGGTTAGATATACCCATGTGTAATTCTGGAGTATTGATCAATGTAATTAGAAACTGAATTCGAGTATCACCTCAACTCTCCTAACAAGAATGAGTCAATTCCTCACTAACTCTAACAGCTGTCCTGACTTCTACTTAAAGAAGTTAACTACAATTAGTTAGTTTCCTGTTCTACATTCTTAGTATGGCCTGTTACATATACTCTCCTTATTATTGAGTGTCTATCAATACTCCGCTACCAAAACTTTCACCGCGTCCTCAAGGGGAGAAGTGAGAAAATTCGTCTGTATAGCATTCACTGTCTCCCATGAATTATCACATTCCAGTAGGTTAGCCCATTTGACTAATACTTCATCAACCACATCGATTTTGTAACACGACATTTAAAGGAGAGGGTTTCTGAGTATTTAGTATTTACTACTAGAAAAGCAATGAAAATTTGTTCCTTCAACTCACAGATAGTCCAACCATTTATTTCACTCTGCCGAATCTGGAGCATAATTGCATTAGGTTGCATGCATAGCATTACTTTATTGCATGGTTATTTGGGAATAACTTGGAGCATCAATAGTTAAATGCATATTCAGCGTTATTTAAGTTCAACAACCTACAGTTATGATGTCACTCTTGGTTATGCTACCCTTCTTCTCTGTTTTTCATCTGCAGTTTCTGTTTGCTGCCATTATGAAAATGTTGGGTTTGCATTTGGATCCTCGGAATCGTTTCTTTATTTTGATATATTATTGCTTTACTTGAAACTTTCTTCTGGTTTTTGGATCAAAAGTGAATATGTTTTGGTTATTTTGGTTTCAGCATTTCAAGGACCTTGTTGTTAGGCACTTCTGCAGCCAAGCTCATGACATTTTGGTGGCAATTAAAGCATAAATGGGTGGTGCTCAAGTTGGTTGTTTGGTGAAAGGTGGGGTTCAGGATGTTGATCAGGGTGACAAGAGCTGCTCAAATGTATTTAAAAGTTCTTTACCTGCACACGTGGATATTCTTGTTAAAGAGTTTACAAAAATCGGAGCTAAGGATTGTAAGAAATTCTTGTCTTCATAAACAAGAAGGAACAAGCCGTCGGATTAGTTGCTGTGGCTGATACATTTTCTTCATAAACCCAATTTTGAGACTTAACATATTTAATCGATACAGCTAGTAGTAGGTTTATGTTTTATATGACATTGTTAAACTGGGGCATAAGTTTGGGTCCTTTAACAATTTGATTCTGGGTTCGATCCATGGCTGGTGCGTATGGAAAAATATTTGTTGGGAGAGGTCATTTTATATATTCGAAGGATTAGTCTCCACAGTCTGTGGAGAATACCTTGGTTTACCAAAAAAATATTACATTATTAAACTCTTCTTATATAAACTATCTTATTTTCGTGAACAATGGCTGCACATAGTTCTGGATATTGTATATAGTGCAGATGGATGTTTATTGCATTCCTTAGGATGCCAAAAGATCCCTCATCATTTTATTCTATCTTATTTGTTTCTTTACTTACATGTTTAGCTTAACTTTGTGGTTGAAATGAGCCACTTGATAACTACTATTACTCATCTCAAAAAATATGAGTTTCTTGATTTTTTTTTTATTTTTTTACTATTTTGATGTTAAAAGAAAAAACAGATTTTGTTGTCTTGATATTGTTGTTGAGTAGAGTGACTTGACTGCTATCATCTTAATGTGAAACTAAAAACAGAAGTTCATAAGGTGCAGTCAAAACATCTTCTTCCTTGCTCTGATAGTTACTTGCAGGATGAATATCTTTTGGTTTATTGCGTACAATGTTATTAAAATCGAGAGTCAGAACAAGATCGTTGGGATGTTGAAAATTGTAACTCGAGGATCGTAGCATGGATCGTAAGATCCTACTAACAGGTAAAAAAATATACGTATATACATAATTATATGTCCTTAGGCACAAAAGTTAAACTAATAACTCAAAAAACTAGGTTCATAAGTTCATAATTATAAGTCATGACCATAAATTCATAAGTTCATCAATAACTCAAAAAACTAAATTCAAACAAATTTCCCAACAAGTAACAGCTCAATAAAACCAAGTTCATAAATATAAATGCAATCTAAATATCTATGATATCATCCAATCCTGGATTAGCATAGTCATCTTCATTACTAGCTTCATCCTCCTTCTCTTCTTCATCAATGGCATCATGATTAGTAGGACTAGGAGGAACATCCAAATCATCACCAACATCTTCAACTCCAACTCCATTGCCATGTTCAACATCAAGTAAGATGTCTTCATTGATATCTCCCACGTTTTCAACCCATTCATCATATGAATTAATCTCCTCATAAAAATAGTTAGTTGACTTCCTAACTTCCTTCTTTTTACCCAACTTTGAATTAGCCATAACATATACTACATTATTCATGGTTTTTTGCTTTAACGGTTCCTTTTTTTAGTGTGGACCTAAAGAAAACAAATTGGATTGAATTGAAACAAGTAAGATACCTAGGAATTTAAGGAATGAAATACAGTTATTTCATAATTCGAATTCTTACCCTTTCAAAGGCACTCTAGTTTCTCTCTCAACCGAACGAGCTACAAGTTAAACTCAGTACCCGCATAGCAAACAACTGCAATTCTGGACATGCACCTCCATATGAATTCCACCATCGATATCGTGTTGGTGTTTTGGTTTTAAGTGAAATTGTAGCTAATTCACTACCAAATAATGTCCTGTCTTTGAATTGTTCAAGCTGAAGATCAATCTGAGCACGTTTTTCCTAGTCTACCACCATCCTATTCAAACATGCATACTTGTCGTCCGTAACTTCATTATCAATAATGAATCGAGGAACATAATGAAAGATAGGATTAAGGAAATGGCCTATGAAGTTGCCTATTCCATCTCTCATCAATGATATTCCATATTGGAGTGTAGCTAAAAAAGAAAAGAAGAAAAAATTGAATTATATTTCAAATTAGGTGTATAAATTATAAAAAGAGAAAAAGTGTAAGATTGTTACCGTGCATCGACGACCCCGTTGAAGGAATCTCTAATCTTCTCTTTAGCTCGATCCATATCTTCATAAATGAACCCCATGGATGGCTTCTCATCTGCTTACGCTTTTGCATTAACAAGTCTCCGACCGTTTTGTAGTTAGCAGCGTCGTCCGTAACAATTTGGACAACATTATCTTCCCCAACCTCCTCAGCAATATCATCCATCATCTTAAAAACTCTATCAACAGTCTTACTTATATTAGATGCATCAATTGAATTTAAAAAAAAAAAAAAAAACTATTCCCTTAGGACTATTCACCAAGAAATTAATTATAGTTCTTTTTCTCCTATCGGTCCAACCATCAATCATAATACTACGTAACCTAGCCTCTTCCAAACAACTCTATGTTCATCTAAATCACCATGAATCTTTTCTACATGATAATTCAAATATTTAACTCTAACCTCATGAAAAGATGGCGGCTTGAATCCTTGCACGTGTCTAGCAACTGCTTCAAACATCCTCAGATGTTCATCGTTGTTGGTCACATTGAAAGGTATAGCATTGTTGTAAAGAAAGAGAGAAATCTTCTTACATGCATCCTACTCCTCGTTTCTTGAAAATATTGGCTGGGTTCAATGTCACTTCTTCACCTTTCCTTTTTCCGGTTAGATTTGGTTCAACAACACTAGGTCTTCCTCCTCCTTCAAGGTCTTGCTTGTTAATCAGGTTGGATTTCAAAAGTATACAAACTTCGAGCATTAATTTCCTAACATCTTCCGGGACAGCTCTGCAAGGATCAACATCCTTATTAATCTCCACCAAATGATGTTTAATCCGATAAACTCCTCCCGTAAACGACTTCTCACAGTATTTGCACCTCACCCGTCTAGTTTTTGAGTTGCCTATTCCTATTCCCTCTTCCCCTTGGGTTGACTTGCCCATTGATTTTGTTTTGGAGCTACCCAAGAACAAATATGGCAGTCATAGCATTTTTGTTGTGGTGGACCGTTTTTCTAAAATGACCCAATTTATTCCTGGTTATAAGGTCGATAATGCATGTCACATTGCTAATTTGTTTTTCAAGAAAGTTGTTCAATTGCAGGGAGAGCCAAATCTATGGTGTCGGATGGGCAATAGACCATATGGGCTAAACTTGGAACTAAGCTCCTATTTTCTACTACTTGCCACCCTCAAACGGATGGTCAAACCGAAATAGTCAATAGGACTTTAGGAACCATACACTAGCGCAAATTTGACATTAAAAAGTACCATTTAGCATCGGTTGTTTGAAAACCCGATGCTAAATATAGACGCGGTGGTAATTTTGTAATGAAATGGAAGTTTTGCGTTTTAGCATCGGTTGTTTAAACAACTGATGCTAAAAGTAACTTTTAACATCAGTTGTTTAAACAACCAATGTTAAAAGTGTTTGTGTTAGACTTTTAGCATCGGTTGTTTCAACAATCGATGTTAAATATAGGCGCTAAAACATTAGCATCAGTGGTTGGAGCACCCGATGCTAAAAGTTTTCCCCCCTTTTTTCTTTTTATTTTTCAATCCCATAAACATCTCTCTCGCTTTTCACATCTCTCACTCTCTGAAACTCTCGCGCTCTCAACCATGTCACTCAGAAGTCACCACCACAACGCAGCACCACGTCTTCCTCTTCCTCCGTTCACCACCACCATCTCCAGTTCGCGATATATGGCTTTGTTCCTGGGTGTATCAGCAAATTCAAGAACTGCCAACAGCAATTGGGCCTGCGGCCCAGCCCATCATGACCGGCCCAAGCACGCTGCTGAGCGCACTTCGCCCGCCGTGAAAACTTCGCAAAACGGTCGGACCGCGCGGATATATACGCCATTCATACATGGCATCGTGCACGTTCTCTTACCTTGTGTTATCTCGCCTCGAGCGACCTCTCACTAGATCGTCAGAGTGTCTTCGCAGGTACCACCCGAGGTGCTCAGCGTGAAGCCAGGACCGGCCCAGTCAACGAGGAAACAACTACTTCAACACTTCATTGATCAAGGTACGATCAATTGGCGACCACAGTGGGAGGCCCGGCGCTATCCTACTCCAAAGACTCATGGCTCCACGCGACCGCCCCGCACGTGGGCCTCATCTCGGCTCAACCCCTCCGGCAAGATCCCCAAAGAAGAAACCCCGGGGCGTGGCGATGGCGATTCATGAATCTCGAGGAATCGCGACAAGAACCCTCCAGTGCGGTCGCGGACCGATCTTGAGCGAGTGCGACCGTATGCTCCACCCCAACTACCGCTCGAGTTGATGGAGGCGCGGCATTGAAGAGCCATTGCCCGAGCATGTCACTCGAGCCGCTATACGATCCCTCAAAGCAAGAATCGGTGATCGCAGATGAGACGACGCCTTCATCTCTCGCATGAAAAGAGGTCGATTCCGGCGCAGACATCGCTCCTCCTCGAAGGAGCATTTCTCGCCGGAGAGCACTACTCATCGCTTCTCCCAAGAAGACGGCGGGCGGCGCATAGGTCGCCCCTAGTAGGAACGTCTTGCAGACGCCGCTCGCTATCTTACGACGATTATGATGATTCCGGCTACCGCCCGACACCGCCGCTCGCCACTAGATACTCATCCAATGAGTCGTCCGGTTCACGCGTGGTCGAGAAGCGGTCTTGGGATTCTCGTGAAGAGCTTGAAGAATACAGGATGGAAGAATTAGGGGCGCCGCGTCGGCCGAGAAGAGGTCGAGCGAACGACCCGAAGACCTCCTCAACTTCCACCATCCGGCCCAACCGGAGGAATCTATGGAATGCCGGGCAACGAGGCTTGCCTCGCTATGCAACCCTTTGGGTCGAACGGCATTCAGAACGAGCACGACCCATTTACTAGAGAAATCAGGTGTTACAGAATTCCGAGAGATTTGAGGAAGCCGCCTAACCTAAACAAGTTCGATGGACGTAGCGATCCAGACAAGCATCTTCGGTATTTTAATAACTACTGCAGTTACAGAGAGCTGGGACCGACCATGAAATGCAGTCGCTTCCTCGATCGTTGGACGGCCGAGAGCATTGGAGTGGTGGGAATCCTTCGCCCAACACCATATCATCATGGGAAGACTTGATCGTAATCTTCTTGTCTCACTACACCGCAAATCGCCCAATATCGATTTGAAGAGCACTTGATTCCATTGTTCAAGGGATAATGAAACCTCGAGGCATACATCGACCGGGTTTAACATCGAGGCCGAGTCCGCTCGTGACTTGTCGACAGAACAAGTTAAAATATCTCGAGCGTGGTATTCGACCACCACCGGTTCGTAGAGGAATTCACTCTTAACCATTATCAGGATCTCAGTTATTTCCTAACAAGGGCAAACATCCATATGGCGTATGAAGAGACCTTAGCTGCAAGGAAGGCCGCCCGTCGCGCGATCGGTGGGCATGAAGGTCGCCGAGACAACCGGCCGGACTTCGAGAGACAAGAAATTTGACCATCGTGACTTCGCTTTGAACACTTCCATTGCACAAATCTACAAAGGTGAGTGCGTAACCATGAATTCGTAGGAGTAAAGCGGCCCGATCCACTCGTGCTCAAGAAGGGAGCACGGCCGACCAAAAGGTATTGCCGCTACCACAAGAGCAAGGGTCATGATACCAACGACTGTATGGCTCTCAAAGACGATATTGAAGAACTCATTCGAAAGGCAAGTTGGGTAAGTATGTGAGGTCGGAGGAAGGCGACCGACCTCGAAAACAAAAGAACTCGATCAAGACAGAGGAAAGGGTCCTCTAGCCATAGAGAGCACCCAAGACAAAGACCGATCCAAGATCGTGACACTCGGCGATCTAAAGGCCGTAATGTTGCGATGGTAATTCATGGTGGGAACCCGTTGGATCGCAGGAATCCAACAAAGCCACCAAGAGAAAATGGGATGAACTTCTAATGGTCGCATCAACTTCAAAGCAGAAAAGACCGGTCTCGAATAGACCTCCCATCTCTTTTGGGGATAACGACCTACCACGATGGCAAGCCGAACGCTTATGTCCCGCTGGTGATAAGAGCGCTTATGGCCAACACAGAGGTGCAAAGAATTCTGTGCGACTGCTGTAGCTCTACCGATATCATGTTTGTTGAACTGATTGACAAGCTAAAAGTTGATCGAAGCGAGATAGTCCCTCAGGCCGAGCCCACTCCTCTAACAGGCTTCAACGGAGCGACCACCTACCCGTTGGGAACGATCGAGCTTTTAGTCACATTTGGTGATGACATCGGGAAAGTACCATGTACAGGACGGTCCGGACGACGTTCCTTGTACTTCCCATCAAATCCTGCTATCAATGCATCATTGGTAGGCCGACTTTGGGCAAGCTAGAGGCCGTTGCATCGACAGTACATCTGAAGATGAAATTCTACAGCAAAGACAACCAGGTAGTCACCCTGACGGCCGACTTAGAATCAAGAAGGCGGAAGCCACGCCCCATATATCGAAATTTGTGATGAGGTAGATCGTGGCCCAAATGCTCAAAGCACCAAATGGGCCACCAAGTAAATCTCGCTGATCTGGATCACGCTCGTTATGATCCAGACAGCGACCCAGAAGACGACGACGATGTTTTAGCTTGAGAGCTTAAGAATCGGCTTAAAAGACCGGAGCCTCATGGAGAACTGATAGATGTGCAGTTGGGAGACGACCCAACAAAGACAGTTAAGCTCGGTAGCGACCTACCAGAGCAAGTAAAGCAAGACCTTGTGCAATGTTTGAAAGACTATGCCGACTGCTCGCATGGCGGGCATCGACATGCCCGGCATTCCTATCGGTAGCTCGCCATCAACTTTCAGTCGATGAAGGGGTGAGGCCAGTCGCTCAAAGAAGACGAACTCAGAACGAGGAAAAATCTCAAGCCGCTGCAAAGGCCATTGAGGACCTCATAAAGGCCAATTTCATAGAAGAGATCAAGTACACGACCTGGCTATCCAATGTCGTGTTGGTTAAAAAGAAGAATGGCAAATGGAGAATGTGTGTAGACTACACCGACCTAAATAAGGCATGCCCGGCGATGCCTTCCACGTGCCCCAACATTGACAAATTGGTCGATGGCGCCTCGGGCTATAAATTATTGTCTTTTTTGGACGCTTACTCAGGATACAATTAGATCACGATGTATCCACCCGATCGACACAAGACGGCCTTCATGACAAATCGGGGAAATTTTCAGTACAAGGTGATGCCTTTCGGCCTAAAGAACGCTGGAGCAACTTACCAGCGAATGATGAACAAAATTTTCAAGAGGCAGATCGGCCGGATCTCTGAGGTGTACTTGGACGACATGATCATCAAGAGTGGGACCGATCCAGATCATGTGAACGACCTGAGGGAAATCTTTGAAGAAGCTAGGAAGAATTCACTTAGACTGAATCCAGAAAAGTGTACCTTTGGGGTGAGGGCCGGCAGATTTTTGGGCTTCCACCTAACTGAAAGAGGGATAGAAGCAAACCCTGAGAAATGTAGGGCGGTCGCCGACATGAGGCCGCCCAACACCAAAAAAGAAATCCAACAGCTGAACGGGATGGTAGCAGCTCTGTCCAGATTCATACCAAAAGCGGTGTAACACCCCCCTCTATTTGATATTAATTAAACTAATAAAAATCAGAGTTTTTCAAAATTTGTCCACGCACCTCAAAGAGGATGATACATTTCATCAAAACATCGTCAAAACATAATTAAAAATTCAAACGCATCTAGTGCGTGAAATGCATAATATAGCCACGTGGGTAAACCCTCAAAATCTGTTTAATGTTTACAGTAATCCAAAAATAGTTCACAGCAGCAGAAAAATAAAATTGAGTTCAACACACTCAATACATAGTTTAATTCAGTTTAATCCATGACATAAGATAATAAATACTAAAACCCAAATCCCCGGTGTTACTAGATCAGAGCTGACACATAATCCCAATGGAGCCTAGACATCCTCACTCAAGATCACCGCATGTCGCCACGAGAGCGAGGCAACATAAAATGCTAGGGTGAGTCTCTTTACATAAATAATAACAAGTAAGATAAACATTATAAGCAGAAAAGCATCTAGTAACTACAATCCATAGCAAGTAAGCATTCACCATTCAATTAGAACATCAACAAGTCACAACAAGGATTAATTAAGCATCAATGAGAATCCAAGGGATGCATGATTGTATGCATGTGTGCAATATGCATGTGGATCCATAATCACCTCAAAACCCCCGCGGGTAACCACTCAACCGTTTGGCCGAAGCCACTCATCAACTGTTTGGCCGAAGCCACTCACCAACTATTTTGGCCGAAGCCATGCATATGATTTATGTGACATTATGACAATGCATCACACCGCAATAAGCACATTACATCAATTATTAACCACCACCTCATCAATTGTTAATCACCACCTCATCAATTGTTAACCATCACTTGGTCAATTATTAAGTTACTTCTCACTTAAAAACCCAACCACTCCATAAGGACCTTTTCCACACTTAAGGACTATTTTGACCCCCAAGGATTAATTTTATACTCAAGGGATTATTTTGGGCACATTGTGATTAATTTAGTATTTAGGGGCTTATGTTAACCTTTTAGGATTAATTAGACTCTAAGGGATTATTTTATCACGCCAAGGATTAATTTAATTCTTAGGGACTATTTGGTCACGCCAAGGATTAAATTAATTCTTAGGGACTAACCATCTCTCGCATACATTTTTGGACACTTAGGCGCCAAGGCAGCCACTTTGGCGCCCCACTAGCGCAACACCCACACACACACGCGACACCACACACCTCACAGCGCACGCCTGAGGCCGCCCAGTTGGCGCCACGCACCGCGCCACACACAAAGCGCACTCACACACGCAGGGCTGCCTATTTTGGCGCCTGCTTGTGCCTCCCAAGACACACACACACCACACCCGACCACGGGCGCCACATTCCTCGTGAATTGGCGCCCCCGCCAACTCCCCGCCTGCACCAAACACAAAGATACTAACACAAGAAATGGGGCGCCAATTTGCCTAGCAAATGGCGCCCCTCCTTGCCCAACCAAGACAAATTCGCAATTTCACCCCAGGTGCCATTTGCCTAAGCATTTGGCGCCTCCCATCCAACACTCTCACCCAAAATACTTCAAACCTAATTTTCTCTCCAACAATTTATTTCTCACACAACCACACACTTATAGACATTAAATCCATTCATTAAATTATCATATACACAACTTCTCTTCATGACAACATTTTCTCAAACATATAACTTGCATAATTCACAACACATATTTTCCAATAACAAGCAACATGATATCAACAAATTAGGCATCTCAAACATCAACCAACATATAAACAACATCAAAATCACACAAACAATTCATGCTAGGTTATTTCCTACATAACACATATTCTACAAGTTATTATGAACATAATGAGAATCCCCTAACCTTGAGAATTGAAGAATGTAAGCTCTCCTTCCACCCAAAACTCAACAAACACCAAAACAACCACCAACTCCACTTTGAGCTTCAACTCCCAACAATGGCAAAACAACAACAAGTAGGAATTAGGGATTGAAATTAACATCAATAGCTAGAGGAGGAAAAATGGAAGAGAATGAGCTAAAAGCCCTTACCTAGTGCTAAGATGGAGAAGATCTCCACCTCCTTCCCCTTCTCACCGTCGCCCCTCCTCTTCTTTCTCCTCTCGGTTTCTCGCGTTCCTTTCTCTCCTCTCTCAGCGCTCTCCTTTCTTTCTTCTCTTCATTCCTTTCTTTCATTAATTCAACACTTAATTGGGCCCAAATGAGTTGGGCTTCTATTCGCACTCCTTCTCAATTAATTCCACTACTCCCCAACTTAATAACATCACCACTCTCTTATTTACTAACTCTCACCTCCTAATTTAATTAAATATGACTAACCACATAACTCCTAAGTAATTAATTAAATAAATATTCAAATTATTTTCGGGCGCTATGGCGGCTGCAAGTCGCCTCCAATCGCTCGGACTCCTTAAGAAAGACGTAGACTTTGGAGTGGACCGACCAGTGCCGCAAGCATTGGATGAGTTGAAGGGAGCTTTGACTAGCCCACCAATTATGACCAAGCCGTTGTTCGGGCGAGACGACAGATTCAGATTTGGCTATAACGGAAGAAGTTCTCGAGTGTTGTGCTAGTCGAGAGAACGATCTAAAACGAGAATCCGGTCTACTTTATTAGTAAAGTCTCGCTTTGGCCCGCCCGTGAGGTACCGTAGAAAATAGAAGTTTGCTCTTGCACTCGGTTCTTTGCTCAAGATCGAGACCCTACTTTGTGGCCCACCGTGTCGGTAAGTACCGGACCGTCCCAATCGAGCAAGTCCTCCATCGGCGATCTGGCGGGACGAATGATAAAGTGGGCGATGAGAGCTCGATGAATTTGGGATCAAATTTGAATCAAGATTGGCCGCAAAGCGCAGTGTTGGCCGACTTTATAGCGAAAATGACTCGCCTCTAGAAGATCAAGCCGCAACGACACAGGTTCTCCATGTAGATGGGTCGTCCAACAAAGAAAGGAAGTGGAGCGGCCTAATACTAGAAAATTCGAAGGCTCGGCCGCGGGAGGTATCTTTGACTTTCGCTTTCCATACATCAAACAATCGTGCCGAGTATGAGGCGTGCATAGCGACCTACAGCACTCGCCAGGACTTCAATGTCGATCGGGTTGAACTTCGATCGGACTCGCTTGCTTGTTGTCTCGCAGATCAAAGAATTATATGATGCTAAGGCGTCTTTGAAGAATTACCTAGCCAGAGTAAGAGAGCTTCTCGCTTCGACCGCGCGAAGTGACTCATGTGCCTCGGACCAAAATGTTCGAGCGACATTCTATCGAAACTTGCAAGTACAAAGACCCCGGGAATCACGTAAGTTTGATTCGGAGACTCTAAATCGGTAGGCGTGTCGACCAAGCCAAGTCGATCGTTGGCGTTACGTGTGTCAATACGATTCGTGATTGGATCGCCCACATCCCGAGATACATTGTTGAAGGGGAAGAACCGAAGCGATCCGGCAAGCAAAGTTGGTCGCTCTCGGAGCGACCAAGTATTCGGTAATAGAAGGAAAGTTATACGTAAGAGGATTCTCCTCTCCATTGTTAAGATGTCTTACGTCGGTCGGGCCGACCATGTGTTGAGGATATTCATGAAGGTGTTTGCGGAAGTCACCAAGGTGCACGCCCATAGCTAAGAAAGCTCTCGTGGCCGCTATTACCGGCCGACCATGGACGCAGGATGCTAAGAAGCTTGTTCGAAGTGCAAGAAATGTCAAGTACATGCCGATGTCCACATTGCACCTCCTCGTAGCCGCAAAGTCTTGTCTCACCTTAGCCGTCGCTCGGTGGGGCATGGATCTGCTAGGCCCGTTTCCACTGCTCCAGGCGCCCAAGTTCTTGATCGTGGCGGTAGATTATTTCACAAAGTGGATCGAGGCCGAGCCTCTTTGCAACCATCACATCGCCAAAAAGTAAGCAAATTCTTGGTACGTGTGTGTTGGCCCGCTTTGGGATCCTCAAAGAACTAATAACCGACAACGACACCCGGTTCGCAGACAAAAGGTTCGAGAGAAATGTTGGCCGACTTAGGGGTAAAATAAATGTTTCACCTCGGTCGAGCACCCTCGCATAAACGGCGTCAGGCGGGCAACGAGTTATCTGCGCTGGTTGAGCGAAGACTCGATGAAGCGAAAGGAACTGGTCGAAGAGTCGCGATCCGTTCTATGGGCTTACAGACAACCCCTCATTCAACGGCCGGAGTCCCCTTCGATCGGTATATGGGATCGATCTTTGTGATACCCATAGAAATGGGCGAACTAAATTGAGAACTTTGAACCCCTACGGTGGTTGACAACGACCGAGCTATACGAGAAGAGTTGGACTCGGTGGAAGAGTCGCGTACCCAAGCATCACTAAGAGAGCAATTGATCAAACAGTAAGGTCGCAAACGGATACAACGCTCGAGTTCGTAAGAGAGATTTCTCGCCGGCCACCGTCCCGAGGCGCGCAGATGTGGGAAACAAGAATGCTCGGCACAGGAAAGCCGGCACCAAATTGGGAGGGTCCATACAGGTCATCATCAAAAGACCGGAAAGGGGGCATACGAGCCGAAAACCATGGATGGGCGACTATCCCCCCGAAACATGGAATGCAGAGAAACTCGAGAAAAGATTACGTTTGAATGTAATGAACGATTTGAATTTAATGAACGACCGATCGATAAATGAAAAGCAGGCAGGCGCTCTTTTTCCCACTGGGTTTTTTACTGAGGCCTGACCTTTAGAAATATGATTTGTTCTTTACTTTCACGCAATAATGTATGCCCGGTCGCTCAAACATGCTCGTGGTAGAAGAGCGATCGAAGATTTATCAAACATAAACGGATCGTCGAAACGATCTAAACCGAGCGACCATCGAAATGGTCCCAACCGAGTGCCATCGAAAATGGCCCAAGGGTTAAATAACCCGCAAACTTCAGGTCGTCGAAACGATCTGTAGCGTGTGCCACCGAGCGGGCGCAAGCACCGGTCACCGAGTTGACTCGAACGAGCGCCATCGAAAATGGCCCAAGGGTTAAGTAATAGCCCGTTATAGTAGGCCGTCGAAACGACCTACCTCGAGAGATCATCGAAATGATCCCAACAAAGCCATCGAAATGGCCCGATCGAGTGTCATCGGTAGGCCCAATCGTGTCTGAAGCGCTTTCGATAGATCGTAAACGGCCGCCGAGCGACTACGAGTACGAAAAAACTTAGACAAATAAATGTACAAAGTACACGCAGATAACAACGCGAATTCAAGTAATGAAATAAAGGACAAGATAAAATGTCATTACAAAATCGAGACGCCTTGGCCGACACCGAAGCGCTCAAACATCTCACCGCTCAAGGCGACTTACACGGTGTTGTGCCCGAAGGCAAGTTAGACTATTACAAAAATTACACCGCCGCAGCGGGCTTCAGAAAAGAACCGAGGCGGGCCGGACAACATTACCCTGATCATCAAGTTCCTCGGGCAGCATGATTTTGTTGTCTTCAACGTAATGGGCGGGCTTTATCATCTTCTCGTCAAAATTGATCTTCGACGGCATTCATCAGGCTTTTTGACCGAGAGCGTTGTAGAACTGCTCGATCGCTGCATTCCGAGCATGCTCAGCTATTGTTCGAACTCGAGCCTCGAGCTCGGCATTCTCGGCCTCCAGCCTGGCTTTGTCCTTCTCTAAGGAATCGACGTCAGTCTTCAGATTTGTCACCTGACCGGCGAGTTCCTTGTTCCTCTTGGATAATTTGGCCCGATCCTCCTCTCCCCGCTGAAGAGCATCTTTCTTGGCTTTGGCAAGTTTGTCATACCGTTCTGCGCCTCAGCCAAGGCCTTCTCTTTCTCAGCCCGAGCCCTTGCAAGCAAAGAGCGATGGATTGTTAAAGCGATCGAACAAAGAAGAAAGTACAATGGCTAGGAAAAGAAAAAGTAAAATACCTTTAGCTTCGCCACCACTCTCTTCCATGACTTTGTCTACTCCCATGCAGAGAAGCACAGATCGCCATGGGTTTCTTCTGAACCACTCCTCATACTGCTGGCTTCATCCTCAAGAGGGGGTGAATTGAGATTTTTAGAAAACGTTCCCCTTTAACGACTTAGATTGTTTTTCACAAGAGTTAATAGAAAGAACGCGAATTAGAAATAAAAACAAGAAAGAACACAAGAGATTTATCTTGGTTCAACCACCTCCTGCTGGCTACTCCACCCTCACAAAACCCTTTGTGAGATTTTTCACTATCAAATCAAAGCTTAAAGCGAGTGCTTTCAAACCCTTACAAAACTCAGGCACTCTTCACACTTAGGATCCCCCACCTTTGTGCAAGAGCCCTCAAAACAATTACAATTGACAAACAAGAGATACCCCACCCTTGTTACAATCAAAAACCCTAGAGAGATACCCCACTCTCTAGTAAAACCCAATTACAATAAAATCAAATTACAAGAAAAGATAATAATACCTCTAAGAAGGTGAATACAACAACTTGAAGATTCCCAACCTAACCCTTGAGAGAGATCAGCTCAAAAAGATGGAAACAGTGAGATGTGCAGTGGTATGCGATGTGCGCTTCAGCTTTTTGAGAAATGTAGGTTGTTTTTTTAAGCGTGAAGCCCTAAGTCTCTATTTATAGAGATTGTAAAAATATGACCGTTGAAATAGTTTATGAATAAGTGGATAATCGATTAGTGGCTTATATAACTATAGTTGGAAATCGATTATGAGCTTTAAAAACAAGGTAAGAATCGATTTTGTGCTTTAAACAAGTAGGTAAGGAATCGATTGTTTCCTTTAAGATAAGCCATGAATCGATTCTTCTTTTTAAAACCAAGAAGCCATGAATCGATTTTGTGCTTCAAAGTAAGTGAATAATCGATTGCTTGCTTGTGGAAGTAAGTGATCAATCGATTGCTTGCTTGTGGAAACAAGTGATCAATCGATTGCTTGCTTGTGGAAACAAGTGAACAATCGATTTCTAGCTTTAAAATACCACATCAAGAATATTCTTTAGTTCAAAAACAATTTCTTATGGGACATTAAGCCATTAATCTATTTCTTTAAAAAAACAAGTGCCTAACCTTTTTAACATGCTTTTATCAATTGAAAACAAATGTTTGGTTCATGGTGAGTGCTAGTGTGTGGTGTGATTTGAGCTGATCCTCAAAAGCGGTTTACATTCATTCCTAAGACACGACCCGACTTCCTAGGGACTACCCTTGACATAGACTTACTTCTTGAGCTGGTTGTGCCTTGGAATTCCATTTGTCACTTTGTTTTGGATTACTTCATCATCAAAACTTAACATGCAACATAAGATATCCACAACTCCAACTCGACCTGTCCTAAACCCTCGAGCGAGAGAACAGGAATCTCCTCCTTAGCCAGGTCCACGCTCCGATCATCGAGCTTGGCCCGCTTTTGGGAGCGATCGTCTTGGCGAGGGGGCGACCGGACGGCTGAAGTTGGCTTTTTTCCCCGACTCTTGGGAGTAGGGGGTACCTTTGAGGACCCTTCCAGATCGCCTTTTGGCCGAGGTCCTTCAAATCTCTTGGCCCCTGGAATTGCAATGGTTTCGTGACCGACTCAATCACGGCCACGACTTTCCGGCCATTCTTTACGCAGCAACGAGTCGAAAGTTAGAAAAGAGTATTGACAACAAAGCATAAAGGCAAAGTTCGTGAGCAAACCAATCTCGGCTTCCAGCAGCCCGCCCGTGAGCAAGACGAAGGGACGACAAGGTATGTCGCCTGGGGGTCCGGAAGCATCATGCTCGCCAAAGTCTTAATCATCTCCAAGATTCCAAGTCGGCCTCGCCTGCATCTTTGGCGCGTAATAGATGTAATCGACCGGCCTCCTAAGAAGTGAGCTTCATTCCACATAATTGGGAAGTAAGGAGGACCGAGCATTCCGTCCGGTTGGACCTCAGATATGGCCTTACCGGCCTCCTTGGTAGGAACGATCCAAAAGTAGTGGCCTCTCCAGGCCGCGCCCAGTGACTCTTGATAAGCTTTGAAGTACCGATGCTGAGTTTTTTGCATCTTGAAGGAGACATGCTCCCTCTTCTCTTTGTTCGCCTTCTCCCTGAGCCAGCTTAGCTCAAAGAGGGCAAAGAATAGCATGATTGACACCGGCCGACCAAGTTTGGTTAGCAGGACTTCGAAAGTCTTTAAGAATGCCCAAGCATTGGGATGGAGTTGAGAGGGGGCGACCCCGATATGACGCAGAACGTCACGTTGAAACTCGGTGAAAGGTGGGATGATGTTCATCCTCTCGAGCACGATCCGATACATCGTGAACTTAAGATTGCTGGAATAAGTGGCAATATCTTCTCCACCTTTCATTCCTCTCACCCTCCAGCCCGATGATTCGTCGAAGCAGCACTGAAGGTCGGGCAAGGCAAGGTGGCCGACTGTAAGCACACTCCTGTGTGAGCGAAGAGTTTCTGACACCCAAGACATGTCAGACGGGTCCCGGGCTACGTCAGTCTGAACCTCGGCCGCCTCGTCGTTCGGCCCTCCTTCGTTATTGGCCTCTCGACCAGAAGAGCTAGCCGCGGGCTGAACTACCGCCTCCTCGTTGGCTTCTTCAGCTCGGCCACTTTCGACTTCCACCATCCCCTCGTCCGTGGCTTGGACGGTACTTTGCAATTCGTCGTCATCAACAATCACCACCTCTACATCTTCCTCTACTCCCGCTCGAGACACGACTGTCTCCGGTGGTGGAGTGTTACCTACCGAACGTCGAGAATGGACGGACTTAGAACTAGAACTCTTCAAGCTAGCCGACCCTCGGCCAGAAGAGTGGGAACTCGAGCTCGTACTACTCGAAGAACTGTTGCTCGAAGAACCAGAATTGTTGTCGCCCGAAGGCGACTTAGACTCCTCTTCGTGGGGATTGGGCTCGGACGGCCTCGTCATGTAGGTAGCAAAAGATTGAACGGTCTGCGGGAAGGCGGGCGGTCGCTTTCGTCGTGGCATGCAAAAGCACATGTGATAGAGGATCGAGTCGGTCGATCGAGTAGAATACTCGTGAGAGGGGCGACATGGCCGCCCCCGACACGATACCCCTACCACGAGGCGTGGAAAAGCGCGAAGTACATTCAACGAAAAACTCAAGTTAAAAGCAAAAGAGATCGATCCATACCTTAAACGGATGTGGTAGATCGGTCGCGAAAAGACAAAAGTAGCTACGGATGCAAGTCGGGCGGCGAGAGTGGCCGGTCCGGGCAGAGCAATTTGTGAAAGTGTGAGAAATGATCTCAACCGACGGTATTTATAGGAGGACCTATGGCGCGAAAGGGACCGGGAGACGAAGTGTCGCAACGCTTCACCTTCCCACCAATAGCCGTCTTCGGACAACCTCTAAACATCAAACGTCACGCCTTAAATGTCGGGAAAGACCAATCGTCGCGTCAGCACGGCCGACGGTTGACGAGCCAGCGAGACCGCTCGACCAAGAGAACCAACGGCCGCGTCCATCTCAGCAAGGTAACATTACTCCTGGGGGCATCGATTCAAGACTCATCCCGCTCTTAAGCGACCTAGGCTTGGGGGGCAACTGTTCCTGGGTGTATTAGCAAATACAAGAAGCGCCATCAAAGAATTGGGCTGCGGCCCGGCCATCATGACCGCCCGAAGCACGGCGCTTGAGCGCACTTCTCGCCGGCGAAAACCGCAAAACGGTCGGACCTCGCGATATATATATGCCATTCATACATGGCATCAGGTACGTTCTCTTACCTTGTGTTATCTGCCCGAGCGACCTCTCACTAGATCGTCGGAGTGTCTTCGCAGGTACCACCCGAGGTGCTCAGCGTGAAGCCAGGACCGGCCCAGTCAACGAGGAAACAATTACTTCAACACTTCATTGATCAAGGTACGATCAGGCTTTGTTTTCACCGTCGTCGTCGCCTTCTTTCGTTTAGTTCTTGTTAGAATCTCCATAGATCTTATGAAGAGCTTGAATGGTGTTCCGGGGTCTATCAGGAATAACAGGAGGTGCAGTCAGAAACAGGCCAGCGGCCCATTCCAACGAAACGGACCAAGCCAGTGGCTTGGAGCGCAATTCTCGGCGACCGGCCGGATTTTTCGCAACGGTCAGGTCGCCCCAGTGGTATAAGTACCACCTCCATCCACAGTACCAGGTACGCTTTCCTACCGAGTGATACCCTGCCCGTTAGCACACCTCTGACTCGAGCGTCGGAGTGTCTTTGCAGGTACCACCCGAGGTGCTCTCAAGACCGGTCCTCATCCATACTCAACGACCGGACGACGGAGTAGCGAACGACATCAACCCTCAGAGATCCAGGTACGATCAATTGGCGACCACAGTTGGAGCCCGAGCGCTATCCTACTTTGAACATGGCCCCGAAGAGACCTACTAAGCAGGCATCGACGCAACACGACCCTACCGGACAAGACGTCCGTCCGCAGCAAACCCTGGAGGGCGTGCCTGTGACCATCCACGAATCCCAAGGCAAACCTCGCCAAGAGCCCTCGGTTCAGGGCGGTCGAGGACCGATCTTGGAGCAAGTACAGCAGCTGGTCCCACACCAGCAAATCCCGGCCGAACTGGCGGAAGCCGGGATCATGGAGCCCCTACCGGAGCACATCACCCAGACCGTCCTCCAACTGCTCCAGAGTAAGAATCAACTCATCGCTGACCGTGACGATCTGATATCTCGTCTTGAGAGGGGATCGATGTCAGCCCGCCACCGAACGGACCACGGGGAACCTTCGCCCAAGCTTGTAACAGTTCAACAACTTAAATTAAAACAACTAAAGACTACTCGTCCCCCCAGTGCTACATATCAGAGCAAGACGCCACAACCAGACTGAGGAAGGAAGAACCTTCACTCGGGATCACTTGCACGCGTTAACGACATGTAAAGCAACATAAAAGCGAAGAAGGTGAGTCTCTAACACACATAATAGGATGTATGATAAACATCATGTTAGAAAAAAAAAGCAACTAGAAACACCACTGCTCAATAAACAAACACACATCATCAAGTTATAACACATCAACTCATAATCAACAAGAAACATCACCAATCGCATGAGTATATGCATGAATGCAACCCAGCACCAAGGGTATAATGCATGTGGTACCATCACCGTCATTATTTCGCCATTCGGGCATGTCCGTTATTAATGATATGAAGATCGAAGTCAACAATATCGAGGCCGAAGCCTATAACCGTCCTTTAATGCATATGAGGCATGTGACTCCATGAACAATGCATCAACCACAAACAATCATACCATGTATGAATTGACACCGTCACTGGATTTACCTCCGTCATTTAATCCACCATCATTACACCATCATTACACCGTCATTACACCGTCGTTACACCGTCATTTAATTCACCAAGACATCATCAATAGCGCTATGGCTAACCTCAAACACACCGGTCAATAGCTCTATGGCTAACATCAATTTCACCGGACACATCGACACCAAAAATAGTGGACTACACTGTCACTACAAGGACCAAACCGTCACCTAAGGACTAAACTGTCACATAAGGACCAACTGGACTTCACAATTCAGCAACTTAGACGCACTCGGCGCCAAACAACACCCAAAATTGCGCCTGGCAGCAACCTACGCCACACTGGCGTCAAAACAGCACCTCGGCACACTCACACGGCACCTCGGAACACCACACTGCACCTCGGTACACTACACTTCGACACAATACGCTTCGATACACCTACATTTCAACACACCTACACCTCGACAACACTAGCATCGACATACATACACTACACCTCGGTACATCCACGCCTCGGTAGATATACACTATACCTCGACAACTACACTTCAGCAACTACACTTCGGTATATATACGCTACACTTCGGTAACTACACTTTAGCATATATACGCTACACTTCGGCAACTACACTTCGGTATACATACTCTACACTTCGGTAACTACAAGTCGACACCTACACTTCGACTCACACACACTTACACTTCGTCACCTACACCTCGTCGCCTACACATCGACACCTACACTTCGACCCACATATACGTCGACTCCCATATATTTCGACACATCTACACGTCGACTCCCATATACTTCAACACATCTACGCAGTTAGCGCCTACACTTCGGCTCATATGTCGCCCTAGGCACCTAACCTTCATCTTCCCTCTTATCTTTGATTCTCATACTATGATCAAACTTAAACCACAATTACTACAACACATATTCATTCTAAATTTGTCCAACACACATCAACGTAATCAATGAAGGTACCAACACCAACAATAGCGTCCTTGCGCTTAGGGTTCCTTAGATCCCATTTCTTTTCTAGGTCTTTCATATGACCAACCATCAACAACTCATACACACATCACAATTTCACCAAATTGACTCAACCACAATATCATTCACACAATCAACAACACAATCAATTCAACAATCATCCTAGAGTCTAACCCATACATAACACTCATCATATACTCTATTATAGGTGAAAGAGAGCCCCCTTACCTCAATAGAATGAATAACAAGTACTCTCTCCACCAAGACTCCAAGATCCACCAACAAGCAAGCTTCTCTTCCTTGCACTTGAACTCTCCACGCCAATATCTTCTCTTCTTCTTCCTTAAGCTGTCACACCTCTCTCTTACTTTCTCTTTCTCTCTCTATGACTTTTCTTTGCTTTTGGTTGCAAATGAACTCTCTCACCACCGACACCTAACTTATATCATGGATATGGGCCTAACTAATGGATCATGGGCCTCTATTCACACCTCCTCCATTACTCAAACACTTCCTAAATAAAATAAAACTCCAAATTAGTTATTTGACTTAATAAAATGTTGTAAGCCTTAAATAACCCAATTAAATACATAATTGAATTACTTTTTGGGCGTTACAACTCTCCCCCACTTAGAATATTTCGTCCTCGAAATTTTACCTGAATCAAACAACTGTGGATATGATTCACGCATCTTACTCTCCAACTCCCAAGTCGCGTTCTCACTGGCAGCTCCCAACCAAACCACCTTCAACAAATGGATCTCCTTCCCTCTTAAAATCTTCACTTCTCGATCCTCAATCTTAACCGGCATTGTCTCAACAGTGAGATTATCTCTCACTTGCACATCATCCATATGAATCACATGAGACGGGTCTGGAACATACTTCCTCAACTGCGACACATGAAACACATCATGCAAATTCGAAAGATTAGGTGGCAAGGTCACCCGATACGCAACCTTCCCAACTCTCTCCAAAATCTGGTATGGCCCAATAAAACGAGGAGACAACTTCTTAGACTTCAAAGCACGACCAATACCAGTCACAGGGGTGACTCTCAAAAACACATGATCACCAGCTTGGAATTCCAAATTCTTCCTCCTCTTATCATGATAACTCTTTTGCCTAATTTGTGAAGCTTTCATCTTCTCACGAATCAGCTTCACCTTCTCAGTGGTCTCTCGAACGATCTCAGGTCCAAGCACCACACTCTCTCCCGACTCATACCAACACAACGGAGTCCTACATCTCCGACCATACAACGCCTCAAAGGGTGTCATCCCAACACTAGAGTGATAACTATTATTATAAGTAAACTCGATTAATGGGAGATAAGAATCCCACGCACCACCATGCTCAAGAACACAAGCCCTCAACAAATCCTCTAACGACTGAATGGTCCTCTCGATCGACCATCGATGCTGGATGATACGCCGAGCTCAACCGCAACTTAGAACCCAACGCCTCCTGCAAACTCTTCCAAAATTCCGAGGTAAATCTAGGATCTCTATCTGAAACAATACTCGAAGGAACTCCATGAAGCTTCACAATTTCTATGATATAGATCTCTGCCAATCTCGGCACCGGATAAGTGATGTTAATAGGAACAAAGTGAGACGACTTCGTTAGCCTATCAACAATCACCCAAATTGCGTCATACCCCTTCGCCGTACTAGGCAATCCATTCACAAAATCCATGGAAATGCTATCCCACTTCCACTCCGGAATTTCCAACGGCTGCATTAGCCCTGCTGGCTTCTAATGCTCCACCTTTGACTTCTGATAAGTCAAACAGGCATAAACAAACCGAGCTACATCCCTTTTCATCCCCGGCCACCAAAATAACTCCTTCAAATCCCGATACATCTTTGTAGCTCCCGGATGAATACTCAATCTACTTCTATGACATTCTTCAAGAATTACTTTCTTTATCTCCTCATCGTCAAGAATACAAATCCGATTACGATATCTTAACAAACCTTGAGCATCCAATTCAAAATCCTTATTTTCAGATCGACCACTTCCAACCACCAAATCAACTAACTTAACGTCTAGCTTCTGAGCCTCTCGAATGCTAACCAAAAATTCATTAGTAATTTTCAACATTCCCAACCGAACACTCTGAGGTGTCACTTCACAAACTAAACTCATATCTCGGAATTGCTCAATCAATTCGAGCTCCTTAACCATCATTGTCGACACATGCAAAGACTTACGACTCAAGGCATCGGCTACAACATTAGCCTTTCCTGGATGATAATTCAGACCGAAGTCATAGTCCTTCAACAACTCCAACCACCTCCTCTGCCTCATGTTCAACTCCTTTTGATCAAACAAATATTGCAAACCTTTATGGTCACTAAACACTTCAAATCTAGAGCCATAAAGATAATGCCTCCAAATTTTCAGCGCAAACACAACTGCAGCAAGCTCCAAATCATGCGTAGGGTAGTTCTTCTCATGAGTCCTCAACTGTCTCGAAGCATAAGCAACTACCTTACCATTCTGCATAAGTACACAGCCTAAGCCCATCTTAGAAGCATCACAATACACCACAAAAGGTTCACTCGGATTAGGCAACGTCAAAATAGGAGACGTTGCAATCTCTTATTCAACTCATTGAAACTTTCCTCACAACGAGCATCCCAAACAAACGCCTTCCCCTTGCAAGTCAACTGAGTCAACGGAAGTGCCAACTTGGAAAAGCCTTCAATGAATCTTCTATAATAACCGGCCAACCCCAGAAAACTCCTTATCTCAGTGATCGACTTGGGCGCCTCCCATTGCAACACGGCCTCAACCTTAGAAGGGTCCACTGCAATACCATTACCGAAGATTACATGACCAAGGAAACTCACTTCTCTTAACCAGAATTCACACTTAGATAGCTAAGCGTACAGCTTCCTATCCCTCAAAATTTCCAACACCAACCTCAAATGCTCGGCATGCTCTTCCTCAGACTTAGAATAAACCAAGATGTCATCAATGAACACCACCACAAACCGATCTAGATACTCATGAAAAATACGATTCATATATTCCATGAATACCCCCAGAGCATTCGTAACACCAAATGGCATCACCGAATACTCATAGTGACCATACCGAGTCCTAAACGCCGTCTTAGGAATATCTTCATCCTTCACATTGATTTGATGGTAACCTGACCTCAAATCAATCTTAGTAAACACTTGAGCTCCCACCAATTGGTCCATAAAATCATCAATCCTTGGAAGCGGATACTTATTCTTAATCGTCACCTTATTCAACTGCCGATAATCAACACAGAGCCTCATGCTCCCATCCTTCTTCTTTACTAGCAACACAGGAGCGCCCCACGGCGACACACTTGGCCTTACAAACTTCTTCTCAAGCAAGTCCTCAAGCTGCTTCTTCAACTCGGACAACTCGGATGCAGGCATCCGATAAGGTGCCATAGACACCGGTCTAGTACCAGGTACCAGATCAATAGCAAATTCAACTTTCCTCTCTGGTGGTACATCCGGAATCTCGTCAGGAAATTCTCGCACCACCGACAATTCATTAATCTTAGCCTGATTCTCGACAGACAACGACGCCCTCAAATACTTTACGCAGCCGACCAGCAGGCAACAAAACAGATTCCTCCTCTTCGGAAGAAGGGAAACTCACAGACTTACTAAAGCAATTAATATGAACATGGTTATCCACTAACCAGTCCATACCAAGGATGACATCCAACCCTTCCAACGGCAAACAAATCAAATCAACAACAAAATCTCTGCCGAAGACCGACAGAGGGCACTTCGCACACACAAGAGAGGTAGTCACCGAACCCTTAGCTGGAGTATCG